>CM029535.1:25454358-26654358 GCA_017141395.1 Laodelphax striatellus | reverse complement strand
TCACGACAATTTGGCGGCTAACTAACGCATCCTCCGTTTAGGCACAACATTTTCTATGATTATTCCTTTCAACTATCGAACTATGAAATGATAATTATGAAAGAATAATGAAAACACTGGAATGTAGTCAAAAAATATCACTGTATTTAGTAGAATTTACAAACATGTTTCGGCATCTTCAGTGTACTCACATGATGCAATGGCACAATGATGCCGAAACATGTTTGTAAATTCTACTAAATACAGTGATATTTTTTGACTACATTCCAGTGTTTTCATTATGTATTATAAATATCACAACATCTCACCAGACACTGTGTCAGAAGTTAATTATGAAAGAACTTTCATTTCGTAGGGACTTGCTGATGCAGCCTCTGTGTAGCTCTAATAAATAACTTACTGTGTGAATTTTATCTATACTTTTGGAATAATTTGACATGCGTTAACCCTAACTAATACTCTAAACTAACTAACAAAATAAATAAATTGATGAGTAAATGATTAAAATGATATACGTGAATAGGTCATTTTTATTTCCATTCATAAATTATCATTTTACAATTTTCTGGGGAATTAAATGGCCAGTTTTTCAAATAATGAGGCCATTGTAATCGTTTTTATTTATTTTACATTTCTAAATTAATTTTTGAGATGCAGATTAAGTTTTTTGAATTTTCACACACTTTTCCATTCAATTCATTGGGCTACTCTGTTTTGACTTGCAATTATTTTTCTATAGATGGCTTACAATGTTTTCAGAGTTCAACTCATTAATTATTCTATTAAATTATTAATACTTTACATTACTTCATTTTAAGATTTGTACTGCTGATCGCTTGTGTCCAGGACAACTTATCGCCATGTCATTTCAAATTTTGTTTTGAATAAATAAGTTCTGTGTTCAAGTTTTGTTCTTATTTGAAATAAATCATTTTCTGTATGTTTGGAAACCGCTTAGAGCTCTGTAAGTTCATTCATATTTATTCCTCATCACTTATTAATTATATAGTCTTAGTAATTAATTAGTGAATATTTTACTTCTTCATTTGACTCCACTCTCTATACAATATAATAGTGGATTTGACTCAACTCTCTATACAATATAATATACAGAGTGATGAAAAAATCCCTCCGCAGGAAAATATACAAGGAAACTCTCAATCATTCAAGTGCACGGTATGGTAATAATGGTACTAAAAACTGTGGATCTGACACTGAATGAGATAAACACAACAACAAAAATGTTGGATGATTCCACATAAAAGGGAGTATCCTGTCGAATGGGTTTCTAACCAGAACCCAATAGATGCCACCGAGGAGAGACTTTACGATCACTCTGTATAATGAAGCACTAAATGATTGTCCACTATCACATTTATTTTCACAGAATGTCAGTAGGCCTACTGTATACCATAAAAAATGTTTCAGTACCATTGTACCATCAACAGTGTGAATGCTGAAAGAAAATGGCACTGAAAAATGTATGGTGTGTAATTTTGTATAAAAATTTTGTTAGTTGACAATCTTCACCAATCACAATTATTCTCACCAGATATTTTGTAATAAATTACAATATATAGGCCTATAATTAACATCCTTACTTAAAAAGAATTATTACCTAGTAATTTAGAGACGCTTTCTTTTATTTGTTCATATATTTCTAAAGGTCTTATGATTTGTTCATTGAATATTATTTATAATCAGATTCATGGACGTTTCAGATTCAGATTTATTTATAATCATTTGACGCTTGGCATTAGATATATAGATAGATAGATAGATAGAGATATTATTTCTTGACATTGCTGATGACCGTAGAGTACGATGGCAAAGAAATAATATCTCTCTATCTATCTATTTATCTAATGCCAAGAGTCAAATTGAATGAATCTGATGATATGTACCGTAATATTGTTGTAAAAGTTTTAAGAATGAACACTACTTGCTTCTCAAATGAATACAATAATGATGCATTAATGCTTATCAAATTTGGTAGAAAATAATATTAGAATTTGTAGAGTGTTGATAAGAGTGAACACTTGCTTCTCAAATGAATACAATAATAATGCTTATCAAATTTGGTAGAGATAAGATGAATGAATAATAATTTAACAACAGCTGACAGATGATTTCTGTCAAGTGTTCAACAAAAGCATTCGACTCAACTGTTGGAAAACCTCCATGCCGAGACTTCTTGAACCAAATTTCGCTATCGTATATTTTCCTCAGAATTTTTAGACTGCTGTCAAATGGAAGCGCTGGCAAACAGCACAAGTCATCCAATTCTGCCCGAAGGACAGGTCACTAGGTCACTCGCAGTTAGCAGCAGACCTAGCTCACTCAAAAACTGTTGCATCATTGCTCATCGCTTATCTATCTTCAAAAATATTGGAAGTTTCTCACTCTCTTTTCTTCATTAACAAATTTATGTGCATCAGCTTCTCCCATATTGTACCGTACCATTATTGTGTACTACGGGTTTTATATTAATTTTCCATTTCCACCATACTTATATTTAATGAAAACACTAGGATGTAGTCAAAAATATCACTGTATTTGGTGGAATTTTACCAAATACAGTGATATTTTTGACTACATCCTAGTGTTTTCATTATGTATTATAAATATCACAACATCTCACTAGACACTGTGTCAGAGGTTAAATACTTATATTTTCTGATATTCATAAACTTGATTGAATTTTCTTTATTATCCAAAAACCTATTGTATAAGTGACTTTCAAAATTAAACACATAAAAGGCTTTCTGAATATCATAGGCCTATCTTCTTTATTTTCCCATAGGAAAAATTATTGTTTGAGAAAATAAAGAAAGGAAATCTGATTTTTTTTATTGATGACTAGAAAAGCCATTGAAGGATTCAAAAAGCCTTTACGTATATTTTTATTTTGAAAATTAACAATATTCTCAATATATCCGAAAAATGGAACGGAAACAATAATTTTCCCTAAGGAAAAATAAAGAAGATATAGGCCTACTATTCAGAAAGCCTTTAATATGTGTCTTTTTTAAAGACATTTAACCAATGTCCTCCGTACCAAATTTTGAAAGATAAAGAAAACTCAATATTATGAATAACAGATATCTAAAAAATATCTATCCATACTTGAACATAAGCTTTCATTCTTTACATAAATACAATGTATGTAATGGATTAATGAAGCAAATATAAAATTGGTTTTCCATATATGTAGATTATTATTGCTAGGGATGATTTGATAATCCTTTTATTTCAGTGGGGAGTAGCGATCTTAAATCCTTTTCTTCATTATACACTCTATATAATGTACTTTTGATCATATCGTACTAATTCAGGTACTCAATTTCAAATTCCCAAAATAAGTCGTATTTGTGTGAATTGTATTGATTTACAATTCGTAAAAACGTATTTTTAATTTTTGTATTTAACTTACTACCTATATCTATCATTGAATTATTCTATTTCTGAAATTTATTCTTAATGAGTTTTTTTAACTCTTAATAGATTTTGTTAATATTGGAGACTTAGTTCATAAAATCAAATTCGAATCAGCATTCCTATAATTTTAGGACTACGGTACATCTCAAACGAGATTGTTAGGGCATGGAAATGCGTCGAGCAAAGTTCGACCTTGAACTAATAATAAACCACTTGAATAGTTGGGGCTAAGTGTTTGAGAGATATCATTGCGTAGAACGTAGAGAAGACAGAGGTCATTGTAAGACACGTGAAAAAGCACCTGAGTCAAAAGACTTTCGACTTACAATTATTGGCTATAGCATTCGCTTACTCACTCACACACACAGAGAGAACTCTTCTATAACTTTATGAGCGCACGCCAAGGGCGTTACAGATAAGTAGAGCCAAACATTCAGAGCTGAGAAACTTAATGAATAACAAGTCCAAAAATTAGGACTATATTACAAGCTTGAAAAATAAAATCATTGTTTACAAGGCTAGGTTCTTGTACAGATAAATTGACAAAAATTTATAGAAATACAAAAATGATTTCCTCATTGTAATAAATGAGGAAATGTCTTCTCTTGATTCCAAAATTATTTTGAAGATTTCAAAGATCGGTCCAGAAACATATGCATTTGTGCAAAATCAAATGCTAGATAATGAGCAATTATTTATTCGAAGTGACGAAAACCTGAAAAATTGAACATTTATTTCAGAAAATTAATTTAAAAAAGAGATCATTATTCAATTGATTCATGATATCGGCTATTTATTTTCTTCTTAATTTTAAAATGGAATAGTTGATTTTTTATCCCATAAAACATTAAACACTGATTATATTGATACCTGTTGTATACGGTATTGTGATGGGCAAACATCATTTTAATGACAAAACCTTGATAATAATCAACTGTAGCTTTATTCTCTTATTATATTATAGAGTTGGAACTCTAAAATAGAGCACTTTAACTTTTCTCATGTTTAAATCGTTTTTAGAGCCGCAATGACATGGACTTATTATAGATTGGTAAATTCTTCCTGGAAAAGAAAATATCACATCATCATAATACCGATAACATTCTTAATAATACGGCATCAAAAAAGTTTCTATAGGAATAGGATAGGTGTTATTGTTTATTGTAGGTATTTCTATTTTTCATCCATGAATATTTATAATAAATGGTAGGCTAAAAATTGACTTTCAATCTGAAATAACCACGATCAATTAACAAATGGATTCTAATTCTATCAATGAACCCTTCTATCCTTATTGGCATACGGTACATCGAAATATCACCTTCAAAAAATATTCAATGAGCTTTGTGAATGATTACATGTTCAAGATCAGCCCTGAAGAGGTTTGAGTTTATTTTAAATTTTTGATTCAATAGTTTCGTTGCTGTAGAAATGCTATGTTGTCTCTCAAGTTTCAGCCATGAATTTTCAATCATTTTCACTGATAAATTGTCGCTTAATTATTGAATGTTTCAAACTTTTTCTTGAAAGAGAGGATGAAGTTCACTTTAATTTTTATTTATTTAGAAAAATTTCAACTTTTATTCGCTCAATAGATGTATTTCGATATCATATCTCTACACATGATAGTTTATTCCACAAAAATGGCTACAGAACGTACAGGTACTTTCTCAAAATCAATTGTTCGACATTGAAGACTCAGAACGTTTTCAAAGAATTATCATGAAACTCTTTTACAGCGTTTTGAAACGTTTGTTGATGCTGCATCGTACGGGAATATTTTCCTTCTCTTGATCATAGAATATCTTTTCATTTTTATGTAATTATATCTAGTAATTTTATTTTATTTTTGATCTAGTAATTTCATTTAAATAGTTGTCTAAATAATATTAGAAAAGACCTCACTTCCCATAAATTTTATTCATTTTCAAATTTCAAATAATTTTTCTTCCGATCAATTTAAGTTTTTCATCTTTACATGACCTGTTAAACTTTTCACAAATATGACTATGAAACGTCTAGGTCTAGCATATAGGTACTTTCTCAAAGTTCAACGTTTTACATTGATCATGAACAAGAGCTGAACTGCGTAGGAGGACTAATTACTCAGTGCTCGCGTCAACCATTTGGCTTTCAACCGTCATTAAATCTAATATACGATTTCCCTTTCTCTTACATTACGAATTCAGATGACTTACCTTATTTCTCTTGTTTCTAGTTTTCAACCGCTGCTCTTGTATCAGACCGCTGATCACTTGTATCAGTGAAAAATTTGTTTTGAAACATCGTTTTGCTTATAATAATTCATTCAAAAAAATTATTTCATTGGAATTTGCTTCAGTGTAACTGTCAAAATCTCTTTGGTTTTTGTCATTGAATAGAGATATCAGTTCATTAATTTCCTGAAAAATTAAACTTCTTTCAATTGAGATTTTGTTTGTGTTTCAATCAAAATCTCATACGTCTTGGGAGTTTTGTCCTTATAGTCATATAATTACATTGTCATTAACACTGACTTCTGTGATTTTTCAATCACAATGACAACCATATTCTCAGAAGCTTCCATAAGATTCCATCATGCCTTATTTGCAACTTGACTCATAATTTGTGTCTCATAATGTGGAGTTAAGGATTTGTGTTGTCGTGTCTCATAAAGTTGAAATGTTAAAAATAGTCTTTCATCATAAACATGGTAGGCCTACCGCTCTTAAAAACTCGAGATCAAATCAAATTAGAAAAAAATTCTGATAGGCATCTTAGGCATTCAAAAATTATTTTAATCCAGAAATGTTTTCTTTCAATTTCTTTAAACGAGGAGTTGAAAAAATTCAAAGAAGACATTTCTATATTATTATGAGAGTTTTGAATCAAATTTTTACCTTTGTTGAGCGAGAAAGCCCGCAAGTCATGTGTAATCTACAATTTTTGACATTCAAAGTTCCATCTCCTAAATATTACTGCTATTAAGGTTTGTAATGAATATTTTAAACTTGAATTCTATTCAAGGCAAGCTAAAAACGGGAGTGTGTCCAATAAAACATTGGAATCGATTCAGCTTGCATTGTTTGTGCCATTTTATTCTCCTTGATCAGCTGTCTCCTATTAATAAACCTGTCAATCCTTCTATCTCTTAATCACATTTCCAATGTATAGAGTAGAGTATACAAGCTTATTCATTTATTAATTAAATCTTTAACAATAATCAAATTAAATGAATCATCAGGGGTATAATATTGCGATACTATATGACAAGAAAGTTTAACGATTATACATATACTTTTAATTTATTCCATATTCTGTTACAATATTAGTCTATCAGTTCCAACAAGATCTTACCACAAAATCTAAGAATGAGTTATGATATAGTCATGATAAAATTGTTTCATACACACATGAATCCAATAAGCAATTGTTCACAGCTATAGTGGAATCCAAGCAACTTGTTCAAAATAAAATCAACTTTTAGAATTTAAACCTCAAAGAGGCATGTCTTTTTTTAACATACAGTAACTTACTTTTTTTGCATCTTTGAAAGATTCATGTTCATTCTGTCTAAATTGAAAACATGGCGTCCGGCAGTATAGATAGAATACTGCTCTATTTTTACATACGGTATCTAGTTTTGTCTACTTTTTATCTATTGACAGGTAGATTCAACATATAAGCATAGGCCTGCATACTAGCAAGAGACAAGACAGTTTCTTCTTACAGCAACCTATAGTAAAAAATGTAACTAGGAAATACAATATTGTCTTCAGTTCCAACATAGATCTTACCCCGAAAAATCTAAGGTGAGTTCGTTACTGCGGTAGCCAGAAATCATCTACCAGCCAGATGGCGGACAAATTCTGTCAATATGTTTTCTACCTTTTGCCTTGCTAGATGTGCCGTTATCAAATCAAATTTGATACACACAAATATTTATTATTATCAATAATGATTATTAAAAATCTCAAACATTTTATAGGAATTAATATGATAATAATTTATTGAATAGATCTGTAATTGCACCATGTGGAAATTTATACCCGCTGGGGTGTATACAACTCTCCGGGTTCCGATGCAAGTGGGATGTGCAGACTGTACAGTCAACAACACCGTTGCGTCTTGGCTAAGTTCGTGTCAGGATCGGCTGCGGCAAGCACAGTAACATATGAAAATCCGACAGCTGCATGGTTAGATATTACTGTCATTGATATATGCTTTTTGGCGACCTCAGTTTCTTATTATTAACCTTTTTTTAAGTTGCACAAAAAATTCGCTTGGATGGGAATTTTTTCCCCACAATGAGCCCTTTTTTGGATTCAATGACTGTATAATCTCTTTTTATTTATAAATAATAATATTATTTAAATTGAATTATATTAATAGCGGGCGTAGTGATGATGCGGCCGAAGTCTCTCAAGTACGGCAGTGGTTCATAAATTCAGTAACAGAATGCGCGCAGTGCCATGGATTGTAATATTATTCTGTCAATATGTTTTCTATTTTTGTTGCTAGATAGCGTAGCAGTGTAAAATTTGTTCTGGGAAAACTACCTGCGAACAAACGACTATTTTTATTATTATCAATAATATTATTGATTAATCTCAAACATTTATAGGAATAATATCATAATAATTTATTCGTTTATATAGTTTTTAATTTGTATTATATCTAGAACAAGATAATTATTATAATCATTACTGATCGCAAAAATTTGATAATATTATTATAATTATTCGAAATGAATGCTTTCCCACGCACAAGCCTTGAGCACATCTGGGGAAACAAACAAAAAATCGAGATATGAATTCGATCAAGCGTTGAACAATGAACATCTCTCAAGTATAAAGTTCATAATTTGATGGAAAAGAAATTAGAACTATTTCCTATCCTACTCTTACTGTACCTATTGTTATTTAAATTTACTCTATTATTGTTAAAATTATTCATGTGTGGATCCTTATGTTAAATGATTATCTAAAAATTGAATTATAATTCAATTCAATTCACTTTATTGCCAAAAAATTGAAACAAACAATTCACTTAATGTGAAAAATGAAAATAAAATGTACATAATATAGTACATGTATACATATATAAGAAAAAACAGAAACCAATATCTAATTCTAGGCATCACCAGCAAAAAGATGACTCTTTGCCCGCTGGTGAGAGTTACATAAGAAAAAACTTAAAACAATATGAAATTGAAACAAAAAGGTTTGTTAAACAAAGTCAAAGAGAAGAAAAGTAAAACAATAATAATAATAAGTTCTGAGACAATACTCAACCAAGATTAAAAAGCTAGGTTTAAAGTGAAAAAATATTCACTCTTTATCCATTCTGCCACACTCTTATTTGATATCTTTCTATCCAGATCAAAAGGTATAGCATTCATCAGTTTACTACTAGTGTAAATGAGTTGTCTTCTAATTAAAGTTAACGTTGTAGGATAGATTTGAAATTTCTCTGTAGTGTTTGGTCTAAAGTTATATGCTACTTTATTTATTTTAGTAAATTTGTTTTGATTTTTTATCGAGTATTTTAACAAGGTTTCAACATCGGTTTATTTTTATCAATTAAAATAAATTACTTTACTGGACATATAAACTTATACGATTTGATTTGCTTGTAACTAATTCAAATTCATCATTATAATATGGTCTAGAAATAGAATAATTTATTAGCTTTTATAAGCTAATTAAGCTAATAAGTTAATCTCTTCAATGATTAAATTACCTCAAGCTAAATATTGTAATAATTTTTATGTTTCATATTATTACAGAAAACAAACTCTGGAATTATTTTGAAAGTGAATTCTTTTGTTTTAAAATACCGTACTTTCAAATTATCCCGGGCCCAAGAATAAAAAAATGTCAACAAACTCCCATTTGAAAAATGAAAGTTTGAAAGGAATGTAGTACGAAACCGGTACGATAGTTTTGGTTTGATGTAGATTGGAGTGGTAGCCCTGCTCCTTTTAACCGGCCTGTAGCGTAGCGTGGCCGGGCCATCCATGTAAGCATGCGACTTGTTTTTAGAACGTTTGTTAAACTTTGTTTATCGGATTTGTCGGAATTTTATCTTTAATTAATCAGTAATTTGTGTCAGTTATTGAAGTGCTTGTATATTGTGCTGTGCAATTAAAACAAAAGGCTATCCAGGTGAGTGCAAGTGTCTTGTTAAAATCATCAGACCTACTTTTGTTTACATTTTTTACCATAGCAATCTGTACAATGTTTCTACGATAACATCGCACATGGTTGTATATCTTCATCCCATTTCATTTCATTATATCCTCGCGACTTTATTGATGAGCGATTTATAGCCAGCTATCTGAAATATTCATTTTTTCTTCTTCAATTTCGGTTGGTTGCAGACAATTTTTGAAAACGCAATTTTTAGGTTATCGTATCACTTTGTCTGATTCTTTGCCAGCAACTGTGACATTGTTAAAATCATTATCTAACGATAATTAATTTATTTGCAGACTCCTTTTTTGATTATGAAGTCATGAGAGAGTTAAAAATTTTGTTTGCAGGGGCGTCATTTTGGGGTGGGGGTGGCAGGGGGGCATTTGCCCCCCCTGATTCCTGGGTTACTGAAAATATTCTGTACTAGCTAATGTACAAATAAGCATTTTATCCGGTCAAATGTTAAAAACTTAGCGGCAGAGTAAATATCTTTGTATTCTTGTAATTTAAAAAATATATATATATTAATTTATTACACTATTCAACTACAGTACTTTTTACACTCTTCAAACACGTAATATTCAATAGTGCGTATTAGTGTACACATATAGGTCTGAATAATAACAGCAGAGCCAATGTATTATTTTTAGTAAGAACGTCTGAACGTATTGATCACGTTTACTGTATCGTTTTTACCTAAGATGACCAACTTATCAGAATATTACTATGATTCTGTCTGTTGTCAATAATAATATTGTCGTTTTGCATTAATTTTCTGCGTATATTTAAGGAAATTTTACTCATAATTTTGTTATAATTCAAAGTGCATTTGACATGTGAAATAAGCTTAAAACCCTCTTTTTGGTTTCAAAAGTGCTCAATTTTTCGGGGGAGGACCCCCGGACCCCCCTCTTTGGTGGAGGGTATTCCATACCCCCCACACCCCTCACCCCCCGGTGTTTGCCCCCCAAGCTTTTGGTGAAATGACGCCACTGGTTGTTTGGATTGATTTCAAGTTGTATAACTACAGGTATCAATAGATTAATAATTATTTATTCTGAAAAGTAAGAATAGATCGTTTTCTACCAAATTTTCTAGAAAAACTCCGGTTCATTTATCACTTTTCCCAACAATACAAAAAAACGTGAACCTAATTGACATCAGTAAACGAATCTGTGCCAGTATCAACATAAGCGATACTACATGATCATAAGATTATGATCTTCTTATGACTCTTTATGACTTCTTATTACACGTTCTCACTCACGATATCAAATAATATCACTCCATGGACCTAATTATCTGTAGCCTGATTAATCAATTTTTAGAAATCAATAATTAATCAATTTAATTATCTGTAGCCTAATTAATCAATTTTTAGGAATTAATTAATCAATCTAATTGTTTTTGATGAATTAATTTCAATAAAATTGCTGTATGAAATTCACAACTTGGTTCTTTTTCACGACAATGCCCCTTCAACATAGAACTATATTCAAACACTACATGTATATATTCAAATTCATTTATTTCATCAAAAATGTTTCATATAGTTCAGTGTCCTTCAAATGTTAGGGGAAACGTCAGTGTCTATGCCTCGCGATTGTTAGGGGGAAAAGAAACGATTCAGAGGAATGAATCGAGAACCTCCTGGCATACCAACAATAACCGACCTACGGGACTGGTTTGGATGAGCCAATAACCAGTTACCTATGGAACTCAACCACAAAGAAAAAATTGCCTCAGAGATTCCCAAGCTGGCAACCTGTACAAAGAACATGGAGAGGAATCTCGAACTCTTGCACTGTATGCCGAGAAGTGAAATGGAGAGTCATCACCGCTGATCACAAGTAAAGATGTATATGGATTGGTAACGACGGTACCTCTTGCTACAAGCTCGGCTACAGTAGATTTTTATTCTTTTGAGGGCACTAAATGAAAATTCTGCTCCCAAATGTGATCTGTGTATACTTAGTGTTGTTGAAATAAACTGCTCCCAAATATGATCTGTGTATGCTTAAAATAAACTGTGTATGTTGAAATAAACAGAGCCCACAGGCCCCCCAGGGCCCAGGCCCCGGGAATTTGCCCCGCCTTACCTCCACTCTGGCCGGGCCTGATATACACTATTCATGATAGTTCATAACTTTTCTGTTGCTGGGGTTTAAGATATTTCTTATTTAAATTAAGAATATACAGTAGCATGATTTAGATATTTCTTTACTTCAAAATAAGATGTCAGCCTGAAATGGAGGAATCTTCAGGAGTTGGTTATGGGAAACTAGCTTTAATAACGTATCCCTTAATAGAGTCGAATCGTGAGAAAAAATGTCTTGCAGCTTAATTATATTGTTGTCTGTAATTTCGAGTACTTAAGTTTAATTGTGTGACTTTATTTCATCTACTAACGGCATTTGTTTGTAGTGAAGAGCGACTGCCAATGGAATTGAACTTTGATCTTGAATAGTTGTGTCGAAGCCATTGTGTTTATAAACTTTATAAATAAGATGTGCAAGGCCTTCTTTTAAATTTTTATTACCGTTCATTCACTATGTGAGTGTCCTATTTGGTTCATTCTTTTTATTGGTTCATTCATACTAATTGTTTTAATCTAGTATCGGACAGCTGGGCCTTGAAATGACAATAAAAAGAGCTGTAAACTAATTCGTGGATCACTTGTTCTTTTATCGCTAGAAATCACATTGAAACTGTTCATTATAATAGAGAAAATTATAGCACAAAATAGAAAAGAAGTTTGTTCTCTATTCTGTGATTATAGACCGAAAGAGAAAAAATGTTGAGCGATTTGATTTGAGAATACCGCATGTCTGCATGTGATTTATCTTAATTATTTTTCTTGAAAGTACTGTACCAAGTTTAATTTGTCCTGATCTGAACCCAATTCCATTATTCACTTTCCATTTTCAGCTGGAGGTCTGCTCTTTCCTCCGTATTTTCACCCTCTCTCTATCGCTCACTCACTCACTCTCTCTCTCTCTCCGCAGTCAAGTGTTAATGGAAAGGATATTATTATTCTAGGACCTTCTTTTCCATTTTTTATTAAAATTTCGCTGTTTGGTATAGGCTAGTCCAATTGAAATTGGACTTTGTGACTGTGAGCTTTTGTATGTATCTAAATGAAAATATAAATAAATAAATATAACCCTCAACAACATTCTCATCAGTCGATTCAGTGAGATCGCCTATTTTTCTACCCACTGTGAAATGGAAACACAATCGACCCTGAAATAATGTGTTCTCAGAGAGACTTGAGTCATCGAGTTTTGCAAATGCTGGTTGAGAGTTGAGGGGTGAGAGCTCTCTCTCGAGAGAGTGTTGTCAGTAGTTATTTTTGAATTATGTTGACAGCAAGTCAAGTGCAGTACCGCACACCTTGTACACACAACTCGGCTTTACTGGTCCATTTCAGTTCAGTTTGACGTCTGTCTCTGGTCGTGGCTATTCTTGTGATCTATTCTAATTAGAAAAAAGCGAGTCTATAAATAATACTCTACTGCTTTTGCGGTTTGTTGTTTCGCGGATTATTTGTTTGGTGTGATGAGTGGTTGAAGGATGTCGCAAATCTTGTGAGGTGAGTAGGGAGATTTTTAGAAATAGTTCATACAGTAGTTGATAATCGTGAATTTGATGTAGTTGAACATATAATTTTTTTTTTTAAAGATAATAGGCTATAGATGGAATGACATCGGAATCCCTCTTCAAACCCGTTTATTCAGACACATAGAAGTAATTTTTTATTTTTGGTACTGGCAATCAGCACAGAGTCCTAAAAAATTAACGTACTGTATAATTTAAAATTAATTGTATTGATTTTATCAACTTTGTTTTTTGAAAAGAAGCTAATGGGAACAAATTAGGTTACAAATGAATGAATCAGTGCGCCTATATGCACTGATTGATTAAATTTTAATAGGTCGTCTGATTATTCTATTTTTTATATGGGTAATGAATCTATACTATGTGAAGAGCTGAGCTAGATTGAGTTTGTAGACTGAGTTTTTAACTGGTTAAAATAATAGTGCTCTTTGGCAGGTTAAGCAAATACATGCTTAGGCAGCACAAGTACATATTAAAGGCAGGCTAGAAAATCAGATTCAAAACCAATCCAGGAATTCTGAAGTCTCTAATCTAATCTTCAATAATTTCAAGTAGGTTCTCAATTGGTCGTGAAGCTATTGTTCTTTGATAAAGTTTTTTGGTTTCGGATTGAAATTGTTCAAGTGTCTAGAAGCTAACGCTTCAAATGTGTAATAAGAAATTTCATTTGATTGTTTTCGTAAATGCTACTTGGAAGTAACGATGTCAAGGCTGTTGAAAGTGCGTTCTTACATTATATATATATTTTCTAATTAATCTTACAAGTTATCATTTGTTAGGCATAATAGGTGCTTGAACTTTATCTACTGCTGTATAAACTGAATTTGGTATCACAAATTGAGGGAACAGATTATGTATTTTTCTTAACTGAGGGATAGACTATCTGCCAGTTGCACAAAAATCCAGTTGAATTTAGCCACCGGTAAAAGATGTCATTGCATTGGATCCGATTCGTTCGAAATTCTCAGGAAGAACAGAAGAAAAGCATAACTTCCGATCACTAGAAACATGCTAGCGGCTTCTACTTTACACAAAAAGCTAGGAAAACTGAAAGTTCTACCATAGAAAAACGAAGCTGAATAATTTAGTGGAGCTGTAGAAAAATTATACCATCTGATGATAATTCCACCATAAAATTCTAAATTCCACGTAAACATTGATTTTTAAATCGGCAAACCTTATTTTTGTTAACAAAGTTATCATTGATTGATAGTTTATGTATATTTCCATCAGGAGCTTCTCTTGAATGAACTTGTCTTCGATTTTCGTACACATTTAGATTCGCTTATTTTGTAGAACTTAAATCAGTCATCTCGCAAAGCGATTTGACATCCTAAATGTTTTCTGATCAAGGTCGAATCGATTGGTAACGCCTTTGTAATACAGCATCACATTTCAATTGATGCCAATAATAATGGTGACAAATTTTCATTCACTGAAGGCCACGAATTGAATTCTGTCTTGTATGTAATTAATTATGGTGGATTCGCGATATGTTTTTTTTCAATCTATGACTCAATTTATCGAGGTTTTCCATCACATCTTGATCGTAAACTTTGATCTTTGATCGGAAAACTTTAATGAATTGATTCGAAGATAAAGTTGAATAAAGTTAGTCTCTAAGGAGGTCATAGTCGCTTGAGGTGCAAACTGAATTAAAATTAAAAATTAAATTAAATTAAGATGATTAAATTAATTGTTTGAGGGGTGATATGAATACTGTAATTCACATTTTAATAGGAATTAATTCCAAGTATGTTACAAACGGATTTCTTCTCTAGACCAGCTTTAAAAATATCCAACAACTAAAAATAACCATCAACAATTTTTTCCAGACATACTGCACCTAGATTGGTGCAGCTGAGTAATTTAAAAGTTTTGTTTCGGCATTATGAACGCAATTATGCAAATTTATGTACACTCTTCTTTTCAGTGATTATTCATTGTAACTTTATACCGGTATCAATAGGTGTTGAATTTGCATATTAGAACAATAGGCAGCTCATTCATTTGCTGAAAGGAGTATGAGTGGAGATCTTTTTTCCCATCATGACTGATTTGCTTGTTAGTAGACTCATTGAAAAAAATGCAGCTCAATTCGTTTCATAATGAACGTCTAGACTAGACTGTGTCAATATGGGGTATATAGAGATACCTTGGAAATACTCAACTTGTCACCTGTTGCATAAAGTTTAGAAGTCCAGTAAAACTAAAAAAATGACAGACAGGTTGGCTGTAGTATCTCATAGTAATCATGAAAGTTTACTGGATAAAATATTTTTATAAAATAATAGAGTTTTATTCAATATTTTTGCATTGTAACAATAAACAATTGAAAAATATCGTTACAAGACTCAGGTTCAAAACCATAGATATGATTTGAAGATATTATATTATACTGATAGGTTGAGTTTATTATAATTATTGGAGCGCTTCACGATGTCATTATAATTGAGCCATGTCACTAAAAATAGAACAAATGATATGAAATTACTGTTGGGCCTAAATGGAAGAATCCTATATATTCTAATAATCTAAGGCTAGCCATAGACAAAAGCTATTTCAATTTCCCCGCAATGTGGAAAATAACAAACTCTTCATATCAGTTCCTAATGCTAATGTAGGCTCCTATTATAGATTACCGTATTGAAAAATAAAAATTTGTTGATCTTTTACGGCTTTAAGGTCGTTTACACAGTGTAAGTTTAACTTAAATCAAATCTGACCAATTTATCTCTTAAATTTAATGTGCTAGTTGCCCGAAAATCCAATTGCTTGAAATGATCGCCATAAAATGATGTAATTCAACGGAACCAATGCAACGAGAACTAATGAACAACTACGTTGTCAATTTCAATGTCGTCATTTTATGTTGGTTGAATTAAATTCCGTGCGTTATGGCATAGAGAAAGTATTACGCAAGTAATGCTTGTGTATTTCTTTCTCTATGGTTATGCATAGGCGAATGTGCATTATTTTCGATAACTTGTTTTAAACCAATCAGATCTTGTTTAATCTGCCACTGTGCAAACGGCACTCAAGGTATCAAGGTCCGTTAGATAGAGCGTGAATGAATGGTTCAATAAGATAGGTACTGGTTACAGATCGGCAACTGCCCAAGGTTATCATCAACAGTACGAGTCCTGAATGAATCGACACCACTCAGTAGGAACTCCGTGCGAACACTATCTCTGAAGATCATTCAGCACTCTTATAACTGTATTGCATCGTACTCTTTATAGCTGTTTGCATGAGTAGTCTAAACACAGTACGGGTGACCCGATTGTGTCAGCGGAGGTGCGATAGAATGGATTCTCCAACAGAACAGACACTCCAGCGCTCCTGCTGCTGCTTCAAGGTTGACCAGATAGGCCCGTCGAGAAGACAGTCGACCTAGAGAGAGAGCATTCACCTGAATATAGATGAAATGTTAGTTGGAGAGGAAAGAGAATGAGAGAGTTGGTGGGTGAGAGTGAAATCAAAAAGGAAAACTGATCATGTGACAAGAGAGCAGTGAGAGTGGTGTAAAACTCAACTCAAGATAGTGTACGTTTGGGTATGATCATAGACTAACTATACAGTATAGTTAGTCTATGGTATGATACTACGATAGTCTACACTCTTCTTTTTCTGTTTGAAGCAATACAGAAGAGAGTAAGCATGAGAGAGGCGTAATAGAAGAAGATGAGATGAGAGTGAGGGTAAAAGAGAGAGAAAGTGTAATAGGTACTACAGTGCAACTCTACCATATCCTTCTGAAGAGGATATACCTCTTCCATACCTCTACCATATCCTTCTACCAACACTGAAGAGAATGAGTAAGCGCGAAAAACGTAATACATAAGTAGAATATAAGAATGAGAGTAAAAAGATTGCAGTAATGCACTTGCTCCTATAGGTGGCTCAAGGTACTGTACTATCAACGTGTCAACATCCGTTCGACCTTTGATAGTCTCCGATATAGATATAAAAACAATTATCATAGTAGAATATGTTAGATGAACATAGATATTTTAGAGATTGCTGCAGTACTCATACATGTTACAAGTTCTTTTACATGTCATGGCTGCAGACTCAGCATCTATTTCATAATTATGGCAATTTTTTTTGACACGAAGTTCTCAACATTCATTTTGATTTACTGTAGTTGGATTGAAATCTCTTCAATTCTGTTTTCCTTTCATTATTAAAAATTTACTTTTATAAACTAAAAATGTCGTGAATTCTAATTGTGAAACAATATAGAGAGAGTATAGAAGAAAAAACTTCTATTCTCTCTGGGTATAGAGTTCACTTCAAATATTTGAATTTCAAGTAGAATATCTTTGATCTTGGATGTTCCTCCTTATTATTCATGTTGGGATAGGTTAGAATAGGATAGGATAGGATTCATGTTGATAAGTTTAGGGCAAGAGAAACATACTGGAGTGAGTGGGTGTCGCTTGTTCTCATGTTTGGCCCCTTCAAGGTTATTAAAGGTTAGGCTACTTTACCTGTCTTCTTATACCGGATTTAGCTGGATATAATTGGTCACATCCGGCTAGAAAATTTGAATAGTAACAATGAATGAATAACTTGGAATTATATTGTTATTAGATTTTTGAAGGTTGGAATTGTCTCAAGAGAGTGAAATTGACAATATTCTTAATTTATTTAAAGTGTTGCTAGGTTTGATTAGAGTTATTGAAAATTGATGTACAGTATCTCATTAAGTGAATAAAACCTCTCAAAAGTACAAGAGTTGTCAAGATAATGACAAACCTCAGTTCGCGATCGCATTCCAAATTCAGCATAAACTAGAATTGGAAGAATAGGCTAGGGCAAAAGCGGACGAATTTGGTGTGTCTTTCTTAGACTAGGCGTACACCGGTTAGTCAAGACAAGACAAGATTAGTCATTGCATCAGTGTGTGCTGCTTCATAAGCAACTATGTGAATTACTGTGACTAAACGTGACTAATCTCGTCTTGTCTTGTCTTGACTAACCGGTGTATGCCTATTTCTTCCAAAAACGTTTGAAATGCTAAAGGTCCGAATATTGAATCAAATGACCAGCTTATTGGACGTCGGAAGTTTTGACACTGCACAGGTGTCAGTATTATATAGGTACTTTCAACACTATTATAATTCCATAGAATGGCATGGAATTTCTTATTGCCCGAGCATGTTTATAAAATAAAGTACATGTTACTGTATTTGCTGGAAAATGATGTAACTTGAAGAAACTTGATGAGCGACTTTAAAAGTTGTCACGATTTCATGATACTCGATGCACTATAAATTGACATCACGTTTCATTTTCTTGGAAAGTTGGTAAACCCAATTAATACGCATTTCATCTATACTATTATAAATCCTCTATCGTACTGAATTGTATTATTTCACCATTTGATATCATTTCATATCATTACTTTCCTGTAATCAAACGAAAGTTTAGTTGATTAAATTTAGTACACGAGATAATTACAAAACAATTCAACAATTAGGCCTACAAAGAATGTTACAGTACAATAATGGACATAGGGTGCAGTCACAAATAAAGCTGGTTTCAAGCACTTGTCTGTGAACGCGCAGACTTGATACTAAACAATTTATGTGCCCAGCTGATTCAATTTTGCTAGCAAGTGCTTGCTTTGCAATCAGATTCCTTTGTGAATGCAACTACATCAATAACGAAATTAAAATGTCCATGCATCATTATTCTTTTCTAGTAGCCCATGAAAGATGAAAGTACCATGCGATCACTGTCATAGGAGAATTAATTGAATTTTAAACAAAATTTTATCATCGACTAGCTTTCATTCTAATAGCCTATTAGGTTTATCAAAAATGATATTTTTCAGTTATATGATTTTTTTTCAAGTTTTGAAGGAGAAGTATATGTATAATTAGAAGTTCTTCATGTACTATTTCTGTATTATTATTTCAAATTGTCAAATAAAACAGTATTTGCACATTAATTTATTAATTATTACTTTTGTCAATGCTATAATATGCTACTGAGCTTGTAACTACTTGGGGCTAAGTGGAATAACCCTGATGTTGCACAGAGTATTGCCTAATTCCTAACCTCAAATAAAAGAACTCCGCCCACCTATTGTGGTAGTCACGTGCTCTTTGGAGCCCAGTACCTGTAGCCTGTAGTTAATGACCTAGATTACGTCTCTCTCTATTAATTGGCAAGCCGAGATCATAGATGGCTTGCAGTAATGGCGAAATACTTTTTGGTGTGTGATACTGATGTGATAATTACATTTTTCAATATGCTTAACATTAATTATATTACATTTAATATGAAACAAAAACAAAGGCATTTGCTTTCATCAAGATTTTACACGCACCACAAAGGTTTTTTTGTGGTGATGCCCACATAAGCTCTCAGCTTGTGCGTGCGTAATGGGAAGGATGATGATGATGAGAGATGAGTGGACCTACAGCTTTAGGTGGGTTCCGAACCACGGGGAAGCGATTCTGATTCTCATGAATGAGTGACATTCAGCGGAAAATGCCTTAACTAAAAGTGGTCACCCATACAATGGGAGTAACAGGTGCGAGTCTCTTATCTAATCTAACCCTGAATGATAAAACAAACCTGCTTTAATAATATAGTAATACTGTACAATAAACTTACTGAATTGCTTAACATGAAACAAAAGCCTATGAACATTTCCAAGCACATAACCTTATAGCATATTATAGTAATCATATAATTTTTCAGTATACAGTACAATATAAACGACAGATTACGACTTATTTACTGAAAATTTGAAATAAATTCAAATTTATGTGAAACATTTTTCATAATAATGTTTTTGAGAGTTGTAGCAGAATCTTGGTTTGAAGAGTTTAATATTCAATATATTTTTTTAATTGGTTGTTAGCTTAGGTAATTCATGATGTTGGTAAGATAAAATTGATTTCATTGGCATGAGAAGATTGTGAAAGTTGCGATCCTGATAAGGTTTTAAAAATTACGGAGTGTTTGATGGCAAGATATACAGGTGTATGACATTTCAATAGAAACTGTTGAAACTTGCAAATCGTTGGAGGCTTGCGATTGGTCGAAAGGGCGTGTCTTAGTTCGACCAATAGCAAGCCTAACCGAACCAAGACACGCCCTTTCGACCAATGGCAAGCCTCCCATGCAGCGTAGTTGATTACTTAAATATTAAAATGTAATAGTAATGGCGGTTCTACCTTATTATGGTAGTTTGTTGTTTTTAATGAATGTATAAATCTATTACATCAATGGCCAGTTGCACGAAAATCTAATTTAATTAAACTGCCGGAAAATGATGTCATCTAACGGAACCAATGCAATAAGAACCAATGAACGAATTTTACGTCGATACAATGACGTCATTTTACGGCGGTTAAATTCAATAGGATTTTCGTGCAACTGACCTCTAGTCTTTTTTTCTCTAGGAAATTTTTTGAAGACGTTTCACTGTAGTAGATGTATTATAATTATCAATATTTCCCACTCTACTCATGTTTACCTTGTCAATAAATTGATATTTGCCTATATAATTGAAACCTGTTAACAATGTCACTTAGCCAATATTGTCGACTGGTTTTTTTCAAGAATTTTATCTGGATAATTTCAATTATATTAGAAGGAATTAGTGAGGATTGTTATCAGAGCGATTAGTTACTACAGTATTTGATTAGTTTGCAATTGTCTTTCCGAAACAAGTAATTTTAATTCTAGTTCTATAATTCAATTTATGTATCTTTTCATACAAAAATTATCATAATTTAGTTTAGCAGGACCCGAAATTGTAATTATTTATTTTCAATAAAATTGATTGATTGAATATGATTCGGGAGAGAAACAACTGGCTTAGCCCAAAACTGTTTCTCCCCCGAATTTTGATAAATTCGATTAAATTCAATTGTGCTCGAAAATCATAAAATAAAGACGTTCTATAAATGTTTCAAAATTCTGGTTCAATTTGTTTTTATTAATCGCTTAGGCCTATATAACTTGGATTGAGACGAAATCTGGAATTTGATAAGTTACTTTCTCCTCTGGCATCCCTCCCCATAGGCCATAATTCTTCCTTTTTTATCAAATTTTATCCATTAATTGATTTATTTCTCGTCCTCTAATCCGTACTGGTTGTGATATTAAGCCCTTTATTAAATTAATCACTGTCGTACACTCATTAATTTGATCAAGTTCATGGTTAATTGACACCCCCACACACACTCTCACACATACACCTAGTACATGTAATTGAGCCGGCTTAATTACCCTACAAACAACGTCTACTAGAGGTCAGTAATGTGATACTATGTTTGACAAGTGGATTTAGCGTTGCCGGCTTATTTTACAAGTGAAGGGGGAAAAACGAATAAATCGCTTGTTCGGAAATAACGATAATAGCAGTGTTTTCACTTGAAATTGCGACCTTGAATTTGAGACAGTGCGATGTCTACGTAAGTTTTCTGCAAGAAAATTTCATTGCTAGTGTTTATTTATTGCGATCGACGATTTTTAAATGGTGTTTACTAGTTCTATTTTAGTGTCGAAATGCGACCGATGTGAGACGAGCCAAATAATTTGTTGTAAGCGTATCCTGGGAGTTAATTCACGGCTGGCGAACTCTACACCTGATGCTTTATCATGAGACAAGTGAATGAATGTCTTTTATCGCGCCGCGCTGTCTCCACTTTTCACAATCATCATCTTCGATAATTATTGCGCACGCCTATATTTAGTTGCTCTACCTGACGGAAAACTAGGCATTTCGTTTTCGGAGGTGCTGTCTTCTGTTCCGTCTTCGGAGTGTGTTGGTGTCTTGTGTGTGATAGGAAAGTGTCTTCTCGTTCAGCGTATTTGTGATTTAATCAACAAAATTCGAAAAATACCTGGTTTCATCGAGTTGGTATCTTGTTTTATTCGCAATATTCTTGTGAATTCGTTGGCAAATCCTAGAAAAACGAAGTTTACATCGAGTTGGAATCCATTTATTTGTTTGTTCTATTCAATACTAGTTACATCAAATTGGAAGTTGATTTAATTTGTATGCTAAATTGCTTATTTGAATTCAAGTTGAATAAGATTATTCGTGTGTCATAAGTGGTGCAGTTCGGTTGTGGTTGTTTTACTGGAATAAAAGTGCTACAAAAATGTTTAGTAAGTTTGCAATTTTTATTTGAATTCATTCAATTTTAAAGATATCATGTTTTCAACAGCCTCACTCTGCTTTTAATAACAACCGGCTTATCATCAATCACATCATAAGGAGAATTGTACTATTTTATTTCTGCATCATAACCTGAGAGTATAGAATAACCATAGATTATAGAAGGAGAATTATATAATATTTTATCACCTCATCATAACCAGAGCGTATAGAAGAACAATAGAGTACAGAAGTAGAATTACACTATTTTATTTCCACATAATTAATTATCATCATCATCATCATCATCATCATCATCATCATCATCATCATCTACTACTATACTACTGTATTTTATTTCCACATAATTATCATCATCATCATCATCAATAGATTTAGAATGAGAATCAGTATTATAAAAATTTTCATGAGAATGTAAAATTCATACAAATATTATATAATATTTATAAATTATAAATATTATAATATATTATTTATAAATTAGTTTTTAAGCTCTTAATATAAATATTCATTAGCAAGAATGACCGAATTCCACCATTACTTCTACGTTTTCAAATGTGATATAATCCATGTCATCAAAAGTAGGGTTTACTTCGCATGAAATGGGGTGGCCCGGTTCTTTTCTATGTTGTATAACTAATCGTGGAACATTGAATCCAATTATTCGATCCCGGTAACCTTCTATCCCACCAAAAACCTCTATGAAATGGCTCAATTTTTTTCACATGTCGACAATTTTAACCCTAAAGCATAACTTTTTCATAACAGCACCTAATATCATTTTAAAATTAATTTAAATTAACACATGAAATCATGTGGAATAGCAAAAAATCAAGTTAAATTGCGAGAAATCGCTTGAGATGCATTGATAGAAAAAATGGTTCTCGGTTCAAGAAAAACTAGTGAACATAATATGCAATAATATTTTGTACATGAAGATAACTTCCAAAAATGTTAATTTTTTGTTATAAAATGGTTATAATGTACGATTTCTTGTTTATATGTCTGATTGAAATTTCAACGAGGCATTAGATTTGGCAATACAATCCTATTTTATACGATATTAAGTGCAGTTTAAGTTTAAATCCATATAAAATCAACTACCCCCCCCCCCGGTCATCGGTTTTAAGCCCCCCCCCAAAATCCATTTCTAGATCCGCCACTGATGAGAATTATTGTACTACTCCCTTACCACATCATATCAATAGATTATAGAAGGAGAATTTATACTATTTTATTACAAATTCATAATCAGAGAGTATAAAAGTAGAATTTTACTATTCATTACTTTTAGTAGGCCACTTTTACTTCTTTTCTCTCCGATCGTAACACATCAGCTCTCATATCCTCATCATCATATTACTTCGCATCTTCATCTTCATATTGTCAACTAATAATCCGCTTCATGCTTCGAATAAAGTTGTCAAGTACACTGGTTTCTTGTCGTCTAATATTAAAGGTGTGGCTGTTATGTATTGCAACTGAACCGAATTGAACTCACCTCACCCTCGTAGCTCGGCTTTCTCGTGACCTCTTTCCATTGCAACTTTGGGCCCGATCCATTCGAGGCTATCTGAAAACTAGTTGCCAATATTTGGCTGTTGTCGGGCCTTACTGCTTCATAGTCCAATGTTAATGTTGACTAGGCACGGAACGAGATGTGTGTGAGACTTTGATTGTCTGATGCACTTTTGGTTTGGTGATTTTTTAAAATAATGTTGCAAAAACGTTTTATAATATTAGAATAGTATGTGTTTCTCATAATTTATTCAGTGATTTTAAAGTTATTCTTTTGAAAAGACTCACCAAAACTTACTTTCAAACCTCTTTCAATTTAATCTCTTTCTCTTTCTTCATCTCTTTCGTTTAATTTGAATAATTTTTATGATATAAGAGTAGGTAGTATTAATTTACTCAACAATTCTAATCATTTAATCTCTTTCCTTTAATTTGAATAATTTCTATGATATAAGAGTAGTATTAATTTACTCAACAACTCTAATCATTTATGTATTCAGTAATTTTAGAGTTTACTTTTGGAATGGCTCTCACCAAGAAGGCATCTCCTCTTCCAATTTAATCAAACTCTCCATTAGTCCTTCTAATATGTCGTTATCTTTTCGCTTCACATCTTCACATTGAATAACTAAGGCTGGGCGTACACCGGTTAGTCAAGACAAGACAAGACGAGATTAGTCACGTTTAGTCAGTCATTCTGCTTGTACCGCACACCGATGCAATGACTAATCGGTGGTGTTGGCAGCAACTATGAATTACTGTGACTAAACGTGACTAATCTCGTCTTGTCTTGTCTTGACTAACCGGTGTACGCCTAGCCTAATAGAGCTTTTCATCCTTGAAGACATCTGAGTACAGAAACAGTACCCCACAACTTTCCGAGCTAGCCAATATTGCAACTATATATGCGATGAACAGGTGTTCAATTTCTGATCATGTGCTCTACTTGTAAATCATCCAAGTTAACACACCGAGTTGTGATTTCAGACTGAAATTTCGGTTTAATACGCATGCGTGCACTGATGATTTAACAGCACACAATATGACAACATTGCCGGGCATTCCAATTGGATAACGCACCAAGCTGGCCAGGATGAAAAGCACTATAGTTTATGTAAATTTGTCGAACAATATTAGTTGTACATTTTACTATTAAAATCTTGAATTTAAGCTGATATATTATAGTAATAAACATGAATAAAGTAAATAATCTAATCTTTCTCTTTCGGCTATCGAGGAGTTGCACGAGAATCCAATTAAGTTTAACCACCGTAAAATGACGTTATTGCATTGCATCAGATTCGTTCAATGATTCCGTTAGATGACATCATTTTACGGCGGTTAAAATCAATTGGATTTTTGTGCGACTGGCCTATTGTTTATTTTTTCTCTCCTGCAGCATCAGTCTCCGTTTCAATAGTTTCAGTCAAAAATGGTCAAGTGGTAGAGTGGACATCATTGTCCAAACTTCGCCATGTCAGAAAAATAAAGATGTCATTGTATTTTA
Source organism: Laodelphax striatellus (assembly GCA_017141395.1). Classification (NCBI taxonomy): domain Eukaryota; kingdom Metazoa; phylum Arthropoda; class Insecta; order Hemiptera; family Delphacidae; genus Laodelphax; species Laodelphax striatellus. Next base: position 26,628,950 of record CM029535.1, on the reverse strand, counting down.
TATGAAATCAATTTTATACGCATCTCTGAAATGAATTTAAAATACTTACAATTTTGTCACCTTTCGCAGAATTTTTGTTGAATTCAATGTTATCCGCCATTATTCTCTCGACTTAGCCTAATAAGTATGCGGTTTTTGTGTAACTAAAGCATGACATTGTAAAGAGCCTGGTTAACAGCATAATGGTATCTGACGGATTATGTTGTCCTTTGTTGCTTGAAAATAACAAACAAGCACGTGATAAAGGCAGCAAGTAATTGTAACAATGTAACCTAATACGTCAAGGACTAGGTGGTTTTGAAGCGGAGTTAAACAAAGCTGTCCTTCAAAAAATTCACGGAAAACCTGAATGAAGTGCTTAATTGACCTAGTTGGAATTTTTACTGACTGCAGAAACCTTTCAAGTTCAGGTGCTTTGTTGTAATTTGTGGGGAAGTATGAATGATTTCGGTGACGGATGTGTTGAAAAAGTCTGTGGTGTATGTTATCACGAAGCAGTCTTCTACTTGTCAACTCGTTAACCATTAACCAAAGGCAATTCTATTTCTTTCTATAGAAATTCTATTTCTATTTCTTAAGATAGAATTGTCTTTTCCATTACTTGATAATTTTTATTACTAGATAACTTGACTTACTCCTGTGACATAAAAGTATTGAATTGATTCAAATGTTATGAGAAGGTGTCACAGTAGCCCAACAATATAATAAATGTAATGCGAAATTTATAATAATTTTAGTTTTCGTTGTGTTTTAGCTTTGGTACTAGCCGCCACATGCTAAGCTGCCCTCGCAGAAACAAACATGGCCGATGCCCCACGAAGGACGTCCTTCAAACTGGGGCGAATTGGGATCAGGGTGAGTTCAAATAAATATAATTAAAAATCAACTTTATTCTCATTCATATACTATATCGTGTGCTCAAAATAAATAAAAAAATACTCTTAAGGCTTATTATAGATGGGAAGACCACCTTTCAGTTTTCCTGATGCCGGTATTAAATTTTTCTTGAATTTCATACGATTTACACTTCATTAATTTACAACAAGATTGAATCTACAACATGACCGGTCAACATTCTCTCTGGGACGTGTTTCATAAGATTTTAAAACAAGAAAAAGGCTTACACACATTGGAATTTCGCGTTTATTTTATAGTAAGCTGAGCCATCAATTTTTTGTGTGTGTCCGCCTTATTCCTATTTTTCAAGATTTCTGAAATTTTATGAAACAGACCTGAAACTTGCATTTTTCACGAAACCTTCTCAAAAAATCTTGAACAGAAAGACAACTACTAACAGTGTACCATGTTAGTAAGTGATACCACAGAGAACAGATTAGAACTAGAGAGTATCGCTTCTCTATGGTGATACCAAAATACGCATTAAGCTGCGTCCATACTCAACAAATGTTTGACAAACATTTTTGAAAAACATGTTTGTTGAGGAGCTCAAGGAACAAACATTTTTAAAAGTTCGGACAAACATTGTTTGTCAAACAAAAATTATAGCAGGATTTTTTTAAATTGTCAAACAGTTGATTGATTCACGCTCGTTTACTAACGTTAAACCAGCTGTTTTCTGACAAGTTAAAAGAATTCTGCTATACTGTTTTGCCAAACATTTTCGGCGTATGCTGTGTGTGATGATATCGAATCATCATATGTTCTTATGTTATCATATTTTCTTGTGTTGATTTTGTATTAATTAAATTATAATTATTAATTATTTAATTATTAATTAATGTAGATTTTTATTTTTCCAAAGATTACGTGATGATTGTATTAAAAAATTTTTAAGTCCATTTAATTTGTATTTATCTATAAATTTTTTCCTGGCTACGACCTTGTTATGGAAATTGAATACTGGTAACATCACTTGTTGCTATGGAAATTTCAAATAATAAGCTATTCATGAGGCTCCATGCTAAAAAAGTATACTCTACAAACAGTTTGCTAGTTTTCGCTACCAGAGCAAACATTAATAGTCAAACAAAAATGGCGGCGCGACACAAAATCTGTTCTGCCCAAGGAGGATAGAGTTTTCATAATGTTCACACTGCGCAGATCAAGATGCGCCTAGAACTCAAAAAACGCTCTCCATGGTTTTCTTCCTCCTTGGCTTACACACACCTTCAAACATTTTGTTTGTATCGCGTCCACACTGGCCACGGACAAACATTGTGTGTAAAACAAAATAAAATTTGTCCAAACTGTTTCAACAAACATGTTTGTCAAAAGTTTGTTCAGTATGGACGCAGCTTTAGGCCCAGTCCTAGCTGAGCGACAAAAATTCTCTTGCGCTAGCGAGCGATTTTTCGTCGCCCAATTAGGACACTCTCATGCTTATGTTTGAGATTTTTGGCGCGACAGATTCGCTCGCTCGCGCGAGTGAGCGATTTTTCGTCGCTTAGCTAGGACTGGTCCTACAATTATTGTGTTTTTTTTATGACAATTTAAAATTGAATTACAATCTTAATTTTGATTGTTTGACTTTCTAATAAAAATATTTACTTAGATAAATCTTGTGTCAGTTTTGAAGTGCTTTAATTGTTTGACTTGAAATTCCAATAAAAAAAGTTACTTAGATAAATCTTGTGTCAGTTTTGAAGTGTGTTTGAAAGCATTGCACTCCATTAAAAGTGGAGTACAAAGAAATCAATTTTCAGATAATAGCATTATAAAATTTCCAACAATAAAACTTGTTTAACTTTGGAATCGTGCACTAGAGATTTTTACAAATGAAGTTTCGTGATTTTTCTTTCTAGACATGGATTTTCTAGATTCTATCACGAAAATAATAATGGAATGCTGTCTGTCTTTAGTTTAGTTCTACAAATAAATTAAATTTATCATTCTCATAGTATTCTCAAAATGCCTTGAAATTTCAGCTTAATGGTATACCATCTATTTTATTAGACTTATTGAGTAACATTTCGCATCTATAAGTCGATGGGAAAAGTTCTGAGTTTTATTGGGAACTCACAAGTTCTACGGAAAGGTTCTTGTAATTCATTTTGAGAATTTCTTCTATTTTATTTTTAAAATAGTAGGCTGGCTGGTTTAAGAACTATATTCTAAAGTTATAAAAAACAAATATTTTTCACTCTTATAACTTTACTTACAGCTCTATACACTATTACTTGTATTGATGCCCGTATCAAAGACAATTGATATCATATTGTCTCTCCCAATCCTTACAAGTTGTGTAATTAAATATATAAAAGAATAAGCAAACAAATATAATATTGGTGTGGGATATTTATGTTTTGTGTGCTTGTGCTAGTACCAAAGACAATTGATGATTTATGGTAATATTATATATAATCTAATGATATGGTTTCGCCTTTGCTATAGTCCGATTCACATCAAGAAGTCAGCATTGTTTATATGAGGAGCATTGATGCCAAGTTTCATTGAGAGAGAAAGAGAAATCTGCACCAAACGTGTTTGTTGGTACTGTGTGCGACAACAATGCACAGTGCGGCAACTATGCACAGTGCGAATAGGATAGAGACATCAGAAACTGCCTTGTGCTGAACAAGGATAGCAAACTCCCATCTAAGCAATGCTGACTTCTTGACGTGAATCGCACTATAACTCTTACATCTTGTGTAAGTAAAGTTGTAAAATAATAAGCAATGAAATATCATTGAAAAAAGTGTGGGCTGGTCCATGCTTTGTGTTCGTCATATCAGACAAATGAAAATAATAATTTAAAATTAGCATCTCTCTTATGAGAGATGAAGTCAGTCAGTCACGGGATTGATTTTATTGGCTTTGGGAGAGGTTTTTCCATCATCAACACACCTGAACAAAAAGGCAAGCTTGTGAACGATTTACCCACAATAAAAATACTACTGATGAGAATTACGTCTCGGTTGTACTGAAGGACCAGCATCATTATTCATCTTATTCAGCTGGCAGGCATGTGGTCTTTTTTCAGCATGGTCATTTTCGAATAAATATTCTTTTGAAATGCGTGATCTCAGGCATCCATCAATAGAATACAATGGAGGCCAATAGTCAAGACAGGCACACATCTCAACAATGTTTCAAGTATGTTGGCAGAGTGGAAAATGCCTTCTTTTTGGCACTACTCGGCTGCATTCCGCTTTATTGTCGCTTTTCGACGTGGGTAGCTGAGCGACGTGTTAAATATGCAAAACATTCTTTTATTTACTACTTTTTAAACATGATAAATATTGTTCCGTAGAATTCTGACGAAAGCAATTGAAATAACATTGAAATGCGGCCGATTCTTTTCAATCTTTAAAATACAAATTAAATTATTATTAATTGTATCAAATATGAATTAATTAATATTACAGTCTGGCAACAGACAAAAGAGCCTTCAAAATAAGAACTCTACTGCGCAGAGAGAGCGCACGTTATGCAATGCAGCAGTTAATCTCACTCGCTCACTAGAGTAGTGGTACTATGTGATACTGTATCACTTCAGTGATACGATGCGCGAAGGTTCTTTTGTCTGTTGCCAGACTAAAGTAAACCCAAGTCGGCAGGCTCGCTTCACTCATGAATTTAGCACGGAGGATCATTCAAGTATTATTGTGAATATTATTGTAAAGTACAGTACACATCTATTGCCAAAATTCCATGAAATATAAATTTACATTCATACAAATAAAACTTGATAAAATTAACATTATTCAATAAGATGGTGTAAATAATAACAATATAAAAATATATTTTTGCAAATTTTTGAGTCCACCAGCAAGTTTTCTGGAACAACGGGGTTTTAAGTAGAAAAGAGATTTTTCAACATAATAACCCTGAGGAATGTAAGAGAAAATCATTGGGATAACATGCGTAAATATCGGGAAATCTCAAACCCTGTTAATACACCTCGCTCTTCCATGCCTTACTGAACTTATTATTTAATCCTCTTTCACCTCTCGTTTCGAAAAATTTTGATATTTGCTCAATTGCATGAATATAAGATTGTTAATTATTGATTTTCAAGAACAATAAGATTCAAGATGTATTTTTTGAATGTTTATTTGAAAGTGTTATAAAAGTGTATTACCTAGCTACTACTGTCTTCTATAATGAGAATTATATTGGTGATCATAGTTGTCCATTCAGGCTAGACTAGGTGTGACTGTATAGGTCGTACTTATATCTTTTTTTTTGCTAGGTCATTCTCATGAAATCTTTGGTATTATTTTTGTTGATCAATTGTTTAAGGATAGATGGTAAACTTAATTGGTTTTTGAAAAATAATTATGAAAATCAAATTTCAACAAAGTCCGAGTTTCTGCTTTTAAAAGCATTGAGAGTTGATGGATAAAGCGAAGAGAATATACTGTATATAGATGAAGAGAATAGATGGAAACAATTCATTTTCTACCAATAAACAATAATAAGTGCGTTCCTGAACTCTGTTACTACTGTTGTCTACAAGTAAAATAAAAACATGAATATGACCCAGTAGCTACTCCCATCTACCGGCAGAAAGCAGACATACTTTGCTAAGCGTTGTCGACCAATCAGGGTGGAGCTTGGAGGTGTGCCTGTAGGCGTGGTTCTAATTTGGATCTCGTTCGTGATTGGTCCGTTGTTTTTATTCACTACTCTCTGTTCCGCTATTGGAATTTTCTTGTTTTTGATGCAATTGGTTTCCTGCAGACTAATTTGAAGCTTGGATCATTTTTGTTCATTCTACAAAGATTGCTCTTGCAAATTTATGAAATGAACTTCCATTTGCATTGTAATTTCAATTCAATTTATAAAACTACCATTAAATCAATGTTGGAACATTTCCATTAGTACTTTTATTAACTTCTTCATCATTTCTGTTAGTTCCAAAGTTTTGTTTATTCTATTATAATTTAAATTTTGTGAGAAACGTTAGTTGATTCAAGTTCAATCTCTGTATATGAAATAAGGGCTGTAATGTAATGAATTTAAAAAAAAATCATTTTCTCAACTCATGAAAGACTAATTTGATCGGTCTAGAATATTTAATTGGGGGTAGGGAGTAATTAGTTCTCTCTACACAGCTCATCGATTAATAACTAGGGAAATACGGTAATCAAAAATGTTTGCATTCAATCTCAAGAATAGTTTATATTAAATGATGACTCATGAAATTTTGATAGACCTGTCATTGATAATACCATTGAAAATACTGTTGTAAGTGAACGAAATTATTATCCATTCACTATCTTGGTTTTTGTTTTCTGGGAAAATATTTTTGTCCTTCATTTTATCAAATTGAATTGACAAAAACCCGTTGATTAATAACTAATAATCGAGCTCTTACTCACAACCTAATTATGACAAATAAGATATAAATAATTAATAAGCTTGATAGTTACGCTTCATTTGTAGTCCGGTAATTAGTTGATTCGTTATCAATAATTATATTTCATGCCATTGTCTCCCTATGATCATTGTGTTATGCATTTCTCTGGTTATTTTAAATGACTACACAATTATTTTGCTAGTAATGAATTAAGGTAATAAGATCTCTATTTAGTAATAGGAAACCAGGTATTTCCCATGCTATCTTTTTCCTCTACAATTTTCACAGAAATAATTAAATTGATCAATTTAATACTCGAATCTGTTTTAAAGTAGAAAGACTCCCGACATGTATTTATTATGAGTCTAAATTCATCTATATACTACTTTCAAAAATTCAAATACTATGAAATACTTTCGGGTATTTATGTTGTTCATTTGGGCTGAAATCTGGTCTACAAAAAGCATTATAACTAAGCAATGATAATTGTTTCGAATAGTCATTTCAATTCAGAATGTTCTTTTTAGGTTCATTTCGATAATTATTTATTTAATGTATCAAGGAATATATGTAATATGTTATAAAGGGTGCGGCACGGCATTTTACTTATTTGAATTACGCGCTACGCAGCGGCCATCGGTCGTAGGAGATTGGGGCAATTTGCAATCAGATGGGTGGAGTTTAAAATTTCACTCAGTCTAGGTTAGTTGCGGCCATGCAGTGGTCAAGAGGGGAGCGAGCGTTCGCAGTGTCTGCATACTTTTCCAACAGTCGTTTGATCATTGCAACCCAGCGTGCGTTTAGGAAACAGTTTAATGTCGCGCCCAAAGGACGTGTTCCTGGTCGAACATCAATCATTCAGTGGGTGGATATTTTTAAGAATACCGGTAGTGTTTGGCAACCAAATCCAGGTCCGTCAAGAACCACTAGAACACCAGAAAACGTAGAGAGAGTAAGGCAGGCGGTTTTGCAGATAGGGCGGTTCAGAGACGATAGGGCAGTTACAGTCACTTCGGAACGGTAAACGCGGATGATTGAAGAGTTTTTTCACAAAATGTATGGTTTCAGCAAGTTGATGCCACTCCTCACACGGCAGGCGTCAATGGATCTCTTGCGCGAACACTTTCCACGACGGCTCATCATCTCTCAAAGGGGTGATCTCCAGTGGCCAGCAGGCTCGCCGGATTCAGCCCCCTGTGACTATTTTTTGTGGGGATATCTGAAATCCGTATTTTACGCAAATCGTCCGAGGACCCGAGCTGAGCTAAAGAACAACATTCGCGCTGCAATTGTCGACAATGGTCCAGATATGCTTGAAAAGGTAGAGCAAAACTTCCGATCAGATCTCGCCTTACAAAATGCATTGAACAACGAGGAGGTCACCTAGAAGACATTATATTCAAGAAATAAGCTTGTAAGTGAACCAAACAAAACTTTAAATGTAGCATTTTGTAAAAATAAAAAAATTAATACTTTTCGACTTGTGGTTCTTTAAAATAAGTAAAATGCCGTGCCGCACCCTTTATAACACCATATTATAAAATAATGTATAATTACCCTACTCGGAGTACATAGGCTTCGCGTCGGGGGGCACGTTTCCCCCCTCAAAATCTTGTAAAAAACTGCTTAGATCTGCTAGATAGAATTTGGTGGTACTCAATTGTTTCTATTCAGGCCTACACAAAATTATTTCTGAGCATTTTATTGACTAAAGTCTAAAAGTACCGTTTTTTAGTATCCTTCCCGGCTCATATCACCCTAATTTTGATTTGTGACACCCCTCTCCCCCCCAATTCATGGCTCAAGCTACGCCCTATGTCGGAGTATCATTGCCGAGCTTCTTGAAAACTTACCTCTCTTTGAAATTGCATTGGAACTGCTCTTGTTTCATCCTGCCTAAGTCATATTAATAGACTTTTGAAGTGTTCATATCTTATTTTTGATTTTTCAATATTATTGACTAAATTGTACCGTTTCTTAGTAGCTTGGTACTGTACTTGACTCTTGATTACATCATTGCTTCTTATGGAAACAAAGTTATTTTGAGGTGGTACCTCTTCTAAATGTCATAACTCATACGATAATAAAATCTTCCAAGATAAAAGTTTAATGCCTACGCGTTTGAAACGATCTTCATAAATTCCCCTAAAACACTCCGACACCAATTTCACGACTGTCTTCTGATATCTTTAATTGTGACAGTGTGAGGAGTATTGTGCGATAACAACGACAGTTATTATTTGAATTTGCTGCAAAACACTATCTTGTGATGTTTTCACCTTAGTATGTGCAAGTTTTCTTGATTTAATGTAGTGTTGTGAAGTGAAAAAATTATTTGGAAGACGACCTTTCAAAGTTCGATGAGTTCTATTCAGTATTTAACTTTGTGAGGTTTATCTAAGGTGCTGTGAACAATTTCTAATCATGGATACGCCTGATAGAGAGAAGCTAGAGCTGGAAAATTTGCCTCTGGATTATCCTTTCATGCAGCTGCATTATATTGATGAGGTAGTGATCTTAAAAATTTATAATATTCATTTATTTATGGAGACAACATAATATTATTTCATTGCTCACTTATTCTTCTTCTAGCATGAGATATTCACATATTTCATCTATAAATTTATTAAAAATTATATTATCATTAATAGAATGATTCCTACCTTATCATTATCACTGATGATTATTCTATTCACTGATTTCACTGATGATTATTATTGTCATCCCTATTATTCTATGATGAGGAGTCTACTCGAATATCATTAATCTCCATCTCATTGCCTGAGATCTTTTTTCCGGTACACACTTTCCAATTCAGAATTCTCTATAGTTTCAATTCCATATATTTCTTATAATTTCCCATCATTCTAGCATAAGGAACGGGGATTTTCTTATAAATTTATCCTTCAATACTGTATTTTGAAATTATTCAGTATGATTTGGTGTGATTTTAGTTTGATTACGAGTTTGATCATTCATGAAAGAGCCATTGACATTTTCAATGTGTTTACAACAAATATAAAAATTAATTGTTTAGCAATGAGATGATAATCGGAAAAGTAAAATACGATTCCAATGCTCACCAATTTGTGTCAACTCAATCCAAATCCAAATGTATTAATTTTGTAAAACATTTGTCCAATAAAATGAAATTAATAATACAAAAAATACAATTTAAAGATAATCAGTGGTCTCATTAGAAAACAAATTTGAGATCACCAGTTACGTTATCTCGTTTGAGGTACGGTATTTGTGAAGTATATAGGCTACAAAATTCGAACGCAAATGTTCATTTCCCTCGTGATTTAGCCTGCAACAGTTGCATGATTGACTGACTGACTCATGGGTGCAGGAATATCTGCTCGAAGTATCTTCACTTTTCTCTCTTATCTCGGATCAACAACCTTGAACTCCACAGCGAATCGACGAATTGTATCCCTAATATATCATCAATACATCAGCAGTAAATGTTAATAATTGTGCTGTTTGCAACATCACGTTTCTCGAAACTCATTTGTCTGCAGTTGAACCAGGCGTGCTTTGAATACTCTTGATAATACTATCATGAAGTCAACCAACGGAAGAGAGATACAGAAAACTGGGTGTGTGGGAGTGAGACATAGTGAAAGAGAGAGAAAGAAAAAAGAGAGTAAGAAAGAATAGATTAAGTCGGTGTCTGATAGTCAGTGAAAAAATGTGTGTACTTTTCTACGAGTGAACAAATTTTCACTCCATTTCACTCTCACTCATTGCATTCATGAAGTTGAAAGCATGAATGTTATAGTATATTTTCATGTTGCCTGAACAAATCTAGTTCTAACCAGTATATACAGCATGAATTGGAGTCACATTCCTGTACGATTGAAAGGTGGTTTGTTGCATAATGTCTACCTAATCTAAAGTGTCACAACATTGTTGGTGTTTAATGGGCTACTCCTAAACATGTCAATCAATGGGTATTGTGTGCTTCTTTCAAGCAAATCAATTAGGAGAACATAGGAACAAATTGATTTTGCTAATAGTGATAAAAGTAACGGAATCAGAATGTTGAAATTTGAGCAATCCGATTTTTGTCGGTTTCATTTGATCGATTGACTTTTATTATCGATACACATGTGTCTCCGAGTAGTTTTTAGGTTATCTTGAAGCTAATACTAATTGATCACTTCGTTTTTATTGCGTTTAAACGTTTATTGTGTTCCCAATATTGATTCCTGTGCGCTCTCTTTAATGAAATTTAGATTCCACACTTAATTTATTGAAGATCTCATCAAACCACCATCCCTATTTCGCCTAATAATATGATATTGTGTAACTCTTATTATCAGTTGATAAGAAAAATTGTGTCAAGTTTTCAGGTTCATTACTGTAATGCAGAGGCGGCCCTATATGTAGGCGAAAAAGGCGGCGCCTGGGGCCTCGCGTTTTTCAGGGGCCCCGCACAGCCGTGAACCTCCACTTCGAAAATGAAATAACGCCAGTTCAGGTTTATTTCAGGTATTAAGAGAGCCCCGCTATTGAAGTTTGCCTTGGGCCCCGCAATTTCTAGGGCCACCACTGCTGTTATGTTGCTTTAATTAGGTTTGATATTGTAAGTAACTCAACAGTCATAGTTGAAATGAATGGATCTTAAGTTTGTTTAAAATTCAGTAGGCTGTTCTTAAAATATGATTTCTGATTGTTTGGTTCCAACCACTTTGTTGATGTCGTCTAAACAACGGTTTGATTTGGTTTTTGAACCTACCTATACCTTGGATTGAATGGCTCAGTTATTCTTGTTCATACAGGGTGTTTCAGGAGGGAGGAATCTGCCAAACTTCTCAGGCTATCCCTTACACAAAAATAATGAGAAAAGTTTATATAAACTGATAAACACGGGACCTGATGTCGAATACATTATTAAATTTTCGCGATTCGGTAGAGAAACGGTTTTGGCTAAGCCTGTTGTTTCTCTCAAATCACACTGTAATGATTTGTGCATCAATAAATGAATTGAATTGAAAATTGAATCGTAAAATCAACAGTATTCCAAAACTCTACCTCCAATAGTTTAATAGAAAATTGGGATAAAGCGTAAAAGTTTGGCTTCCAAAATAGAAACTTTTTTCATTTGGACAACAACCCCATTAGAATAGTTCAAGGTACCTTGGTGAAGTGGACGCACTGCACTGTATTGAAAGTTTGAAACAAATTAGTAGATGGAAGAATTCTTGACTACTGTACCCTCAGCCAGATATAATCCAAATCCTACATCCAGAGTAGTGGCGAACGTGTATACTGATTTGATCATATTTCCTATAGGAAATATACCCGGCGATGACCAAATAAGTATACCACGCTTCGCCACGGATCCAGAGATAATAATTATTTAGTTAGTCTATGCTACAGCTTTATTTTGGAGACCTTTATGATCTTGTATTCCCTTTTATTTCTCTTTCGATCACCTCTCTCACCTATTACTGTCTCGTGAGCAGATCAATCGTCAGTTATCGGAAAACTCACTGTTTTTCCGTTTCCTCCACTCCAGCGCGTGCTGTATTTAGCCGGTAGTGCGCTGGCGCAAGCCGTTTATCGAGCGAGCGCCAATAGAACTGACCCCGGGAAGCGGCTGGCAGTTGCGGTTCGGTGGCGGTGCGGCTCTCTCATTGGTCCGTGCCCCGATCAGCTGGGTCGGTGGAGTCCTCGTGGTTCGCCAGGGCTCCTCAGCCCACCGGCTGGCTTAACCTCGCGCCAGGCCTCGTATATCACTAGCACGCCTGGTTAGCTGGAGGTCTGTCCTACTGTTTTTTGGTAGTTTTGGTTGTTTTTCAATAATAAACCTTTAAAAACAACAATTTTTCCCGTTTGTAACCTTTTGATATGATTGGCAAGTTTTTCATGTTTCTCAAAATAAAGTTTTTGTTTTGTTGTGATCGGGTAGTTTTGGTTATTTTTCAAAAATAATAAATTTGGTTATTTTTCAAAAATTTTCAAACCCAACCACTAAAAACCACCTTTCTACGTTTGTAACCTTTTGATACGATTGGAAAGTTTTCCATGTTTCTCACAATAAACTGTTGGAAAACCCACATTTATTTTCATGTCAGTTTACTAGTTTTCCATATTTCAACAATATTTCTAATCTTATCACTAGGACACCTTCAACTTGAAAGTTGGCTTTGTTGCTTCTTACTCAAACTTGTAACGTTAAATGTTTACTTTTTTATGTTAAATAGAACGACACTAACAAAAATATTCTCTGTTAGTATTTGGCAACTTCGAATCCTATCACTTGCTAGTTCGGTTAGATGCAGTTATAATACGTACTCTTTATAATTATGTATTTTAAAAACAATATTTTTCATATTTCAGTTGATTAATTGTTATTATTCCTTTTCTAAATATTTGCAAGTATAGATCACTTTTCATTCTTAGGTTGATAATTTCATTTATCTTATTATGTTTGATTAGTTAGTGGTGTCTATCCCTCTGTTTGAAACTATTTATTTTTGTACACTTATGCTAGAATATTCTAGTTCTTTTTTTCAATAGACCTCTAAAGAAAATCTAAAAATTTGAAAAAATTAAAAATGTAACTAAAATTAACTTAAAACTAAAATTTAGATTATAAGAAAATCTTAAAATCTAAACCTTTGAAGAGCTTATCTAAGAAATCTCGATACCTTTGGGCGAGTACAAAAAATGTACTTTATACTTTACTCAAGATAGGTTTTCTGCTTTCCTGAAAATTTCAGAAAAGCTGGGCTTTTTAACAATTACGTAGGTTATAAACATATTTTCTTAATCTGTAAAATTTGATCGGAAAAATCATAAGATTCATTTGTTTTATGTTTTCAAAATTAATCTTCATAATTCAAAATTAGTGAACCAAACATAAGTGTAACCAAAACAATAAAGATTGGTTTTTATAGTTTCGCTTACTTTGAAGCATTAAGAGAGAAGGTCATTGATTCCCAATCTTCAATATTGAGGTTAGGTTTTACTTTCATGACCTTTTTCTACTGCCAATTGTTGTTGCAACGATGATGCTTCATGTGAAGCGGCAAATTGATGGTCTTTCTTTCTTCCACCCTCACTTTCTTGCTTCTTCTTACTTCCTTCCTACTTCTTATTCATCATTCAATTTTTGTAGTTTTTCTCTATCTTTCAATCTCTCTACACATCCCTCCTACAACCAACTCTCTTATCTTCCGTTTTTTCCTGACTCATTCGATCTTTCATTTTCTATTTCTCTGCTTCCTACTTTACTCGCTACCCCATCTTTCCAAACTCTATCTTTTTCTCTATCTCTCTATCCACCTAGCTCTTTCCTCTCTCTCCCTACCTTCGTCTCTCTCTCCCTCTCTCTCTATCTATCTCTCCCTCTCTATCTAATTATCTCTCCCTCTCTATCTATTTCTCCCTCTATCTATCTATCTCACCCTCTTTCTCTTCCTCTTCCTCACTCTCTCTCCCTCTATCTATCTATCTCACCCTCTTTCTCTTCCTCTTCCTCACTCTCTCTCTCACTTTCAATATATCTATATATTCTCTCTCTCTCTATCCACTTTGCTCTCTCTCTCTCTCTCTCTCTCTCTATTCATCTCTCTTTTCTTCTTATTCTTCTTCCTCTCCTCTCTCTCTTCTCTCTCTCTCTCTTTCTGTTTGCTTGTCAGAAACCTAGACACTTCTCCCAATATTTGTGCTTGGAGACTAGTCTAAGAGAAAAGTTGATTTTGAGGTGGATCCAATACACATTTGATGATATTGATGATGGTCATTCCTCTCCCCTTACCTCCTCTCACCCCCTCCACCACCACACATGAACCCCCTCGCATGTGTGTGACGTTTTTTGGGGCCCAACCAGCGATTTTCGTCATTGGAGATTGGAGCAGGCGATTTCAGTAGAGTACGGGCTTCACTTTCTGAAATATATTTATTGGCAAATCGCACACCTCGACTAATTCCTACAAGGTTGGTTATCGGTCGCATAGTTCAAATATAGATTTCGAGTAATTCCGTATTGGATTAGATGATTTTGAGCTGCTATACTGTGCGCGTGTGATGGAAACGACCGATTCTGTCCTGAGAATTTAATGTAATAACTGGGCCGTTTGCTCTGTCTTAATATATTTTTTTCAAAAACATTATTGTCATTGTACAGTAACAGTGATGGATTAAATTTGGTATCATTTAATATTTTGATAGAGTTTAACGTAGTTTGATAAACTACAGTGAAAACAGTGTTAGATTCGCTTTTTTGTTATGATTTGTGTAGTAACAATGGCTTGCTAAATTTCATGCAGTAGTTTGATCAAACTCCGCAGATAGGGTTGGATTCATCTTTTAAATAGTGACAGTGGCTAAATAACATGATATAATCGTTTCGGATTTGATAGAGATTTTATATGTGAAATGATTATCATTGAAAGTTTCCAATTTCTTTATAGTAAGTTATTCCAATCAGTGATTGATGAATTAAGTGAATTCTAGCCAATGGATCAAGATAGAATGAGGATCATCGTATCTACTGTTCATGTGCTATGTGAGTGGAAATTTCATTAATATAAAGTGAGGGAATCCCTCTGAGTAGAATTACTAATCGAATTTTAATCTTATCTGTACATTATTTATTCAACTGTATTGGTGTTTTCCTTGACTACTTGTTTTAAAAGCCGCGAGTCGTCCTAGCGTAGGGGTCTGAAGCGTGGTAGTTTGAGCTGAAGACTACAACAATCTAGAGTAATCAATACTACAGCCTGTAGTATTCTAGATTGTTGATCAACAGTTTAAACCAACTTGAAACTATATTTGAACTATACTTAGTTTGGAAAAAAATTGTGCCTAAAGTTCTAGTATACAGCAATTTGGAATTTATCAATTGAATAGTGGAAGAACCAGAACACACAACTTTGTTCCAGAGATTTTCAACGGAACGTGAAAATATGAATAAATCAAGGTATTATCATAATTATCGTGATGTTCATGAATAAATACAAAGTTATTATACACATATTAATCGTTCTGTCCCAAGATCGCGTGCCAGACCAGGGTTGATCTTGACCTTCTATTTCTGCAATGCATTTTCCCGACTCGAAGGCAGAGATGTCTCCACTACACTTGACATTGTCGTCTATTTTGAACATGCGTTACTAACATGGGAGTACTCTGCTTATTTATTTATTTGTTTCTGTTGTACGAATCTATTTAGGTTTCGATTGTAGAGGTGGATGTCGGTTTTTGAAGGCTAGGTTATGATTTTGACAGGCCGCTGCTGGTGAGAGACGAAAACAAAGCTAGATTTTGGCTGGCGTGACAGCTCGCAGTCACGGAAGGTTTCCTCTCTTTGATTCCACTGTACTATCCGTTACTGGCTGCTTATCATGTTTTTTATTGCTTGTACACAGTAGAGTACTGCTTCAATTGAAAATATTATCAAGATGCGAAAATTTGTTGGTTTTTCGCCGTAGGTTACTGTCATTTGCAATGCCTTGTTTACATGTTGCCAATGGCATATTCCAGTTAACTAGAATGTATACCGATGGCAACGTTTGAACGCCACTAGCCTAATTTAAGAAGACAGTCCACTGAGAGAAAAATGTCCTACTAATAATACTTTTTGCCAGTCTACTGGCGTATGGTAATGGCAAAGTGTACACAAGGCAAAGACTATTTCAATTGAAAATATTTGAGTTTTCTCAAGTTTATACCCTTTAAATATTGAGTGTAGGTTATAAAAATATTATACTTAACATTAATTCAGTATAATCAGAGTACAATCAGTATATAATCAGAGTATAATTCCTGTAAGATTTTATTATGACTTGATGGTGTAAATTTAAAAGCAATTGCAAAGCGTTGTTGCATCCTTGACTCACCGCTCTCGGTGATTTAAAATAGCATTATCGATTTTGAAATCTGCAACAGTCAACCGCTACGCTGTCCCTCAATTACCGTGACTTGCAGTCTGCGTTGACGTCTAGAAATAAATAGTTTCTAGTAAATATTAACTGCACTTGATTGTATTTTTTTTTTAGTTCTGTATAAAATATTGTTTAAATTAAGGTATTTTGTTCAAGTTTCTCCATTCATATCAAGACGGAATAATAAAATATAGGTAGTTGCGTAAGTATAATATATTTAGATATAGTAACCACTAAAAGGGGATATTTTCGTGTTCCTACAGCATTGATATTGATATTTTCTACAATAGTTTCAAAAAAATTCTTCTCAGTTCTCGTATTTTGTTCAAGTTTCCCACTCATGTCAAGATAGAATAATAGGTACTAGTTAAATACTCGTATAATGTAGAAACCAGAGACGTTTTCATGGACGATGTAAAGGGACGTTTTCATGTTCCAACAGCATTGATATTGATATTTTCTACTATGGTTTCAAAAGAATTAGTGATTATATGTGTAATATTTGCATAGCGTGTGAAACAGGCCTCGAAATTGTAGTGAACAGCTGACTACTATTATTAGTCAGCGGCAATCGATCAGCGAACATTCAAAGGCAACGCTCTATCACCAATAATAGCCCAATGCTGACGTATGAATCCACGTACAATATAGAGTTTCTCAAATTTGTGCGTGGTTATAGCAATTAGGTGTTCAAGTACACCATCAATCTCAATTAAGGACAATTTTTATTTGATTTGGTTTGTGGGAAATTCACGTGGAAATTTCCCCCAAATTTCCCCACAATTCACGTGAAGGAAATAATTACTGTTACATTACATAAATTAACATATACCATTACATTGTCATTACTGCTCAACTAACTAGGAGAAACGTAGGTAAACGGCGGCTTGTATTACATGCGTTTTTGCATGTACGAAAACGTACCTTAGTTTTCACGGTGCACAAAAAACTAATGTTTTATGGTTCTAAAAAACGCTCAGTTTCTGAATACATTATAGCGTTTTAATTGTATAAATAAATTTCATTCTACAAAATCATACGTTTTCCTAAAAGCGCTCATTTGCTCCTACTTATGCTACGCTCCTACGTTTTGTCATGAAAGCGCATGTATAAAAGGACCCTTGAATGCAGTAAATGTTGTAAATTCTAATGTAAATGTGGGTTTCGCATATTTTTTTTTTAATATGACTAAAATTCATAATGCTAGTACAACTTCATAATTTCTGTCACTCGAAATACACCCTTCTTTAAAAACATTCCAACATTGAACTCTGATATACGAAAATGATTGTATAATAACGGATACGGCGAGTATTTCATGTCATGGTAGCTTATCACGGCTGCTTCTCCCATGGGAAAGCAATCATCAAACCTTTGAGTTGAAAAGCTAAATTTTCTCTCGATTCCAACCTTCCCCCATTTTATTTTCTTGTATCGTATCTCTTTAAGTATCTGTACATATTTATTTTATCGATGATCTATGTAAAAATGTAGTTGTTTCTGCAACTTCATGCCATGTTGCCAGTGCAGAAATACCTAAGGTCTGCCTAATGCTAGGCGTACACCGGTTAGTCAAGACAAGACAAGACGAGATTAGTCACGTTTAGTCACAGTACTTCACATAGTTGCTTATGAAGCAGCACACACTGATAAGTTATTGCATCGGTGTGTGCTGCTTCATAAGCAACTATGTGAATTATTGTGACTAAACTTGTCTTGTCTTGACTAACCGGTGTACGCCTAGCCTTATTCCACCCATCTAAATGGAACTAGTAACATAAACACATGGGAAGTGAATTTTTAATGAAACAAGGTTCTTACATATCACGGTGTGTTGAATATTTGAATAGTCATTTGCACTTGAACTTGACGCTCTCTCTTTTCCGGTTACTGAGCTTTTCTCGGATCGAATCAGTGTTGAAGTGAGAATAATGCCAAATTCGTCATTCTGCAAAATTTCTCTTTGACAAAGGCAAACAGCTGTCATTATTCTGCCAACGCTTCAGTTGAATGCAAAATTAATGGAAATTCATCAGGATTGTAAATGATGAGAATAGATTTTTTGAGTGAATGCCAGATAAATCTGTGAAGTTCTTCGTCAAAGAATTTCTACCTGCCAAGAGTTGCCGAGTTTTACTTTCTGTCATTGAAAACTCGACGTCCAAAATACTTTTAAATAACTGCCACCAAATCTTCAAGGTGATGGGAATATTGGCTGAACTTCGAGTATCGTGGCTTTAATAGCATCGTTATACACCCACATCATTCACTGGAATCTTATGCAGCAAAGTAATGTTGTTATTTCATCAAAAATCACAATAAACGTTTCTAAAATTTAGTTTGAGATTTAAGTTTCTTACTGCTGCACTTTTCCAATTCGAAATGTTTATGTTTCTCAATATTATCAATTTCTGTACAGCACTGAGAAGAAATTATCAAATCACCTCCCTTTAGTTTGGGATTGATCTGTTGTACGGTATTTTTTCTATAAGAGGCTATCCTGATATACATGCTTGATAACTGTCTACTACAGTTTTTAGTTGACTGTGTACAAAATTATTACATTCAAATGTCGTTTTTATCTCGGAGTAGTAAACTTGAGTAGTTTGAAATCTCCAACCTATGATTTTCCTTTTAAATTTAAGTTTTTATTGAATTTCATTTCATTTCAAGGCTCACTCAATCAATTGAATACAGATGAACCAGAAAGCAAAAGCTTTTTAGATGGCTGTGATGTAGATTGTATCATAATATCACAGCCATCTCCAGTAGATTTTTTTATTCTCAGAGATGGATGTAATTATACTGCATATTGGAATAAAAAATAGTAATAGAACTCGAAAGGTGATAGAAGTAATATCAGAGAAATAATACTAGTAGGCTAATTGAGAAAAGTAATAAAATAAATAGGAGTTTAGTTGGGTATCTCCTCTTATACTCATCTCTACTTATTACTCATTAATACTTCACAAAAAACTTGATATCGAATGGTAGTGATAGCAGTGATAGAATCGTAAGATTGTATCACTGCTGTGAATAGTTGAAATTCACATAAAATAATTGATTTAGAATTATTCAACGCAAGTCCATTTTTCTATTAGGTTTTTCTCAGTTGCTCATTTCTCTAGGTAGCTTTTGAATATTTGCAAAAAAACATGAATTCTCTTCAGTGAATAATTTGAGATTCTGTCCAGTACAGAAGTTTGATAATTTCTCGGAATTATGTCGTTCCCATTGAGGAATCAAATCTGATATTCAGTCTTGTACAGAAATTTCATGATTTCTGGGAATTATGTCGTTGCGATCGGAGTAAATTCAGTGAAACTGTAAACGTGGGTTAAACTGTCATTTTTACTGTTCCGTCGCACTCTATTCTCACAACTCCAAATATAGGTGGCACATACATCGGATCACCCCATTTTAACAACATTGCTAACGTCACAAATACTTCCGAAAATTGGAACTTTCCTGTCAACTCGCGAACAGAGTAAACATTTTGTATCAATATTTTGAAACTGGATATCGTCATGAACTGAGCAATTTATTTGTGCCATCAATTTTTGTGTGTCCTTTTCTATCTTCAGCATCCATTTATTCGAGTTCACAGAGCTTACATGCTCGCGTGACCTTATTTCAGTAATCGGCACAACAGTAAATCTTGTGTGCTGAATGATGATTGAGAATCAAATTGGTTATTGCTACCTTTTTTTACGAAGTATGTAGGAAATTAGGGTGTGTTACACTGCTCCCTTGGAGTAGAGAGTAACCTTCAATGGGTTTTTCATGTAAATGAAATCGATAGATATTCATCTATCTTCACATGTACCACTGTTTCTATAAAAAATTGAGATACTAGCCTATATTACTCGGTTGAATGAATGGATGGTTATGAATAATGAATTACTTAGTTCTCAAACAAATGATCAATGTTGAGCTTGAACCTAGTCTATTAATGTATATATTTTATTCACATATTCTATTTATGTGTATATTAATTTATTCACATATTCACAGATGTAAATAGTTAATTTATAATAAATGAAAGAATAAGAATAGTAAATAACTCTTAATCATTAGCTTTCAACAAATCGCGGATGTTGAAATTGAACTCTCATCAAAATCCTAGTGTGTACTTCAGAGACTTTATAATTATTCAGTACTGTAATTTGAGTATAAAGTACATTAGTAATCAAAAAACTGTAATCAGTTGACATTAATTAAACAATCAAAGCATTACTCAATTACTATAGCCAAATACATTCCTATAGCTAACACTTTCAACATTGGGAGGAGAATTTGTGTATTATCCAGTAGCTACTGACATCTACCGGCAGTACTCGGAAATCAAAAGAGAGTAGGCGGAGCTTGGGGGTGTGTGTTTGTAGGCGTGGCAATATTCTGAGTCTCGTTTGTGATTGGTCCGTCGCTCCCATTGTTTGCTCTGTTCCACCTTTGCATCCTATCTTACTTTTAAATTGTATCCCTTTTCTTTTCCATCCATTTTGCATTGGCTAGTACTTCCTGTGTCTTTCTTCTGTCTATTATTATTGAAGTCGATAATTTTATGAAAAGTTCTACTCTTGCTAATGTGTAGTAATTTACAAACACGTTGAGATAATCATGTCCGAAATGCAATAATTTTTGAATACATTGAAAATGTATGTAATTCTCTTTCATATCCAAATACGGTGATAATATAATGCAGAACAAAGAGTGTATTTGGAAAATCGAATTTTGCGGCAAATATTAGAAAATATTATATTTTTCGTTCATCATTGCTGGACTAAAAGTTTCTGTGTTGAAGTTTGTGATATTATAAACGTATTTTGAACTACATTATTTATCAAAATTCGGCAGAGAAATAGTAAGGGCTGAGCCTGCATTTTCTCTCCCAAATAATAATATTATGAATTCTGTGTTTTTATTATCAATGAATGAAGAATAATTATTATAATGATGTGCCTTATCGAGATACATAGATATAGAAGTTTAGTTTTGAAAATGTATTTGAAAAGAGTCGTATTAGTAATGTCAAGCAGTAAGTTGTGCATGTAATTTGCTTTATTCATTCTGGAGCTTGAAATATCATCAGGGCATTTTACGAGTAAGAAATGTTATTTCTATAGAGCATTTCCATGTGAAAAGAGAGATAAAGTGAGTGTGTGGTTGAGAGAGTGAGAGAGAGAGTGAGACACAAGATGAAGCAGTTGATCGCGTGCTGGACTCCGTTTAAGCATCCGTTGGTCTTCTGAGTTTACCTTAAACTATCTCGTTTTTGTAATTGTTTCATCGTCTGTAATCTTGAAAATTACACGAACAAGTTGTATATTTTGTCACTGTATAGATATGTTACCATACTTGACGGACTTCGTTATTCGTCAAGAATTCTAGCTGAAAATTTCCTCAGGCGAATAAATTGCATTAGCCATTGTTGTAAACAACCATAAAATTGAGCGTAACGCGTTACTCAAATCGGAAAATTGGGTCTAATTTTCAAAATGACTTTTTTTATTGTGTCATTTCTGCTATCAGTTCGTACAATTTCTTCGCGAGCTGGCTAGTGCAGGTTACTTCAAGAAATTGTTCAAGGTTTTCTAGAATTCAGGAAAATATGGGACGTATTTATTAATGTTCCGTACTCAAGAAAACTTGAGTGCCTTCTGCAAGTGAGTCTATGTATGCTCGGCCATAAACAATAGATAACTCAAATCCAAATTTTATAATTATTATTAGCTTATGCATTTATTAATTATGTAATTGTTAGTTACGTTTGTTAAAGTAACAATCATTTACCTGTCATTAGATGAAATATTATTACAGAGTTCAACATGTCGTTTGAAAACTTCTACTCTATTAGCTGAGTTTTCTACATGTGTTTTGTTACACTACGGTGGAGATCGCCAAGTGTGTAGTGTACAGGGATGATACACGGTGAATGCGTACAAGATAGTTAAAGGCATAGGAATAGCGATATACGCAATAGAAAACAAGTACATAGGAAAGTGCGAATAAGAGGAAAGGAAAAAAGAGTAAGCTAGTGAGAATAGTGGAGGAATAGGAAGCAAGAGAGGTTGGTAGAAAAGAGAAAAGTAATGAGAGCGAGAGAGAATCAAGGTTTTGTTGGAGTTGGCAAGACTGCAAAAGCAATAGAAATGCTCTCCAATCTATTTCACGAGTGGAGAGGAAAGCACTTGCTGTAGTGCTGTAGATATGTGGCCCCAATCTGCAGTTTCCCGTATACAGTAGTATAATATAGTACATGACTATAGTGAAGTATTGTGGTGTGTACAGGGTAATAGTATTATTTCCATCTAGTCCGGAGTATGGAGTTACGGGAGCTTCACTAATGAGTGTCTGTACTCTCTGCTGTAAACAAGGGGTCATATAGGCAATCTTTGTTCACCGTTCTTTCCACATGAACAGACTGCAATATGGATTGGTTAGCTACTGATAGTTTTGTTCTGTGGCTTGGAACATGAGTTCAATAAGAGGATACCAAGCTCTAGCGTATTGTTGTACCAGACTAATGGTCTTATCTTTCAGAAAAATAATTGAAATTAACAACAAAATTAAACAATAGACGGTTGGGAATGCCGTACCAATCGTTTTTGAAAGGAAGTTTCAGCTAATTGCTGTAACATACTCATCAATGGTTCGAATGGAATTCTTTTGTGAGCTAGTCGATTGAACGAATATAGAATTGTAGATGAAATGATAAGTTTTCAAACTCCATTAAAATTGTTTTACTACTACAAAACTTACAACCAGCCAATGGTAATCGTCAATCTTACAACCGATGAAAGTACGATGAGAATAAAACTTGAGATTTGTTTTAACAGAAACCTATTTCAGTAGAATTCCATTTTTATATTATTTATCCTATTATAATATTCTTAAAGTATCTGTTAACAGTATTGTATTGTTTTCTAGTTTAGTGCTGTTAAACACAGAACCATTAATATTAGAGTATTGATCACGTGGAATACTTGAATGATCAATAAATGCTAATCACGCCATTTGCATTTATCACTGTCATTCATCACTGTCAATTGTCAATTGACAGTAAAGGAAATGTAGAGCTGGCAACTAGATTTCCTAATACCTATTTACACGGATTTGCCTAACTGAATGAACCATGTTCATATTGAAAAAACTACGTATTTTCTATTCAATTTATTCTATTCTATTGAAAACATTCCGTTTTACTATAATTCCCCTGAAAACATACTTGTTTTGATAGACATAGGATATATTAGGCTTGTAGAATCAAAGTGATAGTAAAGCTGCACTCTCAAATTACATTCATTCAATAATTACTACCATTCATTATTGGTAGAGTAAAATTGTTTAGGATGGCGCCTGGGGAATCACGTTTATGTTATTTAACGTTTCCATTTCTACGAGTGATGTTATGCTCAAGGCTAGGCGTACACCGGTGAGTCAAGACAAGACAAGACGAGATTAGTCACGTTTAGTCACAGTACTTCACATAGTTGCTTATGAAGCAACACACACCGATTAGTCATTGCACCTGTGTGTGCTGCTTCATAAGCAACTATGTGAATTACTGTGACTAAACGTGACTAATCTCGTCTTGTCTTTTCTTGACTAACCGGTGTACGCCTAGCCTAACTCTGTCCCCAGTCTGTAAGCAATGTCTGCAAGAATGTATTGGTCCTGCTGACAATTGCAGTCTATTTGAAAAACAGCTGTTGTGACATTACAGTCATATGTTTTTGCGAAAGGTGGTGACAGGGAGGCGTCTGGGCGTATAACCAACAAACATGTGTCTGTTTCCCCACTATGCTCGTTTGATTCAGGCGCCATCATAAATAAATCCACTCTAAATAATAGCATTTGCTTATTCAGTTTCTCTCAAATTTGTTCAAAAGTATTACTTGGACATTT
This sequence comes from Laodelphax striatellus, assembly GCA_017141395.1. Classification (NCBI taxonomy): domain Eukaryota; kingdom Metazoa; phylum Arthropoda; class Insecta; order Hemiptera; family Delphacidae; genus Laodelphax; species Laodelphax striatellus. The sequence goes on along the minus strand of CM029535.1, from coordinate 26,604,878 downwards.
GTAATGTTCTACAACTGTTACAGACACTTATACAATCGAATAAAACGAATTTCTGTATGTTTATAATTTGAGAAAATTGTTAAACCTGTACTTTGCTTGCCGTGTAGGTGGAGCGGATTTGTGTCCTGCGAGTTGTGATTTGCGTCTCAATGCGATAAATTATTTCTTCTTCCAAGGATGACGTCATCACGAAGAAATTCACGCAGGTTTTCGTTGTTGGTTAGTGTGTGTACAAAGAATGCCATGCCTTGCCCCCCTTTAGCCTTTCACCCCCCTTCCCTCTAGCCGAGTTTGCTGGTTGCCTCTCGCTTCCCCTTCCACTAAAATAATGCCTTACTCAGCAAAATTCCTGCAAGATCGACCAAGTTTGAGAAATGTCGATTCGTTTTCGACTCCTTCCCAATTAATGGCATTGGCAATAAGGAACTTGCCATTCGCTAGCTTGAGTTTGGCCAATTTGTGTTTGCACGGTGTTTGGAGTTTTGCGAGAGATGTTTTTTGGAAGATTCTCTTGTTTGCTCATCATTGGTGATTTGCTTACTGAAAGAAATTAATTTGGCCTTTCAAAAGTTGGACACAGAATATTATGTACAGTATTCTTATGCTGAGAATATAACTTCTGTAAAGCCGATACTTTGTAAATGCCCATTTTATACAACAAAATTTCCTCAACTTCAATTTCTGTAACTGTTTCCTTTCCATGCCCTAGACATCAACACTTTTCCGAGAAGTTTTATCAAAGTAAACAATCATGTCTCAGGCTCATTTATTTATTATTTTTTCAACTTGAGACTGTTATTTTAATGATTTGTACATATTCAGTTCTCAAACCTTCATTTGTGTTTACGTTGAAGTTTGTAAATAATTTTCTTATCAGTTTCCATAGATTCAAAGAAATCACTGTCATGCATCACACGGGGACAATAGATTTTTTCTCTTTCAGGCTGAAACAAAATAATAATCTCAATAATCAATAGATTCCAGATATTGAATAATAAATAATTTATTTCATTAACGTAAATTGTTATTGGTGTTTGTTAGTGATATTGCAGTGAATAATTATTAATTAGTAAGGAAATTATTCATTTCAATGGAAATCGCAAAATCTTATTAAATTTTTTTACAGCAAGCTCCTTCATGTGTTTTGTCTCAGCCAATAGCAGGCCTTCAAATGTAAATCGATCGTTAGACTCCTCCTACCGCGGGTAACAATAACAAATCATACATCCCATATAAGAATCCCGAACCATACAACCAAGTATCTCGTTGCTACTGTGCTACTATCGTTCAATGTAATTTATATTGATAATGACGTATATAAGACTAGTCCTGCTTTGTTCTTTAAAAATGCTGGTGTCTTAATTTGTTTTAACTTCTTAGCCCCTGCGCCCACTTCGCAACTGCTATCTGATTTCAGTCAGCAACCCAATGTTGCCAGATGACATTTAGCTGTTTTTCGGGTAATCTAACCTATCAGCCAAAGTCATCTGGCAACGCTGGGTTGCTGACTGAAATCAGATAGCAGTTGCTTAGTGGGCGCAGGGGCTTATGTGATATGGGGAATATTTTACACCGATTGCTTGTTTATTCAATTCGTATAGATAGCCTCAATACAGTCGATTATAAGTTATTTTATTAAAATCAAGGGATCCCATAAAGATTTCTTCTTGAAGTAGGGAGCTCTTTCCGGGTTTCAGTAACAAGCATTATATTGAAAATGCGTCACTCACTCATTACTGGCACTAATCTTTGAAAATTGCATTGTATGCCAATGAAATTGAAATCAATTTGAAGGTGTGCACACTTGCGTCAGTGTGTCTGCACCACGAGCTTCCTATTTCTTTCTTCGTCTTCTTCTTCTACTTTTTTTTCCTTCTTCTCCTATTCCTTTTCCTCTCCTTCTTTTTCTCCTTATTTTTCACTTCTTCCATCGTCTACTCCATCGTTCTTCTTGGCAAAGTAATCGAATTTCGCAGCGAATCAGAGTGAGTGAGATTGATTTGTTTCCAAGAAACCATTCGCCATGACGTCACGAGAAGTGTCAGAGAGAGTGAGAGAGAAAGAGAGAGTGTGTGTGAGAGAGAGCAGAGAGGTAATGGGTGTGGAGAGAAGAGAGAGTACACTGAAATAAAAGCTGCGAGAATGGCGCGTATATGTAGATAGGATATTTAATTTGGAGAGAGAATATAATATGCGTGAAATGGCTTACTTGAAAAGTGCTAGAGAACAAGATTATTTCGCATCCTTATTGTCTTTAGAAAGGATATTTTTGGTATGCGTGATTGAATTTACAGAACCTTAATAAGCACGATATGGATTGGAAGTGTATGAATTGAACCTAGAAATCTATTTCTAGATAATATTTTACGTTTAAAAATGAACGAATTTTGAGACAGGATTGGCTTTCAGACTAAAATTTCTACTTCACGGGTTTGAGGTTTATCCATACTAATCACAATGTAAGTTCTTGGATAAATTTGCTTGATGACTCAAACAATGAAACAAAGTCTTTTGGAGACCAGAAAGGATTCTCGAAACTCAATCATATTTCCCATATTTGAGATCATAGTCTTTACTATATTTGAAATTGTCAGGTACTCTAAAATTTAGAAAGATATTTATATTTATTTATGTTAGAATTACAAGTTTATTTTTTATTCAACAGCCTAGATGTAGAATAAATTGGAAAAAAATTCAACCTTCTTACTAGAATTTCTTTCCTAATTTCTTACTAGATTCCGTAATTCGTTACTAGAATTTCCTAGGCCTAACACAACTCTTGTTTGAATTTGAAATTTTTTTATTATCTCTAGTGTCTCAAAACAATACAATGTTGCAAGTTGATAATTCAAAGTCGAACGCATTTGACAGTGAACTTTCCTTTTTTGAGAGAGAGAATAAAAAGAAAAAATGTCGGATATTTTAAATGTCATCTTTAACGACTTGTAAAATAGGTTTACTCAAATAATTATCGTAGTTAAGTAGGCGTGAAGTAACTGTTCGGTAGAAAAGTTGAAGTCGTAAAGCAGCTACCTCACTCAATAACAGACGGTGTAGCGTGGAAGTAATCTGTTTTTAGACCAATTATTGTTGTGACTAATTTGTAGTAGTAGCAGTGGTATTTTGCATTTCTACTATGTTGACGTAAATTGTTGACAATCCATAACTTTTTATTGTTTATAGTTTGAGGAAACACTGTCACGTTTCATGTAAAACATTGCGAAGGAAATCGCATTGTCGCGAATCTTATCACTCCTCATTTCTTTGCTTTTTTATCGTCTAATGATGGGAAATATGCAGATAAAATGAATAGAATTGGAGAAATAACGTTGAATAGGTAAAGTATTACGTGTAAAGGTTGTGTAAATGTTGCCTTTGACCTTCATGTCTTTTCCGGGTATTATTGATTTCATGCAGTTTCCCAGCTCCAATCATCTGTCAGGGAACGTTATCCTGCAATAAGATGAAATTATTATGTAATTGTTATGTTGGACAAGTAAAATATAATGACTCAGCAGTATTGTTATTTCGGTTTAAAATTCCAAGTAAAATTTGATGTATTGAAATAATTTTTCTCAAGTTTTTGGTGCATTTTTGACTTTTATATCGACATTTTAATTTTAAATTCTAAGTTCACACTTCGAGTGCTCATTCAGATTTACAATATTTTTTTTTGCTTGGGATCATTTATTTATTTAGCGTATGGCTTTTAATGGTGGGGAGACCCGAGTAGGGTTGTTCCACTTCACCAACATAACCAATTATCCCTTGATAGGGAACATGGTGAAAGTTTGTTTTCACTTAGAAAACATACATCAGCATTTAAAAAAAGTATTTTTTGATTTTATAAAGTGCTTGGGATGATGCCCACATAATCTCTAGGCTTGTGCGTGGGTAATGGAAAGGATGATGATGAGAGATGAATGGACCTACAGCTTTAGGTGGGTTTCGAACCACCGGGAAGCGATTTTGAAGATCACAAATTGTATTTAGAGGAGCTGGTCACCGTTACTACAGGAGACTTTCTATTAAAGAATTTTTTCTCATTCATAATGTTGAGTGCTAAGTTGTCAACTTTGAACCAAATAGGGTATATTTTGCATATTAATAGCACCGAAATCGCATTTTGTGAATTCATAAGATTTTATTTTGTGAAATGAATGTGAAGCATGCTTATTAAGATGGACTTGGCTCCTTATTGGATCATTGGATGCACATTAGCCATGTTGAGAAATACCATCCTGCCAGAGGAATTCCTATAAGGCAATACGAAGATTAAAACGATGAATCACTAGACTAGAGGAATTCCTTCGATATCCCCAATGGCTTAGTGATTAGATTAGGCTGTATACCGTGGGCCGCTCTGCAGATGGATGGTGGAGGTTGACACGGTTTATCAAGAAGGCCGTGATAATTTTCTACATGTTCTATATTATGGATATTGTATGAGCTATAGATAAATCATATGACATCCAGGTAACAAACCAGCAGTGTGAAATCCCCTGAATAGTGTTCATGTTGAATAAAAAATATTGTTTATTCCACAAATAAAACACAGTACATACAAATTTATTATTAGCTTAATAATACAAATCAAATAGTTAAAACTAAGGGCCGGTTCATGAGCTCGGGATTTAGCCAAGTCCTAGACTAGAACGGGTGGCCACCGTAGCATCGACAAACTTTAGCCTCAAAACTATGTACTAAGGGCTCTCTATGCTGCTAACCCACTAACCTATCGAAACAAACGTTTGTCGATGCTACGGTAGCCACCCGTTTTAGTCTAGGACTTGGCTAAATCCCGAGCTCATGAACCGGCCCTAAGACTTGCTTCTCGTTGGCATAATTAATGTGGTTGTGAAAACATCAAGTCTTTTTGTACTGTATATTGAAAACTTCAAGGTCTGTTTCATAAAACTTACCAAGTCCTGTGAGGCAGGATAAAGGCAATCACTCACTAGAATTGGAAGTTGATTCCATAGTTATTGATATCTAATGTTTGTCCACATTTTCACTGTTTACAGGACTTCTAAATTTGTATGAAACTGAACCCTGATTGAATGAAACATTATAAACATGAGTATCTTTATCTCATACTTGAAAATGACATATTTTTACATTTATATTTATTAATACATTATATAATATGTGATAATGACACCCGAGTACACTTAATTTGAACTCATGTTTTATTACTGATAAGGCAGGCTGCAGTAACACTTTGAATGCAAAATTTATGCTGTTTCATTCGCCTTATCTTGTTCTGATCTTATGTAAAACATCGGTGATAAATTAGGTGTGCAAACTGCAAAAACAATATTCGATGTGTTCTTTCTGACTAGCATATAAAGTGGAAGTCGATTTCGTTGATTTCTCAATGTTATCAGAGCGTGCTCTGCCTCTCAAGTTTGCAATTACAATGGGAAGTGGATTCCAGGCGCGACATTTTTGCTTCCAACCAATTGTTAGCTATAAATTATTGATGTCTGTTGATTAGAAATTCGTACGCGTAGCTTGCAATCGAACGATGTTTCATGAATTGAAATTGTCATGTCACCTCTCAATACTAATGTTTGAAATTTAATGTATAATTAAACTTTGTTCACTACAAGAAGCCAATTTATCAATGAATATTTGTAATTATTTGTTATATTTGAGGCCTATAAAGTGTCTATATTAATGCTAGGTTCATTTCGTCAATAGATCAAAATAGCCAAGTATCATAATACTGTATATCAGTTGGAGTAGATTGTACAAATTTGTCTTCAGGGTTTTTTTGGGGGGGGGGGGGAGAGAGAGAGGGCTTGGTAATGTGTACGTTTATGATTGAACTCAACAGAGCTTCACTCAAAGAAAAGCTTTATTTTTGTTGATTCACAACTTTACAGAGTTTCACTTTAATAGTAGGTGAAAGTAATCACTCAATTTGGCTGTTTCCTTAATAAAATTAGGTAATAGAATAATTTATTAAAATCTTATAAGATAATTTCTGTGTTCTGAATAAAATGCGAAAATAAAACTTTATTTCGAAATAAAGTAGTGGCTCGTGATACTCAAGTTGTATGTTATTTTAAAATTTACATAATAAACGTGTATTATTCACATCTAAACAGTGTAAAAATTAGGCTTGGGTCCCAACCCTTGGGAGTATTTTGGTCAGAATAGTCTAAGTATGATTTTTTATAGATATTTAGTACTGAATATTATTGTTTTGCCAAATTTATTTCAGTCACTGTAGGCACAGAGAACAGACTTAGTAAATACTAGAGAGTATGCTTCTCTATTATATACAGCATATTATGCTGTAGGCTACTTGATTCGAATTTCTGTACTTAGTATAAATTACTGCACTTATAATTTCTAAAAAGAAAATTCAAGAGCTTCTCTCCGGCATCCTCTTGAGCTTCTCGATTCGTTTATTGAATGATTCTGTCATGAAGTCATGAATTTCATTTGCCTACTTTCAGTGTTTCATAGTTAACTACTTCGTCAGTTGCTCGAGAATCCAGTTGATTTCTATTATTTATTCTATTTATTAATAAATAAATTCAACTACCGTGAAATGACGTCATTGCATTGACGTCCAATTCGTTCATTGGTTCTCGTTGAATTGGTTCCATTAGATGACATCATTTCACGGCAGTTCAATTCAACTGGATTTTCGAGCAACTTACTACTAATAACTCCAGCTTCGCTAAAGGTCAGGGGTTACATAATTTCCCACTGCATGAAGAAATGAACAGCCTTACCTGAGATTACACCCAGTGAGATGCCTTAATTGAGAGAGCTTGGGTCAGTGAAAGTGATGAAGAGAGAGTGAGAGCGCAAGCTCAGGAGATAAGATCGCAAGCGTCTATGAGAAACTAGCAACAGGTAGAAAGAGATAGACGAAGGGGTAATAGTGAGACAAGGGTATGAGCAACGGAAAAATCGCATCGTACGGCAGGAAAGGGAGTTGATTTAGCCTACATTCGACTCTCTCTCATTTCGCCAAAGATTTCCTCGTGTGGGGGTGTGGGGGGGTGGTTTAGTGGGTGGTTTATCGATCGTTGAGAGAGGATGCTGCTGCCGCGGTCCCACAAATGCTTCTCTGTTGGGGTGGGTCCGTGTGCCAGCTACCCATAAAGACAGCACGGTATGGAGAATGCTAGTTGGAATTTGATCGGAATTTCACACCTTTCGATCAGCGTGAACGGAGACACCTGATCGTATTCAAGTCACTGTCATCAACAATCATTATTGATTGGGATGACTCAGTCTGCTGCTTTCCAAACGTCGATTAGAGTTTCAGTCACCATTCACCGGTGACTCTGTTCTCTACTTCAATCTCTGATGTAAATGCCAATTATTTAAAATGCCATCATACGTTTATAATGCAAATAATGTTGAATATATGTAAATAATGTGCAATACCAATAGACGAATGCAAATTGATTAAAATTACAGATATTAGTCCTTCATCTGTCTTCTATAGTTACAAGTCACAATCTTGCTTGATTCATCTTACATTGATAAAATCTGTAGAACAAATATTGATGTTGTGGAATCTTTTCATGATAATTCATGGTCCTGTGAAACATTAAGGGCCGGTTCATGAGCTCGGGATTTAGCCAAGTCCTAAACTAAAACAGGTGGCTACCGTAGCATCGACAAACGTTTGTCTCGACAGGTTAGTGGGTTAGCAGCATAGAGAGCCCTTAGTACATAGTGTCGAGGCTAACGTTTGTCGATGCTACGTTGGCCACCCGTTTTAGTCTGGGACTGCCCCTAGGTGAATATACAGTACGGTACTCGTATATCCTTATCACGTCATCCAAAAGAGCGACATAAAGGCTGTCTCTGTCTGTGATTGTCTCTGTATCTGACTGTACTACTCGTTGCTTTGAGTGAAGTTTGTTGAAAATGTGTTCGCCCTCTATAGTTATAATGGAGCTTTCTGACTCATGTCATGCCTGCGTCTGACAGCGCCTGCTACTCTTGTCCTATTTCATATCTTGAATCGAAACGCCTCAAGCCTATGGCCTACCCTATTCACAATCGCAGTGGGAAAGGGTAGCCTACAATAGCAATAAAGAACAAGATTTATTGTTATGACGCAAAATCTAGTTCAGTGAGTTGCATTGTGTAGAGTGAAAAGCCAATTTTTGGGACCTAAATCACGGCTAATAGCTGTTCGATTCATTCAGTTCCTTGTTCGATTCACACTTTTCTGATTCAGGTTCATTTCTGAGTCAATTTCCTTGTTTCTTGATAAATCTTGATGGAAGTCGGCTAAAAAGTCAAGTTTTTTGAGATAGAACAGATACATGTATTTGTATTAAGATGATGCGTAACTTATAATTATTACGGATTCATCCATTCTATGAAATACGTCTTATCATGAGTGATCCCCAACATCCCTACAAAACTTCTTTGATGTCTTTTCATTCATATACTAGAGTCTTTTCATTCATATACTAGTGTCTTTTCATTCATATACAGTATAAGTGCATAGTTGTCATTCGTTGATTTAATTGAAGCAGCCTGATTTATAGTTTGATTGTTTATAAATTTGTCCTTTCAATTGTTGAATACTGAATGGAATAATGACCGCATGAATTTATTACACTCGTAATGATGCATGGGTTGCATTTTAAATCTACTTTGAAACCCACATTTGAATATGTTGTAATTTAACCTTGAAATGTGCAGTAGATTATTATAGTCGATAGTTGATTATTGTACAGTCGTTAGTAATTCTATTTGGCCGCGGCTATCCTGAGCAAAAATCTCCGTCCATCTTGCTTTCTTGCATTTTCCCCACATTGACAAAAGTCTGTGGGGAAGACGCACTCTATGAATATTCTATATGAAGACTTGTGGACAACCTTCTTGTTTTTCGCATTGTGGATTAATCTAATAATTGTGTTTAATATGTGCCCTGTGAAGATTACATATTGAATATTTAGGTTTACGATTAAGGTTTAGGTTTTAGGTAAGATTAGGTTTTGGTTAAGATTAAATATTAGAACTCATCTTTTTTGCTGGGGATGATGTCCACATAAGCTCTAGACTTGTGCGTGGCTAATGGGTAGATGATGATGAGAAATGAATGGACCTACATACAGCTTTAGGTGGCTTCCGAACAACCGGGAAGTGATTTTGAAGCACATAAATTTTTGTATTTAGAGAAGCCAATCACCGTTACCACAGGAGTGGTAGGCGCCGTCTCTTATCTTATCTCACCAATTAGACTCGCCTGCTACCACTGGGACTACCGTTTCCCTTTGCATCTTGTCACAGACAACAAGTATAGACAACAAGTTTTGTGTGAATAGTTAGTCTAAAGAATAGTTAGTCTATGATCTTGTGCAAAACGTTCTTGTTTTTCACATTGTGGATTGATGTAATAATTGTGTTTGTGTTAGCCACATAAGCAAATTCCTTGGGAAAGATTTGCTCTATGAAGACTAAGGTTAGGCGTACACCGGTTAGTCAAGACAAGACAAGACGAGATTAGTCACGTTTAGTCACAGTACTTCACACAGTTGCTTATGAAGCAACACACACCGATTAGTCATTGCATCTGTGTGTGCTGCTTCATAAGCGTCTATGTGAATTACTGTGACTACTAAACGTGACTAATCTCGTCTTGTCTTGTCTTGACTAACCGGTGTACGCCTAGCCTTACTTATTATTCATTCATTTATCTACGTAATTTATTGAAATCTGTTTATATTATGTAAAATAATTTTAGCATTGCTTATTGTTTTTGTTTATTGCTGACTCTGTATTAGTGTTTGCCATAGGTACGCCTAGCCTTATACAGTATTTTGCAGAACATCCTTGTTTTTCACATTGTGGATCAATGTAATAATAATAATTGTGTGTTGTGGCAGGGTGACCGGGATGGCGGCTCCAGCCAGGGGCCAGACCTGGACGAAGAGATGGAGAAGGTGTTCGGGGGTATGTCGGGGGGAGGGGGTGCCGAGGACGAGCGATTCGACTTGGCGCGCATTTCCACCGACCAGCCGCACCCTTCCGCCGTTGCCGCTGCGGCAGCCGCAGCCGCCGACGACCAGCCGGAGCCAGCCGACCAGCCACGACGATTCAACGAGAACGACTACAGCTGTCAGTATCCCAGCTAGAGCAGGATCCAATTAACTTGTCATAAATCAGCTGTTCCAGTAATAATTAAACAGTGATTTCGACACAATAATCAAAAGGCTTGAAAGTCTTTAAAAGACCTTTTTAAAGAAGACCTTTCAAAGAATAACTTTTTAAAATACCTTTTCAATAATCTGCGAGTTTCAGCATTTGTAGGTTAAGTATTGTGATCATATGCTCGTCGATCATATGTTTTATGACAAGTTAAATGGATCCTGCTATAGAGCTTGTACATTTCTCATGCTAGCGCACCTGGGTTGTCTCATTGAAACCTTTTAAAATGTACAAAATAGTGGCAAATAAGCGACGATGTACAAATAAAATAATAAAAATAAATATTAAATAATATTAATATTCATATTAATTATTAATTACAGTATATAATAAAAAATTATAATTATTAATATTTTATATTAATAAAAATAATAAAATGAACAAATAGCCGGGATAAGGGCTACATAGTACTAAGTACATGATACTCTCTACCATTCAACCTTTACAACGTTTACAATGAATGATTTACCTACAATAAGAAATTGGTGCTGGTGCAGAATTATATACATTTGTACAAAGAAAATCAATTAAACTTAATCTAAGATGAATAGTAAAAAACAATTTGAGAATACAGTGGAACGTCAATAATCTGGATTAATTAGGACCGGATACCATCCGGACTTCAAATTATCAGGATATTTAATTAGAAGAATATAATTATATAGAACTTCATAATTTCAAATTATCAGGATTATCGAAATTACCATAAAAATGCCAGCTCGCACTAATATTGATTGAAAAACTTTTTGGAATTGTACAGTGAAAAGTCTATGGAGATTGATTAATTGTAAACATTCTTTACGTTGATGGAAGGAAATGAGATATTGCAACTATTCAATTATTGATTTTAAATCATAATAGGTGATTGAACGAAATTCCGTATTAATAAGACTTCCGCTACTGCGAATATTGCAGTAATATTCGCAGAAGCGGAAGTCTTCAGAGTATTGTACAGCATTATTAATTAGGAATCTCGTTCAATTGATTATTATTATTTTTTTTTATTTTTTATAGCAACATAGTGTTCTGTGTACAATAAAATCATCAGTCACTATAATTATATTTGAGATAAATACGGGTAATTGACGGCTTGGATTTTAGAACTCCAAATTATCGTCGTTCTACTGTAAACATTTGTAGAAATAAAATAAATTAAATGTAATTCAGTCATTAATATAATTCATTCAAGATGAATTATAAAAAAACAATGTATGACAATAAATAATATTTATCAGAATAAATAATTGCATACCGTAGTGAATGTTTCTCATATACTTTGATAGAAAACGTTTTTATGAGGTAATTCATTGTCAATCCAGGTGCCTTTTTAGCGATATGGAATAGTTATAGTTGCACTTTTAATGTATTGCACAATAATTGTGCTGTAAAGTATCACAGTCACAGATAAAATTGTACTAATACAATAGGGCTTTGGTGATCCAACCCCAAAAATCTGAACAATACTACAAAATTTAATTTTTTTGAAATATCAATCAGAGACTAGATTATTTTATATGTGTATTATTATATTCTACTACCAGATGTACAGAATAAATATATCTCTACTATTTAATGGTACAGTATATAATATATATATATATATATATATATATATATATATATATATATATATATATATATATATATATATATATATATATATATATTGAAGTACTGTATTCTATCTTAAAATACACTTTGATTATGATCTACCATGTTTAGAAACTAAGATAGGCTAATATCTACATATTTTTTTGAAACTAATAAGATTCTAACTTATACAAACTAACAAAAAATCGGGAGAGAAGAACTAGTTGTAAAGGATTCATGTTTCCACTCTTAAGTTATTTTTATCAGCCTACACTCATCAGTATTTGTCTACACTAAATACATAGCATTTTAAATAAACAATTTCTTCTTTTTGACTCCATGGAAGGAATAGGCCACCAACTGTCCACTTTACTAAAGGCCTGTTTTGGGTTGTTCATGAAATGTAGATAAAAACTCAAAGCCTGTATGTTTTGTTTTATTCTCGGTCGTTTGAGAGACCATTTCCCCTCTATTTCACTCAGGTTGTCGTAGGTCACGTAGTAGAAGGAGCTTGAAAACTACCAAGTGGCCTCACAGCAAGGCTCAATAACCTCTTGTGCGCTCCACCTACAACACCTTGGACCTCTTCCCCCCCCCCTCCTCACCTCATTATTACGTGCCTTGCCGTAACTCAGACGTAACACTAGTTGACAGCTTGTGACAGAGTGTCTCACCTTGCTTCACTAACTACTTGAACCGCTCTTCACTCTGTTGGCTTTGTCATCGAAAAATCAAATGTCTTTCATAGTTGTTCAGATTGGTTGAAGGAGAGTCTGCCTTGAAATGAAAGTACATTTTGCTCCAGTACGTTCAAGACTTATAGTATGAAGCTTGATATTTATGATTTTTCACTATTGATGAGAAATAATGACAATTAAGTTTTTCATCGATCTAATGAATTTAGTAGTTTTGAAAGATATTCCAATTATTCCTACCATCAGTATTAGTTTTTATGAAGCAAGAAAATCGACTACTTTTTCACTTTACTTTCCCAATTCAATTTGCTGATGTCATCAAAAGATCAAAAATCTTGAACTGAACTGATCTGAACTGAAAGTAATTTTGTTTCAAGTACCTTGATAAAAAAACTATTCAACTTTAAAAGTTTATATTTCTAAATCAACAATTATTTTCAAACAAAAATATCGTGTGGTATAAATATGTATTTTATTTGCTATGAAAGTATTAATATTTTCCTTGTGAAATAATGTTCAACAATAAAAAATAAAAAGCTTCAGTAGAGCCTGAATAATATCAATTTCCGTTAATTCAATGATTGTTTGTTAACTAGAAATATGGTGGAATGAAGAGGAAGATCCTCAACGAACGTCAAATAATTGTCGCAAATCTGAAAACGAAATACGAGAGATTTAAAGCATGATGTTATTGAAAAAACTAACTGAACTCCTTCATTTACAAGAATTTACTTACGGTATATTTTTCAGGTTTACCAATACAAAATAATAGAATATACTCCATACTTAACCCAACATGTACTTTATTTGTATAGAAACTTTGTAATGTACCTACTTTTTATGAACTTTCTTCGGTTAAAAGTGGGAAAGTAGACGACTTACTTGCTTCGTAAAAATTTGAATACTGATGAAGATATTAGAGTTGTTGGGTTGGAATTGCTTGATATGGTTTAAACTATGAGTTTACCCAAGTAAAGTTCAATTACTGTACACCTTTTCGATTAAAATTATAACTTATAGATCTGTACGGTTCATAAGCGTTGGGGATCTTGATCTGAAATTCCTACTTTTGGGAATAATTCCCAAACTATAATAAATTATGCAGTAATGAAATTCGAATATTCAGATCTCCTATACGCTTATCAAAAATATCTTACCTGACCAATATATTTGAATTCCTTTCTCTCATTATTCTGATTTCAAATACTGTATTTGGATTTTTCACGTTTTCCTATATTATATTCAAGGCTATATCTCAAATGCATCTTTGGCAACTACAACACAGTTTTATTCTGGGATTTATACGAGTTTTTGGGAAATTGACATAAGTGCCAAAAACTCAAGTATTGGCTTCAAATGCTTTGGCACAGCTCTGAAAACGTTGAAAGCTTGTCATGATATTTCATAAAATATATATAGATAGCGGAATCCATCATTTTTCTGGTCTGTGTTAGGCCTGTAATTTGTGTTGATACTCTCGCAGTCTTCAATTTTTGCCAAGCTAGTGGGTTCATGATTTCCACCCATAACGTTTCGAATTCAATTAACTATGCAACTCATCCAAAAATGTTAAGTAGAATGTAATTTTCTTGACAGATAAAAATTTATAAATAAATTATTACTGTAATTCAATAATGTGGGAAATGAAAAGATCAAGCTCTTCACAATTCACAGCTCTTATTAAATTAATGATAGAGAAAAACAATTTCATGGCAAAATTAATAGAGTTATAAATCATATTTATTCTTTTACACGTGATAAAAACAAATTATGTCTGATTTATGGATCATGGGTTGTTCACTCACGGTTATAATCTGCAGATTCGATTTTTTTAAAACGACAATAAGTAATAAAATTAATTATGTATCCAAATTTTATCTTTCTTTTATGTCTTTCTCTTCAGAAATTTACCAATCATTATGTTTCATTCCGCTCTGCCTTGAGCAAGTTTATTTACCATAGACAGTTGCAGCATTGTCTGATATATTCTAATGGTTGTATTGGTGTAGTTTTATTGATATTCTCTCATTGTGTTTTCATCTTATCCATAACTTGATTAATCTTTTCAATAACAATGATAACAATGATTAAAAGTGAGTGTTATAAAAGATATCTGCAAGGTATGTGAACTTAGTGTGTAAAATTTTATTCCCTCCATCAAGTTAAGTCACGAATTCACTTGAGTAGTTTGAGAGAAAGTTTTTGAAATCATTTTAGAGTAGTAAATAATTATTGAAAATACGATAATAAGCAATTCGAAAAACTCTTTGTTACACAAAATATGGTGCATATGCTTAATATATTAAATATTTTATAGTCACATCTTCTTGATCATGCACGTTTCTACAATGTGCATTAAATTCAAATATTCTTCAGCCTTATAACTTGAATTCGACAATAAGAGATTTCCCGGCTTTCAACTTTTTTTAGGTTAAATATTCAACGAATTCCATCTAATTCTAATATGTTTTTTGTTTGGAATTTCCTACATTCTAATAATTTATTCAGCAATGGAATTTACTTTTGTAATTTCTATTTTTGACAATAAACTGGATTGAGCGATTCTAATACGAGTAATTAAAAATGTTCCCATTAAAATAAATTATAGCTTCTGTTATTATTGCTCCAAGATTTAGTAGCATAAGGCTGCTTAAATGAAATAGAGAGGTAATATAAGAAAGTATATTTAGAAAATACTGTACAATCATTCAACTTTTTTCATATCACTCAAGAAAATAGAAGATTATACTGAAATTCAATTCGACCAATAGTTTTTGTTTATATTCTTTCAATGAGGAGCTAGTGAAGTGTTGGTTGAGACAAAGGTTATTAGTGGAAAATATTTTGGATTCTGGTACTCTCATTCTCTTTCTCTTTTCCTCTCATTCTTTCTTCCTCACTCTGTCCTTTTCTCTCAGTACAGTATAAGCAGAATGAAACAAAAAATACAGTACAAAAAATATGAAGTTGCAAAACGTCGCGCTGGTTCATATAGCTGAATGTTACATAAGCAAAGAATACTGATCTTATTTTCATACCTTTGTTTGGCTTCATTTAATACTTGGGGTTATCGGATCATTGCGCTTTATCTTACCACTGTCCGTCCCTTCAAAAAATTCCGCTATTAAGTTCAACTGTAAAATATTTTCATCTTTCTCTAAACAACTCAATACAGTTGATATTATTTTTATTATTCATGTTAACGAACTCATTACTTAACTATATTCTGATTGCGGCAACAACTTTCCTAGATCTAATTCAGAGTCTAATTGCAAATTTGAATCAATTCATATTGTTAGACAATTTTTATTAGCTACAATTTCAATTTAGCTAAACATTTTTCAGTTTATGTCCATAACAAATTGATTATGAATCTAGTTCGTCCGTCAATCAGCTTAAATAAATAAATAGAATTTTATTATCATTCAACAATGACAATTGATTGAAAAGCAAGCAGTAAGCTTTGCTGTGTAAAATAAAAAGTTGTCTGTTCTGAATGAAAAAGTCTCACCAAACATGCTAAAAGTTTGAAAATCACTTATTAAATTAGAACAACTTTATTCATGTAAAATTACAATTATACAGTTGATAGTGAAAATAACATTAAAATTAATATCACTGAGAATAAAATTGAGATTAATAATACAATGAGAGTCGTAAAAATTGATATTGATTTTGAATTTGAGAAGTAACCTCAAATACATATGAATGATCAGTGATGTTTTACATGAATGAGCGAAGTTAGGACAAGTCCTGTCTTACACTTAACCTATAAACAGACTGAGAATTAAGATCAGAACATTTTTAATTAGTTAAAAACATTCTTTCTTCCTCACTCTTTACTTTAATCTTAGTATAAGCAGAATAATAAGTTAATAATACGTTTTTAATTAGATATTTTTATTAGCCTATTTTGTGGTCAAGATAAATATTATGTGATTGTTTGAATCATAATTATTTGTTTTTTGTTGTTGTACAGTTCACCGCAAGAAAAGCTATCCTCATATGCACGTGCCGCTTAAAGCCATGCACTCGCGGTCGATGAGAAAGCATTCGTCCGTCTCTGCCGCCAAGGAAAGCAACGAAGAGGCCTCCGCCACCACCGCCGCCCCTGACGTCGCCAAGGAGGCCGTCGAGTCTCCGCCTGCGCCAAGGGCGGCCGATTCCGCGGCGCCCCCACCTGACTCCGCCGCTACTAGCCCGCCTGTGAGCAGTGCCACTCCCAGGTGAGCTGTCTACAACGATAATCATTGATGTGCTTTTGATCGCATATTATCAATTTTTCATTCTCCTTTCTGAATTCTCACCTCTTTTCATTTATAGACAGCTAATTGATGCCAAAACAGCTGACTAATTTTGTGCCCGCTACTTTAGTTTAAGTTTATAATGTTGATATTATTGTTTTTGTTGCAACGTAAAATGTAAAATGGTATAATATGCAACGGTTATATTTGGCCTCCCCACTTGTGAAATCCTTAAAATATTCGCCAAAACTCGTATTTTTATTTACATCTCCCTCATGCTTTAAAGACTTTCTTATTACAATCGTAGTATACACTACTATTTGGAGGCAGATCTTTCTTGCATGTAATATACTGTTTTTGTGTTTTTATTTTTAATTTATCAACTATATATGACTACTAAGGGCCGGTTCATGAGCTCGGGATTTAGCCAAGTCCTAGACTAGAACGGGGGGCCACCTTAGCATCGACAAACGTTAGCCTCGACACTCTGTACTAAGGGCTCTCTATGCTGCTAACCCACTAACCTGTCGGGACAAACGTTTGTCGATGCTACGGTAGCCACCCGTTTTAGCCTAGGACTTTGCTAAATCCCGAGCTCATGAACCGGCCCTAAATGTTTTTGTTTTTATGACAATGCCTATCGTATTTATTATTTAATGGCAGACAAAATCATTAAAGAATTATTATTCCAGTATACTCAACAGTATTTTTTACACATTGGTGTCTACAAACATTATTGTAAATACATTGGTGTCTTTTTTACATTATTAGTATCTAGCTAATATCTAGTTATATTCAATCAATACTTCAAGTAGGCCGACGGCTGTGGAAGAAATTAATTTGAACGTTGTTTTCAGCGGCGCATTCATCTCAAGCGCCGACTTGGAGGATGACGACGACGACAACACATCGCGTGCGGACGACATCACGCTGTTCAGCAGCGGCTCGGAGGCGATTCCGTCGGAGCGGGCTGCGGCCATTGCGGCCGAGTACGGCTCGTCGCCGGACCGTCGCGTCCAGTTCGACATCGGTACACCTCCAATTATTATCTCGTCGTTCACAGGTTGAGACAAACATTCTCTAGTAGCCTACGCTCGAATGCTAACGCTGCAATGTTGCACGAGCAAGTTGCCTCAAATGTTGCACGGACCGGAACGCAAGCAAGTTATAAACGGGCCACATTTGCATGTGGATATGTGGTCGAGTTCGTATCTACTTTATTCATGACTTTAGGGAAATTTACTGCCTTTGAGAAGTTGAAACATTAAGGGCCGGTTCATGAGCTCGGGATTTAGCCAAGTCCAAGACTAAAACGGGAGGCCACCGTAGCATCGACAAACGTTAGCCTCGACACTATGTACTAAGGGCTCTCTGCGCTGCTAACCCACTAATCTGTCGAGACAAACGTTTGTCGATGCTACGGTAGCCACCCGTTTTAGTCTAGGACTTGGCTAAATCCCGAGCTCATGAACCGGCCCTAAAATATACATTAGAACCATTAAAAGAATTATTACAAAACGCTTGATGCTGGAAGGCAAGCAAGTTATAATTTATAATTGAGCCACACTTGCATGCGGATATGTGGTCAAGTTGGTATCTACTATTTATTTATGGAGTTGAGGAAATTTCTCATAGGCCGCCGTTGAGAAGTTGAAAAGCAACTATGAGTTAAGAAGTTGAAACACAACTAAGGCTAGGCGTACACTGGTTAGTCAAGACAAGACGAGACGAGATTAGTCACGTTTAGTCACAGTACTTCACATAGTTGCTTATGAAGCAACACACACCGTTTAGTCATTGCATCGGTGTGTGCTGTTTCATAAGCAGCTATGTAAATAACTGTGACTAAACGTGACTAATCTCGTCTTGTCTTGTCTTGACTAACCGGTGTACGCCTAGCCTAAAGTATTTAGCTCTAGGAGGACTCAAGACTACTTAATTTTCAAATGAATTGATTTGAAATTTGATCTCTGGGCAATCAAGTTTGAAAGTGGTGATTCCACACATCATGCATGTGAATATTCGGTCTAGTTATAAAATTCACTAGAAGATACTCTTCTTTTCGAAGGGTTATGAATTTCGACGTTCTATTGTACTCAATGTTTACTATTGAATGTGCATGGCCTAATAGTTGGAAGTACCCTTCCAAGACATACTGTATGCAAACGCTCAACTCATGTTACTCTACATCTGAAATTTATCCTAACACCGATCATCTCATTCTCTATTTTGTTTACTCACTTTGTTCCAGAAAAGTATCCAATCAGATGTGGTTTTTAAAATTGATTAGATATTTTGGAATTTGTCTGCTTCACTTCCTCCTCATTTTAGGCTTTCTATCATTATGGCTTTATTTCAACAGTATTCGAGATCAAGAGTTAACATGTTACCAATTGTTTGGTTCTATAATATTCTCCTGCTTGTAAATTTATCTGGTTTGCGATTTTAGAATATTTTTATATTTAGCCGGAATATAACATGGTCAGTTAAACGATTTTTTATGTTTATTCTGGGTTATAAGTAACTTTATCACTGAAATATTAAGGTTTTATTATTCCATATAAATTCTCCAAACACAATTTGGAGTTTTCAGTCACCTCGACAAAACTAAAAGAATTAAATTCACTTGTTTGTAACTTGTCCATCATAATTTTTTGGTTTCAGTCATGTTGAATATTTTATTACGCTTGAAGTACCTAGACAAAGATTCTATTAAAGAACTATTATCAAATCTTTCATGATACATACTGTGATAGTATTTATTTCAAAATACTCTGTGTGGGCCCTATCTAGACATTCCACATTATCGGTTACCAAAGGCAGAAGAGGGATCAACTGAAATTTGGTAAAAGGGGGACGACACCTGTGCATGCTACTATCAAAATTAATCTTTGGTCACAAATATGAACATTTTGCATCTTTTCTGGAATTTTAACAATATTAATGTGGGTTATTTTCTTATTCCATTCATCATTATTATATGTAGGCTATGCATGTTAAAAGATAGTTTATTCTAGGTATGAAAAAGTTATCAACTGAAACACAATTTAGTACTTTATCATTTTCACTTCAGAATTTTTAATTGTGTTGTATATGTATCCTGATAGTTATCCAATAGTTATTCTTTAGAAAATTTGAGAATTGTTTCTTTATTTAGCACTGGTCACGTTGTAGCAAATGTCAAATTCAAGTGTTCAAAATTTTTTGAATGTAGTACAGTCATCACGTAGTGTACTTAAGTGTGATGGAATTTGAATGAGAGAGCCTAGGGAGGATTACTCTTGTAAAATATGTTTTGTAATTTAGGTCAGAAAAAAGTTGCTCATTAGTCTCAAGACTAGATAGTAATGTATCGTTGAAATTTTTTTTTGAAAACCCTTTTTTGAAATTTATTATTCACATATAGTGAACTTTAACTTGGTTTAAACAACCGAAGATGGAGCATACGGGACTTATTATGTTCAAAAATTTTATTTGAATTTGTATTTCTCTTGTTTATCATTCTGAAAGTTATTCTTCAATGTCATGTTTTTCGATTTTGGTTTGTAGTAGTCATTTCACATTCTTATGATATTGGACTTGATCATTTCAGAAAAGCCGACTGGTGCAAGTGTAACTACCGATGGAAAGGAGGAGAAAGACGAATTGGGCGAGGACACAGCCGGGCGAGGAGAAGGATCAGAAAGTGAGAGAAGAGACGATGAAGATAGAAAGCACAAAAGAAGACATAGGTAATTAAATCATCGATTGTTTACTCCATTCTATTACTATTATACAGTATCAGTAAAATTTTAGTGATTTTGAAAATTGCTGTACTATGTTGATAAAATGATGTCTCTCTTAGAATGACGATGACAAAAATTTCTTTATTTCAAAAAATTAATAGAATACAAAAACATACTGTACTCGAAACATAGAATGAAAGTAACAACAGATCATCTTTACATGCCACATTCATGGAACATTGTACACACATCTAATAGCAATTAAATTTGTGATACAAATATGCACACATTGCAATTTACATGTTACGTATATAATGTACACAATCGAAAGTATATGAAAATAGAAAAACAAAGGTGTGATGGTAGATAATGAAGAGAATGATATAAAAATGGTCTGCATGGGCTAGTGACTGTGCGCCGACCAGAGTTACTAATTAATTATATTTTAAGGAAAGAAGAGATTCCCCCCCCCCTCCTAGTTGATGCATTCAGAAATAAATGAAAAAAAATTTACGATTCCTATTCAGGCATAAATTTATTGGTACATTAGAATAGAACATTATGGGATATTCATAATGTTAGGGGGGATAAAATAAATAAATATAATAAATGATGGCTTCAACGCCCCAACGGACAAGATGGGAGTTGTAGCTCCTTGTAATAATACTTTCTGTATCACTTATTCCTAATTGACCTAGAAATTTCATATTTGGTAGTGGGAGAAAAAATGTCCAACACACTGTTATGGACCTTTCCACACCAATGACTATGTGTTCGCTTTTCCACACCAATGTATTCGCTGTGTGCACGTAGGTGGTGGGGATAATAAAATCGACACCTGCGCTCACGCGGAAATTTAGTGAACGAAACGGGTTAGTTTAACATGAGAAAGGATAGGGAATAAGCATTTACAATGCATTTAAAGTATTGTCGTATTCCTAATTGTATAAATACCGTTCACAATAGTAATTGCGGCTTCTATTCCTTCCATATTTCCAAACGTAAAGTGATTCAACAAAGAAATCAGATCTCAGTTTTGAATTAAATCCAGTTCAAAAGCATATGATTGATTTGAAGTCTCGCACCCATAATCCATTAATCTTCTCCGGAAGATTTATACGATTATCCGCCATAGCGCAACACCGTAGATGCTCACAGCGAATATAGTCTGTGTAGTTATGAGTACTAAATGAGCTAACAGCTGTTCTTAATTTGCTGATTAATTGTATTTGGCTTTGCAGCCGGCACAAAGGCAGCCGAAAGTACAGCGGCACCGAAGACCCCGGCTGGCGCAAGCGGTCCGGCTCGGAGTTTGTCAGCTCGGAGGAGCGCAAGTACAGCATCCGGCCCGAGGAGGAGCTGTCCAGCCTGCAGGAGGTGTATCAGGACGACCTGGCCAGTCACCGCTTCGACGAGCCGCGCGGCAAGCGCCGCTTCAGCGCCAAGTCCAAGAACTCCATTCCGTCGCTGCCGTCGCGACGCGACACCGGCGCCTCCATCCATCCGCACCCGCTCTACAAGAAGATATTCGATCATAGTCCGCATGAGGTCGGTTCAATTCTAATTTATTTCGCATGCAAAGTAATGAATTACGAAAAAAGACAAGTTATGATAGGTTGTAAAGTATGAAGGCAAGTGATACAATCACTGTGATTAAGTAACGAAAGAAGTAACGAAAGTAACGAAAAAAGACAAGTTATGATAAGTTGTGAAGTATGAAGGCAAGTGATACAATCACTGTGATTAAGTAACGAAAGAAGTAACGAAAGTAACGAAAAAAGACAAGTTATGATAAGTTGTGAAGTATGAAGGCAAGTGATACAATCACTGTGCTTAAGTGACGAAAGAGTAACGAAAGTAACGAAAAAGACAAGTTATGATAAGTTGTGAAGTATGAAGGCAAGTGATACAATCACTGTGATAAAGTAACGAAAGTAACGAAAAAGACAAGTTATGATAAGTTGTGAAGTATGAAGGCAAGTGATACAATCACTGTGATTAAGTAATGAAAGAAGTAACGAAAGTAACGAAAAGACAAGTTATGATAAGTTGTGAAGTATGAAGGCAAGTTATACAATCACTGTGATTAAGTAACGAAAGAAGTAAAGTAACGAAAAAAGACAAGTTACGATAAGTTGTGAAGGATGAAGGCAATTGATACAATCACTGTGATTAAGTAACTAAAGAAGTAACGAAAGTAACGAAAAAAAACAAATTATGATAAGTTGTGAAGTATGAAGGCTAGTGATACAATCACTGTGATTAAGTAACGAAAGAAGTAATGAAAAAAGACAAGTTATGATAGGTTGTAAAGTATGAAGGCAAGTGATACAATCACTGTGATTAAGTAACGAAAGAAGTAACGAAAAAAGACAAGTTACGATAAGTTGTGAAGTATGAAGGCAAGTGACACAATCACTGTGATTAAGTAACGAAAGAAGTAGAAAGTAACGAAAAAGACAAGTTATGATAAGTTGTGAAGTATGAAGGCTAGTGATACAATCACTGTGATTAAGTAACGAAAGAAGTAACGAAAGTAACGAAAAGACAAGTTATGATAAGTTGTGAAGTATGAAGGCAAGTGATACAATCACTGTGATTAAGTAACGAAAGAAGTAACGAAAGTAACGAAAAAAGACAAGTTATGATAAGTTGTGAAATATGAAGGCAAGTGATACAATCACTGTGATTAAGTAACGAAAGAAGTAACGAAAGTAACGAAAAAAGACAAGTTATGATAAGTTGTGAAGTATGAAGGCAAGTGATACAATCACTGTGATAAGACTAAGGCTAGGCGTACACCGGTTAGTCAAGACAAGGCAAGACGAAATTAGTCACGTTTAGTCACAGTAATTCACATAGCTGCTTATGAAGCAGCACACACCGATTAGTTATTGCATCGGTGTGTGCTGCCACAAAGTAGAAAGGAATCTTCCTTTCTTCTCTGTGGTGCTGCTTCATAAGCAACCAAGTGAATTACTGTGACTAAACGTGACTAATTTCGGCTTGTCTTGTCTTGACTAACCGGTGTACGCCTAGCCTTACTTATTATTCATTCATTTATCTACGTATAAATCCATTCATCATATATTCATCTATTTATCAATCCATTGATTCATTAATCCACTTATTCGTTCACCCGCCAATCCACTTAATTAATATAAAAGAACTCAAAATTACAAAAGAAGACAAAATTATGAAACCAGTTGTGAAGTATGAAGTGATAAAACACTGGCATGAGACAAACTCATTATTTACTCATTCATCAACCCTTTTATTGATTGTCTCACCAATCCATTCATTCATCTATTCATCAATTATGTACTGTATTTGTTCACTTATTTATATACTGTTCATTTATTGATTTATCATATTCATTTAACCGGTCTGTTCGTTTATTCATTTGTTTATCAATTTATTTATTCAGTTATTTATCTATTCATTCATTAGTTTATTATTTTATTTGATGATCTCAAAGGTTTCTGCAGTAAAATAATTATGAATTATAATTAATTATTTGTAATTCATTTTATTAGTTTATTTACGTATCCATTCACTTAACCATTCTTTATTTACTTATCCATTCAATTATTCATTCATTTATTCATTATACGGTCTACTCATTTATTAATTTATTCATCTTCGTTTATTTATTGTTTCTTTATGAATACTGAAATTCCCAATGCATACTCAACTTATGAATATAATATTTAGAGTAGAGCCACAAACAAAAGAAATGATGCAATTATAAGTTCGTTGTGCATAAGTCTTTTTTCATTTACAACAGGACTAAATTTCCATGTATCAGGCCCTTGATGTTGTGTTGAAGGAGACCATTCTTAACAAATTGGGGAGTCTGGTCTCACAAGGTGTCTAATTATCTATCAGATGAACTGATAAGACTTCGGTAAATAACAAACAAACAAATGAATGGCATAATGTGTGCGTTTGTTTAAAAGGTGTTTGTGCAACTGGACGAGCTGAGCGGAGTGGGGGAGGAGCGCGAGTGGAAGGAGACGGCTCGCTGGATCAAGTACGAGGAGGACCTGGAGGAGGGCGCCGACCGCTGGGGACGGCCCCACGTCGCCTCGCTCAGCTTTCACTCGCTGCTCAATCTGAGGAGGTGTCTCGAGACTGGTACGCATCCTGTTACCAAATGAATCAATCTATCTCTTCATTCAATAAACACATCAGTAATGTCATAGCCCCCTCTAAACTACATGGCCGCGGCCTTCAATGTGACAACCTCGCAGTCCCGGCTGGTTTCATTATAAAATCATACTTATAAAAAACACTACAAACACATGACTTATTAAACACATGACCGATTTGCATTGCTCATGCAAGCCGATGCAGCGACGTTGTCACATTGAAGGCCGCGGCCATGTAGTTTGAAGGGGGCTATGGTAATGTACATGAATGCGTGACAATAATTATTTTAGAAGAATAATTATAGAAATTTTAAAATTTGACACTATTCATCATTTGTATTGTGCATGTTTGAGGAATAGAGATATTTCAATTCAATAGTTCTGAAGGCTTCTGCAATAGCAAACATTGACAAAAAACGAAATATGAATACAAAATTCCTTCTAGGGTTATTTCGTTCTGTTGTCAATGTTTGCTGTTGCATAAGTCTTCAGAACTATTTATAAAGCTTTATTTGGATTTTCGTTTCACTAATTATAACCCATAATATATACCCTAATTACCCATAATTATAACCCTAATAAATACCTGAGCCTTTTCTTGTGAGTATTTGCTTATCAATAGATAAAGTATTGATAAACAATTATTCAATATCCATAATAAAAATATCCATCAAAAAAATTAATCTCATTTTTGTTCAGGTGTCATTCTCCTTGATCTTGAGGAGAAAGACCTTCCGGGAGTGGCCTACCGGGTTGTGGAGCAAATGGTCATTGACGAGCTGATCTCCGCTGAGAATAAAGCAACCGTGATGCGAGCTCTGCTACTCAGGCACAGACATGTACAGGAACACGATAAAGGATTCCGGTTTAGTGTCAGGAAAAATACTGCTAGCTACACCAGTTTACAGGTGGGTAATTGCTTACAAACACATTTACTTATGCTTATCTTTATTATTCCCTTTATAATTTTATATCCTAAGACCAAAGAGGATGGTACAATCCTGAGGATTTCAGCAGCTATAAACCTCTTTGCTAAGACCTAGGTCATTGCATACAAACATAAATATACATGCGTATGTGCGTTTATCTCTATTATTATTTCTTGTTTGTATCAATTTCTATTCTGATTGTGATTAGGTTTCACTTCTGAGGTCGTATTATTATTGTCAATTTTATTGCATTTTGTTTATAATCAATTTGTATTCTTTTCTTCTCTGTGAACAGAGGTTCTACTGATATCATATTATCATTATTATAGCAGGATCCTTTTAACTTGACAGAAAAAATATGTTTTACTCGGCCACCAGTACAATACTTAACCTACAAATGCTGAATCTCGCAGATTATTGAAAAGCTCTTTTAAAAAGTTATTCTTTGGAAGGTCTATAAGACTTTTAAGCCTTTTGATTATTGTGTCAAAATCACTGTTTAATTATTACCGATACAGCTGATTTCTGACAAGTTAAAAGGATTGTGCTATATTTTTTGTAAGATATCAGCGAACCAGATCTGATTTTCTCTTAAAAGCCTTAAACGGTTGTATTGATCATCATTGTTTTGCTAGATTCTTGTTCAACTAGAAAGTGAGGACATTATTGTGCTTTTGTAAGTAGATTTGATGTCAACATTATCTGTATTGTCGAACTCTCTAGCACCATGTAACAATGTATACAACTGTTTCAACCCTAATTATTGTTTCTATTCGACCTTTTGTGGAGGTGCTTCATAATAAATCTTCAAATGACGTGATTTAGAAATTAATATATTCCTTGTAATCGATGGCATGTAGTTGATAGTTGTAAACCTCTAGGTTCAGTGTTCCTATTAGGAGTATTTTGAAAGAGTATAATGAAAAGGTGTTTGTCCACTTATTCAATTATAAATCCTGATTGAACTCGTGTTTTACTCTGATCCCCCAGTCTCTGGATGAAGACAGCAGCAACTGTAGTGAGGCAGATTGGAGTGATCGTAATCATGTAAATTTTTCATTTCTAGAGCAAGCTGTTTGCCCCTACTTCAAACTCCTTTCTTCTTTTTGAGTTGTTTTGTTTGGTTATTTTCATTTTTCTGCTTGCGATGCGTGATGATTTCGTTTACTAATTTCCTCTTAGAGTTGTAATGTCCTAGTGGTTGCTATAGATTGATTTCAATAAACTATTTCCAATAGCTATTGAATTTTGAATCCAACAGACTAGTGTGATGGTACTATTAGTAGTGTATTTTGTAAAAGTCATTCCATTTATCAAAGTAACTTGAAATGCAGTTGCTTGTCAAATCATTTTCATTACCCATTGATCAATCATGTTTGTGCCATGATGTGTAGAAACTAAAAAAACCCTTAACTATCTTTGACTTTACTATCTTCGATATCGTATTAGATATCCATAATGAATAAGACCAACTTTGATTGTATTGACTAAAACTGTATTGGGAGGTAGCCATTATGAATAAAACGACTGTAAAAAATAGATTTTGTCACAATCACATTTATTGAAATCTTGTGGTTACTCATCATTATCAATTTCAAATAATGTAGATTTTTGAGTATTGGATAATGAATACTACTTGACAAACAGAGATTTTTCCTCGTTTTTATGATAAAATCTTCTTTTATTCATTTTTCACATGTCTGGATATCATTCCCCAACCTGAAGTCTTTGATCAGATTCATTTAATAAATATAAATCTTCAAATAATTATTTCTATTGGAAACCAAGTCACTACAGAAATTATACTTATATAGAGTCTGTTTCTATGTAGACTGTATCAGACTGTTTGACTTGAATTTCTTATAACACTCGAAATAAAATCCATCCTTCTAACCTGTTGGGATAAACTTACATTTTACTATTTATATTGAGCAGTAAAATATTAAGCACTTATGGATTTTTAAACGCTTTTCAGCGTCCAATCATTAGTTTTTTTCCATATCGCAATTCATGCTATGATCAATTTAGCATAGCCGCTTTGAATTTTTCATAAAAAAATAATTTTTACGCTATATTATTTTGATAATAGTGCTTCATTTCAGATTCTTTGCTAATAGGAATTAGTTATTAATATAACTATTGATGATTACTGCTCACTTTGCTAATTTCGTCAGTTTTTCAAATGTTTTGTTTTTATCAAGTTTTGATGACTAACAATTTCTATTTGATTGACTGGCCGCGTGAATATAGAATAAATGTGTTCCTATCATGATATCTTCCTTAATAATATTCTTTTTTAGAAAAGAAGGGAATACACGAAAATGTATTCTTTTGTGTTTGATCACGATCTCGCATATTATGAGTGGTGTTTTTTTCATTTGATATTTTTAATGCAGTGTGTTTGGGGTGCTCTGGATTCTAAAACATGATATATATCTTGGTACTTATCGATACTAATATTATATTACATCACTAGTTAATTATAGTTTATTTTTATTATTTTTTATTCTATTTATTATTTCATATTGCATTCCTCCATTTTTTCCGCTGAATAAAGGCCGCATCAAGTTCTCATACGCTATTAGTTATTTGTTACATTTCAGAAAATGTTTCAATAATACAGTACCTTTAAAATTCACTATTTATTCTATATTGCCATAATCACTACACAAAGGGAAGTAATCTATTCAATAAAGAATATTCATTCAACCTGTATTGAAACTGTATTTGCCAATTTCAGCTATGTTTCAAAACTGTAGATTTAGATTTAATTAGAATCATCTGCATTTAGTGAACTATATGATGTGCATGTCTCTCTTAGAAAATCCATTTTAATAATTTCTTCATCATCAATTGCTCCACTTGAATAGACTGCATGGTCTCATTCTTCAAATTCAAAGATTTAGTTCTCCCATTAGAATCAGTAAATAAGCCTGTTATATTAGATGTCAGTTAGAAATAAAAACTTTTTGTTTCAAATCATAGTTTTACTATTTTTTTAGTATGTTTACTGAACGAAAGATCTTGCAAGAAGTGCAAGTTTGATATTCTTCTAAATTAGATTGTTTTTAATACATACAAAATAATAATATTATTCTGTTTATTAATTTTAAAAAAATCTAGTGGAATTTAGTAGAATTGAAATTGGCGAAGTCTTTATCAATACGAATATGCAATCCAAAACTAATAAGGTGTTATTTTGTTGAAACCACAAATGATAGACCGAGAATCTCATTCTAGCTCTTGGACAGTTATCAATTTCAGATGAACTAAAACTGAAGCAGCAGAGAATCTACTTGTATATATTATTTACTTTGTTATGATTGACCGGTGGGAGGAGCCTATAGATCGATCAATAGAAGACCTGTTATTGGTTGAGGCAAGTCACACCCACAATAATATTATCATTATTGATTAAATTTAATGGATTTTCAAAAATTAATCCCATTTATAGGAATACTTTAGTTTTTGTGATGCTGATCTTTTTCATTTTTGCAGAATTTAACGGTGAATTCAGTGGCGTCAACAGATCATGGCCATAAGGTGAAAATCGTCCCTTCGGCATCGTCGTTGGAAGTTCCAGTGAAGGACAATCATCATACCAATCACTTTCCGATTGGCTCTGAGTCCAAGCTCAATCATCACACAGTAAGTTCATCAAACAATTTACAATTCGACAACATAATTTCAACTGTACTTTTGATTCTCACTTGAAATATTGATCAAGAAATTGCAAAATTAAAGAACATAGTACATTTTTTCAAAAATTTATCCGTTTCATGATATTTAGGAGTAAATCTTGATAAGTCTCATTCTTTATTGTTTCAAGATCTTAGTATGTTCGAATAACAGTATTATTCAGACACATCTTGTAACTCCTATAATGATAAAAAATCAATAATGATAACTCCATCTTTGAAAAAAATGTCGGGAAAGGTGAGGGAAATCCAAATATTTTCCAACTTTTTGTTTCTTCCAGTTTTTGGAATAACGTGAAGGTACTGGGAACACTCTTTTGCGGTACACTCTGTATAGTGAATGACAATTTCATATTACTAGACTATCTATCTATCTAGCGTATGGCTTTGATTGGTGGGGAGACCCGAAGGTTGTTCCACCTCGCCGTGTATAACCTAATTACATTAGGTTGAAGTTCTATTTCACTTTGCAAAATGTTCACTAATTTTGAAAAAAGTTCTTTTTGATATTACTTTTTGACAACTAATCAGTCATGTAAAGGTTAAAAATTAATACTATTCCATTATTCATACACTTTTGCTCGTTTTTAGTCATTCGGTATAAATATCCAGTAAAGTTATTGGGCAAGTAACTTTACTTGGCCATTGTAAGTTTCACTGAACGACTGAGAAACTGGTGATTGATGTATTAAATTAATGTCTCGACTCGATCTGATAATTTGTTGTATGTTTGAAGGTAGACATTAAAGAGGAAGTTTACACATCGTCCAACGAAGATCTGAGCAGGAGAGCAGCTAAAGAAAGTATCCTGAAGAGGATTCCGATTGGTGCCGAGGCCACCACTGTGCTTGTCGGAGCTGTGGAGTTTCTCGAGCAGCCCACAATCGCATTTGTAAGACTTGCTGAGGGTATCTTCATACCTACAATCACTGAGGTGAGCATAACAATAATCTATTATATTAAAAAACTTTTGGCGCATTCCTTTCTACTGTGCTTCAACCACTACGAGATTTGATGTGAAATCTAGAGGAAACTCACACTGATACAATTCTGTTTCAATGATACTGTATTCCCAAACGATACAGTACTGAGCAAGCAAGTAGCGCTTTCCGCTGCACGGGGTAAACTCGTTTTCGTGTATAAGTATTCAAAACAAGAGAAATTCAGCTGAATTAGAATAATGAGGCTTAAATTGTATGTATGAGTTAAATCTCAGTACTATGAAATGTCTGGATGATTTCCAAAAAAAGATAGAAGCTTTTCTAGTTTGTAGCACAGACAAGACCTAGTCTGGGCTTGTAGGGTCTAAGGCCCGTAACTACCATCTCCGTTTAAAACCAAGTTTCACAAATTGAGGCTTAAACTGGGAATTTTTAGTTTAAAGCAAGTTTAAAACGTGGCTTTATAGTTTCAATCAAGTTGAAACTACGTTTTGTTTAGACTTAGTTTAAACGAAGATTAAAGTACACACTTAAGGATCTTTAATTAAGGATAAGCCTTGATCGTTAATTAAGGATTAAGCCTTAGGATCGTTTCTAATGTTACCATATAACAGTTTAGCTACGATAGATAACATTCGTATTGTCGACAATATTATTTTTTTAAATGTTGCTCAAATTATGTTTTATTCATCAGGATTACAAGTATAAATAATTATATTCATTACAATGTTCCCGACTTATCAACACAGTGTTATTTAATTTTCGTTTATAACTTTCATTTTGTGTATTTTTCCACTTTAGGTAACAATACCAGTTAGATTTCTGTTCATCTTGTTGGGACCAAAAGATGCTGATTTGGATTATCATGAAGTTGGTCGATCGATTTCTACACTCATGTCCAATGCGGTAAGAAAAGCCTACTACAATTATTGCAATTTTACAAAATTAAATTCATGCTCTACTTCACTTAAATCCCAAAGGAATGAAAATAGAAATTCCTAATAAATCAGCTTTGATAATGATACGTTTCTCAATAATTCACTTTAGTTAGTTCAATTAATTATTATGATTTAACAAAAACTTATATGGTTGCAATGTTGTTTCAATGAATGTAACGGTAGGAACTTGTTGGAATACCAGATGATAAATAAAACTAATTGTAGTGATTTCCACCTCTGTATTGCTTGAATTAGATAAGTTTATTCATCCATTCATTTTAATGCTATTCCAAGTAGAACAACACCTTTTGATTTATTCTTTCCTAGATTTATCCTACTCTCAAGAATCTCAAGATAATAAGATACTACACTGTAATGTATCTGAGATAATGAAATACCGCTGAACTTGCAACCGAATCCATCTAAGAATTAATAAGTTCTATGATTTGATTTTCTAGATATCCTACAATCAGAATATTACAATAGATGTAAGTGAAAATACAATGTTTCAGGAAGTTTTAGTGTCAGTCTTGTTTTTTAATTTGTGTTTGGCATGTTATAACCTTGATCATTCAAAACTGTTAGTTCATAGTGTTTTGATCTCAGATTTTCAGATAGATGAATCATGATTCGAAATTTTTCTAGTGTTAGGTTTACTAATCTAACAGTGTTAAAACTGTTAGTTCGTAATGTCTTGGACTCAGATTTTCAGATAGATTCGAAATTTTTCTAGTGTTAGATTTCGGAGTGAGACTTGGTGTATTTGTGAAATATGCTAAATAGCCTAGACATTGTGTTGTGTATTCATTAGTTTTTCTACTCATAAAATTACACTGAATTTGAAAACCCTTCAAGTAGAACTATGTTGTAAGTCGAGATGTTTTCTACCTAAAATGTTTTTAAAGTCAGTGTAGCTTCCTTAGATAATTGAAAAAGGGGCAGTGTTTTGTGCGTTAGCCTGTTGTACCTTTCAATTTGAATAATCAGATTCATTTAATTTGACGCTTGGCATTAGATAGAGAGATATTATTCTTTGTCGTTGCTCTACCGTCATCAAAGATGGCAGAGAAATAATATCTCTCTATCTATCTAATGCCAAGCGTCAAATTAAATAAATCTGATTATAGATTGCTGAATAGAACTAAATAAATAACCTCTGAAATTTTCAATCTAAGTTTGAGATAGAAGCAGTTTTGGGTGAATGCCTATCTGTTGATTCTTCCCATATTGTAATTTATATTTCCAATAAATTATTAAATATGTTTTTTGTTTTTTTATTTAATAAAGATGACATTTGAATGAATTTTATATTGAACTGAAATGAGTTGTCTGTTCTTGTTGCTCTCAGGATTTCCACAATGTCGCCTATCGAGCCGTTGACAGGAAGGAGTTGTTGTCGGCAATAAACGGGTTTCTGGATTCGAGTATAGTGCTGCCTCCCGGCGATTGGGAGAACCAGGCGCTGCTGCACTTCAACGAGATCAAAGAGAAGACTGAGGCCATCAAGCGGCGACAGAGTAGGAGCAAGTCTTTCGCGAAGACGGCTGCTGCTGAGAAAAAGGGTAAGAATTGCAGGTTTCATTTTCAGTTTTGCGATTTATTCCAGATATCTGTAGCCTATACCGGTACTCTACTAGTCGTTTTGTGTTACACGAGTAATTGATTCGTGTACAAACAAGAGCTTGGTTTACATCATGGATATTGAATGACCATTATGGTTAATGAAATATACTATCCCATACAATGAACATATCAGAGAAGTCTGCATACTATTAATCGTATCTCAAAATTTTGATTTTCAAACTTATTATTCCTGTCTATTTGTTAAACTGAAGAAAACCCTTATGGCTGGTTTCATTATCAGTTAATTCATCCACTTAGTAATAATTTAAGCCTATGAAGAATCTTGATTTTATACGTTCTGAGAGCATTAGTTGAGGCATTGAAATTGCTTCTAGAATTGTTTCTTGAGTCTTCAGTGAATTCTTAGTCCTTGTATAAAGGATCTTGTATCTGTGTGTCTCTAGAGTCCTTTTTCACTTAGAGCATAATTGCGTTTCTTAGAGTCCTTGTTTATAAAGTGTTTCGATTTTAGAGTCCTTGTATCAAAGTTTCTGTAATGAAAATCAGTGACTTGAC
The DNA here is from genome assembly GCA_017141395.1 of Laodelphax striatellus. Taxonomy (NCBI): domain Eukaryota; kingdom Metazoa; phylum Arthropoda; class Insecta; order Hemiptera; family Delphacidae; genus Laodelphax; species Laodelphax striatellus. The sequence goes on along the minus strand of CM029535.1, from coordinate 26,571,628 downwards.
TAAGTCGAATATCTACAGTATTTGGAATATCAGTACCCTAGTATTCTACTTAAATGTTTGAATTTGTCATTTGTATTTATTGACATCATTGTATAAGTTTATCTGTTATCATTTTCTGTTCGATGTTTTAACTTGACCTGTATGTATACCGTTTTGGCTCAGTTTTTTTTCAATTGGAAGTGGAGCAGTTCAGGGCTAAAGCCTGTTGTACTATCAAGTATCAATTGTATATTGCTGAAAGAAAATTGAATTTATTCTTCCAATACAACATACAATACATTTGAGGTTTATCTATATTATAATCCTACATTAGAAACATGTTTTTAATATTTTATCCTTGAGTTGAAACACAGTGAATAAGAATTAATGAATGATGATCACTTTTTTATGCAGTTATTCTTATAATACAATTACAATACATTGTAGGTTTTATTATACAGTTGAGAATCATGGTTGGCAGACAACCTTTATGGATTTTCATAGTTTATTGTCTCGTATCAATCAATATTTAACATCATTTAACATTATCCTTGAAATCTTAATACAGTAATTGTTTGTTATTTATTGATTGTAATGTTATTATTTTATAATAATTATCATAAATAAGGATAATATTCATTCATTCTATCTATCATCCTCTATACAATACATTGTAGGTTTTATTATACAGTTGAGTATCATGTATTTAATCATACAATCCCCCGAGTTAAAACAGTGAATAGATGAAGGATGATGATCACTCTTCTATTTATTTTGTGCAGCTCTGCTGGTCGACGAAAAGGGCGAAAAGAAGCCGCCGCCGTTTGACCCGCTGCGGCGCACGCGGCGCCCGTTCGGCGGTCTGTTCAACGACATTCGGCGCCGCTTTCCGCACTGCGACCTACGCGGCGCCGTTCGGCGGCCATTTTCATCTATTTTGCCATATCTGCGCTTCTTCATTTCCGCACTACAAGTCCGACCTCATTGACGGGCTTAACGCGCAGTGCTTTGCCGGCGCCATTTTCATCTATTTTGCCGCTCTATCGGCGGCCATCACGTTCGGTGGTCTGTTGGGTGAGTTGCTTTCATTCATTCATTATTTCATTCATTCATTATCAATATTGGTATATCGTTCCTCTCGACCTGTTGAAAAATCCTAAAAAAGTTTTGCAAATCTATGGACAGGCACTATTCAATTCAATTCATTTATTGATACCAGCACAAATCATTGAAATATTCTGTGATAGAATATTCTGTGTCAGTCCTCTCGACCCTTGAAATAAAAGTTTTGCAAATCTGTGGACAGGCACTATTCAATTCATTTATTGATACCAGCACAAATCATTAAAATATTCTGTGATAGAAGTTTATTCTCCTAAAATGTGTTATTAGATATTGAAAACAACAACTTTACTAATCCGGTTACAAGAATGCTTTCTAAGAATACTTCCATTGATCTCTATAATTAATCACTGTGAAAGTAAAGCCTGGTTTTCATTAGTAGAGTTAGTGGTAGAGTTCCCTGGGCGAGTACTAACTATCTTGTGAACTCTCCCAATGAAAACGTTCATAGTAGTGGAGCAATTAGTAGAGTTAGAGTACTAGTATGCTAGTTACTCTACCACTAACTCTACTAATGAAAACCAGGCTTATTTGAGTTCAAGGTAGAAAATATGGCACGTTAATCCTTACATTTATGTTAGAAAAGTTTTGCAAATTCAATGATAGCCACTGTGGCCGTTGTATTGAGTCAATTTAGATGCGGTTTGCGCCAAAAAAGGTTAGTGGTCATTGATGTCCATGTTTTTTGTATTTTGGAAGAAAATTCGTTTAAAGCAAGGTCCAAACGCTGCGATAAATTGAACAACCTCCCCCTAACAGGACCCTCCCCCTTCACAGCATTTCAATCAAGCATTCTAAATTTCTGATTGCAATTGATGCAGAAATTGATTGAATTTTATTTATTTTGATATCTATTTACAGCTGACAAAACGGGGAATCTCATTGGTATATCAGAAACACTGGTTTCAACGAGTATATCAGGAGTGTTGTTCGGACTCATCTCAGGGCAGCCTTTAATCATTATAGGAACGACTGGACCATTATTACTTTTCGACGAGTCTTTGTATCAAGTAAGTCATCAATTATTTAGATATTTAATAACAATCGATATTGAGATCTTAACTTGTGATGTATCCAAATGTGAAAAGTGGATATCAATGAAAATCTTGTAGAAAACTATGTAGTCTACAAAAACATTGTACAGTACTAGAGTTGGAGGAAGGAGGATCCAGTTCAGTATAATTATTACCTCTTAATGAAATTCACTCTCAACAACACTGACATAGAATTCTTACAATATGAAACTTGAAATTGTTCAGTTGAAATTTTCACAACTGAACTTCTCAGAAGATAACTTCATTATCTTATAGCTGTGTTGAAGTCCTACGCTATTGTTTTACACTCTTATTACCATCTAGAAACTAGTTTTGAATAATTATAATAAAAACAGTTGATTTTGTTTTTCTCTCACATTGTTTCATCAACCCAATATTCAATTTATACTATTGACTTGACTGGTGATTATGTCAAGAAACTTTGTTTGAAAAACTATTCCCTTAGAATAGTTAACATACTGTTCTATCACGAAAAACTCTGAAACTTTGAACAGTATTGAATTTTATAGAGTGTTTATGATAGTTAATATTTAAGACTTTGTTTTTTGTGTGAATTTCAGTTCTGCCAGAGCAATGGAATAGAGTACCTGACGATAAGGGTGTACATAGGCATTTGGCTGGGGATAATTGCCCTTGTTGTTAGTTGTTTTGAGGGCAGTGTTTTCGTCAAATTGTTCACTCGATTCACCGAGGAAATATTTGCATCACTTATCTCACTACTCTTCATTTTTGAGAGTGTGATGAAAATTTGTCAAGTAAGTACCGTACTACATTTAATCAACTAATTATTATAATGGGTTTGGCTATTTTCCTTGTATAACTTGCAGTACTAGTAAAATAGTCATGTAATAATGGTTTGACTTGACGAGTTGACTATAAAACTGAACTCAAATTAACTTTGAGTCATGCTAAGAATGTCTATTCATTTGAGTCAAGCTTAAATCTTATTTCCTTATAAATATTTCATCAGCTACCTCTGGTTTATGATTTTTCTGGCTCTCCAACTAAACTATCTTCTAATCTTTCGTCTCATTTCGTAAAAATTCATGATTAGATAGTTTTGGAAAATTTTAGGGCCGGTTTCCGAGCTCGGGATTTAGCCAAGTTTTAGACTCAAAGGGTGGCTACCGTAGTAGCATCGACAAACGTTAGTCTCGACTGGTTAGCTCTCTGGGTTCTCACCGGTCTTAACCTTTCTTGGTAGCTAACCTCGCTAGTGGGTTAGCAGCATAGAGAGCCCGTGTCGAGGCTAACGTTTGTCGATGCTACGGTGGCCACCCGTTGAGTCTGGAACTTGGCTAAATCCCGAGCTCGGAAACCGGCCTTTAATTGTTTTCAAAACAATTTCAATTTATAGGCCCATCATTATTGTAATTTGAGATTCTATCTTCTTCCTTTATGTTTCTCAGAGAAATAAGATATTTTCTATTCTATTTTTGGTTATTCTTCTACACTGGGCAAAAGCCTGTTGCACCTTCCTTTCAGAACATTACTTATGCATGGCTGAAAACTTATAAATACAGACTGTGGATAGGCGGAAAGAATTTTTTTCCAAGAGACAAAGCTTGAATCGAAGCATGGATTACAATACCACAAAAATCATGTCTGAATTAAATTACACAAGCTAAATACAGACAATACAATTATCAATATGATTATGATGTAGCAAGTTTTCTCTTGAATATTTTCCGCTACTTATGAATTGTTTTCGTTTCTGATCAATGAACGTTTGTCCTTTATGTTTTCAGCTCTTCAAAAGGCATCCATTGCTTACCTTAAATGATTATTGTGCCGAAAATAACGAGTCCAACTCACGTTGGATGTCAGATTTAGCTACAATTCCTCTCACTATGATGGGAAACTCTTCATTCAATGAATCAATGTAAGTGCTTCATAAAACCTTTATTACTTTTTTTAAAAATGAAATCCATTATTTCAGCATGGTTTATGTTGCTTCACAACTGTAAATTTCAATAAACAATCAGTGAAGATATTAACAGCCAGTAATAAAAATTTTATGACCAAGAAAAACTGTTTTACCGCATTTTTCGTAGCTTTTAAAGTTTTATTTCGAACAGTTTAAGGCAAAAGCCTGTCTTTTAATTACTTCATTGCAATCAACTAAATTAATTAATTGAACTTATAAACAACGTTTGTTGGGTAGATTTTTCTCGACTTTGAAGCAATATAGAATAGAATTGTATTTAATCTAAATTTTGTAGTCTTGTATTATCTGAAAATGGTAATTTACCATAATGATTTAATTGATGATTCAGAAATAAATGAACTGAATAGTTTGATTTCTCCATTTTTCTGATATGGCGAAGTTTGGACAGTAATGTCAACTCTACCACTCTACAATCCTGTCTTTTAATTACATTATTGTAAACAATCAAATGAATTATCTAATGAGTTTTAACAGCCTAATAAGTTTATCTATAGTTTTAATAAGTTAATCTAATAATATAAGTTATTAATACTAACAGTATTAGTTATCTAATAAGTTTTAATAAGTAATTATCTAAGTCGTTGTTGTTGGTGAGATCTAAGTTTAGTTTTGATTCGAAGCAATAATATTAATAAATTGTTTTATCCTAGAACTATCCATCATGAAGTATGAAAAATAGTGCATATATGTTAACTATTACCTTTGCCTTACAATACGATTGCCGTTTGTATTCATTTAAACAATAAATAATGTGTATATTGAATAGTTTTAACCGTAGTCTTAATTTCAAAACTATTCAAGTTATAGATTATAGATTTCATAGCCTCGATAAAAGCCTTAATCTTGTCAAGCATCAAAACTATTTAAACTATCAAATAGCTTCAATGGCACCTTGACTTTGTAAACATTGAAACTATTTAAGCTAACGAATAACTCCAATGAAAGCATTTATTTTTCGAACATCAAAACTATTTAAGCTATAGAACAGCTTCAATGAAAGCTTTAATTATTTCAAACATCAAAACTATTTTTAAGCTATCGATTAGCACCATTGAAACTATATTTAAGCTGTCGAATAGCTTCAATGAGAGTTTTAACTTTGTTGAGAATCAAAAGAATTTCAAGTATCAATCAATCAATCAATCAAACTGTTTATTCAACACATACAATTTATGTACATGAATGCGTCATTGAACATAAAGTATTGAATAACAAAGTCTCAATTTTCTCGAACATCAAAACTGAGCTATCATTCTGTGTCAAGAAAAGTCTGTATTCTGTCAAACATCAAAACTAGGCTATCGAATAGCTTCAATGATTGTCTTAATTTTGTCGAACAAAGTCGTATTTTGAGCATAGTTGGGCGTGTGTTGCAGTTTCGTTGGCAATGGCAGCAGCTCGTTGGCGGGAGTGATGCCGCAGCCACCCGAGGCGCCCAAAAACCAGCCCAACACTGCGCTGTTCTGCATGATAATTGCACTCGGAACATTCTTCATCGCCTACTACCTGAGACACTTTCGTAACAGCAAGTTTCTCGGCAGAAGCGTAAGTGCATTTTTCTACTGTTTGTTTTCCCACTCTAAGCTAATAATCAAACGTATTCTGAAAATTGTCATCAGCACATATTTGTTTAAACTACGGAAAAAACTTGTGAGTTCACTTGATGAGATTTCAATCAGTTTGAATACTGTATGATGTTGAATATTGAATTTGAATTTGAATTTATTACATCACAGAAAAACTACATAAATAAGCATTGCTTCGTAGTATGTGACAAGTCAATAAATTTGGAGTTTATGAATAAATGTGGAAAGTTGGAGGTTTATGAAAAAATGGAGTTTATTGTTTATGAATAAATGTATTGTATATGTAAGGATGGATGGAGCGTTGACCCTGTTGAACATAATATTGAATAAGAAGATTAGATTTATATGACTAATCACAATAGAAGACTACATTAATTGGTCTGCCCCATTCATTATCAAACACGAATAAACCAAACTTGAGCTGTTTTGCTGGCGAGCTCTGCCCCTTCCGTTACAGACTTATACCGGTATCATTTATCAATTCATTAAGTTATTTATTACAATAATATTTTAGAACAACAGATAAAATTCATTATAATATTGATTATTGATTATAGATTGGATTATTAGAAATTAAATTGTTCAGAAAGATCTGTAGAATTTTTGCTTTACCTTGAAAATGCTATTTTTCAACTTGAATGTGGCAGTATAAGTTGATAAAGTAGGAGCAGATTTCACTCATTTCGACCTCCAATAGAAAAAATTGATAAGTGATATTAAAATTTTTAGTTACAGAAAAATTCTAGCAATTTTTATCTCTAATTTATTATTTATTTAAGACCATCCACACATTTCTAGCTTTAACCCCTTCAAGACTGAATACATCAGGTTATCTTATGTACTATTTCTACCCATCTTGCAACCATACAAACCCCTTAATATGATAATTTGAGGTTACCTGATATTTATCTCCTTCCTGGATTCTCCACCATCCAGAATATCATCTGTGATGTATATGTCCCTTCAGTCATTGAGCTTGGGACATATTATGTCCCATTGGACCTATTATGTATACATTAAAGGGGAAAAATATGAAGGAAAAATTTTCATATTATATTTCACAATTATTTATTTGTAGAAATCTGTTTGATGTTGTGGAACTCCATAATGAAATAAAACACTGCAAATTCCACTGTTTATCACGGTGATTGACACTACTACCATCATCACCACCATCACTGAATCACTACTACTATGAACTACTACTACTACTACTACCCACTACTACTACTACTACTACTACTACTACTAACTGGCTACTTGAATTACTTTGAAAAATATTTTTAGCGGCCGAAGTAGTAACATAGACTAACTATACAGTTAGTCTATGGTAGTAAACTGCCGAGTGCCTGTTTTCATGCTTTCTCCAATTGTATTAAGACCTTGGATTGTCTTATTCTACTTTACTTTCATTACTATAGCAGGATCCATTTAACTTGTCATAAAACATATGATCACAATACTTAACCTACAAATGCTGAATCTCGCAGATTATTGAAAAGGTCTTTTAAAAAGTTATTCTTTGAAAGGTCTTCTTTAAAAAGGTCTTTTAAAGACTTTAAAGGTCTTTAAGACTTTCAAGCCTTTTGATTATTGTGTCGAAATCACTGTTTAATTATTACTGGAACAGCTGATTTCTGACAAGTTAATTGGATCCTGCTATACATTCTGTATTACTTGAATAAAAACAGAAGTTTCCGGTTGTAGGTGCGAAGAGCTCTGGGTGATTTTGGCGTGCCGATCTCGATAGTGTCGATGGTGATGCTGGACTACTGTGTGCCGAGCACCTACTCGGAGAAGCTGAAGGTGCCCGAGGGTCTGTCGCCGTCCGACCCGGCGGTGCGCGGCTGGCTCATCCCCCCCTCCGGCCTCCTCCAGCCCCTGCAGCCCTGGGTCGTGGTGGCCGCCATTGTGCCCGCGCTCCTCGTCTACATTCTTGTCTTCATGGAGACGCACATCACCGAGTGAGTGACATTATTCACCCCACTAGTTGTGAACTTTCCTTTTTTGTTTGAATCGCCGATATCCGAATCAAAGAGAACGAAGTTTGTTGTCAAGTGGCACGGAGAGATAAATGCTATTTTATTTCTAAACTTGTACAGAAATCATCTGTTATTTATATTTAAACATGTGAATATCATGTTTTCACAATTAATAATCAAAAAGGCTTAAAAAGTTTTGAAGCTTTTTCTTTAATGGCTTTTAAACAAAGACCTTTCAAAGAATAACTTTTAAAATACCTTTTCAATAATTGGAGTTCTAGCAGTGTAGGTTAAGTTTTGTTTAGTGCTCTTTGAAAAGAACGAAGTTGGCTGGTACAAGTTGAAAGGATAATGCTATACTACGCATGCGCGACTGAAAATTTTATTGCAAATCAATTTGTCCAACATTGTTTAGCTTGCACTTAAGCCCGGTCTAGACGCTACGATAAGTTTGTCAAACTTATCAGGATTATTTTAAATTGTCATAAAACAGCTGATTTAACGTTAGTAAACAAGCTTACATCAATCAGCTGTTTTCTGACAATTTAAAATAATCCTGCTATATAGCAGGATCCATTTAACTTGTCAGAAAACAGCTGATTGATGTACGCTCGTTTACTAACGTTAAATCAGCTGTTTTATGACAATTTAAAATAATCCTGATAAGTTTGACAAACTTATCGTAGCGTCTAGACCGGGCTTTAGCGTGTTTCTGAACACTATTTCTAATCTGAAATAGTTTTCTCTAGGTTAGGCTATCGACAGTTCTCTATATTTCGCCATAGGTCACGTAAGTTTCATTCTTTACAATCATGTTTCACGAGTTTACTATTCGCAGTCCCATTAAACTCATTCCCATCGATATCAAACTCATTTTATTTTTCTCATGCTTTGTTTTGTTGCAGGCTGATTATAGCGAAAAAGGAGCGCAAACTGAAGAAAGGAGCCGGCTTCCATTTGGACATAGTGCTGGTGTGCTTCTGCAACGTGATGTCTGGCCTGCTGGGGGCGCCGTTCATGTGCGCCGCCACCGTGCGATCCATCACTCACGTATCCGCACTCACCGTCATGTCACGCACACATGCCCCGGGAGAGAAGCCGCACATCACTGATGTCAAAGGTCATTATTACTCCTATTTCTATCTGTAAGGATTCAGATCCTTAGACTCGTATGGACCAATTTCGTTTAAACATGGTTTAAACTATAGCTTTTCAATTTAAACCAAGTTTGAACCGTAGATTTATAGTTTTATAAATCCAAGTTTAAACCGTGGATTTATAGTTTTTTATTTTGATTTGTTTTGTAGTTTTATAGTTTTCCATCTTATTACCCACGCACAAGCTTAGAGCTCATGTGGGAATCACGCTCCTTTAAAAAAAAGTAGTTTGAACAAGTAAAAACTACGTTTTTTATATTAATTTTTCCTAATTTTAAACGGAGGTGGTGCATAATGGCCATAAGATACTCTTGACCAATATGCACCATCTTCTTTAAAATTTGGTTTGAACTGTTGTATCTTTTTTAAACGTGGATCTACAGTTTCTTTGTTTAAATTGAGTTGAACTAAACATTAGTTTAGAATGTAGTATCCTTGGTTTAAACGTGGATCTGCAGTTTCTTCGTTTAAACTGAGTTAAATTTAAGTGACGTTCAAGACAATACAGCATTGGCTCAACCAAATGAATTATTACAGTTGAAACAGTAAAATAATGTGAATTTGGAAATCAAAATTACAGACAATTTATTATTTTATCTATTTATTTAATAAGATTCATTCTTCTTCAACATCAGCTAAACCAAATAGATTATCACAGTTGAATACTGTTTGAATAGCCCACTTTAAATTTGGAAAACAGATTGCAGTTAATTTATTTTATCTATTTATTCAATGAGATGAGCTTCATTTTACATCAACATCAGGTAGGGTAAACCAAATAAATGATCACAATTGAAACATTAAAATGTAATTGAATTATTTTACATTAAAATAATTCACTTTAAACACTTCATTAGTGAAATAGAAGAGTGATAAAATAATGAAAATTTGGGAAACAATGTATTCTATGTATTTGTTCAACGAGATGTGTTTCATTTTGCAGAGCAAAGAGTGAGTGCTCTGCTGGTTAGCATTCTGGTGGGTTTGTCGGTGACGATGGCTCCTCTGCTTCGACTGGTGCCGATGGCGGTGCTGTTCGGTGTCTTCCTCTACATGGGCATTTCATCGATCAACGGCATCCAGTTCTTCGAGAGGTGTCGACTGTTCTTTGTGCCCGTCAAGCACCACACTGATGCGGCTTACTGTAGAAGGGTGCGTATTGTGACAGAGGCATTTTGCCAAGACAAGACAAGACGAGATTAGTCGTTTGGCCACAGTAAAATAGTTGCTATGAAGCACACCGATGCTAAACGTTTGTGCTTGTTACCATGTAGTACTGTGACTAACGTTTGTTCCGCCATTGTCCCCTTGAGAGCTCATGACAAGATTCATTTATTTCTTTTAATATACTTCTTTCCACTTGATGTATCAGAAAAAAGATCAACAACCACTGATTAATTTATTGTATTGCCAACGCATATTAACGAAAAATGCATTACATAGTCAAAAGCATTCATTTATGTCAGTTTTGTTTAAGGTTAAGATAAGATTACTTTATTCATGTAGATAACAATAATTATAACTGCTTAGATACTAGATTACAAAAGTTGTAAGTATAAGCACAGATAAGGTATAATCACTATATATATATAAGGTATATAGATTTACATTATCTGTGGTATAAGTAATATAATTCTATTAATTTTATGGATTGTAACTAATAATTTTCAACAACATAAAATGCAATATAATAATGTTAACATAAGTGGGATTTATCTACATGAAACGGCGAAGTTTGGACATTTAAATGTCCATTCCTTTCCATTAACACTTGGCCGTGATTGCTAAGGTTGAGAGGTTTAATAATAAGAAATAATCATTTCTTCCATGAGAATGTTTTTGTTGGTTTGAGTCTAACTGATCGTTGTAAATTTTTGTGCAGGTACCAACCTACAAGATGCATTTGTACACAGTTATCCAGTTCTTGTGCCTGGGTACTCTGTGGGTTGTGAAGTCTTCTCCCATCTCTCTTGCGTTTCCCTTCTTTCTCATCCTCATGGTGCCGCTTCGAGCTCAGTTGCGCTTCATCTTCACACCATCCGAACTCAGAGCAGTAAGTATTATGTGATTGACATTGTTTAGGAAGTATCATTTATCTACTGACAGATTCCTAACGTTTCTATTCATAGAGATTGTAAAGTGAATTCTTGATTGTAGTGTAAACCATTCGAATTTCACTTTTTTCAACCATTCACTACTTACGAATTTGAATGTAGATTAAAGTGGTCGGTTTTTAGACTGGGATTCCTTAAGGTTGTCTCTCCTTGTGAAATGGTAAATGAGAAAAAATGAGTTAGATAACCAACTTTGGAATTCCTCTTCTCTTGTCTATCAAGAATTTCCATAAATATTTTGTCCATTATTCTATTTTAATAAATAACTTATAGATTCACTGTATATTCGAATGAAATTGCCAAAGATATTCGTTACAAACAGGATAAATATTTCTCGTCATCATGAGGTATGAAATACTGGTTATAGCGGGTAGACAAATTTGGTGGACTACAAAAATTTGAGAGTTTAGCATACAAGGTTTTCACAAATTGAAGAGCATAAACTTATGTGATTGCGGAGCTGCATACTACACGAGCGATATAAAACTGGTGGGGAAGAGTCCTCTCTTCTTCTCCAAAGCGGCAGCCTGAGTTATGGTGTGGGTGGAAGGAGGGGAAAGGAATGTGATAATACCGAAACAAAACGATTTCACTTGATAGTTTGTAACTCTTCTAACCAGATATAAAGTTCGACACAAAAAATACAAATCTGCAAAAGAAAGCTCTTTTGGCACCACCAACAGAAAGAAAATTAGCTAAATTAATTCAATTTGGATTCAAATTAATATCTATTTTCACTTTATAGCTGTCAAGTTTTAAATTTCTAAATCGCGTTTCTCACTTCTTTGAAAATTGCAACACACAACCATTTTCTTGTGAATAAAAATGGCATTTTGTTTCAGCTGGATAGCGATGAACCTGAACTGGATGACAGAGAAGACGAGCCGGACTTCTATGCTGAATCAGTCCTTCCTGGTTAAAGTGTGAAGTGGGCCGTTACTTCTAGTTTCTTGCGCTGTAAGATATCACGTGATTTGGAGAAAATCGACTGTATTTATTCTGATTATAGAAATGTTCTGTTGCATGTACCGATTGGAGACCGAAAATAATATTAGAACTATGAAGTATTTTTAAGTAGGTAAGTAGGAATTTCGATGTAATCTTTTATTGATTACTTAATCAATACGAATTGAAAATGTTCTGTAGCATTAAACCGAAAAATAGAAAGTATACAGTATTTTCAAGTAGGTTTTTCAACCGATGAAGCTTTCTCATCTTCTGCATTTTCTACTGTCAACAAATCTGTGCAAATTTATAGGAATTTGTAATATTTACAGTACCTAGTTTTCAAAATGTTATCACTGTAGAAAGTGACACAATCTTTTTAATTATATTTAGAAATTTGTATGAACTAAATTCTGTACTTTACTGTATTAGTAACATATCCATCATTCTAGTTCTGCTGATTTTCAGACAATTTTTGAATAAGTATACTTTGTATAATGCAAAGATCGAAACATAATCCTACAAATTTTATTAGTTGAAATGCTTTCAATTCAGCTCAAAAATCTTCTCTTTGAAAAGATTTATGTAATTTCGTTTTATTATCATTAAAGTCCATCATTTTAATCCCTTTTTATTAATTTTGGTTTGGATAAAAGTCAAATGACACTCAACAACTCTTCTTAACACAGCTTTCGTTTTTGTAGATGTGTTATGAAACATTTTTAACCCTTGATGTTGTCTTTCTTTTTTAGCCTGTGTTTTGATTGATTATCAATTGAATTTTAGATGCAAAAAATTAAAAATATTCTTTGTCAAGAATAGTTTATTATTTACCTGAAATAGAGTTTAGGTTTATCCCGGTGTAAAATTGTTCTACAAATTTTATCAAAAAATGGAAAATGTGCTTTGTCAGAATAGTTTATTATTTTAGCTAAAATTGAGCTTTAGCTTTATCCCGGTACAAAATTTGTGTCGAAACAGAAGTATTATAACAATCTACCTATGTCGTATGTAGATAGATTTATCAATTTTTAAAATATTATACGTATTCTATCTTCGTCTGAATCATTCAATAATTCCAATTACCTTTATGTTGTGGTTGGAGTTTTGAAAAAAAATTATTTTGGCGTTCATTATTTAATTGAAGGTGGAAGCTAGAGCTATCCAATTTGTGTTGGATTTTTCAAAAAATAGTATCGCATTCAAAAATGTATGCCCATTTTGGAAAACTATAAAAGTGATTTAATTGTCTTTTAAAACGTTAGTTTCTTAAAAATTTCAGTAGGCTTTCCTTGAAATTCTTCATATTCCAAAAAATAGATTTTTTTCATTTTGACAAATTTCCAGAATTTTTAATAACGCTAGCTTTACATACGAAAAGATACTTGGTCTTTTTCATATTCCATATATAAACTTGATTGTAGTTTAAATAAAAATCTAGTAGTGAAAATTGCATCTGAAGCTTTCTATAATTTCTTAAAGTAGCAAGGCCTTTCAGGTTGTTACTATTGTAATCTCAACTCTTTAGGCCTGACGTTGGGTAGCTGGAGACCAAATCCTTGGTAATTAAATCCACTAATTCGCCAAATCACATAGAATTCCTTATATTTGGCACTCTTTACACAATCTTACTTATGTTTGAGTTCTGAAATATACTAGAAAAATGTATTTAAATTTGATAAAAAGCAACATGGGATAACTTTAATAAAAAATATGTTATACGTATGGTAATGAATAGGTGTAAAAAATAACTATTAGAACGATTCTATAAAGATGTGTAAATATGATGATGTAAACAATATTTTTTAATCTATTCTTATATTATAAATTTTAATCAATTATATATAAAGAATATATATATTGTTAATTTATTCTTAGTAAATTGATAATGTAAATATAATACTCGATAGTGTTGAATTATTCATTAAGATAGATAGATATGGAACAATTTGTGATAATGAATTTGATTCATTCCGAGTTTACATTGTTTATATAGATTGGTTCAATTTATTTCGTCCGTAATTAACTGAAATCAATCAAATTCTATTTGTTTTGAAATTCATTTGGTATTTGAATAAAATACTCTATATCATTTCTGCTCCAGCGCTAAATTCAAGCACAATTTAAATAAGAAATCAGAATGTTATATTCTGTATTTCTATGCTATTAACTGTTTGTCACTAGGATGATCTTTTAAATGAGGAAGAAAAGTAGTTTTGGACTTCTCTATTTGTTTCTTGTCTCCTAGTGAGTTAATAATTGTATATGACTCAATTAAGAGTGAGCGGTAGTAGTCGGCCATATTGGATTGATGTCCCATAAGAACAATGTAATTTTAAGCTAAAACATGCATTTTTCTGTAACACATCACGTCTACAGTTTAAAAAATTTTATTTGATAAATTATTAAATGGAACTGGAGCAGGAATGATGTAGATTGATTTGGGTGCTTGATGACTACATGAGCCTGAGACTTGTGCTTCTTTTTTGTTAATAAAGCGGAACGTTAAAATTATAATCATTATTATTTATGATTGTTATAAGTATTGCTGATTTGTTGTATTGCTTTTTATGTAGGACTATTGCTTTATTTAAATAGTCAAGGTTCTTTTGAAGTCTGTGTCCCTGAACTCATGAATATTTAATAATAGATGGTCAGTACTTATAATGTCAGTCAATAATTGAAATAAATATGACATCCTGAAGACGTTACAGTTGAATCAAAAAAGTACGAGTATACTGCATATTATTCATTGATCGTCGCAAGATCAAAGTTGTTTTTAAAAGAATTACTTAACACGTTGTTTTTTAAATTACTTAACACATTGCTTAAAACCTTCATAACTTCATTATATTTATTGCTCTTGAAAGCTTATTATTTTCACAAAAGCTGCTCATTTCGTTAATATGAAATACAATTTTCCAAAACAGAATTCGATTATAATGTGCTAGCAATACTAATTTCTTATTTTCTTGGCTATCTTGATATGCTAGGCCAATTCAAATTCTAATAATGATTCATTTTACTTGGATTTCCACTATTATTCTACCGTACCAAACTTTCCTTTTTTCTTTTTAACAGTTTTTAATTATAGGCCTACAAACACTTTACAAATGTTGTGCTATGGGTAGACGATGCCATGGTATTCAATGTCATTCAGAAATCCTGTAGACTTGGGAATGTAGACAAATTTCTAAAATGTATGTTTTGATCTTTGACTTGAAAAGTGCTAACTTAATAGTTTAAGATTCCTACAATTTGATTGAAGAACCCTGTTGGTAGTGATTCAATCTTTCTTAAATTATTGATCGAAATTCAAATGTTTATAATCTTGTTAGCTAGCGTGTCATGTTATAGCTATAGGATAAAATTGACTCTGCAATATTAGATGAATGACATCATTTATTACAAAATTTCTTGTTCAGGAATACATGAAAAAATTACTGACTCTTAGAAAATGCAATATTATCAAACTAGGCTCATAAAGTCAACAGTTATTTGTAAAATACTTTACTAATTATTCAAAAATTTGTTCTATTGTATTAGAAGATTACGTTATAACTAACTTTATTGAAATTTAAATACTTTAGTAAGAGCTCATAATTGATAACTGGATCACATCTTGAAAATTCTTCGTTTGAATCGTAAGTTATTAATAAATTTCTATCAGCGGGCTGCTTTACTCGTTAAAGCATCAATCTTTTGAACAAAATTTTCTTCTGTTTACAGATTTAGATTATCAATTTTTGCAATATAAAACAAATCGAAACGTTTTTATTACATGTAAATCAAAATTAAAGAATAAGATGTTTATTTCATCATCGAAATGTGTAAATTCAAAATTGCAATTTTTAGAAATATACTGCTAGATTAACGTGGAATTCTTGATTCTTAATTCAATCAGAATGAGTCAAAATCAGGTTGGTCTTTCAAATTCTAATAATTATGTTATATTGGCTGCTTGGAATGTGATTGTAGTGATTAACAAAAAGTGCTGTGAATCAAGAATTCCTTATGATTGAGATATCTGTTGAATGTTGAAGTTGATTATATTCCACTGAATTTATAATGTTGATGATTAATTTGTTGATATTGTTTAGTTATTAGGTAATAATATTATCATTGAGAAAAATTTGCATTATTCATTAATGTCTGTTAACCCCAGTCCTTAGTCTGAAGTCTCCTCAGTTGGATTTACAGATCAAATTAATTTGAATTAATTAATGTTGATCCATCAAAATATTATTTCTTATTTATTGTTGAAATTGCACAGAATTGAATTAGCACGTTTATACTCTTCAGCAGTTTTATGTGGGTCTGAATAAATGGAAATTGATGAAGAATATTCACACATCAGCAATAAACTTTCTATTTAAGCTTACTAGAGTGTAATTACCATTTAAACCCAATATTGATCGTTCGTTCAAAATATCACCAAACGTTTTGGCCAGCTCATTGATATTTTATCAATATTTACATTTCGCATTACCGGTACCGGTACTGATTGAATTTTTGACAATATTCAAACTCTATCATGAATATTCCCATACGGATTAAAGAGGCTCGAATGTTATTTTAATCATTAAATTCCTATTTTTTTCTCATAACCATCACAATGAAGGTGGATATTGTTCTGTAGGGGTAATTCTTGAGATACCGGGATATCGATACCTACCATTCCTCCTTATTACTTGTACTGAAAAACTTTTCTCTACTGTATTGTTACGCAATGGCTTTATAAGGTGTCAAACTGGAATACTATACTGTACTAGAGTATTGTACTCTTGCCTAGTACTCTTCCACTTTCAAAAGCAGCATTCAATTCTTCAACAGACTTATTTTAGGAAGATTCATTTCATGATGATACACACATTGCGTGTGAGTTGTGGGTCTAATACCAGCAATCTAATGTGGAGTAAAACACGTATTCTATTTCTGTACATGCCGCTGCAATTTTATTCATATCCTCAATTTAGCTTCAAAACTCAGGAAATTTCCCTATGTATAAACTCAAAAACATATTATTTTTATTCTCTCTGCAACAAATAGATAGTTTTTATTTTGGTAAAATTTATAGTCTATAATTTATTTGGTACCAAGGATAATATGATAATTAGGTATTATTTACATAAAGAGATTAGGACTCCTCTCAACGCTTGAAAACAAAACTGCATTAATTTGCGAATCTGGAGTATTTCAGTGAGCGATATATTATATATTGATGAATAAAAAACAGTTAATAAAGTAGTAATAAATGATTATTCTAGTGTAGGCCCACTGTACAAATAATAAGACGATTATGTTTTTTTTTCTTGTTTTAAAGAGAGAAGAACAGAATACTACCGGTAATGAATTTCGCAAAAAAAGTTAATAATATTTTGGCAGAAATCTCTGTTCTCTTTTTCTCTCGTGGCTCTGTTTCTCTATCACTCGATTACGAAATACTTTCATGCGCGAAAGCCATCGCAAATCTAGTCTGAGCGTCTTTCAAATATGGCCATGATAGAAGCAAGTTGATCACCATAAAAGGCAATGCAACTGGATAATTGTATATTCGAAAGTAGGACAGCTTTCAATGCACATGTCAAAATAAAAACTTTTAGCTGTAAGAAAGAGTGTAATCTACCAATTATTCACTATATTATAATGTTGAAGAAGTCAAATCACAAAATTATTTCAGTTTTATTTCCTTCAATTCAAATTTCGAATTCGAAAATTGAACAGGTGGTCTTCGTCTCCCGCCATTTGAAGAAATATGCATAAAGCATTTTCAGACAATTTCATCTTATATGATTCAAAGTATCCTCTCTGCTGTCTTTTTGTTTCAATAATAATGATAATTACTAGCCTTTTGCTTCACAAAATATCCGTAAACGTTCAAAATTGCTTTGAAAGATTTCTCTAGGCGTGGTTTCTTTACTTCATACAAGGATTTGAATGGCAGTGGGGGAACTGCATTGTTGTTTCACAACTCAAGGCAGCAGCAGCAGCTTCATCAGCAAGAGGTAGTTGACAGCTGTATGAGTCAGACGTGCTTCGTGTTTCCATCCAAATTTTAATTTTATTAGTTACTGTTTTTAGTGTTTTCCAATTCATGTAAGTAGAAAATTATTTGTATTTTATTTAGCGTGTGCAGTCAAATGTAAAGATTTGAATAGAATAATATGAAACTCACAAATATTGATTGATTTTGTAAAAAGTATGAGAGCAATGAACGATCATGATTCAAGGCAATAGGCTGTTGAATTTTGTTGTTTCATAGTGTCAACTACAAAGAATGGATCGTTGAAACATTTATTTATTCTTTGCTCATGCATTTTTTGAAATTTCTAAGCAAACTAGTATTCTGTAAATTACCCATTTCAAAACATAACCTAATCAGTAATTTTTAATAAACTTTACATAAGAATTCTGGTGTTTGTTTTGATTCAGCACGTTCTATTCTTGTTATAAAAATTATTCACTTGTTTTTATGTTGTGTGATAATATAATCGGTTTTCTACTAAATCGTAGCTCTTGCAGACACTCAAAATAAGCCTACAACTTGGAGGGGATCAATTCTTTTTCCTGGATGAATCATCTAGAGAATATTGTACTGATGTAATGTGAAATATAATTTTCTCTTTTACTCATACCTAAGCAATCCAGAAAGAGGCCATGTGCGTAAGGTTAGCTTCCTGAATTGACTTTTACAAACAAACTCTGCCAACTGAAAATAATTTTATGATTCTTCATCAGTGCAATGACCGCCCACTTATAAATGTAAAGCGGCCTTCCTCCTTTTTAAATGTTTAATATCATCATTAGATGTAAATACCATTATCAAATAGAAATCATTTCATGACAAGTTATCCTAATGTCAAGAATTTTTACGTCAAGACCTAGTACAGCAATCAATCAAGTCTTGTCATATGTAACAGATTTGATCTTTTCTTTCGTAGATAAGCAAAATGTCGTCAAGAAAGACAGCCGGTCGCCGCGCCACAACGAAGAAGCGCGCTCAGCGTGCCACATCTAATGTATTCGCCATGTTCGACCAGGCGCAAATTCAAGAGTTCAAGGAGGCTTTCAACATGATCGACCAGAACCGCGATGGATTTGTCGACAAGGAAGATCTTCATGATATGCTGGCGTCACTTGGTGAGTTTGAAATTGATTCAATATTTCTAAAAGCTCTCCTTTGTATAGGCTCCTTTATACAATGTATACTTTTTAAAACATTGAGATGGACTCATTTATAATTCATCGTCCGCTTCTTCATGTAACTTACGTATTGGCTCTTGAAGTATTCGGTAGCAATGGGGGATACTCTGGGCTGGTTGCCCCACAGTCACCTCAACACCAGAGGCACGACAGAAAAGTACGGACTTTCGACAGAAACTGAAGTATTAATTTTGTATTCACCACCAATTTTGAACAATTGGTTTATCACCAATCGAAAGTATTGAACTATTTCAAACATTGCTTATAGGCCTACACGTGAATTACATTGCTTGATAATAGAATTCTCTATTTCGAACTGAGCTGATGTAAACCCTGGGTAATAGTAATAGATTTTTTTGGTAGAGATAGTATCTTATAGTTTACATAGTTTCTCATTTGGAAGTACCTGATTTTTGTTTTATAAGGGCCTGGTCACGCCTGATTGTGGTTTAGCACTTCATACTTCGCCTAATGCTATTTTGATTGTGGTTTGCTGGCTTCTTCACTTACTATGCCATACATTGCTATGCGGTAGAGTGAAATGAAGTAAACCAGTTAACTTTGTTGGTGAAGTGAAGCAAAAATAACAAACCCTAATCATGTATTCAAATATATCAGAATTTAAATATGATTGAATACCTTAATGTTCTATGTATGTTGTCTTTGATCCTAGAGCATGATTTAAAAATGTTACACTCTTGCACTGATGGCGTTTTACACGTAGCCATTGGCGTATGCCAGTGCTTGATTTTCCTAATTTAAGGTTGGCACGTTTAGTTAAATGGTATTAAAGGTGGCAGAGAATTATAAATGGGTATTCTTGTAAATTATTTACAAATTTTCAATAATACCTATAAGTTACCATAATTATTCCACTTACAAGGATCATTGAGCGCTCCCACACCAAAAATTTTGAGGAATAAGACGCCGTTGTCCTGTGTAAAGGCTTTTTATGGTTTATTGTAGATTATTTTTAAATGATGATAAGCTACATTGTAATATTGTTAATGATTATGAATACGTCATATTTTTGAAAATCGTCTTTCAATTGAATTTCTTTTGTTGTTTTCATTCAATTGATTATCTCTTCACATGAAAGAACGGGGTGCTTCAAAGGTGACGATTCGAAAACATAGGCTTACCGTTGAAATTAAGAGAAATGTTCTTTCGGTTGAACTGCTTTTGATTTTTCTCAGTCATTAATTATAATTGGTGAATGAAATATGCTACATAACCTATACCGGTATTTAAAAAATATGTTCGTATGGATTTATATCGGTGGGGAAAACCTAACGGGTAGATTCCACCTCTCCTTATTTTTGTGTCGGTCACCCATCCAAGAGCAGTCTTGAATGTTCTTCACTCAAGTAGATTTACTGCTTTTTAAATTGGAAAAGAGGCAGTTTTGGGCGTGAGCCTTTTGGACTTTCCATTAAGTATCATTAAATGATACTTAATAATGTATCTAATGTACTTTTGTACATAAGACCCAAGGTTATTAGATATAAGGTTGAACCATCCCTAATGCTTTTTGAATCCACAAGCTGTTGAAGTGGTGGGCTGATTCGGCTGACGTCATTTTGATTTATTTATTTAGCGTATGACAGCAACACATTATAATCACAACACATTTATAATCACAAAATTCGTAAAAAGAGAATTTTGATAATATTGTAACAGCTGTTTATAATTGACTGATAATTGGCGGACCGCGAGTGTGACGTTACGTGAATCAAGAAATCAGACTTCCCCCTCCACTTTGCGCCTTACACCAGCGATGGTTCAACCTTCTCTCTAATAACCTTGCATAAGACCTACTGAAGATAAGATGATCTATTTATTCAGCACAGAATATGATACATTTCTGATATTTGTAAATATAATTCTGAATATGATAGGTGAATAGGTCATAGGTGAATATCGTCATGAATGAATGAACAAATAATGTATGTTGCAGGCAAGAACCCTAACGACGACTACCTGGAGGGAATGATGAACGAAGCACCGGGTCCAATCAACTTCACCATGTTTCTAACACTGTTCGGTGAGCGGCTGCAGGGCACCGACCCCGAAGACGTGATCAAGAACGCGTTCGGCTGTTTCGACGAGGACAATACGGGATTCCTCAGCGAGGAGCGATTGCGCGAGCTGCTCGTCACCATGGGAGATCGGTTCACTGACGAAGATGTAAGTGGCAACCGAATACTGAAATTCTCAATACATTGCAATAAATGTTTTCTTCCAAAAATTGTAAAGAAGTTCAGTAGATGTTTCTTGTGAAATAGTAGGCCTATTCTTCAAATTGAATCAGTGTCAGATCCAATAAAAAATTTGAAATTTCGGGAATTTGTTAGCAAGGAATTGGGAAATAACGAAATTCTTCCATTGATTGAAGGGTTTGTTCAAGTTTCTGTCTATGTAACACCATTTGTTTCACTTGTAAATATTTGGATTTATTTACTTTCTTTGGCAAAAATGGTATGCATTTCACTTCTGATGAGCAGCTTCGGGAGGTTTTGTTAAGTCACATTGAATGATTTCTCTTCCAATTATCAATGTAATCGATTTCACGTAATTATTACCAAATGATAAACCCATTAAATATTTCAATTTAATTACAAGTTCGATGATATAAATGCTTTTACACTGACTTTTTCCCCGGTGCGAAGCTAGAAACTAGTTCTAGAACTAGAAACCTAGAAACTAGGTTTAGAAACTAGTTCCTCAATAAATTTGCAATGATGAAATTACATTGTGAAGTGTTGTTTAAGCAATTAAAATGAAGGGCTGATATGAGTTTTTCAATAAAGGATTAAGTAAAATTAATTTAACCAGACTAGAGGGTGGAAAACATTATTGGGCCTAAGGGTGCCAAAATTCTAAATCTGGCCCTGTATAGAACATCATCTCAAACAAACCATGAAGGCTATCCATACTTGCACCATATAGGTTACTCATTGAAGGGCTGAAGCGTGTGACAATTACAGAAATAAACTGTCTAATATTGTTCCCTCACAAAATCCAGTGACATTGTTCAAACCAAATGATCAATCTTCATCAACAGAAAAAACTACACCACTCGAAATAATAAAATTCAAGTTGATTAATTGGTGCTTTATTAGGAGCATAACTCTACAATGAGAATGTTCTTAACTAGTTGTCATTCTAAACTCATATTTTTTATGACATTCTTAAACACTCTTTAAACATTTTATGTCTATGATACTTGAACACTCTATGTCTATGACACTCTTTAAACATTATTCCAGTTGAAATGGATTTGGATGTGCGAGGATGTAGCACCCAAAACTATCTATATCATCACGGCAACAATCTATTAAATTCAGTAATCTATCAAATGATAATACTTTGAACTTTCCTCATTTGACATCTATTTTTATCGGAAATATTAAGGATATTATATCTCAAGGTCATAAGTGAATAGTTGCTAAGTGATTTTACTGCCGCCGTCTGTATTTCAGTCTTATAAATGTTTAATAAATAGTTCAGTGTTGGTTTAATGACATTTTATTGTAATGTCAATGTATTTTTAATGTTGTTTCAGGTTGATGAAATGTATCGTGAAGCTCCAATTAAGAATGGAATGTTCGACTATATCGAGTTCACACGTATTCTAAAGCACGGAGCAAAAGATAAGGATGAACAGTAACTGAAGACTACTTGTACTTTTTCTTGGAAATATCCAACTGTTATATTACTTAAAGCCAGCAATTCTTATTGTTGCATTTATTTATATTAATTCTATTAGAGGTGAACCTTTTTTAAAAATACCAGACTTTCTCACTAAGTGTCATGCTATTCACAGACTCCTTCTCTTCAAGCAAAACCCCACCTTCCAAGTCTATTATTCTATTCAGTTACCAGACACTTTATGGTCCAAATTTCTTTAAGAAACTAGACGTTTTATTCATTGCTCTGTTTCTATTGAATCGATCCACGCCTGGCTATTTCAACATGATAAACGTTTTGATAATTATTATTTTACTAATATAAAATTATACTTGGATCTATTATATTGTTATATATTTCTTATCTTAGTGAAATATTTATGGAAAATATTTTATACATTATAATGGATATAACAAAACGCCTGGTCTGTTTTTAATCCATATACCTTGACTTTGCCTTTTCTTGTTGGTAAAAATTGTTGAAACTGGAAATCTTCCTGAGAATGGCCGCTATGAATTTCAATCTTACTACATTCGTGACATAATACTATACTTGAGATAAGGAATATCCACCATTCAACTCTTTATTCCAATGGTACATAAATTTTAATAAACAAAAAATGATACAGTTACAACTTGTTTACATAACAGAAAGAGATTACAAATTATCAAATATTGTAGAATATAACATTTTTGGTTAACAATTGATGAGAATAATAACTTATAAGATTAACGAATTAGTTATGCTGATAATATTGATTTAAACGAATATAAATGATTTTTTATACATTAATAACACATTTCATATAATTGGTTTTAGCTCCCAACAAGCATATAAAAAAAGTTCGATTTTACTCTGAGTATAATCAAGTAAGTGGTCTAGTGTCGAGAATAATAAAATTTAAATTTGAGGATAATTAAAATAGAAATAAGGACAATTCTTGGTTGTATTTTCAAGTGAAGCGGAAAGATATTATTACATTAGCTAAATTTAATTTTCAAATTAAAGTTTGTATTCTAGACATATTGTGCGTAGTATACTTAAATAAATAGAGGTAGATTTTTAGCTCGATTTGAAGGAAACTTGATAGGTTCCAATATCAAATGACTTCAATATCAAATATTATTTTATAGTTACATTATCTGAAATAGTGATTCTGGCTTATTAATGTGTAAAACATTCAGCATTGGAAAATTCAGCTTCTACTGGAATTATTAAATTTCAGTAACAGAAAATGTTCAAAAAGTTGTTCGTTAAACTCTAGAAAAAATTGTAATGAATTCATTTTATTTATATTTTACTAGCATATCAATACCATAGCTTTTCAAAGACAAAACAAGGAAAATCACAATATAATTACTATAAAGTTTTGATAGGTAACACCTAAACGGAAAACACAATTGTAAAACAGTGGTATAAAGTGGAATGTTATGAAGAAAGTGAGGGTAATATTCCTAGAGACCAAAGAAAATAAGAGATATATATCTAGAGACTAATGAGGCAGTTCAAGTCGATTGGAAAATATTTACCAAGTAGGCTGCCGGTACCCTAAATTGAATATTGAATTTTTTAATTAAAGTTAATATTCTATACATATTGTGCGTAGTATAAATAAAATAAATAGAGGTAGATTTTGAGCTAGATTTGAAGGAAACCCAGGTTTGATAATTCACTACAAAATCATCAAATTATAGCCTATTCTATCTTACAGCAACGGACAGGAATGTTCGTTTGAAAATCACAGTTGCTAACTAAACAGAGCAGCACAGAATATAGAATAAATTTTCTAGAAGTCGAAAAAGGTGTGAAGAAGTTAGTTATTACTTACAAGAAGAACCTGAATTTCCTAATGCTTTTCATAAAAAATAGTTTACAAAATTTAATTTCGTGTGAACTTACTAATATTGCAACTTAATCAACGTTCTGTAATCCAAAACGCCTTGAAACTATCAAGCAGATAGTTTAAAATGGATATTTTGAAAATTCAAGTAACGTATTTATCTTTTATTTGTATAGAAATATTTTTCATAATACATGTGAAAGTTTTTAGTTTTGACGGAATCGTATAATCGAAGTTACTCTATTGACGATACTATGATATCACTATAAGCTGGTATTAATGAACAAGTAGTATTTTAATTATAGAATCTTCAAGAGCACAATATGGCTTGAAAGCATATAGAAAAAATTATCAATGTGTTTAATCTACCAGAGTTCAAGAGAAATAATATTTAATTTATAAAAGAAATCCATTCAGTCAAGACGTAACATGAAAGTATGAAACAAGAAGAACTTTGATAATGAACATGATTATAGGAATCATTATAATCATTATAGAAGCTCTCAATGCAAGCTATCAAGCATTGAGGTTTGCTCTCAGGCTCAGGTCAGCCTATGAAACTAATGAATTAACGGCAAGCTGCTATCTTGTCAAAAAATCAAACTAGATATGCAATTTGGGTTAGGCTACACGATAACCCACTTAATTCACATCAAAATGCATTAATTGGATGATTAAGCAATTCTGTTCAATCCTTTAATCATCAATGACTTCTATTTTTATTTATGTAATAATATAGCATTTTATTCAAAAGAAACTATAAATATATTTTATATGTTTGTATTCTAACTGGTATTGATCAGTTCATCCTGAGTTACACTAGAAAATATACATCTTTAAAATACCGTACATTAAAAAAGGTTTATTATAATTTGGGAAATCTCGCAATCTATCAC
Source organism: Laodelphax striatellus (assembly GCA_017141395.1). Lineage (NCBI taxonomy): Eukaryota > Metazoa > Arthropoda > Insecta > Hemiptera > Delphacidae > Laodelphax > Laodelphax striatellus. The sequence continues at coordinate 26,546,111 of CM029535.1, read as the reverse complement.
AGCTAAATCTTTCACTCTTTTAACGAGTAAGCCTCGATCAACTACTATATATTTACAATAATATAATATAACTACCGTATTTTACGATAAATCTACTTCTACAAAATATATCTATATTAAAATATCATGGAATATTATTTATTCAAGTAAAATCTCTGTATACAAATTACTGTTAAAACTGATACATAAGAGAAAGTAATATAATATTTTTAAACTTTGTAGTATATTTCAACATTAATTTAATGATAATTGATGTATTTTCGACACATCGGGAGGAATACTTAGAATTGAGTATAATTAATCGAAATTATTGTATTTTATCGACCTAAGATTATAATAAAATCAAGTCATGAGACATCCAACAAACTTAATAATCCTCAAAAAACTAAAATAAAGAGTAGTAGCAAATCTAAAACTGAGATCCTCACGTTATATTTGAATTATTTTTTTAAAAACCGAGCCAATACTTTCATGTTTTTTTCTCAACAAATTCAACAACCTCTAAAATAAAACTTAAACCAACTACAATGAAGAAATACTTGTTCGACAGGTATTAAACAACACTGTATTTAACAGATACACAAAATTACTCCTAAATATTCAAGTTATAGTTAAGATAAAGTTGTGTTGTTACATACTATGGAGATGATTAACATGGAGATGATTATTGGTAATTATTAGGTAAGTTATGACGCATTTATGAAAGTTATTGGAGCTCAGTAAAATAATGGAAATATCTATAAATTCTTTTTGAGGAGCATAACTTTTATAACATCATTAAATCATTCGACAACATTGTAATACTTGACTGAAAATATGGAAAATACATTTTAAACTTTTGTAAAGCTAACGAGTACATTATCATGTACCCTAATTGACTACACAGTATTTTTTCAATTCAGGTTTATTAGCTTAATGCTAATCTAGGTGGAATGTATTTGATGATAGAATACAAAAATTAATTCATTTTATTAAAGAAGATGCTCAATATTAATTGAATAAAAATGAAATTATAATTGTGCATCACTCAGGAACTCCTGCGTAGTTCACTGCTAAAAATACGTTGAGGCTGTAAGTAATCAAAAAATTTAAAAGAAAGTATTTCAACTTATTGGCAGTGAGTTTTAATACTGACTGTTACAAGAGGTTTTGAATCGCAGCTTTAACAAACATGTATAACAATGGATAAAGAATTTGAACATTAGGTCATTAGAATATAAATATCTTCGAATAGGAAAAACAAGTTTCTGACAAATTAGAACATAAATATCAATATATCTAACATCAATAATATAATATATAAATATGTTTACAACACTTATAACATCATAATATTAATATGGGAAGTATATGTAGGTGGAGATTTGAAGACAAAAATAAATGTAACTCATGATTATAATTAAATCTCAAACATAATAAATACCTGGCTAAAACACAAAGAGCCAATTGAGAAATAGTTATTGAACAGTAGATCAAATGAATTGAACCTTGAAAAATATTATGAACAGTTTATTGAAAAGTACCTAACTTGATTGTACTAAATACTTGAAGAAATAAACTCTAGTTGAACCGTTATATGAGTCTATGGACTAGTATTAATGGACGGCTATTGAGTATGACTATTAACTTAAACTATGCATTGAACTCAACAAAATTAAAATTAATAACAGAATGATAATTGAGTAATCCTAATTACTAAGGAATAACATCATACATCATTTTAAAGATGCGAGACTTCAACACAAGTACCTAGACTACAAACAACATAATATATACATTATATCAAATTGTTAATAATAGATTTGCAATATTATTGCTGATATATTTCATTCAACATTGAACTTTCTCTCAGTGGAAATATAGTATTCCTATTATATTATTTCATTAGATAATTTTTTCGACACAGTTAATCAATATCAAGTACAACAGAAAAATAATGTTTTAACAATTTTTATATTCTGCCATGACAACGTTTACGTAAACGTTTTACGTTTTATAACGTCGGGTCGACATTTTCTCAAATAAAGTTATATACCTGTATATAACTTATAAATACATAACTTATACATGACACAACTAATAAAGGAAGGTAAAATGTAGGATAGAATACTATTATTGTTCAGCTTTTATGAATGGAACACATGATTATTATCTAAATTGTTACATTTTGAAAATTCATATACATTTCAAAAAAGTAATAGAGTTTCTATTACTTCCAAACAAGAAAGTAGATATTTTTCAAGATAGTTGAAAATTTGTGCTCTGACTCAATTTTTAACGGAAATAAAATTATGGATGAGAAGAAAACTATTATTGTAAGATAGAATTATTACCATCCTATGCTAGCTACATTTGTACTTAATTTACTCATCTTCATTTTTTTCAAAGAAGATTGATTAATGGAATAATAAACTTTATTCCTTTAAACAAAGCATACAAAGAAGATGGTGAGAAATGTTTATTATTCTACTTTTATTTTATTTTTTCAAAGAAAGATGAATGTTCTAAGGCAGGGAGAAGAATATTAGAGGTAAAAGATTGACAAAATAACTTGAGTTCCATTTTTCAATGGACAGAGAAATTCTTTGTGAAAAGAATATTTCCAGGCAAGGGAAATAGTGTGCTGTTAAATTACATTTTTCTTGAGGAAAGAGATTAATATTTCAAGATACTCAGTTCATTAGTGTTTTACCTAATTTTTTTCTTAAGAAGCAGAGATAGATAATTTGTGATAAAGATATAATAGTTTGTGTTCCACCGATTTTCACAATAATGTTTTGTCTATGAAAGATTTTTGGAGACATACTTTTATTTGTGCTGCACACCTTTATTCTTTCACATTGAAAGATGAAAGAATATTAGTGGGAGCTAATATCTTCTGGAGGTTTTCAAGAAGATATTTATATTGTATATTATAATATATATACAATAATTATTGAGGCTTGTGCGTTACACCTCAATTTTTGCTCCATGTGAAAAGAAAACTCTTTATACTCCAGAGAAGAGAGAAAACGTTTTAAACGCCAGAGAAGAGAGAATCCTCTATGCTCTTGAGAAGGGAGAAAACTCTATGCTCTAGAGAAGAGAGAAAACGTCTCAAGCTCCAGAGAAGAGAGAATTTGTGCCGATTTGACGATACTAAAAAGAGAGCTCATTGATGCTATCCAAGCTTCGTCAGCTGACCTCGATTGGCGCGTCAGTGACCAGATCTCCCACGTTGTAGGCGGCTACTGTGGCGTGGTCCAGTTTGCCAGGTACCATTGCCAACTTAGAACACACCTGTTACGACAAGAAAAAAATTATGATAAGAGTCAACTAGGAGACAATAAAAATAAAATAACTCTCTTGTAAAAATAGAGGGCATATATAGCACGATCCTTTTAACTTGTCAGAAATCAGCTGTTTCGCTAATAATTAAACTGTGATTTCGACACAATAATCAAAAGGCTTAAAAGTCTTAAAGACCTTCAAAGTATTTAAAAGACCTTTTTAAAGAAGACCTTTCAAAGAATAACTTTTTAAAAGACCTTTTCAATAATCTGCAAGATTCAGCAAGGTAGGTTAAGTATTGTACTGGTGGCCGAGTAAAACATATGTTTTCTAACAAGTTAGAAGGATCCTGCTATAACAGAGAGCATTATATTTTCTTTTAATAATGGAGAGCATTGTTCTTTATAGTCCAAATGTTCACATTACAAAGCTGCACACATTACAGTATTACAATGGGCGCATCAACTAAAATAGAGAAATAGAGAGCATTACAAAAAGAGTGATTTTTCTTGTAACAATAAATAATAAAAGAGTTGAGGACAAATGTAGCACGAAAGTCCTAGATGGATTTCAACCGCATCGACAAACGTTAGCCTCAACACCATGCTAATAAGTTTATGCTGCTAACCCACTAACTCAGATTCATTCAATTTGACGTTTGTCGATGCTACGATGCAACCCTGTTTTCACGTCTAGATGACTAGGCACGATACATAATATCCTATTTTCATGAAGCGTCTAAATAATAAATGAATCTGAGTTAGCCAAACAGAAAGATCAAAATTTACACGCAGATATATGACGCAAAACATAATATACTTTCAACAGTGATATTTATTGTTGATGCCAAGCGTCTTAGAAATTAATATATTTTATTTACTGTATCTCTTTGACATACTCAGATTCCTGTTCAATTTGACGTTTAGCATTAGATAGATAGAGAGATATTATTTCTTCACGTTGCAGATGACCGTAGAGTACGATGACAAAGAAATAATATCTATCTAATGCCAAGCGTCAAATTAATATATTTTAAAGCATTAATGTATTTTAACTCAGATTCAATTTGACGTTTAGCATTAGATAGATAGAGAGATATTGGGCCGTATGAATAAAGTTGAGCATTTGCTTATACTTCTAAAATATTGGAGCATAATAGCTTCCTTTTCTACTGAATGAAGCAGGCAAAACCAAGCGCTGCCGTTTCATCTCAAAAAATTGGTTTGAGCTATTTGCTCAAATAAGGTTAAGAGTTAAATTGTATAAATAAACTATGTTATTAAAATGAGCTAATAAATTATAAATGATCTGAATTTAACCTTTTTTACTGAATAATAACAATCAGCTGATGAAAAATCTTTAAAATAGATAAATATAATTTAGTGATCAGATTTCAGTAAAGGCTGAGTAGGAATTTTGTGGGTAAAGATAATTCATATTTAAAATGAACAAATTTTATGGTTCTACCTAATGCTCAGAATAAAACTTGTGAGCATAATGCTCAGCCTATTCCTTATTCATACGGCAGCTATTATTTCTTCACGTTGGTCAAAACAGATGACCGTAGTATAATGATGACAAAGAAATAATATTCTAGAATTTCACTTTAAATGCCATATAATCTGTCAAATTAAATGAATCTGATTATATATATTTTAAAGGCAATAAACTGACCTACTTTGAAGCGCCGCCACTGTTCGAAAAATCTTAGTTCTTTAAAGGATAACTGAATTTGAAAAAGAAGAATTTGAAATCTCAAGTAAAGATATTTTAAATTGTTAAGATAAAACAAACCTCCCGCCGCCTAGCCCGCTGCTTGCCCCGTGACCTGGGTCCCTCGGCGTCCTGATACAGCTCGACATCCTCGAGCATCTTTCGCTTGGCGGCCGTCAGCCGCGTGACAAAGTCGATGAGCAGCGAGACGACGTCGCGGGCCGTCGAGCACGGCGGACCCCGACCCGACACGCCGTTGCGCAGCAGGTCCTCCGTCCGCAACAGGGTTAGCTTGTGCCGTTGGTGCGCTTCCACGTTTGGCAAGCCTGCAGGAAAGGGCGAGCTTTTCAATAAGGGAGAAATTGGCAGCAACTGTTTATTGAGCAGCAAATTGGCAGCATAGTGGGTTATTGAGTGATTTCACATCGAGTTTATTGTATAGTGCTCCCACAAAGAGAACAGAGTTGGGCGAGATTGAACAGAGATCTAAGATGGCGTCTGCTCCAATGCTCCCAACATTTCATATGAAAATAAGCTTACTCCCTAGTTGTACAGAGTGTTTCTAAAATAAGACAAACTTCGTGAGCGGGTTTTTGACCCATTCCAGTAAACTTGGGTCCTAAAATGCTTTGTTTCCCCCCTAGTCGCCATTTTGTTTGTTCACTTTTTATTTTTTCTTCTGCAAAATGTTTTCGACTAATTTTGTAGAAATGTGGCATGTTCAAGGCCAAGAAGAAGGTCTGCTGTAAAAAAATGAAGCAACCTTATCTGACAAAATACTTCAAAATTGCGGCCTATGAAATTTTTGAATTGGAATAACTCGAAAACTTGTTGCCCACAACAAGCTTACTAGAACTTTTTTCTTAATTTCAATGTTAGAAAATCGCTCACGAAGTTTGTCGGTCTATTTTAGAAACACCCTGTATAGTGTATAATTAATGGTATACGAATAGTAAACTCGCGAAGCATGATTTTAAAGAATGAAAATTACGTGACCTATAGTGAAAAACAGAAAACTGGCGATATCCTAAACTAGAAAAAGCCATTTCGGAATGATCACGCTTAGTGCAAGCTACAAAATGTTGAACAAACTGAAATTTTCAGCAATATCAAGGAAGTAATCAAGAACTCTACTGCATATATTCTAAACTAGAAAATTCCATTCAGAATTATCACGCTTAGTGCAAGCTACAAAATGTTGAACTAACTAAAATTTTCAGCAACATCAAGGAAGTAATCAAGACCTCTACAGCATAAATTCTGATTCAATTCTGCATGTAATCCTATCCATCCTAACACCTTCATTAATTTGTGTGAATAATTATCATAACTACCACCCTAGAAATTCTAAGTTAAGTTTTGAACTTTCAGAAAATTGACAACACAAAAAAATTGTATTTCAGGGTGGTTATTGTGTAGTTTTTTTACTGATAAAATTACACTGATTTAAAGAAGCCTTTACGTAGAAAACTTGATATTAACAAAAGTTTCTTTGAATCAGTGGATTTCAGCATTATGCACTATAGTGATTACCTGTGAACTTGCCAACGACAGGATCGAGATTATCAGACACGCCGTCTGAGGTAAGGAAGACAATATCGCCGGGTTCGACCTCAGTCATCGAGCACGTCAGATTTCCCAACTCGGGATTTTGGCCGTCAACTGGGCCCAACGCTCCCAATGCGTCACGCATGTCACGCATCCTGTTCAGATCGTGCGAACCTGCATTACATACACGAAGAAATTATAAGTGAACCTCTATTAAATACAGGACGAAATTAAAAGTGAACCTCCATTAAATACAAGAAGACATTAAAAATATCTTTGCTAAAAGATGTTTGGTGATGAAACTAGGCTGGCAAGAAATCTTCACTCTTTGCAAGTAAACTACATTTTTTTTCTACTGGATTGGCACGTCAAATGAGGCCAGTAATGTTTGCACGTTGCCAATACCGGATACTAGGCTAGAAGTGTTGTGTAATGTGTAGTAGTGTAGGTGGTATATATCTTCAATAAAAGTTGTCACAATTACAAATTTATCAAAATATCAAGATACTGGTTTCGGATGTTACTCCATTATCGTTATCATTGTTTATTTATTTGAAAAATACATAATTTGACCAATGGTTAAATCCTATTTAGCTCATAACACGCAAAGAAATTAACACAAACAAGAATAAGACCAAATAATAAGTTTTCTCAGAAAATACTTAAGATAATAATGAAACATAGCTAAAGTTAAAAGAAGTTTTAATACTTAACATGATAAAGAGAATCACAAAGATATTATTAAATTTTGTAGTGATAAAGTGAGTGTAGTGATTGTTACTCCACCAATTACCACTGGTAAACTGCTTAGGCCAATAGCAGGCGCTCACCTAGATAACCTGTTTTCTCTCACAAATCATGTTGATTGTTTTTAATCAATGTAAAAAATAAATAGGTCATCAAACTCAATCATATTGCTCTAATTATAATATAAGTAATTTCATTATTGCAGGTTATCTAAAGTACCAGAAGATTTTTAGTAGAAACAAGACCGGTCTATCGATATTCCAATACATATTTGTGTCAGTAATTTAGGTTGGAATGAGCTCGATTTAGCTAAGTCCTAGACTCATGACGTAGCATCGACAAATTAGCCTCGACGCGTACAAAGGGTCTCATGCTAAACCAACCTGTCGAGACAAACGTTTGTCGATGCCATGTCTCCTAGTAGTAAATCGAGTCACGAACCGGTCCCATATTCAATAGGTATAGCTATAATTACTATTACAGCTGTAATTATAATAGCTGTATCTTATGTCATTTGACTAGTTCAGTATAGTTTCATTTAGCTGTTTTACACCTTGCAATTCCAGTGCCGGATCACAGATCATTGGATTGTCCAAATCCACAGTCAACTCGATTGAACTGGCAACTTGACGCACCATAATAGCTATTACAAGTTGACTATATTTAATGGAAAAATATAATAATTTCGACCTTGAGTTATTTCTCTGACACCATGTCGCGGACTGTAGACATAGGCGAGACTGTCTCCCACATTGCAGGCACAGGCCACATACCGGTCGGCAGTTGCAAGAGGGAGGACAATGACAGCGGTCAGAGTGGTCAGCAGACCTTCCTCCTGCAGAATCAGGTTGTGCGCTGCGTGGAAAGACCTTAACAGAGCCACAAACACTTCCTGAAAAACAAAATCGACGTTGAAAAATTATAGAGTTGGTAGTATCTAGCCTAATATAAATGAATTGTCTATTCTTTGATTCGAATCAATCGCTATCCCGTAACAGCTATTTTATAAAAATAATCTCAGTTACTTGTAGAGTATTCATAATTAAAACTTACCTACCTACTACGAACCAGTGCATTTTGTCACGATATCACGTTTTAATTTTTAATTTCCTTATACATTTTGATTTTATAATTTATTTTTTGATTTAATCACACAATTTTTCTCAAGCTTTGCTTTGTTCACTGTGATTTAAAATTGTTCAATATTGGAACCACAAAATTTTCAATGAGTTCAGATTTTTAGGCTATGTATGTAGATCTGATCTAATATAATAGATGTAATGGGTAGCCTAGTAGCTAATAGATGTAATGGGTAGCCTAGTAGCTAATAGATAGTTTGTTTTCTGATTTAAAATTGTTCAATATTGGAACCACAATTTTCAATGAGTTAAGATTTTTAGGCTAAAGATCTAATCTAATATAACAAATAATATTCAGATTACAATAATAGATAGTGAACAAATGTTCAAAATATTACAAAATCTATTTACCTAATAGGAAAAAAATCTTTAAATTTTATCAATTTCTATTTGTATTTTCAATACTGTTTGGAATGAATCTATCAGTTTGTTTGAAATGTAAAAGAACTGTCTCCTGCACACATTCAGATCTATTCTAATAATTATTCTCATATATATTTCTGGAAGGTCTTAAATTGAGGTTCGATTCACGCAATTCAAATAGGTTTTTATTATTTTTAATGAAGATAATTAGGTTTTTACCATATAGATGTAATCTATTATAATTAGAACAAAGAATCGATTTTGTCAAATTTCACTTAATTAAACTACACTAGCTTCCCAACTATCTAGTCCTCAGTACAACCGATGATGTGTTGGTTATCACATGAAACCATGGTCCTGTAACTCAAGTATAAATTAATAAAGTGAAATTTGACAAAATCGATTCTTTGTTCTAATTATGGAGAGGTTTCACAACATAAACATCAACTCTACAAATTTTATTAATCCATTATAATCTAAGGATTTAGAGTCTCTGTAATCTCTGTAGGGTTGAGTGTTGATGGGAAGGATGTTTTCTGCATATCCTTCTCCAAGAATGGGCATTTATAAGTTCAATCAATCAATCAATATTTTATTGCCAAAAAGAAAAGAAAACAATACAAAAGTAAATTAATTTTTCTTGATAAAATACAAAAATAATACCTTGAGGATTTGATAATGAATTTCAAAATCAACGTTCTTAAGTAAGGCACTACCACAAGATATCTTAATGCGCAAGTGAGGTCAAACTCCGCCTTTTCATGTAAATACAAAACCATATCATTAGCATACTGAATTCAAATAATATCCATATCATCAAATAAGCTTTCATGACATTTTTTCTTTGTGAATCGAATCTTGTAGTTAGTATAATTTTAAACGACGTTCATTGTAATAACTATCATGATTTAGAATTTAAGCGACATAGCATTATTGAAGCGTATGAAGCTTTTGTCGGTGGAGACCTGAAGGTCCTAACATGCTCGTTGGTAAAGCTATATTTCACTTAGGTCATTGTAGTTTTATCGATCACTGCACCTACAAATTAGGTTGTAATTCACATGAAGCAGGAATCAATCTAATCTAATCTACTTGTGTAATGCTGTATCTAAGGATAGATAGATAGAAACTTCATTTGAAACAAACTTTTAAAGAATATACAATTTGAAAATGAAAAGACCATTCAATAAATCACACAATGTTTCAAGTTTTAAAATGAGGATATAATAAGTATTTAAATACTACAAAATTTATAGCCACTGGGCAAACGAAACAATTTTCCGTCCGCAATTGCAGGAGCTACTCACAGTGGATAGAGGATATACTCACAGTGGTGCTAGTGATGGGCCAGTTGAATATGGCGCGATTGAGGTAGTCGACACAGCCGTGCACAGCTGAGCGGGCGGCCAGACTGGCTTTCACTCCCCAGTTGACGCCGTCTGCCAGACAGAGCACGGCCGAGTCGCGTCTCGCCACCACCGCGAAGCAGTCGGCCACCGGCTCGCCTGCCGGCACGCCCGTGCCCGGGTGTCGCTCGTACAGCGACGTCGAACGACCGTACGCACGTGACACCCCCGCGCCAGACCATTCGGTCACACCCGCCACTGGAACGATTACTTTTATTTAATATTGTTACTTCATTAGTTATTGTTATTGTTACGTTATTAGTTATCACATTCTTTCCAATATGGAAAATATGCATTCTTCAACAGGTAAAGATACAGTTAAATGGGGGCCTCAATACATTCAGTAAGTTTTTAGTGATAATTCAATAAATTAACATTCAATTTATTGTGTATTGTGTTACTGCTTTATTACGATTTATTTATTCATTCACGGCTATACGCACAATAATTCAATTTCAATTCAATCTTTATTGCCAAAAAGAAAATTAGTAAAACAATGGAAATAGGTAGCCTAATATACAAACTTAAAATTATGACAAATTTCACAAGAAAAAAAACTCTTGGCATTACCCAGAATAGGAAAATCCTGACCGCTAGTTGAGAGTATCAGTTCTATATTATATTAGAATCAATAAATCAAATCACAATTCATAATGAACTATTTAATTTCAAACAAAGAAACAATGAAGGAAAATCATATTATTTCGCTCCAAGTCTGAAGAAAAGAATTTCCATAATTATTTACCGTGCTTGCTTCCGTCCTTGATGTACCCTCGAAGAGAAAAACATTCAACGTGATGGGTATGAAGTTTATTAATTTTGAACTAAGACAACCTAATTGTCTGTATATTAATATATAACATGATATGGAAGAGAAAGTACAGGCTATAAAAAATACAAATCTATAACATTCAAGGATAGATTTTGAACAACAAAGTTATGTATTGTTACTAAGTTAAGTAGGCCTATCTGAGACACTACAGTGAATTATGTATTGTACAAACCAGACTCATGAGAGATTACTTTGAATAGCGAGTGAATGATCTTACCTTCCTGATGGAATCGTTCACTAGCATTAGGCACACTTTCCGACTTTTGAATTGGATTGAGTGTCGTGAATGACTCATCAGTCGGCGTTAATTGTGCTGAGATCTGCGTCATTGACGTGGTCATTGTTGGTGCATTTTTATTAATGTCTGGTGCAGACTCGCTAGCCTGCACTGCATATTCTGGCGGGGGTGGTATCACTTTTGTTTCAGACTTTGAACCATCTAGGTCAGAGCCACTCGTTTCTGAAATGAATAAAGGCTTAATAAAACATCTAATGAAGAAAATCATGTAATAAAACAAGAATAAAGAATCCAAGAACAGTGAACAAAGCAAAGCTTAAGAAAAATTGTATAATTAAATCAAAAAATCAATTATAAAATCAAAATGTATAAGGAAATTAAAAACTAAAACGTGATATTGTGACACAGGACATAGGTAAGTTTTTAATTGTGCAATACTCTCTACCAAGTAACTGAGAGTTGAGAGAGAATCAACTAGTGTATTATATGTGAGTTGTTATAAAAATAGCTGAGACAAAAGGGATGGGATTGATTCGGAATCAAAGAATAGACAATTCATTTGAAAAAATCAAAAAATTACTAAAGTATCGTGATATCTGACTGTGTATAGTGAAATAAGGTGCACGGCATCTCAATGACTTAATGCTTATTAAATTCTCAACACTGTTTCAGCTTATTATTCATTAAACGACTTTGACTTCATTGAAATTCATTAAAATTTATATTGACATTATTCAAGTCGTATCATGTAGGCTATTACATTTGTTTCTCTTCATTTCTTACTCGATATAAAAAACATTATTGCACAATTCTTACATATGATCAAAATAAAAAACAGGGGTAAACACAGAATCTTTTCCAGATGAGGCGGGTTATATACCACCTTCTTATATTGTAATATACCGTTATTAATTATACTATCTTATTATTTTCCATAAAAAATCGTTGTCCGATCTCACTAGACGACAAATCTACGATATAAGTAGAAAACAATCTAAAAAATCAAGATGTATTCACTTTATCCCTCCCCACAGGTAAAAAATGAGGTGCACCACTGAAGGCACACCTTCCTTCAATTAGTTATGTTTTGTTTTCTCATGACGATTATGATATCATGACATATAACATTATATAGTAAAAATAATATAAAGTAATGGAGAATTTTGGTTGCTACTGCTATACTCTATGGAAGACTAACTACTGTGACTACAGTAGTCTCTGTTCATGTGAGAAACGATTATATTGTAAAAAACTAAAATTGTTTAAAATGCTACCTCCAACGAATCTCTCAGCACCTGTCTGCGAGGGAGGCTGCAAATCGTCGTCGACAAGATCGATGAATCGAACGTCGGGGTCACTGACCGACAGATGTCGTTGGCGACGGTTGACTGTGGTCAGTCCACCATCAGGCCCGGTCGCCGCGACCAGAACCGGTCGCGAGACCACACCTAGCGACAGTGACGGCAGTTCTTGCGCGAACCGGCCGTGCACTATTTTTGGCTCATCTTTGCTCACCTCCTGACTGAAAAATATATAAATAAATATCCATCATTATCCATAAATTACTTTTTAATTAAACATTTTGTAATAAGCATTCATAAATTACTTTGTCATCTATGGATTTTGTATTTATGGTAATGGTATGATCAATTCTGTTACATTTACTAAAAAAAGTAATTTGTTTCATTTGTAGGCTAACACTAATTCCGTTTCATTGAAGTTCAGCCCAAAAATAAAATGATTAATTCCCAAAAAATATGACGATCACTCAAGACATATTCACAAGAATGTGAATGATGAGTACCTAGGCTGATGAAAGAATAAAACAATATAATTTGATTTTATAATAATTTATGTATAGGCCTATGGTACATTTGAATTGACAATAAAGTATTCATCATTAAATTTTATTAAAATAAGAACAGTATTTTAGCAATAATAAGTATTGAATTGCTTGGCTTAGAATGGAAGAAGCAATATAGTTGAAAATCTGCGGACGCTGTAGCTATGACTAGACAAAAAATAATTGATTAAGAAACTTCAAGCAGCTTATGCAATAAGAAAAAATCTGTTCACTACAGTGAATATGTTTCTCTCTGTGAACATGTCACATATATTGTAATGTGCTATTTATATCTTATCATTAGATCCTAGATATAAGGTACCATGAAATGAACTCGTTTCAAATTAAACTTTATTGAGATAACGGGTGTGACAGCTGTTGAAATTGATGGTCATAAAATAATTCATCATAATAATTTATGCCTACTTTTTGTGTCTATTATCATAATGTTCAATTTTTTTCTAAGACTGCAGTAAGCCTATCAAATTTTGTTCATTAATACCCAGGCAATTAAATGCCAAGGTGACAGGTAGGAATCAAGGTTGAATAACTGTCATAAAGCATGCATTGCATAGATATTATATTTGAGCTCTGTTTTAAAGACTGATTAGAATTTTTGATTAGATACAAATAAGACTCATATGAATTGTTAATTGAATACATACCCACTCAGATACCTCTTGATGAAGCTTTCAGACTGAAGATCAGGCTTTTGGTCTTCAAAATTTCTATTATTCTCACTCTGGTTCGACAACTGACGAAGGAATCCAACGACTTTTTGTCTAAATGAAGGCATCATAATTAACTATAAAATGACATTAGAGTTCCCACGATAAATGTAAATGAACAGATTTTGGCTATCGTAAATTATTGTCAACATGTCTTGACAATTTCATCAAAATTGAAGTTATATTGAATGATAGAAGTTTGGAAAACTATCCACTGACAGAAATCAACTTAACACTTATGTCTTTTCAACTCTGTATTATATGTAAATCAAAAACAATAAAAATGTTGTTATTATGAAAAATAGGTTAACAAATTTACTGCAGAAGTCTCCTCCCTGGAGCTTGCTTTGCTTGACATACGGAATGCAGCAGACTGTGGAGCATGGGAACAGAGGGGGAGAGAGAGCCAAGTCCTCGACCTGCAATCAGCTGTAGACCTAATACGCCACCTAGCGGAATTGCTTCCGCAACTCTATAAGGACCGAGATTAGAGATACTAGCGCTCAAGTGAGAAAAAAGATAAGTTACTAATATTAAAATATAATATTATTATTAAAATAAAAAATAAGCTTGTTATTTAATCATATTTTATTTAAATTTTTACATTACATATGGTCTTGGAAAAATCATTTCAATGAATGTAAAACAAATCTTCAAATAATAATAATTTATTGCTAGTACAATACTTTTTGTAATAAAATAAGGTAGTCGCTATACTGTAATAAACGCATGTTCATCAATATATTTTCTTGTGTCATTTTCTGGGTTTTTTATCATGAGACTTATTAATATTTTTAGTTATTATCATTTCATTCTTATTAACTTATTTATAGAAATTTTATTTCATTCTTATTATTCTCAGGCAGTAGAGGCTTTTTCTGTAATATTTTTTTCAACAATTCTCCAAAGACCTAGAAATGTTCATGAATTAAAATATTTTCCACATTTTTATAAGATTTGTCACGTTCAATTTTCCTTTTCAATTGTGTACGATGATGAACTGATGATAAATTAGATGTGATATACCGTTCTTTAATATGCCGTTCACGTTTCCTATGCCGTTTGCTTTTTCCATAACTTTTCTTATAACTTTGCTAAGGCACTTGGTCTGACAATGAATTACCTCATTACAGCTTTTTACAATGAAGGATTTGTATAAGAATTTATCCACTTTTATGCAGCCATACTAATATTGTATGGTGGATTAAATCTTATACACTTGAAATATGGTAAAAAGTTGTAATGAGTTGTTCGATCACAATAATTAATCCAGTCCAGATGCCTTAGCATAGTACCAAATTCCATAGATATTCTTCAAGCATTTAACATAATCTGCGGTGTGTATCACTTCTTGAAAATTATTTCAACGACCCTGTTCTTTGAGCCTTCATCAATCTTTCAGTTGAAATAATATCAATCTAATTCAAACCAATGTCATGGAAAGTGTATGTTCTGTGATAGAGTTTTTCAATAATCCAATAAAGCCACGAATAGTCATGTAGCTTTTCTGATTATGAATGTTATTTGGAATAGTATTTGCTTTGAATTTCACCAAAGCCCGCGAATAATTCTTCAGCCATCAGTTGTGGCTCTTCAAACGCTGCAAAATGGCCGCCTCTTGGGGGATCCGTTACACGTGTCAGGTTCACAAACTTCTCTTTCAGAATGAACTCAGGTTGGAAGAATAATTCATGCGGGAACCTCGCACAAATAGTTGGAACTGCAACAGGTTGCCTGGCAAAACAAGTTCAAGTAATTAATATTACTTAGAAGATTACTAAAATATATATTATTGAAAGATTATTTATTATTGTGAAAAGATAAAATAAAAGATAGGCCTACTATATTATTAAAATATTACTTTAGATCTACCTGTATGTGGGTGTGGGTAGGAACATTATTTTATTAAAAACATTGATGTTGCCGTAATATTATACAGTAACACTTTTACTATACAGTATTATAATGTAGTATCACTTTTGAAGTTTCTGTGTTCATTAATTTTCATGATTGTACTTGAGATTCAATTGTTTTGCATCCTTGCTTCTTATTCTTTTCAGCCTTTACCTGAAGACTATATAGAGAGCTGCAAATAATAAACTTTCAATTGCACAAGAACATCAAAGACTGTATTGTACTATCTAGTCTTAAAATTTAATATTCTTTTATGTATTAGAATTGGTAAAGAGAATAATAATTTTCATGGAAACCAGCATTCTCATAACAAACGGCTACAAAACCTCCATATAAGATTACAAATTTGAATGAAAGCCTTCAATACACTACACACTTATTCTGATTGCTGAAATGTTTCTAATAATGTTTTAATAATAATGCTTCTATGAAATTTGGTTACCTGTCAAGATCATGAGATGTGCTAGTTAGAGCAAATGATTCAGAATACAGTCGCATTGAAGATGTTATAGTGCCTGTCACCCAGTAAATCATGACGTTATCAAGAAGATTTGTTAAAGTGAACTTTTCCTCGAGTTTCCCATCAGGGGAATCTCTGTATTTCTTGTTTGTCCACGTGGAAAATTTCTCCAATATATAAGCAGCTAGTCCAGCTGGAGAATCAGTCAATGCCACTCCTGAAACAATATTGACTACTGTTGTATTTCAATATAATAATTCAGTACCAAAATAATTAGAATATTAAGAATAATACAAGTTGGTCGGCTCTCAGTCCCGAGTTAAATAATTTTAGTATCTAGTTTCAATCATTGGACATTTCTTTTTTTTAAATTCAACTGGAAACTTCAAAAAATAGCTTTAGCTCACTTTTGTTCTCAATTTAAATAAATGCTTTATATATTCGATGAATTTATTTTGATAATTCTTATACCGTAAATTGTAATAGTGATTGAGAGATTAAACACAAATGACATCATTCAATAAATACCAATATTTGAATTTCTGGGTTAACAGAATATGAGATAAAGGTGTTTTGTGCGAATTAATATGAAAAATTGTACAGCCGCCTTCTTACCAATAGTATCTGGTTTAGTGGCTTGAAGATGAAAATATCCTGATTCCAGCATCATTTCAAAGAAATGCTCCTTGGCAGGATACACTCTGCTGATGAATTTCTCTTCAATAAATAAACTCGGGTAAACGCTTGCAACCATCTTCTTGAGTTTCTCCAGGGGTGAGTTCACAAAGCACAGGTTTGAATGGAGTCCTAGTACCCTATAAACAGAAACATGAATAAATAATTATCAATAAATGAAAATTTCACACTTCCAACAATATTGACTTCATTCTAATTGTCAGATTCTATTATTGAAATTGAAATTTATTTCCCCGAAAAATTATGCAATATACAGTATAAGCAAAGAAGAACAAGAGAATCATAAAAAGTACAAAATACATAATAATGTTTGTTACCGGTGCTTAGATTAATAAATGCATAAATTGCACTTCTATGAGGAAAAATAATACCAGATAGTTATGAAATCTTTGTACAGGTATGAGTCGCATATAGGAATCAGAATCAACAGATATTTAAAGCATAGTAATTTATTGATCGAAATTCCTAATTAATAATGCTTATAGCTCGATCAATAATTCAAATAAAATGCGATAATTCGATCAATAAAATATATTATGATTTAAAAAGCAATTGAATAGTTGCAATAACCCATTTCCTTCTATCTAGTCTAGATATTCAAAGATCGATATGATCAGCATAATCCACATCTTTTGTGTCTATCTCTTCTTTCCACCTATGAATGAGAAGTGTTCATACCTCTCACGGTAAACCTATCTATTGAATGTTTTTTTATGAGCCCAATATAATATTTTCTTACAAAAGCAGCTTGTGGAGCAAGTGTAAGTGAATTATGTATGAGTATGTATGCGAATTATGTATTACGTTGCTGATGACCGTAGAGTACGATGACAAAGGAATGATATCTCTCTATCTATCTATCTATCTATCTAATGCAAAGCGTCAAATTAAATGAATATCACTGTCCACATTTATTAAAACAACAGAAGACCCTTTTTTGGTTGTTACACCATAAACAACCAAATATTTTAGATGGTCCTTCTATCGATATAGAAGGACCATCTTTATAGATAAAAAACTTATCATCTTTCATCTTATAGATGAAATACTTTTCATCTTTATAGATGAAAAACTATCCTTATCTGTGCAAAGAAAGGTAAGTAGTGTTTAATAATACATTTCATTTTTGAGTTGTATATCCTTACTTTTTTCTACTGGTAAATAACACTATTAAAAAAAATTAATTAGAAATAACTTGATTTTCACTTACATAGTGACGATCGTTTCAACCTGGTGTAGGCCATCATCAGACTCAAATTCTGATGATGGCCTAAACCACATTGAAACGATTGTCACTTTGTACGTGAAAATAAAGTAATTTCTACTTAAAAGTGTTTTTAAAATAGTGAAATTTATTTTACCGGTCGGGGTAGAGTATCGCCATATTAGCACCAATGGCTGAACCCCAGTCGCCACCTTGGACATAGTACTTCTGGAATCCCAGCTTCACCATAAGATCATTCATCATTGCCGCAAATATAACTGAGTTGTATCCTTTTTCAGTCGGTTTTCCTGAAAATCCATATCCGGGAAGAGAAGGAGCAATCACTTCGAACACAAAATCTCTGTCCTTCTGTGGGGTCGTGAGCAGAGGAATCAATTCATAAAACTCTCTCACAGATCCTGGCCAGCCATGTAGTAGTATCAATGGGAGTGTTTTCATCTGAAATTGAAGATTTTTTCAGTGAAAGGTAATTACGTACGTACGGTACGAGAAAAAACTATAAACATTTAGCTTCCAATATTTGAAATCATTTCCAGATTTTCAAGAGATGATGTGGACCTACTTGATAGAATAACACATTCGAATCAAAATAGAATAATCTAATACTAATTGATAGAATAACACATTTGAATCTAAATATTCTTAAGAGAGGGAAGTCCTAAATTGAATATAACATTATTTATTGATTTTGCATTATTATTTTCATTTTTGAACAAGATAAATAGATTTAGTAGGCCTAATATTAATTTAATTTGGCGGATGGCAAATAATTTTCATTTAAGATCTAAATAGGTATCATATTATGCAATAATGATCAAATAATTATAGTTAACTATACCTTGGTCTGTGCAGGTTTCACGTGAATAAAATGAACCTCCACACTTCCAATGTTGGTCTTGAACTGAGGAAGAGAGTTCAAGTATTTCTCTCTCTGACGCCAATTATACTTATTTCTCCAGAAGTCTATGACGCTTTTCAATTTGTTCGTATTGAAACCGTAGGTGAATGCTGCGTCCTTTAACGGCGGTGTTAACTCCCTGGTCGCATCAAGTCGTCGATTCAAATCTTCTAAAACCTGCAAATAAGAAATAAATTTATGAGAAATTCTAGTCCAAGCTCAAAGCAAAAAGCGACGCTTGCTTTGTTCAAATTATTTACACCTTATTCAATACTCCAGCTATTTATTATTATTTCTACTATTAGCAATTTATTATTATTATAGTTATAGCTATTCAAAACTACACATAAGAAACTAGCACATAATTCCTAGCAGTTCCGTCAAACTCAAAGACCAAGAGATATTTTACATTTTTTACTCAAGAACCATGTATTTCTGTCCAAGATACAACTGGAGCCTGTACATCAAGGACCGTTAATCTTTGATTTGGCGCAAACCGCATCTAAATTGGCCCAATATATAACGGTCAAACTGGCTGTCATTAGTTTCGCAAGTCTCTTTTAATATAGCCAACGGTATAAGGGTTACGGAGGTATTTCAATATTGTTCATCAAAGCGTTTATCCAAGTTATTGTTTTCTATGACAAGATACTCTTTGAATATTTTATTACAAGAGAATACACAAGAACTGTACCGGTACATATCATATTGAATACCGGTATTTATTTTTATTTACTCACTTTATGAGGAGAATCCTTAGAATGCATTTTTCTACTGCTACTCCTAAAAAAATATGCTTCATCAGCCCTTCAACCGATCCCCATTATGAGTCCTTCATGAAAAAATTGTTTGTTTTCTCAGATTGATAGTTTCTATACTTAATTCGCAGATTTGACGCTTAGTTGGATCGGACTCCCAAAAAATAATTCATCTAACTACCATAAAAAATAACTACCCATGAAATAATTCATCAGCACTTCATGGAGTCAAAAATCTGAGATTCATTGAAGCAATAACAAATGGAATAAATTATATTTTTAAGAAAAGCTAGGCCAATATAGAAGATGAAATTTTAAATCAAAGAAAAGGAGTGAGTAAACTATACCTATTTTCCACTTACTTGAGTTGGAACGTTGATTTTGAATGGCTCAATTTTAGTGTCACTTCGTCCGTTCTTGTAGATGAGATTGATGTGAGGCATAGTGGGAGGCAGTGATATCTTATAAATCTGATAGCCGATACTAGCAATCAGAATTACAGCAATGGATTTTCTCACTGAGAACCCCATTCTGCATGAAAGTTTTGATCTGTAATAATTTGAAATGAATTATAAAATTTCATGAAATAATAATAATTTATTGACATAAGTGCTAAATCTATTTAATAGAATCATAAGCAATTAGTAAAGTACCGGTACCTACAAGTCTACCACTCATGTATGTATATATTGTATAGGTATCATCCTAAAAAACCTCTATCACTCGAAATATTTTCATAACTTTGAAAACTACATGCCGTTATGAAGATCTCAGTAAAAATCGGGTTTTTGCACAATGGAGCCAAGGTTCTTGTTTATTTAGTTCTGTAAAACTATGCAGTAGCCTAGGCTACCTATTTTGAATTGTATGAGAATAATTGCTGGTTGTAATAAATAGTACTGTAATTATCATTACAAGGTAGCTCGTCATGGATCATGAAATACGTAAGTTGTGTTTTCAATTCTGTTTTATTTTTCATCCGTTATGAAACTAATAGGAGCTGACGTGGACAAATAGAAATAATGTTCAGTTCTATTGAATATTGAAAGATACTTGAGATGTATGGATAGCCTGAAGACAATTTTCTCTTAGGAAGGATTTTGTCAACAATTGACATGCTATATTCAATTCAAAGGAATTTTGTGTTGCAAATCATCATATATTTAGTAACGTACAGTACCGTATATGAAAATATTAATAATCTAAGATTAATTCAATTACTTTGAAGGATATTCGACAGTGATAACAGAAAATGGATTTGACATTAAATACAAAAATGGTAGGTGTGTGTATTAAACCGAAAAAATGAGTAATTTAGGTAACTTCTGACATTATAAGTGTCTGGTGAGATGTTGTGAAATTTATAATACATATGATGAAAACACTTGAATGTTTGGACAACATACAAGTGTTTTCATTATGAGTAATAATTTACTTTGAAAATTCTTAGGATCAGATATTTATCTCAATTGTTATCTTATCAAAACTTGAAAATGTGTTCCTCAAAAATCAACTTTTATAACGTGATTATCAATGAATATTAAATATCATGAAATTAATTATTTATATATACTGTATTAATGTGCTATTTCTAAGACAATTACAGATTTGATTAATTTCATTTTATAGGCTCAAGTAAAAGGTAGTACTGTATACTTAAAATAATTTTCAAATTCCATATATCTGAATTCAATGTTCTTATTGAAACTCCAAGACGATATTGGCACATAAAAGTGGTATTCAGTAACTTAGATGTACCTATCTTGCTTGAAATCTGAAATAATATAACTGTATATATAAATAATCAATATAAAAAATCGAAATGGCACTAATGTAAGATAAAATTTATTATATTTATTTATTATATTGATTATATGAACTGAAATTTGCTCAATTGTAAATTCTTTACACTCTTTATCTTAGTGGAAAGTTTTCAAACTGTCTATTATTTTCCTGATAGACTATTTCAGCATCCAACTCATAATGTTACATAATCTCTACATTTTCAAAAAATGGTTCAAGTCATGGAAAAAGAAGATCAAATTGAAAATTGTTAAATTACCAGTAAGAGACGTGAAGAAGAGTTACAAAGTTTAAAAATATTTTTCTGTTATCACTTTTCTTATTGCTGACTGTGTTTGTAAAGGATCTTAAAATTAGAGTGATTTTAATGAATAAAAACAAATTAAATAATTTAAATTCGAAAATGTATCGATTTACAGATAAGGCAACATAAAAGGCAACTTCAAAACCGTGAAGAGGAGGTACAAACTTTAAAAAATATTTTCTGTTATCACTTTTCTTATTGACTCTATGTTTTAGAGGATCTTAAAATAATTAGAGTGATTACAGATTCAAATGAAGGAATTTAAATTCGAAAATGTATTGATTTACAGATAAAGCAACTTGAAAGTGAATACTGTGTAAGAGTTTACAAGAGAATGAAGTGGAAATAAATGCCTTAGGTACTTACCGGCACAATCAATACTTGTCAAAACGAACGTCTACACTGATTCAATTGTCAGTGAAACTGAAAATGCTATCGTGAGTCGGTAGTAATAACCGACTACTCATGATTGAACTCTGCTCTAATGAATGCACACAATGTCTTCCAAGGTTATCATGTTATTTACTGAGTTCAGTCCATTCCGCCACACTATAATAACAAGTACTAATGATAAGTAACTTGTATTATCAAACTTAACGGTTATGAAATATTTCAGAAATAGCTTAAATTTCATATTCTTCACCAGTCATATTTTTAATTCACTGGAATGTCAGGTATTAGTTTTGATAAAATGCTATAAAAAAATAAGATTGTTCTAATCATTGACTCTGCTTCTCACTTTTTCTTTTACGTTACCAACTGGATTCTTATCTATTTGTACAGTATTTAAATTTGTATAATTTTCAATATTTGATATTGTTCTAGCATCAATTCTTATACAGAATGTTATTGTATTGACGCGAATAAGTTTTTATACTGCATTTGTTTTGTCTCCTTCTTGTTGTATTCATTTCTAAATTGATGAAATTGCTTTCTGCTAGTCAAGTACTACCTTCGCATGAAATATTCCAGACTAGACTATTTCTTTATTCGTTAATCTGCAAGATAAAATTGGATAGACCGTTTCGTTTTGCATTATTGTGCTCAAAATCAACGATGATGTTTTTCATGACGAAATACTTGTAGAAAATTTTATATTAAACTAAAGATTAGTATTTCACTGTACGTAATTACAATTGTTACTTACATTATTTGACAAAATTGGGATTCATTTCACTCTTGATAAGGAGCTTTATCAGCCTCCTCATTCGGAGTGAAATGCATCTCACTTCTGTCAAATAATGAAAGTAACAATTTCCATTATTTACAGTGAAACACTAGTCGTTACTTTAATATAAATTACCGTTCAATTTGCATGATAGAGTAGAAATTGTCAAGTAAATTCTTTTTGTCACAATAATTAGTTGTTATCATTATGG
Organism: Laodelphax striatellus; assembly: GCA_017141395.1. NCBI lineage: Eukaryota > Metazoa > Arthropoda > Insecta > Hemiptera > Delphacidae > Laodelphax > Laodelphax striatellus. The sequence goes on along the minus strand of CM029535.1, from coordinate 26,522,847 downwards.
TGCTAGTTTAACATGAAAAACACTGAGAGGAGAATAATCAATAACTATAGTATGAATGAAACAAATGTTGTCATGAAATTTATGAATACAATTGAGTGGTCCGTAGCCAAGGGCGATAAGCGCCGGTCCAAAGGTTTTTAAGATCGAATATAGTTGAGGTAACGGATTTTGACAAAAACGGCAACTCCCGTCTTTCGGAGGAGACGAAAAGCTGTCCGGTGGTTCGGAACCCACCTAAAGCTGTAGGTCGATTCATCTCTCATCATCATCCTTCCCATTACCCACAAGCACAAGCCTAGAGCTTATGTGGGCATCATCCCCAGAAAAAATAAATATTAGGCTAATGATAAAATTCGAAAGCATTTATTTCATTCATCTCATCTTGGAGAAGTTGTAGAAGCTCTACAATTAACACGTCTTAGTCAATAAAAGTTTCACAGAAGTTGTTCATTTCACTATTACAGTGTTGATCCATTAATTAACCACAACCCAATTGTGAGCACACTTCTGGCACAGACTTTAATGAGTTGAACATTGGGATGATTGCTAGCGATAAGAATACCAAATTATTCAAGTGACTTTTTGCGTGGTATAGTTACAGACGTTACAGTAATATTGAAGGAGATCTTCATACTGAATAAAAATACTAAAAGTTGTCAAAACAAAATATTTATTAAAATAACTAGATAACGATTTAGGTTTTTACAGCTTTATCAATGGCTGGTGGAGTAAACTCAAGTCAGTGATAAACTCCTCCACACTTTACCCGAGACTGATAATAATGGTCTTTCAATTCCTAAAAACCTATATTTGGTCGTGAAAGCTCTCATTCAATATTTAAATATAAAAAAGTTGAAATAATAATGCTGAAGTCTAATCAATCTGAGAAGAATGAGGAAAAATAGAATCTAGAGAAGTCGAGAGATGCGAAGTGATTTATATCACGATTTCATGTGTATTGTGTAAAGCCAAGATAAAAGTTTCCATCCTATAGAATAACCTTGAACTGAACAGCTGATTAGGTAAGGAATCCACACACTAGCCAACATTATCTTGGTTTACTGTGTTATAACAGTCTATGTCTAGTGTATGGGTACCTTACGAAGGCAGTTGTTTCCTTTATGGTTATTTTTGGATGGAATTTGTTCAAAGATTTGAAAAGGTTTAGGCCTACATGTAAGGGTAAACCAGACTTTTAGAATATAAAACAATAGAATATCGATAGCTTCTTTGTGAACATAAGTTTGATATTTTAGGTAGTTAGTTTATGATATGGAATAGGTAGTTTTTAATAAATTCTCCTTTAGTTAATACAGCGTTTATTTAAATCAAAGACAATTATCATTTTTTAAAAGTCTCTAATTCAACTATAATAACTTTCTAATTTGATTAAATCAAAACTTACAATACTTTCATATAACTTTGAAACATTATAATTGAAATATAAACAGGAATAAAGTTGCTAGAAATAACAATAGGAATATTGCTGTCATTGTTTAGCATGGAAGTATTACAAACATTGAACAAACTCTTACAAATAGTATTGGAGGGAAATAGAATAGTGTTACAATTATTCGATAGAAGGAATGAAAATTCATCAATGGAAGAATTCTTATACAATCAATAACATTTCATTACATAAAATTCAATGTAATTAGAATACAAGGTAGTGTCACGCGAATCTAAGGCTAAGTTATGAGCTAATCGTGTGGCGATACCGGAGAACAATAGATCGATTTTACATGTTGAAATAAGCAAGTTGCTATACTGTATTTTTCTCAGGAAACTACATACTTTTCAAGTCACTGAGACCTCTCCTATGTGATAATGTATTTATCTTTAATTCGTTGTAGTTTCAAACTTTCAATGCCATTAGACTACTAATGCAAACAAATAGTATATTAGTAACCTTACTGATAGATGCTGGATTTGAAATTACATGACCGAGAGAATACTACCACAGTCTAATAGATTCAGTATTAATAATAATATAAATACTACAAATAATAATGTGATACTACTAATAATTAGGCTGTGATACTACTTCCAATCTGATATTCATGTCATTCAATTAGTTTCAACAAGTCGTTTTATTAGTTGTATCATAGAATATTTTTAAATAATTAGCAGAATTGAAGGTAAATAATATACAATGATGCCCAGGAAAAGTCGCGGTGGCTAGGGAAGATTACAGGTTTTGAGAAAACGTTATAGAAAATTGCAAGTTTGCACATTATAGAAAATTAGCACGTTATAGAAAAGCAAGTAAAAGTTTGAAAAGATTTCACCTGTGACGTCACACGATCAGCTGAATTAAGCTTACTTGAATGTACTCTGAAGTTCTGGAAGAGAACTTCTTTTCTATTCTTTGGGAATACCTTGTATTCTATTCACGTTGATGATAAACCTTGCATTCTTATTTTACCCAACTCATTGGAAAAATTAGGTACGGTAATGAAACATTCATTTGTTAAATTGATACTTCTATATATAAAAAGATCATGCAATTAATATTTTGGTCAATTGAGCGAAATTATTCAATTGAATTTCTTCATAATCTAGAATGTTTCATAAATTGCAATGAAGATCTATAATGTCCAAGATCCAGGTGATCTTTAGTATTACAAATGACGAGATACGATATATTATTTATAGGATCACTAGATTTGTCTAACATTGAGGCCATTCTGATGCAGATGCAAGTGTAAGGCAGTAATTAAAATGCAATTAAGCATCTTAGGGACCATAAGATCACTGATGTGAAGTGATTTTCCCTATGGCATCATTATCATCATAACTAATCTGAGCGAAGACTTCATCAGAGCTTTCCTCATCCTCATCCGATGAAGTATTCAGTTGGCTAAACAAGTGCTCCACTTCATCCTGCAAATAGTCAACCTCCCACATTGATTTTTCAGTCTTTTCTACATAATTAAAAAATTGACGCCAATGTTCAGCGGTCAGTGCATCAAATGCCTGGTCAATCATTGGAATCGTAATTTCCTCTTTGTTTTGCATCCTCAACATCTCCTTGACTTGGTTGAAGGCAAATTCAATGGGATTAAGTTCACAATGATGAGGTGGCAGTCTTATAATTCGGCATCCCTGATACTCTGCCATCTCATCTACCGAACTCGTCGAATATAAATGTTTGATTTGATCCACTTCATGAAGTAACTCTCTTTTCAAACTGTCATCGGGAAAATCGACATTTTTCGACAATAGCCACAATTTTATATCTTCCTTCGTACTACTTGCGTTGGGAATATCATTATTCGCCGAACTGTAAGGAGTATTATCTAGGACAATAGCTGTATTAGGCTGAAGATTGGGCAGCAGATGTTCTTTGAACCATTTTTCAAACATTGTGGCACTGGGATGATAGTCTTTGCTGGTTTGGGCTAGATACATCAGTTTTGCATTCTTCAAAAATCCTTCTTCACTCGCCGCATGTACAATGACAAAATGAGGACCTTTATCGTTAGACTCTTTAGACCGAAATGGAACCACACCAACTTCGTTCGGTGTTGAAATCATACAATTTTCACCTTCTTTTTGCACTTTTTGCCCAACATTTACCCAAGTTTCACCCACATAAACAATTGGGTTATTGTATTTTTTACATTCCCTTATTTTCCTCAAATAAGAATGCCTACATACAATTGAACTATCTTTTTCAATCAATAAAGACTTATTGCTATGCTTTTCAAACGCGAATCCTGAATCAATCAGTAGCCTATATAGAGTAGTCTTCTTAAAATTTGGCAAATCAGGGTCCTCATTGGTTTTAACCAAAACATGTTTCATGGTGGGAGGTACGTTTCGTTTCAAAAAAGAATGAACAGTTTTTCGTATAGCACTAATTGTGAAGCCATCATACTTCACTGTTCGACAATTCTTATAAACATTTCTTATCTTAGTTTTTCTTGGAGTTTTGACACTTCCTTTTTTCTGTTCGGTTCTTAGTCTGTACACAGAACGCTTACTAATGCCTGTGGCTTCACTGGTTCTACTTACCGCGAAATCGACACTTTTATCGGAGTTGGATGTTCTGAAATACTCGAATACTTTCAACACTGTATCTCGTTCTCCAGTGTTGAAGGGTTTACCTCTATGCGTTGCACTCATTGCAGAGCTTCTATTATTTTTACACGAAAATTATAATTCCACATTCAATAATTTGGAGAAAATATTAAGAATCTTGACAAAGTAAACGACAAAATAACTTAATTTGGCGAATTGAAAACTTACCAGGCTACTAAACATTACCAGAGATAATTCAGACTCTGTATTATCAGTAACATTACCTACATTCCACCAATGATTATATTAGCTACTGAAGATTATATACATTGAAAAATTAACATGCAGTATATACAATATAAGTCAACGATAACTTGCTGAATAATACATGAGGTGCGATTGAATCACATGGAATGTCTGTACTCGTATTTTGGGATTAGTATCACTGATGACTTTCGTGAATGTGTTCTGTGTAGCGCGGGCCAACTTTTCCTGAAGACTGTTAATTGATCGCTTTTCCAAGATCAATTATATTGTCCCCGTTTATGAAACCCGTAATACATGGATTTCTGAAACAGACAAAGAATAAATTTGAAAAATGTATAGTCAAAAGAGTGATAAAAATAGAAATCAGACAAGCATCGATTTTTACGGCCATTGCGTAGGTTTACAATCAAATTTATGAGTCTATTATTAGCATAATTGAGAAAATTTCAATTTTTCAAAAGTTTTTGCTCAACTGAATGAGGATATATATCTTACGAACACCATGAGTATTTTCAATTAGGCCTATACAATAAATTTGTCAAAAAATATATAATACAGTAAAATAAAAAAGACAAGGTTTCGTACCGGAAGGCATTCTAATGAATAAATTCTCCTACATTATCATAGCCCCCTCTAAACTACATGGCCGCGGCCTTCAATCTGACAACGTCGCTGCATCGGCTTGCATGAGCAATGCAAATCGGTCATGTGTTTTATAAGTCAAGTGTTTGTTTTGTTTTTTATAAGTATGATTTTATAATGAAACAAGCCGGTATTGCGAGGTTGTCACATTGAAGGCCGCGGCCATGTAGTTTAGAGGGGGCTATGACATTATGCACCCTTGACAAAATGTGTCATTCATCAAATAATTGCCTGTATGTCATAAATAATATAAACCACTGTACCTGGAAAAAGAACTAATTCACTGAATCAGCTGAAGACTCCAGGGCAAGACGTTCATCAGTTCATTTGAAGAAATAGCTCTCGATTAAAACCAATCTCATTTTCAGCACGAAATTCTCAAGAGATTTTCGCCATCTGAAACAACAATTGACATTTTCTGAAATGGCCTATAATAAATTATTCAAATAACTATAGTACGATAAAAAACGTGAAAAATAAAATTTTCATCATAGATGCACTCAGTAGAGACTAAGGGCCATATTATAGGAGTTACCTGAATTACCTCCTTCTTTACCGAAGCCAGCAGAGTCGGATAGGTTGCGTCATAATTTAAAAATATACTGTGAAGGAGGTAATTGTACTAAGAGAGAATGTGCACGGCTAGCAAGTCGAACAGACATGCCAGGACCGATAAGAGTCAATAAGTTAAACCATATTTCACATTGAGTACCTGACAACGTAACAATCCTGAAGTGGTAGTGTCACAGGTCAGTGAATTAGTTATTGAATACATGAGAAAACTGACGTGCCCCTGATCTGAAATATATAGGTGGTGAAAAGTGAAACAAGCTGAGTATTCTAATACTGTAGTTTACTTTTGATGCTATATTCAATCTACCAAATAAAGAATGAGGAAGTCCATTGGTATAACACTCGCCAAACACAGATGATTCATGTAGAGCAGGTGACATCAACCTTACCCAGGAATGGGCCCAAATTCCTCAGCTCAAAAATATATAACAAGGTTCCTGCTAGCATTAGAAACATGAGAGAGAGAGGACAGATTCAAGAGCTATCTGGTAGCCAGTCCATACTACTTTGTAGAAGAGTATCTACAGAGTGACGACCAAGACGCAGCAGCGTTTCCAGTGGGATAATTACAAGTATCAAGTAAGAAAGTAAGTAAACAACTAAGCCCCTGCGCCCAATTCGCAACTGCTATCTGATTTCAGTCAGCAACCCAAGGTTGCCAGATGACATCTGGCTGTTTTTCGGGTAATAAAACCTATCAGCCAAAGTCATCTGGCAACGCTGGGTTGCGGACTGAAATCAGATAGCAGTTGCTTAGTGGGCGCAGGGGCTTATTTGAATTATATTTAATAGAGAATAATCGATTTGGATAATTCTAAATATTGGAGAAGGAAAATGCAAATTAGATGCAAAAGATGGGTCTTTTGCAGAAGAACCCCAATTTGAAAGGGTTTTATTTGCTTATCCAGATGACAAGTGTAGTTTGACTATTAGCAAAACATAACAGTGAATTTCTAGTAAAATACAATCTAATGTTTTTGAAATCGTTTCTAGTTTTTTAGTAAAATAAAATCATTGTTCGGATGTGGCGTGCTTCTGCAGAGACCCAAAAAGGATTATGAAAGATATAGGTTACATATTACAAAACAAATCCATTTTTATCCATACCTTTGAGCAATTTGAGGAATGAGCCTTCAATTTTTATAACTTAAATTATTACACTGATAAGTTTATTTCTCTATCAATACAATTATTTATTTTGTTATTCACTTAACTTGATTTTTCTCTTCTTGAGTCTTGAGAAAACTTGGTTATGTTTTTCAAAATAGCTATTCGTAAATAAAATCATAATCACAAACTTCATGATCAAGCATGCTGTCTAGCAGGTGTACCAACGTTTGAAATGAAAATATAAAGTGATATTTTTTAATAGTTTTCACGATTATCTCAGTTTGATGTATTTCAATCGCCTGAAAATTATTCAAATTCAAGATATACTTTGATATTTGTCATTGTTCTCGAACATTTTCTCAGCACGATATTCACGGCTAGTACTGTACAGTGAAAAGGAAGATCCATTGTCTGCCCGTTCTGTAACTAGTTTCACTCAAGTGAAATGCAAATGGCTGCCAAAGTCATAGAGTTTTATTGTTTCGTTTACGTGTTCGCTATGTTCTACAGTTTATCAGAGGTAAATTGAAGTGTTTAGTGCATTAATGATTATTATTGATGTTTATTTTGTATTTGAAATTAATTGAGAATGATTTTATACTTTGGAATTCATTGTTTGATTAGGGGTGTTCAGTGCAACGGGATCGTATCCGAGCTCAACTCTTGTCTCGGTTACAAGTAGGTTAAGCATATTTCGCATTTGTAAGGCGAAATAAAGTGCTATTTCTCTATTAAAATATATCCGCCCGATTCTGTTCTCAATATGTAAAGTGATGAGTGAGTGATAACCACCTTAGTTTTTAAGATAATAGATCATCACAATGATGGTTAGCTCATCTAGGACAACCCATTAGTACTGTATGGGATTGAATATGAAATCTATGATTTTATGACAACACTATTTTTCATTTATTTATGTGTTATTCGTCTTATTGTAATGTGAGTAGTGCGCTATTTTCAATTTTTGGAATAATTCGAGTCAAACTATTCTAAAATAATAACTGCGAATGTTAGGCTAGTATGTTACGGAACATCCTTACAGTATCACATTACGTGATTTTTATCTTCAGATAAATGATTTTATTTATACAGTTTTGATACAAGTTACTCGTTACTTATGTCAATGTGAGATCTGTTAATTCGGATATTAAATTTAGCAACTCTTTGATTTCTCCGTATTCGTCATGATACCTAGTAAATGAATTAGATTTCTATTATGATGATTTATGATTACCCAAAACAAAGATAACTGTAATTTTATATATTTGACGAGTGGCAATTAGTTGGAATTAAAATCGTGATTTGATCATTATTATTGAAGCTTTTCTGAATTATGGACTTTTTGAGTTGGTACTTTTCTTCAACTCAAATTTAAAACGGTGACTTTATTTTACTTCAAAAACTAAATAAGCTGAGATTACTTATATGATAATATTATATGCATAACTTATTGCATTAACATTACTAATGTCACGGCCTTCATTATAAACACTTGGATTTGTTGAATAAGTTTACGAAATGAATTATTTAGTCAACTACTAGCATCTTGAATTGGAATACTTTCCAATGAAGAATTTTTAAGAAGATTTGCTACACAGGCTTTTTGTGTTGATTGATGCTGAGAATTGCTTGTTATTTTGTAACTTACTCTTCTTCAGTTGATAGTTGTAAACCTCTTTTGATTGAATTTTAGATATTTCAAACTTCTTATATTCTTGTCTTGATTTCAGATGGTTGCTGTAGGACTTACGTCGCAGTCAAAACGGAAGGATTAAAATCTGCTCTAGACCTTGGCTTTCTGGAAAGCCAGGTCATTGCTCGTAAAATGAGAGAAGTGAATGAAGTGATTATTTGACTTATTTTTTATGAACGTGAGTGACGAAAAATTTTTAACGGACCTATTGACTAATTTATCTGTAGTGCCGAGACTCCATTCATAGACAATATGGAAGCTTTGTTGTTGGGATACTGTGAAGATCCTAGTTTTAGAAACTCTTATATCTCGCAAGATTTTAATGTAATATGCTGCTAGCTATGCTGTTTCACAATGCGGTGTAGATTGAAAAGCACACATTCCATCTCTTCCTCAGAGAAGATGCTGTTTCTGCAAACAGTTGTGATAATGGTTTTAACTACTGCCTCGAGGATCGTGGCTGACGTGGAGGACAGTCTGAGTTCTTCAACAGTGCTGGATAGGAGATTAGGTATGCTAGACAGCGAAACTAGTGATATATTTAATAAGACTCTTGCCTCCAAGCATGGTTCGTCAGCCAAGAACTTGGATTTGTTAGGAACTCGAAATGCTAGAACGCCAGCTACTGTTCCGGTTCCGAGGACAACCGGCAGTCCGGTGCAGGCACAAACCAGTCCAAGTTTGAGGGAAATTCCCTCTTACGCTCCACCGAGCAAATCGTTCTTCACACCGCCATTACCGCCAGAATTCCACAATCCGTTCGCCAACAAGCCAACTCTCCGTGGAAGCAACTCGGATGGCATCATAGGACATAGGAGGCCCATTCCGCCTCCCCCTCCCCCTAGACTGCCACCTGAAGCCGAGCTGATTCCAATCCGTCCTCCAGATGTAGCTCATCAGGACACGCGCAAAAAGACTCTCAACACTCCAAGCTTTAAGAAAGTGGTCGAAGTGCCGTTCTCAGAAACGTCCAGCTCAACTACCACCAACTCACGGTCAGTCAACGAAACGTTCGATTTTGTCCCTCCCATCCTGCCCTACACCAGCATATCGAGGATACTGTCTGGCGGCAGTGGCCGCAAACACGACTCGCTGCAAGACACCATTGACAGGGCTCGCTTCGACCCCGAATCCAAAGTGTCGAGAACAATCAAGCAGGAAGTTGTGAAAAGTCTGATTCCGCCGACAACTAAACCACCTCCTGAAACAGCAGTCGAGAAGAAGCCACCTCAGCCTCCGGACAACTCTGTTGAAGAGGAACCAGCCGCACCTCCTTCGTTGGATGCTGCCGTCCAGCCTACCACCACCCAGGAGAACATTGAAGAGCTCACCATACGAAAACATCAAGAAATGGTGGAGACGCGAATGGAATCGGAGCCATCTCAAAGAGAAGTACCTGAAATATCGCAACTGCCCGAATCACCCGAGCCTCGTACGCGGCAAGTGCTTGGTGTTGCCTGGGATGTTCATGTCTACCTGATGGCCACTCTATTCGCCATTCTCGCTATCTGTTCTATGCTCAACATCATTCGCATCAGCTCGTTCAAACGCTTACTAACTCGTGGCTATTTTCTCACTCTGCACGGATTCTTACTTGTGATTGGCTCAGTTCGTAGCATCTATTTATTCTATGATGCCTACAACATAAACCGCACTCTGCCCGAGCCGGTCTCAGCGATGTTGCTCGATATCGTTTTCCCCCTGCTCACGTCGTCCTTTGCCATTCTCTTCTTGTTCCTGCTGTTGGCCGGTGAAGTGAAACTGGTCGACCACCGTCTGCAGCGCGTCTCGGTCTTGTCGATACTCATCATCCTGCACCTCTCACTCACAGTCAGTGTGGATTTGTTCTCTGGCGAGACAAAGTACGCCACTCTGTTGCCACTGCTGTGTCAGTGTTTGTTTGTGATTTTGTGCGTGATTCTCGGCTTGTCCTATCTGTATCTGTACAAGTCGTTGTCGCATTCTTCGTTGAGAAAGCAGGGCAATATATTTGGGTCAGTATTCTCCGACTGCCACCGGTCTACACTGGCGCATGCGGTGAGAGTTACGCTAGCCACATCGTTGCTGAGTTTGTTGATGGCTGGAGTGCAGCTGTACGGCATGTTCTGGGTGTATGAAGTGTTGGGGGAGGAGCCACCGCATCCTTGGCTATGGTGGGGTTATCAGTTTTCGGTGCGGGTCATTGAGATTTCGATGTGCTTTTTGATGTCGTGGGCGGGTGTGCAGCCGTTGCGTTGTGACGACGAGAAACAGACACAGAATCATTGTTTGGCGGGTGGGTTCGGGCGCGGGGTGCCGTGCGGTGCGAACGGCTCGCGACATGACAGTGCTACCGTCGACGACATCTACCCCGCTATATGTAGTTCCAATCAAGCGATACACAATTACTCGCTGCGCACTGGAAAACAAGTGTACGACGACGCGTTTCCCGTCGGACTGCATGGAGGCAGTCACCTGTTTGTGCACAACACCACCGATCGAAGGTCTTTCAAAAAGCAGCACCCGGCCGAGGATGAACTGCTGTGTGGCGGCACGTTGGTCGCCCGCCGCCTCCAGCCGTCTCCGTCCATGCTCGTCGCTGAGAACGGATTCGTTCGCTTCAGATCGCTGGCTGACGCCGAGCGACCGGGCGCTGCTGCTGATGAGTCATATGTGCCTGCTTCCCTCAGCCATCCACGCGAGGATTTCACGTGAGATTTCTGTGTGGCGGTGAGTCCAACAACTGTCTGGTTACAATAGTCAATACCTTTTAGTGTTAGTGCGATTCAAAAATATGCTCATATTCTTCAACTGTCAATTGAAGAATTTTTAATACTCAACCCTCTTACAGTAATCACTATTAAGTTACATCTCTTTACATACAGATAATAATCAATTGAGTTATTATAATCATACTTCTTCATCAAAAATATTAACGTAGTCAACTTTTTGTGGAAATGTTATTATTGCAATCAATGTAAGATAATTTGTTCGGAAGTGTATAAACCTCAAAATTTCAATTGTTAGGTTATTCCATTAGAGTCTAATTATCAGACTCTATGAGGCTCTAATTATTACTGTATATTAGAATGTATCAAAATATACTGTAAAATTATTTTTTTGTTTTTGTCCAAACTGGTCAAACCATGCCATTTTATGGAAAACAACGTAGCTCTTTTACTTTTTTCAAGACTGATTGGAAATACATACTAAAAACAAGTTGTTGAATAAAAACAAATAGAAATAGTTATTGAAGTCATCTTCCTACTATGTTTTGTGGCAGTTCCGGCCATGATGCGCATTGTGGCACCAGCCTAACTGTTATAACACGAAGTTATTGATAATTGAATTGATTTTTTTCCACTTATTAATCCTTTCAAATAATTATAATTAATAATTAGGCCTATCTTCTTTCAAGAAAGTTGAGACTTTAAATTAATTGCATAATTTCGGCCTAGAACCTATTGAATGTAGCCTACCTCACTAACACGAAGCTATTGATTGTTGAAACCAGACTTTGTGTTTTAATAGGATTGTGTAGATTTATTGATAAAAAATTGTCCGGTCGGTGATAATCCGGATTAGATGTTCCTTTAATGAGATTCTCTGTAACCACTGTAGGCAGTGCAATACATTCCCACTGTTGTCAAACGCCTATATGCAATAGATATACTACAAATAATTTTAGAATTAAACGATTGCATCAATCTACTCAAAGACTTCACGTTAGATTTGTACATTTTATAAAAAATTCCTTGAAATTATTCCTATTGAATTTTACATTGATTATAATCGTAGAATCAAATTGATCTAAGAGTATTTTAAAAATTAATCCTTTACCAAAACTATTACCTCTGCGTAAAACCTCTCCTTGTCTTTTTCCTTGAAATAATATTTTAATCTAGCTCTTACTCGATGATATAAAAGTATATGACAGAGAAAATTTCATGTCTTGTTTATGCATGATTCCTTCCTACGTTTAAAGGTTGAAAAGTTAGATTTCTAATACTTTTTTTTTTAATTAATTACTTTGTATATTTTAGCGTGAAGTCTCTTAAGAAATATCCTCTTATCACCCTCCTATTCAGCCCCAATCTGATGATATACCATTTTTATGTATAGCTTGTACCTAATGATAATTATGTAAAAATTCTGCGCTTAGTTGAAATCTATATATATTTTGTAAATATATACCGTGACTAAAATCGTTCATAATAAATTATTAATTTAATGTTATTTCAACCTTAAAAGTCTGATGAAGCAAGTTTCAGTATTGAATTATTATTATTAATGATGAATAATTACGATGTTAAGGTATTTAATACGTCCGATACAATGCAGTATAAACATATTATCAATGTAGATCTGATATTATCAAGATTGATACCTTATGTGTTTGGTGAGACATTTTTATGTACGTTATTTGTGTAATCATGAAATAATTTTTATTTCTTGACAACTGGGCCATAAATTTTTTCTTCATAACTGTAGTCGTGATAGTACAGTATAAAATCACTCTATCATAATTATTAGACTTGTGATAAGAAAGGCCTATTTTAGTGCGTTCTGTACATTGAGATGCCAATGTTTTGCTATAAAAAATTGAAAATTCTCAACAATTCCCAAAAAAACATGTCATCTATGTTTCTGATAATTCTGTTTTAAGGTGTGCGACTCCTACTTTAGTTCATTGAATTTTAGATCTCTATCTAATTACTGTATCTAATCCTTTGGTTATCGTTGGTGCCGTAGAGGCACTATATGTGTAGTAAATACGTTTTGTATCGTGCTCTTATTGATTTATAATCAGTCTCGCGTGTTTTATGAGTGCCGACAATTTAATTGGATAGTGATTTGGTTGATCCTACTTAGAAATTTGATCACCCACTGTATAAACCGTTATTAACTTGATTTGGAAACTAGGTAATTGTCTTATTTTAATTTGTGTATGCAGTATGCAGATACCTCATGTCATTTCATTATTTCAATTTATAAAACTATTAGACTAATCAATTTTTCTCATTCGTTCAAAATCCGTAAGTGGAAAAATGATATTGTTGGGGTTTCTCTTGATATTACATTTATTTGGCTGTGTAGGATTTTTTATGTGACTGACTTTTAGTGTAGGCCTATGGGTAGTGATTTTTTCTTCTCTGTTTCCCCGTTTGCAAATTTATTTTTATGTGCCAGTTTCTACTTCTAGAAACATTGAATACCGTTTTGATATTTTGATTTTTTTGTGAAAATTTCTAACCCCCTTATTTTTATCATAATAAATATCTCTTACAGACTTTTGGGCTTCCATCAATATCTTAATAATACTGTATAAAACTTACTATGAGCAATAGGATATGTGATATTGAATTTAAAACTACAACATTTTCAAAAGTTCTCAATGACTATATGCAAATCGATAAGTAGATACTGAAAGTTTCTTCTAAAATTCAAATGATGATATTAATGAGGAAATTTATGAAAACTATCAATTTCGATCAACTAGCTCTTATCAATTGAACAGGGTATGAATGTTGTTATTTTGACCTAAAAATAGTTCCTTTAGAATAGTTTGTCTTGCAAATTTTGGAAGTTTACTTAATTTTCCCCATAGTTTCAATCTTATTGATTGAGTAAATTTGGATGGGGATGTGATGAAAATTGTTCAATTTCCGAAATATTTCCATCTACTTTATTGCTGCCATAAGAGATTGAGATTATTTTACTATGCTGTTAGAATTAGAACACTGTAGATTGTAAGGGAATTTTATATACTCATTATGCTCTCCTTTGACAGCTTTAATTAGCATTATTGAAAACTGCCATTTTTGGAATTTTTATTGTTTGTCCTTTTATGTTTTTACTTCGTGATTTCTTGTATGTTTTTTGTGCATTTCTTGAGTGAAAGTTTCATTTTTCTATCTTTTCGAGTTTTGGTTGGTATAATGAGTCGCACATCGTAGAAATGGAACTAGGAAACAATGTCTGATTATTTATTTGTGTACTTAATTTTGAACATACTGTAATATCATGCTAACTATAAAATGTAGGCTTGAATGTGTAAAACTTTGAAATCACAGAAAGTTCTTATTAAATTTTCTAGTAATTTTCACACAAATCTGTCAATACCCTGTAATTCTCATGAACGAATTTTCAAATTTCTCTTACTGGCTACAAAAAATTGCACAAAACAACTTCTCGTAATAAATTAAAATGCTGTAAGTGAAGTGGTAACTTGAAGAACAACTTCTTCTAAACCTCATGATAATGTTCTTCTCTTTCTCCTTTGATTACCTATGAATCGATTACAGTCTTCGATTCTATAGTTTTGAAGGCTTTACTTGAATGCTCATTATATCACAAACAAAAAATACAATGATCAGTTAATCGAAATTTAATGTGTCAAGAATTGAGTGAACATTCAACGCTGTACTTGTTTTTGTTTACTAGTACAGTAATTTTTAAAATCATTACTCTCCTGCTCCAAAGAATTCTAAGTTGACGTGTTTGTTCTAAGTAATATCAATTACAGTTACGCCCCAAATTTCTAGTTTTGAAAGTTTTTGGCCCAATTTAGGAGCATTTAGTATTCCTGACCCACTAAGGTCATTTGGTGAACATCAGTTTCAATGGTCAAGCACGTCACAGCAGGTTAACAGCGGCAAACAATAAGAAACAAGCCCTGACGCACAATACGGTTTCAGCTTGATTGACATTTGGCTATTATTGTCGCGCTGCCTGGAGAGCTAAGCAGTGAGCAGTGGGCCAGGAGCTCTGTCCCTGTCGTGTCATAAGACATGGATCTATTCTGATGTGATGAAACGTAATAAAGTAACAATAGATCCCTAGCAGTAGGTATTCGGCACGACAATAGGCCTCCAGTTCAATTCATTACCCACCTAATTACAATCTTAGTGCCCTTCAGTGTTCTCTCTCTACGGATGACAGTGATAAATTCCCTCCACTCACTCGTCGTCGACTCCTTTGCTAATTGTAATTGATTTGCTTTGAGAAAGCGTAATTAAATTAACGGTTGTCTTTCCGTTTCAAGGATTTATAATTGAATTTGTACTCGTGTTACATGTGATATTAATCTTTACCTTATGTTTTCACCGTTGAGTAATTTTGATTTGCGC
Source organism: Laodelphax striatellus (assembly GCA_017141395.1). Taxonomy (NCBI): domain Eukaryota; kingdom Metazoa; phylum Arthropoda; class Insecta; order Hemiptera; family Delphacidae; genus Laodelphax; species Laodelphax striatellus. The sequence continues at coordinate 26,507,430 of CM029535.1, read as the reverse complement.
TCAACATTTGAATCGCTATCGCATGACAAGAACGAGATGTGATTTCAATGGAAAATCCACTCACTCTTGAAACTGGGATGAGTAGTTTTATTTCACTACGTAGTTTAATATTTGTATATGATGAATTGGCGTATTCGATTATAAATCTGAAATACTTACCATAAATTGACAAACTGTGAATCAATAATTATCATGAATTATCAAAATATTTTTACGTGGCTGGAAGAGTTAAGTATCCCTCTCTTTTTCTAATACAACAAAACTCAAGTCCTCTCAAGTTCAAAGCAATAATCATAGTCAAGATATTCAGCGATTTTATAAGAAAAGTTACTTGAATTAAATCAGTTCTATTTTATTGTTGTGAAACTCGCAATTTCTCGAAGTAAATTATTCTGTCCATTGATAGATAAGATTTAAATTTTGACATTTTCATGGATCTGTCATGAAAATTTTTATGATTGATTTTATTATAAAAACTCCCGACTTCCGTCCAGTATTAAATGATGAGAGGGATATTCGCTATTGGCAATAAATGTTACTTAACTATTGTAGCATGAACTAACAAACTCATTGAATTCAAAACATCGAACACTTTGGAAAAAGAAGTAATCGAATGAAACAAATGTCTTCTACAATGTTTTATTTATTTTCCATTCAAAATACTTTTCATTTTGATGTTTTCCCAATAAATTTTTTATAGTTATTTCTGTAATGTTTCAATGCAGATGCTAAAAGAATGGATAATATGTATGGACTTGATGTTTTTGACGGAGCATTGTTTTGTTTAGCTATTGAATATTGAGATAGATTTTCCCCAAGTAAATGCTGTACTGCCAATGACAAGATAAAATACAGTACTAGTAAAGTAGCTACTTGATACTGCTAGTTCTGTATGTATGATCCATATTAGGAATCCGCTCATACCCAACCGACCAGTTTTCTTAGCTTGGTGCCATCACAACTTTCTCTTTTAATTTTACGATTAGCAAACAATTTCCTCATCTTCTCCGCAATATGAATCTATAGTCGCCTCATTTTTTTAACCAACTTTTTCCAATTAGATCTTGAGAATGACCCAATTCCTTGCCATACTTGATCCTTATCAGCTAAATAAAAGGCCTATTGCGTATCATAAGGTTCAATTTTGATAATTGATTTCGATAATAATTGTACTGTTCAGGAATTTATGTGATTGTGTAAATAATGTATGATGGATAAAATTTAGTAAGAATATTCCTTTTGTTAGTCTTGTTGGTTGATTGATATCACCATTTGTAGCTGACTAAAAAAGTGCTTACACACTTCCATAATATTATTATTATTGTTGAAGTAGATTCTGTAAATACTGTGCTGTATTTGAAACTACTCATGTAGTTCAGTATTGTAATACTGTATGATAATTAACATTTTGTTATACATCAGGAACGTATGAGCTGGTCTACATACCACAAGGTCTACTACAACTTTTTTTTTAATCTCATTCAACTTTTTATTTTTTATTGTCGATTCCCTACATTTTTCAAATTGTCAGCTTATATTTGTTTATTTTTGAATCTACTGATTGTTCCTCTAATCATTTTTGTATCTCATTTTTTTCAATTATCTGTATGTTTGAGTTATACAGCTTATTAGAAGGTTTTGTTTATTTTAGGTAGTAAAGTACTGTGATTGGCCTACTTAAGTTTGTCTTGCTCAAATGTTACATCTATTGAAAACATAGTACAGTATCTTTCTTTCTTTTTTTTTAGTTCTATTGATTATCAGTGTCATCATGTAGCTATATCAATGTCATTTTAAATTTGTATACTTTGGAGTATAGAAACTCACTATCAAAGAGATGTCACTGGAAAATCTCTCATCTCTTTAAGTTTCTTCAGTGGTAACAAGTTACTTCATTTGCCTTTCTTCCTAACTCAGTTTCCTATTTTGTTCTTACTTATATTTCTATGATGCATTTATTGTAAATCTTATGTAAATTATGTATATTACTGTACAAATTTTAATATATTGCAGCCTTGTATGTACTTAATGATTAGAAACGTTAGATTATAATATGATAATTTTGTTATTATTTGTATAAATTGCATTTACTATACAATATTTTTTTGTGGTATCCAAAACTGGAGAGCGATAAAAGATGATTTATATTATAATGATTATTACAATAGGGAAAAATCTTCTGTGAATATATAACATAACAATGTTGTGGATATTTTTATACCTATAAATACTCGCAGGCTTGTATGAATAATGAATTAAGTAATAGCCAAACCCAAGATACTATGAACGTGTCAATAAAAAGATGAACTATATATAAATAAATTTAAATATATATTGAATTGTTGTTTTTTTCTGTTCCCTACAACATATTATAGTTAGTAATAAAAGTATGAAAAGCCAAGTCCAATTATTTCAGAATCGAGAACTCTTCTTATTCGACTTGATGTAAGTCATCTTAATAATTTTAAATTCCATTGTGATTGCATATTCAATGAAATACAAAATCAAAGAAAAATATTATGATGTCTCAGCCATATTTTTTATGAAGAAAGATAATAGATTTAATTCTAATTTATTAGGGTACCTAATGTACTTGTGTCAATATCGTATCTGTTGCATTATAAATGTGGATTATACATTGTAAATACAAAAAGTCAGTATAGAGCTCTCTTCTGTCTTATCTAGAGATGGATTTGATGCTCCATAATAACAGTTTATTTCATTAGGTACTATTACACCTCAACCTGAAATAGGAGTGATTAATGGCATGATAATAATATATATTTTAATGCCATGATTTTCTGTACATGAATTTGAAGTTTATTTTCTCATGTGCATTTCACTAAGTGAGTCTTAGATGAAGAGTGATAGGATTTATCTGAATTGGAATAAGTTATATATAAGTACAATGGAATCTAATATTTTTCTAGAGAAGAACTAAATCAAGTCGAAGTAGTAGAAGCCTCATTGAAATGTTGTAATGATGGCACAGGAAGCTGGCTATCAATTAACCAAAGATTAGTTTCCCTTCATGCTTAGTGCAATGAACCTATTGGAGAACATCACAGTCATGTGTCGTCTTTACTTTAATGAATTTTGTTCGTCAATTTTGCAAGAGCCAGCTTTGGTGTGCGCCAGAAAAATAAAACTAGTTTCAAGAGACTTCTTGTAAGTATTGATATTTAAAAATGAAAGTAGAGCCTATAAGAGCACTGATAAAGGATTGTAATAGATATTATACATATTAATGGGGTAGGGAGAGAAGACGACAATATCAATTTTAACCCTAGAACGGATGGCGAGGGCTGGGTCTGACAGATCCAAATAATATGGAAAATTTAAAAAAGTATTGCTTTATATTCATTAAAAACAGTTTTACTGTCAAACCTAAGAGTGTTTTCTGTATGGCACTAATTTGATTGAAAATTTCGAATGGCGATCAAGTTGTAGAGAATTGACTTATTATCCTTGGTGTGAATTAATACAACATGGATGTGTGTGTACGGTATCCTTATGAATTACTCTGGATCAGCATGTCGCGGAGCTTCCTTCATGTAAACTATTTTTACTTCCCCACCTATTCACTGGAGAAAATATTGAAAAAACTTCAGTTTTTCTATAATATTTTGATTATAGAAAAACTTATAGATATTTTGAACTACAATAATTATTATGTGAAATTATTTTTTTCTTGTTAAAATGTCCCGGTGCTCACATATAGAGGAGTTGCTCCTAGACCTGATCAGCGCGCTCTAGGTGAGAGAGAGTGAACAACTTGTCGGGATTTTAACATTGTGAGATAGGAACAAAACACGATTTTACGATAGAATTCAATTAAATCATTAATGTATCATCAATACGTTATTGCTATCTATTATTTAGTGGTTTCAAGGTGTTTTAATGTATGTATCAATTGGATTAAAGTACTTTTATCAGAATTTTCGTCATCTTGTTGCTAGACTCTTCTTGCTAGGTTAGGTTTTTGAAGTTTGAACTTCCCGCTATGTGTAACCATCGGTATCCTATGTATTATAAACATTATTATTCCAGAGACATAAATTATTTCACACAAATAATATTTAATTCTATGACAACATTATATTTATATCTTATATTTTCCATACTTCATCTATTTACGTTCAATATTATATGTGCAACAATCAATGTCAGGAGTAAAAAAGACATTATTATTCCAGAGACATCAACTATTTTACACAAATAATATTTAATTCAATCACAATATTATATTTACATCTTATATTTTCTTAATATAATGGTTAATGATCATTCACCTCTGATGATTCAGTCAAGTGGATGTGAAACTGGCAACCAGCTGGTAGGCCTAAGCCCACATAGGGCTGTTGAGCCATTGACAAACAAATCTTATATTTTCCATATTTCATCTATTCACGTTCAATATTATATTTTATATCAGTACCTATCTTACTCTTTTTTGGAAAGGAATGCTTTTGGAAAGAGGGTCAAATTGAAATTATCTTTGTTTTTTCTCTCTTAAAAAGGCAACTGAAGTGTTCTTAAACATCCTAGCTTTGATTTTATAAGTTACTGGAATATTTTGGCTGAATATTTATCAAATACGATGGGTTTGAAAACAGACATTTTTACATTTGATTCAATGTTAAAGGTCAATTCCCACATTGACGACAACGACACGACGACGACATTCTCATTTCGTTCTGCGCATGCGTCTCCAGCCCATGCTCTGATTGGTCCATGTCTATCTCTTTGTTTACAAATGAAAACTCTCAAGTCTCAAAATTGCAGTACCGGTATGACTTGAAAGGGTTTGTATTATAATTTTATTTACTGATTATTATATTTATATTGTCGTACTAATATTATTAATATTAATTGACAATTGATTCCGAACAGCGAACATTCAAACTTCCTACCTAGTCACTTAACCTAGAAATTCGGCTGGTCAGAACGAAATGAGAATGTCGTCGTCGTGTCGTTGTCGTCAATGTGGGAATTGACCTTTACCCATCTTCAATCCCGACAAGTTGTTCCTCTGTCTCTCACTTGAGCGCTAGTGTTTGGCAGCTACTCGTCTATGATACAGATACTCTGATACTGTCTTTCGTTATCATTGATAGATTTTTGTTCATGAGCCAGTATGTTGCAGAGCGTCCTCCATGTAACATTTCTCCACTTTCTCACTAATTCTCAATAGGAAATATCAAAGAGACTCAAGGTTTTCAATAATCTTAATTCAATTTGACTTGATTTGTAGATTATACATATTACAAGCTATAAATGTTGAAATTCTTCTCGTCACGTTGAAAGTCCCGACGCTCACGTGATACGGATCCTGTCTGACTGTTGCTTTGTTTATGACAGCATGTTGCGGAGCTTCCTCCATGAAACCTTTTTCCATTTTCAGACAGAGGAAATATTGAAGAAACTAAATTTTTTCTATAATCTCACTCTCATTCGACTTGATATGGAATAATTTATTTATATTATACATAATATAATTATATTTCTAGCTTTAAATGAAAGAAAGCTATAGCAGGAGCCAATTAACTTGTCATAAATCAGCTGATCCAGTAATAATTAAACAGTGATTTCGACACAATAATCAAAAGGCTAGAAAGTCTAAAGAACCTTTAAAGTCTTTAAAAGACCTTTTTAAAGAAGACCTTTCAAAGAATAACATTTTAAAAGACCTTTTTAATAATCTGCAAGTTTCAGCATTTGTAGGTTAAGTATTGTGATATTGCTCTTTGAACCAGCTGATTTCTGACAAGTTGAATTGGATCCTGCTATAGCATGGGTGAATGAAGACGCTGTCTGCAACCAGCTGATTTTGTTCCCAGGGGTCTTCTTTGCAATCAGCTGTTGAACTCGTGTACCGAGCGATTTGATTTCTATTTTCGTTGCGCTCAATATAACCTAAAATGGGGAAACTGTTTTGTTAACGTGGATTGCTCAGTTATTTTTAAAAATTCAAATGGCTCCGAACAAGAAATCATCATCGTCGGATAAAAAAGTGCAATCCTTTGACTGGAAACAGTTAAAGATCCTTCTATCAAAGTACTGTAACAAAACATTCTTTTTATCAACAATTTTTGATCCTAAATACCTTCGATTTTCCGCCTGCATTCTGCTAGTTGCAGAAATTGTGCTCAATATTTTTGTTGTAAACAAAGTAAAGTATACGGAAATTGATTGGATAGCATATATGCAAGAAGTGGAAGGTGTAATAAATGGAACTTTGGATTATTCACAACTTAAAGGCGACACTGGACCTCTGGTTTACCCGGCTGGATTTGTGTACATTTATACAGTTTTATATTACTTGACCGAAAGTGGTACAAATATCCGAATTGCTCAATACATATTCTGCGTATTTTATATTTTGACACTTATGTGCATTTTTCGTATCTACCATAAGACAGGAAAGGTGCCTCCTTATGCAATTATCATATCTTGTTGCACCTCATATAGGATTCATTCAATATTTGTTTTAAGGATGTTCAATGATCCAGTAGCAATGCTCATTTTATATCTATCGATAAATATGTTTATAGATGGTAGATGGAGTATTGGAAGCTTACTTTTCAGTCTCGCTGTCTCTGTGAAAATGAACATTCTTCTTTTCTCGCCAGCTTTATTACTGGCTTATTTGTACTGCCTTGGACTTATTGGTACGATCAAGCAATTGAGTATTTGTGCATCCTTACAACTATTGCTGGGCCTACCATTTCTTCTCACTAATCCATGGGCGTATTTGAAAGGATCTTTCGATATTGGACGAGTTTTTCTATTCGAATGGACAGTCAACTGGAGGTTTCTACCGGAAGATGTATTTGTAAATCGTTACTTTCACATTCTACTACTCATCGTTCATATTCTACTTCTCTTGTTATTTTTTGATACATTCAAAACATGTTTGAAGAGTTATGCGAATTTGAAGCAAATTGAAAAGGAGATCAAACCTCAATTGAGAAAGACTGATAAGATCGATATGAACTCCAGTTCCCAATTACTAGTTCTTCCACTATTCACAGCTAATCTTATAGGGGTTGCTTGTAGCCGGTCTCTGCATTATCAATTTTACATTTGGTATTTCCATACACTGCCTTACCTATTGTGGTGCACACCTTATACAAATGTCTGGCGTCTTATCTATATGGGTTTAATTGAATTGTGCTGGAATACATACCCTTCTACTTTCTGGAGTAGTGCCTGTTTACATGTGGTGCATGTATCTATTTTATACGGATTATATAAAAACAGGCCTGGCAAAGGTTGCTCTATACACGATCAAACTAAAGGAAAATGAGTTAGGCCTCCTGTAATAGCAATGCTGTTTCATGATTTGATACCGTTCAACAGTTTGGATTCAACAGGGATTCAATCCGTTTTATTCAGTTGAAAAAAAAAATAGAATTGAGAGTTCAGTAAGCTCTGAACTGCCAAATCTTTGTACTGCTGATTTATACAAGTTGTGGATTCATTTATAATGGATACACTCGAATGATAAGCGAGCAAAAGGCATTTTATTATGAAATAATTTAATTCAACAAAATTAAATGTAGCCTAAATTAGATTTATTACATTTTTTTAAAAATAAACCCCAAGTAATTTTCATGACGTAATTATTATAATATACAAAGGTATTCTTTGATACCCTCTCCCGCCTTAGGCCCTTCTTTTAGATAGAATATTCATCTAAAAATGGAAAACCGAGCAAATACATCTCAGAGATTTCGAGCTATTAGATGTTTCATGTTCCTTGTGACTCTTCATCATGATTTTTTTCCAGTCGTTGCTTTTTCAAATAGTATTCTATCCTTTCTTCCAATGTATCTGAAATAAAGCAAATCAAGCATAACAATAATAATTACTGAACTTAAAAACTCAAATTTATAATTCAATTCAAATGGAGCAATCCATACAATGTATTCATCATTGCATTCATGTTGACCTGCAAAAAGTTGAACTTGTGGCATTGACGACTGATAGATTATACTAATTGGAAATTTGATAATGCTATAAAACTTAAGTTAATAAACCGTTCAACCATTTTTAATTATGATGATTGCACTTTTGTAATTGTAAATATGCTGATTCATCAAAAAGCGAATTATCAGCCAACAAATAAAAATTGGAATAATATTGATTTCATTTTTCAACTTATATTATTATAAGGCATCCTTTTATTGCTAGTAAAATACAGTGTAAATATATATTTCTGTTATCATTGTTAAACATAGATATATTTATTAGTTACTATTGAATCAGGTCTTTTTTGAATGCATTTAGAACAATTTTATAGTTTAGTGTAAATATGCGTGAGAGATTTGTGTTGTTTAAAAAATATTTTTCAACAGAATTTGTAATGGAAAGTTGATTGAATAAATTATCTTGAAATAAACTTCTTGAATGTCTATTCTTCATTCAGTATCTATAAGTATTGCCTGAAAATTGTTGATTAAACACTTTGAAAATACATCCTTTTTCTAAAATTGAACGGCTCGAAAATAATATAACTTGATGTAAAGCAAAAATCTCAACTCACGGGATCAGCAATCGATTACTTTTGAATGATTAAAACTGTTATTCTTTTTCAGTTTTCTGTTTGACATTTCAGTCTTAGCACCTTTCAACAAGGTGAAACTGTCGTTAGTTAAAATAGTTCTGCATTGAAGATATACATTTTTGTAAATTCAATATTCATTCAGTTATGTATTGAATAACAATTATTTCTATAATCTCTACTCTACTTGTATAATTTACATACCAACCCCCAATTGCACGAAAGCCAATTTAATATAATATGACGTCATTTGATAGAAGCAGTGTAATGATTTCCGTATTGAGGAAAATGAATGACGTTATATTAAGGCGGATAAATTTACTTGGCTTTCGTGTAATTGGTCGTAAGTTGTTTTGATATTCAACCCTGATTCTTGTAATTCTGTTCAAAAATTATAATACTCTTACAACTATTTTTAATGGAATTAACTCACCACTAGTTGGTCTTTCTAGAAGTGGTTTGTACACTTTCACATTAGGCGATGGCAGTAAACCACTAGACTGTGCGTCGATGTTTCGGCCATTCAATAATTTCACAATTTCTTCAATACTATCTCTTATAATGGTTGCTCTGAAAACAAATATGATCTCGATTATAAATTGATTTTTCAGTTGAGCATATATGTCACACTTCAGCAAGTATGACATAGGCAATAGCTTTTAATAGGAGCTAATAGTGCTAATACTAAAAGCACAGACAACAAGTATAGTTAGTCTATGCTAAAAGCTACTGCTTATTTCACATTGCTATTTTGTAGCAGCTAACTCGCTATCTGCTACTGAAGTAGCTTGGTGTAACTTTATGCAAGGGATTTGAATCTATATTAATCAGGAGATGATGCCTGATTATATCAGCAATAGAAATCCTAGATTGAAATCTATATTTTCGTAGACATGCCATCAATGAAACTGATGGATCACCCGTTTCTCAGTCTATCAGTAAAAGTTTTACTGGTTTAGTAACTTTACTGTAAACATAAAAAAAATTCTGACCGGCTGAGAAACCGGGCATGAGTCTACCTCTAATCAGACTAAGGTACACTGTCAAGAATTAGTCACTTTTAGAATATACATTTGATGAAATGCAATGAGTAATCAGTGTTGCTCAAACACTGTTAAAGTGTGAATAAATTTCATCTCGTCTTGTATTGTCTTGACTATCAAAGAATGTCATGACTATTGAAATTATGGTGCAGTATTAAACTAATGCTATTCCATGCTAGTCTATGCAATGCCCAATTCATTATAATGCTGTTCTGTTGTGCGAGGAGGATTTGAAACCAATGAAATTGTTTAATATGAAAATTAATTAATTAGCACAATTCTTGTTCTTGAACAAGAATGCTGCATCGTCACATATCATTTCAAAGTAACATATCACATCAAATTTGTATTCTACATTAGAGATTAAATAAGTGAAAAGCTTATGCCTATTTCTCATCAGTGCTGATCTGACCGGATGACTGATGTATCGAAATCTGTGTTTTCACACTGTAGCATATGAATACACCTATGAGATTAATAAATAAAAACATTTTCATCCCGCCCGGACCACACTGGTGTGAAAAGAGGTCTAATCAAACTACATCAAGATAATAGAAAGAAATAAAATTAAATCAATGTTTTTATCACGAAGAACATTGAATGAATGTCGCACCAAGGAATAGACTACTCATATTCATAATTCATTACATTCCAACAGAAAAACATTAAGGGCCTGGTCACATACGATTGTGGTTTGCTTTACTTGACTTCACTTCACTAACAAAGCTAACTGGTTTACTTGACTTCACTTACTCGCATTTAATCGTATGGTATATAGTAAGTGAAGTGAAGCAAAGCAAACCACAATCAAAGTAGCATTGTAAGTGAAGTGAAGTAAAGCAAACCACAATCGTATGTGACCGACCAGGCCCTAAAACCGTTCATTGCATTACAAATTTGGTGGACTAGCCACACATTGAGGTAAGATAAAATTATTTTCTCATCTATTTCTCAGAACAAATTAGATGGAAGGCATCATGCGATATTGCAGTTATTCATTAATATTCCAATTACGGTAATAAATAGTTGGTTAAATAATAGATTATATAACTGTTTTTTTGTCTATTAATTCTGTTGACAATTGCACTTGCAAAAGTTTTCAACGTATCGTAATTGATATAACTAGAATAATTTACATTCAAGGTTGACTTACTTGATTTCGTGTGTAGTCCAACATTTTTGTAGATTTTTGACTGCTTCCTGCAAAGAAATATCGTCATACCTCCAGTCGATATGACCGAAATCACTTGCGTGTAAATCAAGGGGAAGCTCCAGCGCAAGACAATACTGGGGCTTTCTGTAAAAGAATTGATTGATTATTTCTTCTGAGGGTGACTGATAAACACACAATGTTTGATCAGTAGAAGCTCGACCAGGGATCTGTTTCATAAAATTTTTAAAGCCTTGTAAAGTAGAAAATTTCAAAATTTTTACAAATTTCTGAAAAATTTACAAATAGGAGAAACAAGTGCTCCAAAGTCCTAAACCAAGCCACCAAAGGAGCAAAAATGAAAGTTTTTGTATTTTCACTACAGATTATATCATAATATTGAAAATGACTAGAACATATCTGCTCATGATGGAAGCAAGAATAATTTTGTCCATTCTTCATTAGACTGGATAAGAGGCCTATCAACTGTATGAAGGCTGAGGAAGAAGGACATAGTCATAGGAACAAGTGAATGGGTAGGACGGAAGTGTACATTAGATTGAAACATTTGGAAAAAAGCAGAGAATACTTTTGTGATGGAAGAAAGAATAATTTTGTCCATTCTTCAATAGACTGGATAACTTTCAATACGTATTGAAATAAATTTACAATAGCTACACAATAATTCTAAATAAACTTATATAGCAATGACAAAGTATGTATCTAAACAAAACAATTGCACAAAACCTCACTCCAGAAGTCACTATCAATATCAAAAGTTTGGATCATACATGCAATCATAATAAAATGTAAAGTAGTACCTGGGATGTTTTTCTGTATCCAATAGTTCTTTTATAATACTAGGACTCTCCTTTCCTTCTCCAATAAGTATAAGTACAGCCATTATGCAGCGTATTTGATGCCATAAGAAACCTTCAGAACTTATGGTCAACGTGTACATGTCATAACCTGGAATAGAAGGTATTCCAAATTGAAATATACATTACATAATTGTTTAGTCATTCAGGTCAGAAAAAAGTTGCTCATTAGTCTCAAGACTAGATAGCAATCTATCGTTGAAGGAAAAAAACATAATGAATGGATACAGTAGATAGCGAAATTAAATAGAGTAAATAATGTCATTGGAAAACCTTTCCCACTTATTTTGAATGATAGTAAATGACAAGTTATATGTTAATAATTAATAAGAATGTTTTGAGAAAAGTGGCTTTCAATACGGAAATAACTAGAAAACAGTAGATCGGATGAGCGCAATATGTAATACATCACAGAACTCTTGTAGAAAACTTCGGGTAGTTCAAAATTATTGAAATCATGTAATACAGAAATGGAATTCTATAATTCATCTGACATAATAACATAGTTAATCTGTTATCTATGATAATAATTACTGTTCATTCGTATCCTGTCACTGAGAAAATGGATTTCGAGAAAAAATATAGTTACTATTTCAAAAATGCGAATCAATTAGGGGTTTGCGGCCAGATTAACGATTTTATGACTTTCACAGTATCTCAACACAGTATAATACTTGATGATTTAGAAAAATGCTTGATAACATGTAGAAAATAACATGTAGGGGTGGTTTATGAGCTCAGGTTTATCTCTATTTCGAGTTTAAAACGCGGATTTTGCGCCGAGTGTTGAAATTCGTGTTTATAAGCTCGAGAACAGCAAGTCCCAGGCGTAAAAGAGCAGTATTATCGCAGGGAAAACCCCGAGGTTAAAAATTGGTTTTATGAGTTCAACAACAGATCATCTTGAGTCTAAAAGATAAACTAGGTAGACTAGTAAATCCCGAGCTCATAAACCCACCCTTAATCTCTATATTATTTATAGTTCCTGAGTTATAAAATGCGTTAAAAGTGAAGGAGCAGATTTAAATGTGTATTACTTGAAAAATTTCAATCGATCAATTTTGATTAATAGGTAATTGAATAAAGGGAAGAAATAAGATTTAATTCGTATTCCATAATTCTATTCAATCCATTAACTTGAACATTTAAAAAAAACTAAAAAGAAATGCTAAACATGGAATGCATGTCCAATGCATATACGACCTCAGTAAAATAAACTTTAAATGCATCTCCGTTCATAAGTTCTCATGAACTAATAATATTAAAGTTTGTCTATTATAAGAAATTGAAATTTTCTCTTTCAATTGAAACTCCTATATTGGTTTCTATGTGAATCTTACTGCACGGCAGGCTGCAATGTGAAATTAAATTGGAGTTCATCAAATCCATTTCAATACAGTATAAGTTTTCAGACAAGAATGTTGGACTAAACTCACCAGAACTTTTGTTGAATGGATCGCTGAACAATTTTGTCAGTTTAACATCAATAATCGTTCTAACAAATTTCACAACTCCATTACCAATATCCATTTTACAGAGATTCCTGAAGTCATGACTGCCCACTAAATCAGGTAAAGCCTTATTCATAGCCTGCAACAAAATCGTTGAAAATATTCATCAAAAATAATAATTGGAAAAGACAAGCTGCTGTCCTTATTATTTTTATCAAGATGAAGCTGATACAACACAATCCCAGCTCAACATTTTTAATCACAGACAAACTAACTCAACTGAAACTTGAAACTAACTAACTAAACAACTAACATAACAAGCGTCAACTTGAAACAGTTTATTAGCGTACCTATTAGGAGGAGCCAATATATCTATACAGTATAAGACAATCCACACCCACTGGTAGTATATACTAAAAAAAATTTAAAAGTTCAACAAAACTGAAAAAAGACTAATATACTAAATAATGCAGCAACAACAACAAATTGGTAATAATAATAGAAACGTGGAAAAGTTACGGTTAATTGAAATGAACTTTCCCTGTGTCCACACTTGGTCGATTTTGTGTACGACTCAAGCATGCTGCAAATTCTCAAGTATTGACTGCAAGCTGTGCAGCACTCAAAAATCGACCAAGTGTGGACATAGGGATAGAGACATAACTGAGTTAGTGGTATGTAATGATTGAAATAGATTTCACCATTTAAACTGATATCACTAATCTAACTGAGTGCTAACTGAATGACTAATGAAACATTCAATCTTGTCCACCTTGAGTGGATCTCAAGGACAATCTTGTCCTTGTGGTAGAGTTGAAGTAGTCTCTATTACCAACAACCGCAAAATATTAAAAATCAGTAAGAAATAATCACCTCTATGTCCAAGTTCCCTTTTGGAAAGGAATATCTGTAAGTGCGCGATTTGCAATCAAACCTAGCACTGAAATCTTGTTGTACTGGAGCCCACGCTAATACCTTGATATCGTCTGGAAGAATGTTATTGAGCATCTTACAGTAAGGAATGTCATTTTGTCCCTCGTCTGCACACCTTACATCCAACGATATCACCTGCAGACAAGTAATTGAAGTTTTACATACATTCGGAAATATCAAGAACTCTCTATGAAGATAGATGCCTGCGTTGTGAAGCACTAAGATCGCATCAGGGACCAATCATTTATCATGGGAGTGTCGCGACTATGTACTTATTTTTTAAACTGTAATTGTACCCTACTTGTATCGCTGTTACCATTCTGGTTGAGTTAACTGGATGACACTAATGGCTTTCATTAAAAAATCTAGCAACAGAGAAATCTTGCCCTCAAAATGTTGGTTCGCTGAAGAGGACCATTAGTGAATAATATTTCGAACTCTCCAAGTGATTAAAATATAGGTTACTCGAGACGGAAAAATCTATCATTTATTGAATTCCCTATTATTAAGTTGCTTTACCAAAATAGGATGCTTGTTTGTAAGACATATAAATGTAGTTACTGGATTTCGGTGTGTTTTGTAGAAGCTACAGAGTTTGATATTCAGATATTGACTCGAACTTGTAGCATACTCATGGATGTCACTTTAAATTATCTTCACTAAGCTAACAGTTTTATTAATTTTTCAACATTAAACACAGTATTATAATAATGAGAAGAGTAATGAACTATGAAGACTTTTCGAAATGTCTTGCTTGTAAGTCCTGGCAATAACTCAATAATTGCATTTTTCTTTATAAATTTCCATTCCTTTATGTAATAGGTATTATGAATATGAATTGAAATACCTCAATACCTGTCCAAAAGAGCTGACGCCCTTATCAGTGCGGCCACATTTATGGTAGTTGGCAGTTTTTGGCGACTCTATCAGACATGCTTTCATCAATGCTGACATCAGATGATGTTCTATTGTTTTTGATGAGAAATCCTGCACGGCAAACCCTTGATAGTCCCAGCCCAGATACATAACATGGAGTAGTACATGATGTTTCCGACACCTAAAAAACGTGAACTCATAGGATTTAAAAAATCAAAAGCTTCAGCATTGAGTACAGTAGTTAGTTATCAAAATTAAGATCCTGACAACAATAATAACTTTCACATGATTGTCTACGAAATATTTTCAAGATATTTTAGTACATCTCCTGAAACATAACAAACGTTAATGCTTTTTTCTGAGGTTGATATCGATATTTCTATATAAATACTGAACAAATGTTAGCTGTTGGCTTGAGTCTTCTAATGGCAAGCAGCTAAGGTCTAACAAAAATAACATTATGAGACTACAGGTAGTACTAATAAGTTAAGTTATCAAGATACTTCTGATAAAGTTGAGAAAGAGAAAGGACTCTTTAGCTCTCTAGTTCTAAGCCCGCCCAATAAGTTGAAGAATATTTTTATTTTATACTGAGAGAATTATAACACAGGAACCAAAATTCACAAAAATGTAGCAGATAGCAAAATTGAAAAATTGTTACAAATATTAACCATTAAAGTTATCCATACTCCCATTATATTTTTTCAAATACAATGTAGGCCTATTGTATTTCATGATTTTTCACAATGTTTTTCAATTCTCTTCCAACTGCAAACCTCATTCTACTTACTTTGTGAAGTCGAATTTACGTTTTGGTGCTGTTTCGCAATCCTCTGGAGAAGCATCAAGTTTTGCTATTATATTTTTAAGATGCTGATTATGAGATTCCATGCGAATGAGAAGATCGGCTAGTTCCTAATGAAAAATATTAAGACAGATAATAAAATATGATGCAAATACATTAAAAATATGAGTATGAATGATTCTTATTGGCGTTTTCATAAAAGTAAAAACAATATCGCAGTCTAGAGAAAAGTAAAATAAAGGATCGAAACAACGGATATTAGTTCACATAGCAGTACTTGATTGTATACACATCCTATCTAAAGAGGCTTCTTTAGAGTTCTTTTTTTCTTCTTTTTCATGAAGAAGATAGAAATTCCATAACATTATTTGTCACATACGGATTTCTACTAAGAATTGCAGTAAGTAACATCTAATACCAATGTAACTCAACAAATTTCTTATACAATGCTAGCAATATTGTCAAGTTAAACAAAACACAGCTTCTTACCTCTTTATCCATCTTTAATAGTTCATTTTTATCATTGGTAAACTTTCGTTTTTTCTTGACTGTTACGTTTGTGATAGAGTCAGTCATGTTATAATTCGATACCCTTTTCTCAAAACTGATGAAATATACTAAAATAAATACACAAAGATTACTAAGGTTTTCACATAAAGCAAAACTAACCTAGATTATCATCATACATTTTCATTCACGTGCGAGATCTTACTTCTACTAAAAAGTTAAGTTTACTTTGAAACTTTAGGAGTTTTTGAATTACTCAAAATTACTATTTTTCTATAGTAGGCTGTGATAATAAAGTAAAATGGATTGAAAATTGCAAAAACATAAAACGGATTTATCAACTACTGGTGGAAATCTGCAGTTAGCGTCTGCTGCTAAACTGCAGAAAGCAACATGTTTACCTTCACAGCTGATTGCTGTTATGATGGGAGCCATGTTGCCTTTTAAAACTGGCGGTATTTTCAAATGTTTTATGAGTGATTGAGTTTGTATCAGAGATCAGCGACCACATAATACAAATATAATTATAAGTATAATATAGATATAATATTTGTATTATGTGGTCGCTGGTTTGTATAGTGTAAAAGGTTCAAAATTTCTATCTATACAATAATATTATTGTTTATGAGTATTTATATTCAATCATAATTATTATTATGAGTAATGTTAACTTCATCATAAAGATCTTATTGTAAATAAGACAAACTATTGTATATTGATTGTTTTATTAGAGGGTATTTTCAATGTCTGTTTTACTCGAACTAGATGTATGGATTTTACTAATGTATTGTTAGTTTTATTAGTCATTAAACAATACTATTTACTGCTTACTAGAATTTAGAAAATCTATGTTTTCAAGTGTTAAGGTAAAAAATTATTTTAAAATCATTTTCATTGTCATTTCGAGACATCCTTGAATTGAAATTACAATCTACATAAGTAGATTGATAAGAGTGAATCAAGATAAGATTTTATATTCAGTATAATACAGTATTGCACACTTCATAGGAAAGGGATAAAAATAAAGGTTTTTAGTAAGATCCTTCTCGTGTTTCGGAGCACACACTAAGCCGTTGGTCCCGGCTGCATAAAAAACAGTCGTTAAGTCACGTCAGAGACCCTGAACTGATCAGGAGTGACCTGAAAACTGTGACACCAGACCTGAGCCAGCCAGGTTACACGGAAATATTATTATTAGTTAGATCTAATGATAAACTGAAAAAAACTTGAATAAAGGGTTTTGGTAATGTATTTAAATATAAGTGACGTAGGTAAAAACATATAAGGGTACTGCATAACAACAATAAGTTTATTTGTACTCTTTTGTACATTGTCAAACATCAAGTTCACATTGGTATAGTTTAGGCAGTTAACAAGGTATCAGATCCTTCCATCTAGAATCTATTCTGTAAGGAGTTATATTAACAATTAAAATTATTATAAAAGTTTAGGCTGTTGTTTCAATTCGGTTATGTCGAGAATTCTAGACGCTGGATAATGGTTTTCCTGATGCTGAGGATGGTTGTGATGATGATGCTCATTATTATGGTGGCGAATACGACGTGGCTGTGGTTTTGGAATGTCTCTCACAATCGGTCCATGATTGGGTGCTTCAAAACGGTTTTCTAAAAAAATACAAAATTCATTAAAATGTACACTGAAACAATGATTATATTACTTCAAGAGAGATCAGAGATGCTACCAGATTCAACAGTTCATCGTTCTCAGCATTGAATCAAGACAATTAGTTCATTACCATAGACAAAACTTGGGTAAAGCTTTCTTCATGTCAATACATGATATATTTAAATGGTTGTGATAATGAATGAAAAGGTAAGGTTTATATATTTAAAAGTTACCCACGGAATACACGGTAAACGTTGTAAGAAATGTTGAGGCACTTGTGAAATAACACAGTTTGAAGTTGTCCAGTGCACAAATCATAGAATGGACAACTGTAAATTGCATTCAATTTATCGGTTTAACCAAGTAATACAAGTTTCGGCCTGATGATTTCTGGTTAAATATTGAATAAATTCAAACAATTCCTGTTGCTCGTTGTCTGCTTTTAGTAAAAATAAATTACTATTATGTGCTTATACGATTTTGTAGTAATAAAAATTACTAGAACCTCTAAAGAAAGAGATTAGCTCTCTCGATTCTTGTTACAAGAGCAGTTATTGCATCTATTTTTTATAGTCAAATGTTAGATAGCAAAGTAATACAGTACACATATTCATTAGTATAAGCTAATAAAGAGACTGCATTACCATAGTAAGGGAGTGTTACGGTCTCTTCGGCTGGAGCCTCACACCTTTAGTGCTACCGCTGCATCGGATTCGATTCCTGTTCCATCTGACATTTTTTCTTTTATATCTCCTTTACCTCATTACCCTCGCACATGTGATATACATAAATATATGAGCATCATCCACAACAAGTCAACAAGAAATACTACAATATTAATATTCAGTTAATAGTACTGTACAGTACTTGGAAATCACGAAAGAAAGAGCAGAATTATTATTACCTCTGTTGGCTGATCCAGGTTTGATTTTATATTTCTCCAGATAGCAGAGTGTTGCATGAGATAAATTGGTATTTCCATTTCTGATGTTATCGGTCAATTCTTTTCTAGTGGTACCTAGAATCATAATTTCATAATTTTCAAAATATACATGAATAAAGTCTTTTCAGAATATGAAATTTTTAAGGATGGAGTAAGGGTGATCTGCAAAGATAATCAGTAATAATAATCGACTCCTCAATATTATATTCTCTGGAGTTATGGTATTATAAACCAAGTGATCATGAGAAAAATAATTTTAAAGTTTTAAAAAAGAATTTCAAGAGAAAAAATTGCTGTCAATAAAACTAATGCAGTATAATATATTTCGCATTATTTCAATCATTACACATGTTTAGTATCATGGTTTGCTAGTGAATGTCTAGTCTAGTGGCAGGGTACTTTACAAGTTGGCTGTTCAATTCTGTTAAGATGAAATTTTAAGAAAAATTTTATTATGTACAAGCGACTTTAGTAGGATATGAATCTCACCTTCATGAAATTGTTCTTGTTGAAGATACATCTTAGCAAGGGCATTCAGGTGTACCATTGGGTCATTGTCCTCATTCGGAACTACTTCTCGCGGGTAAAGTTGTTGGTTAAATGTAACTCTGAAAGATAAAAACAAAGTGAATCTACAATCTACATCTCAAAAGGAACTTTGAAAAATAGAAGCAGTTGACTTGACATAGATTCTATTTTTTATCGGCTTTGTAATTTGAATAAGAATAGAAGAACCTATTTTCACTACAATTTTTGCAAGTAAAGATAAAGATAATGGGGAGAAGTATTTTACCTGAGAGCAAAAATGATTCAATAGATGTGA
This sequence comes from Laodelphax striatellus, assembly GCA_017141395.1. Lineage (NCBI taxonomy): Eukaryota > Metazoa > Arthropoda > Insecta > Hemiptera > Delphacidae > Laodelphax > Laodelphax striatellus. Next base: position 26,487,829 of record CM029535.1, on the reverse strand, counting down.
CATGCATTCTGAGAATTACAGTTTTATGAATTGATAGATTTTCACATTATGAGATAATCGTAGTTTTGTTATCTTGCCATTATCTAGTAAGAATGTTTGATTTTTGTTATAAGATCAGATTAGTCTTCTTTCGCTGCACTTTTGGATCTGTGGGGAAATGATGAAAACAATGAAATCTGAGAGCTCACTCTCAAGTTTTCAATGAGGGATAAAAGATACAAACGTTTTAATATATAATTAATTTTTAATTTCGATTGATTGATATTGATACTATTTGAGCCTAATTAAAATCAACAGACACGTAATTTACCAGTCAAATATGTAATCAGTAGTCACATTCTTAATAAATAGACGTTGCTGGTCTCATCCCCAATTGGAATGCCCGGCAATGATATTGTGTGCTGTTCAATTCAACGGATGATTTACAAGTAAAGCAGATGGTCAGAAATTAAAGATTTGTTCATCACTATTATAGAAGTGTGTTTATTGGCAACGTTGCAGGCGTGTGATTGGCTATCTCGGATAGTTGTGTAGTACTGTTTCTGTACTCAGATGTCTTCAAGGATGGAAAGCACTAAATAGTAGTCCATTCTAATATTACATTCAAGAGTATAATATCTGAATTCCTAATTTCCTAAAAAAAAAGCGGAAAATTATAAGAGGCTTGACCTTATTTTCTTACATTTTAAGGATTTTTATTCCAAGTTGGACATCTTGCTTGGAAGAAAGAAAGTATTATTCTAATATTGCTTATTAATTTATATAATTATATTTAATGTTGCTTATTCTAATTATATTAGGCTACTTAGTAATTACTATTACTTACTCTTATTACTAATTATATTTAATATTGCTTATTCCTGAGAAAGTAGGAACTTTCTATTAACTTGATTCACTTTACTATCAGTAAGGGTCGCCCCACCAACAAATATAAAGCAAAACGAATATTTCCTACTTACTTTTTTGAAATAGTATTATCCACTTCGCCCAAGTTCACACCCAATAATCTGAGTTGTTCTAGAGTTGCTTTTCTGACATCTTCTGGACTTGGAACAGCCATCTGCTTCTGGTTGTCACTGGCAGGTGGTGGATTTTGTAATATGTTATTTACTTGTCCCTGCAATTCAAATGGTTCGAATACAGAAAACACTCGAATGAACTGAGAAAAGCATTGTCAAAAATATGATTGGTAACACCGAAATAGAAAAATCTATTTTGTCATTGAGCACTCAGGAATTTTCCGAGGATTTTATTGTAATAAAAAGAAAAATACGGGATAAAATCATATTTCAAAACAAAGGTCGAGTGAGATATATGTTGAATGAGAATGCAACTTAATTATATAAAAGAAATAACACTATTTTATCTTGAATTTTCATTTTTTCACCTTATTACCTGTTCTATTGCCTAGAAAAGGGACATATTCAGAGGCAACTGAAACATAATTTAATTGACGTCTTCTAATGAATTATAGGGAAAAGTGATCAAACTATAAATTTGACTTTGGTTTGAAAGCCGTTTTCTGCATGAATTATGGAATAAAATTTGTGAGAAAATAACTTACCACAATATTATTGTACAGAGTCCATCCCATCTTCACATCATCTGAGTCAGTATTTGTATCCCATGAATTGCAGTTTGCATTTGGTTCGCTGGAACAGATAAAATTTAAATTTGAAAAAATAATGTTGGCTCCTACTATCGGCCAATTATAAATCAACTCCCTAATATAAAAGTAGATGCTCTAGTTCCTCTAGAATTATTGATAATGTTGTAACAACCGAAACCAGCCTCTCTTCGTTTTAATGATGGATGTGTCAGAATCTAGTTTTAGTATTTGATATGGATACTAAAATATCATCTAAGCCAATACAACTCAAGCCAACTAGAAGTAAGGTTGGATGGTAAAGAGGACTCTAGTCTTAATTCCGCGTGATAAAAGATATTTTAATTTCACTCCAAGTCACTTGGCAGCTTATAAAGAAGAAATGAAAACATTGATAAGGGAGCTGCTGAAGAATGAATAGCTGAAGAGTTTCTGAATTGAAATAAGTTCTTATAAGAATGAAAGCAGTTATTACCTTTCGTCATCAGACGAGGCTCCCGACGAAGCTGAAGAACTGCTAAAATCTTCAATATCGATATGAATCGAAGGTTCAGGAGATGGAGTTGGCTCTCGAAATACTTGCAATTCCCCCTCATTCAAATTGAACGAATCTGATACGGTTGAGACCTCTCTTTGGTGTTTCCTTTGAAAAAATGATGATTTGAAATATTAATTACTCATTTACTTTGAGTGGATCTTAAGTTTTGGAATAAATCGTACATGAGTAAAAAATATAAAAGTGAGCGTTTCATTATTTTTTGTCAAATAATTTCTATTCTATGCAGTTCCAAGTAAAAATAACGAAATCTATAATAATTTGTAAGCATTAAATGAATAAATAGGTATTTATTATTTTTATATAGCCTATAAAATAAAACCTTTTACTGTGAGTGGAAGTATATTCATATTTTTGACACTATTTGAAAAACACTTTCAAATAGAAATAACTTGGTTTTCACTTAAATAGTGACGATCGTTTCATCCTTGTGTAGGACATAATCAGACTCAGTGATTGTCCTAGAAACGATCGTCACTATGTAAGTAAAAAGATATTTCTATTTAGAAGTGTTTTTTAAATAGTGTTAATTACCAGTAGGAAAAAGTATGGATACATAACTCATATTTTTCAATGAACCGGTAATGTATGATTTGAGATTGTAGTATAACTCAATTAATTTGAAGATTCAATGGATTAAGAGGAAAATATGAATGCTATATACATTATTTTCTTTACTTCAACCGATGAATCAATTCAAACCTTAAGGCTGTGAGGTCGAGTTTAGACATAAGATCTTAACCACTTGAAATTAAGTAAACCTGTAGTCGAATTGTATAGCCTACTACATTATGAACAGTAAATTCATGTAATTCAAGATCAAGAATGACTACGGTAATAATTTACTAGCAATGAATTATTATTTTTAGTATACATATAGGTAATGATTGATTTTTTGCAATAACATCGAATAAATAGATAAATTCTGTAGACTGTGGAATGCTAAATAAATTGACATTAACAAGATTTGATGTGGAAACTTCAATTGATTACGATGCCAATTTTACTCATTTATTATGTGAGCTAGAACCATTTCTTGTAATTCACATAGTTTGTTCAGTAGTATTATCTTTATTAATTTCAAATAGGGAAGAATATTGGATAGACCTGTAGAAAATGTACGTGACAGTTAATTAATAAATTATTATTGTATTCTTTTAATTTTATGACGTATATCCTAAGCCACTAACTGCACGAAATGAAGTATAGAGAGATAAGATATTCAAGTAACAAAGAAGTTTATATCTTTAGTTATTGGAATATCAATAAAAATACAGATTTATTTTAGCATACCTGGTTTCAGTAGGACTTCTCACGGGTTCTTTTGAATGTTTCTTCTTTTTCTTCTTATCATCAGTTTTCTTGGATCGAGATTTTTGCTGATCGTTATCAGAATAATCATCACAATTATCTCCACAATCATTCCTCTTCTGGCGGACACTTTTTTGTTCAATTTGAGATTTCTGCATGATTTCAACACAACTAGTCATGACACCAATCGAAACTCCATTATGGTTATCCACGGCTTGCAGACATTCTATTTGAGAATTCTCCTTGACCACAGACAATTTGAAACTTTGCGCTTTGTTCTTCTCTTTCTCACAGTGACAACTACATTTCTCCATATTGTCAACAGATTTTCTTCGTTCATTGCTTTTAGTGGAGACTGGAGACTTGTTATGAAGCTCTAATTTAACTACTTTTTGAGCAATCACATCTACCTTTTGTCCAATTCTATCCACTTGCTTTTGTATTAACAGAATCTGTTCGTTTTGCAGCTTAACAAATCGACACAAATCTTCAAAAGTCAGTGCATTTCTTTTTCGAGAGTTTTTGCAGGAACGCTTTGGGAAACAATCTACTGAAGAATCACTTTCATCGACTTCTTTTCTACAACTTTGACTGGAATTTTTACTAGTTTTGTACTTCACCAAATCGCAGTGACTTTCTTCAATATTTTCGTCATCATCACATTCAGGACAGGAGCAATTCCTTTTCCTTCCTCTACTTTTCAGCATTGGCGGTGACTTCTTCAATTTTTTTCTCGATCCTGAATTTTTAGAGCAACCATCTTTCTTATGTCTATTGAAATCCTCCTCAATTGCTCGATTAATAATTCCTCTTGCTTCCTCTTCATCTTCAAAATGCCTCCGTCTCAACAATGGACTTCCATTAACATAATCTTCGTCTACGCGGAACCTTTCTTGCTTACATCTCTGAGAATCACAACATACGTCATAACCTTTTCTTATTTTTTCTCCATGTAAATATTTTTTCTCATGAATGAACTCCTCACTCTGATATTGATTCCTGTACGAGCTTGGTTTACTCTTATGATATCTATTGGCCTCTAATTCGTCCGAGAAGCAAAATTTTGGGTCATAATGGACACGGCCTTCTCTGCTGCTAATGATTTGATGGGGTTTGTGATGAGAGACACTCTTTTCACTATAGATGGCAACACCTTTTGTGAAGTCTCCAGTGTCATACTGCTTAGGATTTTTGTCTCTCTTGAAGTATTCGTAATACTTATCAAGAGTAGACTTCTCAGGGCTTTGAGAGTGATCTTTCAATTTAAAATCGTCCCTAGCATCGTGGTGATTACTTGAGATTTTTTGACTAACTGTCTGTTCAGGAACATTGTGGGCTGCATTCTCGGGGGTGGCAAAAAGTGCTGCATTCTTAGCGCGCCACTTCTGATATGAGTCAATGCATTCTCTATCGAAATCTGAATCATGTTGAGCCGGTGATTCCTGTCTCATAACCCTGCTTTCAAAATTATAATCGTCATGAGCATATTCGCCTGGGGGATCCAAATCAACATGCGTTCTGGGTGGAGAACAACGTGTAGTTGGTAAATCAAATCTTTTCTTTGACTGGAATAGATCTTTGTCAAATTGCATATTTCCTGGGCTAGATTTTTGTTGTTGTAGTTCTTGTCCGACACATCTATTCGCATCCTCAAAATGATTTTCTGATCTGTGATTGAATTCTGAATAGTTTTCGCCATTTGTATCAATCCGGACATTGCTGAGGCAGTCACTTAGCATAGATATGTCAGGCACTGCAGCATTTATCTGAAAATAATAACACCAATATTAGGTTGTTTGAAATTTATTATTTAAACCATACATTGATTAATCCACATGAATTTTCAACTTTTATATTCTTCAATATGATGAACTATGCTGAACCGCAGACTAGGTAGGCTATAACCCTAATTTATGGCAAACACATAAACCAATGGTTTCAAGTGTTTGAAACTATTGCATTGAAACTCAAATATCAAACTAGAAAAACAGATGCAAGGTGGGTAGACCTTGACTATCTTTCCATATAAATAATAAAAAATCCTGGAAAAATATTGGAATATGGGACCAGTTTTACATTTGCTGCTCTCATATCTACGAAATCGTCAACAGATTGTATCAATTTGAGGACCTCCCTATCAGTGAACAATGGTGTACCGCAGGGCTCAGTTGTGGGGGCCAGTAGTATTTATTATTGCGATTAATAAATTGATGTTGCTAGGCAATATACTGCTCTTTGCTGATGACCACCATCTGTTCAAGGGGCAGAATACCAGAGGATGCAACCTTGAGGGCAAATGAGATTTTCAACAAGGCCAAGGATTGGTTTGAACTTGATAGACTGAGCCTTAATGCTAATAAGACCCAGACTTTTATGAGTCAACTTTATATTGTTTTTATTTTTGAGAAGTCGGTCAGAATTTCTGTTAAGCTTTAGGCCTACTTCATATTACAAGAGACAATTCTACTCCTTGCTTTAAATAGATTAAATTGTCTTAGATAATACTGACAGTATCAGCATTTGTCAGATAGCAGATATCAATTGAAGCTCAAATCAAAAACTTATATGTATGGATATGGGATTCCATAGACGTTGGTGTTAATTTATATTCTATATAAAAATATTGAATATTTATAAAATAATTAGACCTAGGCCTCAAAGTTATTGATCTTGGTAATGAAGTCTTTACTAACCTCAATTAGAGAAGTCTTTTTTGGTGGAGGTGTTCTTCTGGGACCCATCTGTTTCTGATAAAAGTATTGTGAAGCCATGATTGTTCAAATTTCCTTTACATTAGAAAATAATTTTTTATCAATAATAGAAAATAAGAATCAGCATGTAATCGCAGGATAGACCACAACACGATCAAACATGAAACATCACAGTTTCTCGCGCCTTTTTGTTTGAAATTTAACATAACCTTTCAACTTTGAACGACACTAGCGCTGGGAGGCGAGTTTGATAACTACAGAAATCCAATTTTCAATAGTTGAGGTTATGTATGAAATGTGAATGTGATTTTGAAGAATGAGACTGAATTTTATTAGAATATGTAAATGGTCTTTATTTTAGTTGATTTTCTTAGATATTAGATTTCATAAGATGTCAACTCGCTAGACTCAAGTACTCAGTTCTGATAACAGCTCTGAAAATGTTCTCAACTACCAGAAATATCATACGGAATACTAACCTCCTAAAATTGGATTCTTTCAAGGTAGGCCTATGCAATTTTGTAATGGAATATTTACAATTTGATTTTAATTTGAAATTATGAACTCTCATAGCATTTTTTCACCACTGATCTTTGTTGTGGATCTGTCCAGACAATGGAGCACTAACTTGATAGATATAACTGCCCGGTCTTTCACATAAAAAGAGATTCAACTCCAGTTGACTTACCGCTTATGAGAGAACTGAAAGATAATTAAATAGAGTTTATTAATAGATATTTCTTTGTTTTCAGGTAGAAAAAGTAGCTCTAATTCATGTATGCGCTACCCGACATTGGAATATCCTTTCTAAAAAGCTTCCTCCCTGCTACAAAGTTTCAAACAACTTACTGCGGTTATCCCATGTGAGAAATTTAAGCTCAAGTACCGTTGTAAACAATCAAGAGGATACAATCACTGTGTATTCCCCAGGCAAGCAAGTCTCCAGCACAACAGCTCCTGTTGTTGATAAAGCGAGTTCGAGTGTATCAGATGTAACCTCGAACACTGCAACATCTTCAGCTAGTGCTGTTACAGAAAATGTTGCAAATATTGCTGCTACACCATTGCCACCTATACCTGTGCCTCCAAAACCTCCAATTGTCCCTGAATTGGTAAGTTCTACATTTTCTTGATTCAAATTCAAAAGAATGCAGTTATGGCCCTCGTTGTGGAGATCAAAGAATGTAATGTGTTTTATCTAGAACAATCAATATACAAACATTGAAATGGACATGTTGAGTATTTATAAATCACAATAACTAGTCCAAATTGAGTGGTAGAGCAATCTCAAGTGTAAATTAGCAATAATAATTAATCATAGTCCAGTCATTGAATCCAAAAAAGAGGCCCATGTTAAGAAATCATTCTATTCCATGGAATTCGCTGTAGATTAAAAAACGAGCCGAATTTTTGTGGGTTTTAGGGCACTCTATATTAAGCAACTTTTTGAATATAAGTTTTCCTAGGACTCTGGAACATTGCACAATGAGTGAACTAAAATAGAAAATTAGAACAATGTAAACAGATATAAATAATATTCTTTTCATAAACATAGAATATAAAGTTATGTATAAATGATAGTCAAGAAAAATATCTTGAACGAAGAGGCAATCGAAACACTGCTAGCAAGACAGCTTTATTTATTTATTTTCATCACGGTACCGTACATACAAAGGCTCACAGATAATCATGTAGAGCCTTAATTGCACAAGTGATTGAAATAAAATTTAACTAATCTATGTTATGAAATATAAAAGAAGAAAAGATGAATACAAGAACTTTTACTCAGTAAAATAATCAAATTGATTTACACAATCTAAAGCAAAGAGAAAAGCAATAGGTGACAAAAAATATAACAATGCAAAGATTTCAAGATAGTTCAAAACAATTAAATAATAAAAAACAAAAACAAATCTTGAAACAAAACGAAAAAAGGTAGAACAAAAAATATAATAGACATAACTAGAAGAGCTCCAGCCAAAATTTGAAAAATATAAATTAGGACATAATCTATATAATTAATCGAGCGACATGATATTCACAATTTCTCCTACATTCATTGAATGTGTCCAAAAAAGGATCAATGTGTTCATTTAAGTTACTAAATAAGCGTAAAGTTTTGTTAAGAAATGAATTATAATAGTGGCTTGTTCTAACAAAAAGAATATCAAACAATATATTTCTTCTAGGTCTTGCATCCGTACACTGAAATGAATTAAGCTATTAAAATAAGGTAGGATGGATGTTATGATTTAGAAGCTTCTGCTTCTCTAAAAGGTTTAGTCGTTAGTTCAAATTATTCTTATCAATTCTTGAAAGTAAAGAGAGAATAATTCTCTATATCATCATTTTTTCTTTGTGATAATTGTATTTCAGCTAAGAACCATTTAGAAAAATTTGAAGTGGAATCGATTCTCAAAAAACCCATCTTACTTCTACAGATGATGACAATCGAATGATTTACTGAATATCTTAATCAGAGATTATTCTTTGGATGTAGTTCAAATAGTAGGCTAAATTCAATCTTACTCTAACCTAATTATCCTAATAATTTAATTTTCCAACTGGGTTTTTGTCAATAGTTCTCTTATAATTGCAGCTTGGTGAACCTCCATTTTCGAGTATTGGTTTAGGTGGATGGTCGCCTGTTGGACTACTACAGAATGCTTTCGAATATCTTCACATCAATCTAGATATGCCATGGTGGCAATGCATAGTTTTAGGTAACTACTGTATTCAAATATGTCTAAAAAAATCACCAAACTATTGATTATATCTCTAAACATCGCTCTTAATCTCAAATATATTATATCTGAAGTTTTTCCTTTACTTAATATTGTATTTTTGATGAAATTAATGGATGAATGAATGAATAATAAATTTAGTGTGAACCAGACGTATCAGGACTGAACTTTTGCAGCTAAAACCGAGCACTGAATAGATGTCTGACCCTCAGTGCAAGGCAGTTTGAGACCTTCTAAATTCCTTAATATTTTTCCAGTCCCCAGCGAGTAGTACCATACCACTAGTTTCCTTCTATTTTGTTAACGGGTTAGTTATTTTGTATTGTGACAAAATTTAAAATTAATAAATTTATTGCAGCAAATGTCATGCCTCGCTTTGCGTATCATACTTCACTCTTAAGAATAGAACGCCATCTCATGTTGAAATCGGCCAATAAATGCCAAGTGTTGGCCTACTTATATTGTCCGCATACATTTAAACATTAAATTATTTCTACATCTTGGTTTTTAATCTAATCTATAAATTATTTGAAGATTTGGATTTATGATATGCATTCAAATATTCTGAATAATTGTAATTTTTTATTATTAACTTGATAATAATAAAACTAATAATTGTAATTCAACTTTTTATTACAGGTACAGTTGTGGTAAGATTGCTGATGACTCCACTAGTCGTTATATCTCAACGAAATGCCATTATTATGGCCAACAATAGCCCTCAGATGAAAAAAATACAGACCAAACTGAGTGATGCAAAAAGCAGAGGAGATATTATGGAAGGTAAAGAACAAGTGTTCATAGATATTTATGATAGCCTATAATAATTTCGTTTTAGTGAATTGAAAAATTGAAAATTTGTTACTTATTAATGAAAGAGTTAATTCGGGCTCACATTTCTTGAAATACTATCCAATAAAATTACCTTGAATTGAACAGCTGACTTGGTAAGTTACACTAGAAATGAACTGTTATAACATAGCAAACAATGATTGAAATTAACTTTCAACAGATTTCTCATTTGTTGAATTTATGTAACTAAAATGTTATTGCGATGGAATCATTTATCCAATAAAAATCTAGAGTCAAGCTAACTAGAACAAGTCTACTATAATGTTGTGGAATTTCAAGTTTCTCAAAGAAGGAATTAAGAAAATAAAGTTCATTTTATATGAGCTACAAATGTCAGAAAACATGCCTCAAAATAATACTCAATTCAAAAAATAGTGGTAAGTTACTTCATTTTTGATGAATAAATATTTTGATGATCAATAAATTTCTTTTTTTTCTAGCTGCTCAGTACTCACAAGAATTATTCGTTTTCATGAAGGAGAAAAATCTTAATCCAATAAAAAATATGCTGGTTCCACTTGCTCAGGTAATTAATTACATTCTTCCATTATTTCTGCTACTCTTGTCTCTATTGATTGAAAATAGACAAGAATTCAATAAAATAAATCATTCAATTGATTATTACAAAGTATTTATTTTAATTGATAATCATTGTTTGAAGGTTTAGGTGTATTGAAATAAACGCAAGATTGAAAAGAGACGAAAATTCATTAATGTTTTGTTTGAATTTTGCAGGCTCCAGTTTTCTTATCGTTCTTCATGGGTCTTCGAGAGATGGCCAACTTGCCTGTGAAAAGTTTGCACGAGGGAGGATTGTTCTGGTTTACTGACCTTACTGTTCCAGACCAGTATTACGTTATGCCTATACTAACTTGTGTCACTCTTCTTGCAACTATTGAGGTAAGATAAACAGACAGCCATCCATTCCTTCAGTAGGGAATCTAGAATAAAATATTATATATATGCTCATATGATTCGATACTCATAGAAATTATAGCTATTTCGATTTGAAAGATAACATCTACTGTAGGAGAATAATATGTCAACTTACAGATGTTTCAAAAGGGACGTACTTCAAAGTTTGAAGAATAATAATTTTGGTCTATTGCAGAAGAACCTCTCAATTGTTTCAAAGAAATAGTTTTTGCTTATCCAGATGGTAAGTGCAGTCTATTTGAAAAATGTAACAGCTGATATTACAGTGTATTTCTAGTAAGATACAGTCTGATGTTTTCGAAATAGGTTCTACACTCTGTTCACGGAGTCGAGAGACGGCCAAAACAAGCTGTTTGCATTTGTGTGCGTATAGAAGCGATGACTCACGAACAGCTATTTTTTATTAAATTTCTGTCCAATTCCAGTTCACAAAACGTTCATTCAAGGTCAGACTGGAATCATGTACTGCAGATAATAATAATAATATTATTTCAGTAGTTCTACTGTGAATCGGTCTAGCTGCTCCTAGCTAGACTCTCACACGCACAGGTTTATTTACATCATCTCTCCTTTCCGTGAACAGACTATAGTTTTGTTGTGAAATCAAATGTGGGGTTCTTCTGCAAAAGACCTATTTTCTTCACTGGGAATATTTCCCCCTCAAAATATAATGTATTAGCACGACTGTACTTACATTTACTGTTGACTCCACTATAACAAATTATATCTATTATTAACAAAATAGTACATACCTAATTGTTTGAATCCAACAATGATTTATTTGTACTGTTTGTTCCCCATTCTATGAAGCACATTCTAGTCAAACAAGATTTATTCTGCATCAATCGCTTCATTCATATCTTCAAATAAGCTGTTGAACCTATTGGCCTAGTCCTGAAACATTTTTTTAATGGCCTAATCCATTAAAAAAAATATGTAGTTGTATAATATGTGATTCAAAAATTGTTAATGAGAAAAATGTATAAGAGCTGGATGTTAAATTGTTATACTTGGAAATATACTAATTATAGAGCATTATTGTACTATAGAATAGAATATCTGAAAAATCAGTGTATTGTTGTAATTTATGTAAAGGGAAATTGAAATGTTGCTGAAAAAAATTCTGTTTTCAGATTGGGTCTGAAGGGAAAATTACAGGTCCAAATCAGCATTTAATGAAGATTTTCTTGAGGGGAATACCTGTGGTTCTATTTCCTTTCATCATGAATTTTCCTGGGGTAAGATATATTGCTCACTTATTAGCTAAATAGATCCATGGATCAGGATTTTCAAAGTTTTCTCTTGAAGCAATTGTGGGAAATATTTTTAATATTTCTTCTTCTAAAGATATACCAGTATTGATACTACTATATACTTCCTAGTTCTACTATCTTATAGAAATAGAAAGCATTTTATTGTGTGATATGGTGTTTTCCAATAATTGGATGACTGCTAAATGTGTCACTAGCTAACTGCTTTAAAAACAATTCCTATAGTATTTATTTACTTTCTATTTAGCGTATGGCTTTTAATAGTGGGGAGACCCGAGTAGGGTTGCTCCACTTCACCAACATAACCAATTATCCCTTGATGGGGAACATGGTTGAAGATTGTTTTCACTTAGAAAACAGACAATATAGTAATCCAGCAATTCCTATAGTAAGAAGAATCCATAATATTGAATCTTGGAATTGCCTTAATAGCTGCAGTGATATAGCTACCAAAGTAACAAAACAGAGTATATTATATAAATTATTGAAGTTGTATAATTGAGTATTGAGACGTTGTTAATTCTACCAAAATTACAATTCAAGTTACTGAAAGTTACCTTGGATTCTTGTTGAAATTTGGAAAATCATCTGCGTTTTATTTATAAAAAGCTCGAATCGATTTGACTATTAAATAGTTATTATTCCGTATAGCGCACCCTAGTTCATTCAGAAATGAATAATGTTTCTCAAATTTAAATTAACTGTAGATGTCTGTTATTCACCAGGTATTGCATTTGTACTGGCTATCAACAAATGTATTCTCTCTGATACAAACTGGAACGATCAAATACGTTCCATCGGTTAGAAGGATATGCAAAATTCCTGAGCAGAAAAAAGTTGAACAGTTGAATGTAGAAAAGAAGCCAGTGATCGCCGCTGTCAAGGATTGTAAGTAGCCTACTTTTGTAATACTAATTTGGATAATCTTCATTATTTGAGCTTATTCATAATTTGATTTTTTATGTCTACTAAATTGGAAGAGGAAAAGATTTGGGTGAAAGCCTATTTTATCTTCCCTCAAATATCGATAAAATAAATATGTATCAGTTCTTTAACCAGAAGGTGTTTAAAACCTTTGAATGGGCTTCTTTTGAATTATATCTTTTATTTGCAGGGTGGAAAGATACCAGAAACACTTCTAAGATTCAAAATCGAACTAGAAATGATCAAAGTACTTTTCTAACTGCTGGTCGCAGTGGAATAAAGAAAACCTATAAATACAATCCAACCACTCCACATCAACAACCTACCACTTTTCATGCGAAGAAAATTTAGTGACTTAACCTGTGGTTTTTAGTAATATTTTGTAAATAAACAAGAATTCGTCAGTTACTTGTTTGGCCACCTCCTTTTTGATCCCAAATTTATCCATTTCTTTTGTATTATAGCACAGATAAAACTAAAAATTTATTGCTAGTTAGTCGATTAAATTTAATCTCCATATAATAACGTCAAATGGCAGATCAATGCAACGGAATCCCTTTTGAGGTCCGTTAATTAGCTAAATTAAATCCCTGAACAGGGATTTCGTTGCAAATGACGTCATTATATGGTGGTTGAATTTATTTAGCTTTCGTGAAATCATCCGTAAGTATATGAAAGGCTTCCTATCGTACACCTATATGAAAACCTACGTATTGATTATGGTTTTATGATTGAGATAGTGTAGTGTAGTTTACGGCATCACATACATCATGGCTTGCCATAGTGGAGTGAATTTCATAGTGAATATTGAATTTGATAGTGTAGTGTAGTTTACGGCATCACATACATCATGGCTTGCCATAGTGGAGTAGGTCTATTTTCCAAACAGAAACACATTCACAGTATATATTTTTTAAATTTTTCATTGTATAAGTGGTGTGATTTGGAAAAATTAAATCCATAAGAAAAGACAATTCCTATTATTGTGAAATTGAACACAATGTTCAAATTCCATGATGTTAATAAAAAAAATAAATAATGATTTATTTTCCAAAAAAAACCCTATAACAAATACAAATTCAAAAATATTTGCAGTTAATAATACAAAGATTTGTTAGTAAAAAAAATCATAAGCAAAAATGTTACAGTACAGTATAGAAGCAAACTCACCCGTTTTTAAACACTACAAAGTGTGAACTGTAGAAGTGTTCTGGCAGTTCTCACAACCTTCACAATTATTCAACATGTTTATAAATTCTTTCTATTGGTGATGAGTTCGTGAATATGACGTTACTGAAATTTATCCAAAATTATTAAACTCATCTATCTAACAAAGTTTATTCTTATTTGTTGAAGTTTATTCTTCCAGTTTGCCCAAGCACAATCTTCTCTTTTTTACAGCTAAGAACTTTTCAACTACTTCGTTGATATTAATTTTCATAGTTTCTACATGTTCGATGCTTAATAAAGCCAAGTCACTCAACCGAACTTGATTTATAGTATTCCTCAAATATGACTTGATTAATTTAAGTTTAGAAAAACGTCTCTATTTTTGCTACACTATGGTTCTTGATTTACATAAATAAATCTATATTTCGATTATTTAATATTATTATATTTGAATATTTAATATTTTTCCTTACTCGTTGAGGGGGGCCCCCTTCGAGGCCCCCATCGGCCGGGGGCCCCCCCGCGCCGCGGGGTCCGCGAGGCCCTTATCGCCGCCACTGTCAATACCTTACATTGTGGAAAAAGTAATATCAATAACTGAAACATAATCGAATAATCATGAATAAATTTATTTTCATAATAATGATAATTACAAAATGCAACCCCAGAAATCAGAAATCAGAAATATTTATTGCCATTATAAAAACATTTTTACAGTATAAAATTTTTCAATATGAACTTGTAAAAGAAAAAATATATAATACAAATCATAATAATTGTACAAAAATTATAAAATAAAATAATTATGAATAAATTGAAAATAAAAATACTTGAGATTGTAATTATCTTAATCGGCATTGCTAGCATAGACAGAATGTCTGATCGCTAGCAATGAGTTGAGATTCAAGTGATTGAATAAAGTGAACACTATAAGAACATAAAAGCTTTTACATTGATACATTTTTCCTTCTCTAGATGATTCTTTTATATAGATTATTTCTCTAGCTAGTTGAATATTTTCTCATATTTCATAAAAACATTTATGTGTAAATGGAGCATTTATTTTAATTTGATTCCAATTTCTCATTCTCATTGATTTCCTCCCTACTTTATCACAGATGAGCAGGTAAAAAAAAAAATAATAAAATAAAAAAAAAAAAAAATAAATAAAAATATAAATAAATAAATAATAATAATGATGATCAAATGATGATTTGATGAAATGAATAAAAGATGGTTTGATATTTTACATTACACATTAATGTCAGCATAAGAATTTTTAAATCCTTTTTATGCGGTGTTGTCAATATACAAGAAGCAATACTGTACTCAAGTATTCAGTTGAAAATTAGAGTTATTTTGAAGAATATATTGGTTTTTACCCAGTCATCAACAAATTTTTTGAATTTTTTGTTTATTTTATGAATTATCAGGTTTCTGGGTATCTTATTGATTAGGATGTCGCAGTTGTGCTCGAACTGCCTTCTACTTACTGAAAGTCTGGAGAATCTGATCATAAATTGGTTTGTAATTGATGGACGAGTATTGTAAGTGAGTGATCGGAGTTGTGGTGAATATTTAGTTTTCTTGATAGATAGTATTAAATTTTTAATATATTGCTGCCTGATTGTGAGCACATTCATTTCTTGAAAAATAGCTATACTGGAATAAATTCTAGGTTTACCTAAAGCTGCTCGGATTAAAAACTTTTGTAAAATAAAGACTTTCTTTAAATGAGTGTCGTATGCACCACCCCACACCTCTATACAGTATGTGAACAGAACATGTGCATATGCTAAATAGATATTTCTTATGATGTCATGGTTAGCTAACTGGTTGATTTTGTAGAAGGTGTGAATAAGATATTTCATTTTGGAGCGAGGGCATTGCGTATGAGCAGTCCATGGTAAATGATCGTCCAACATAACACCAAGATATTTTATCGATTTTACTTTTCTATTTCTGGACACATGCAGTTTAGAGTCTCATGATTTTCTTCAGTATTATGTAAACATAAGTTTTAAATTTGAGTTTGGTTGTCCATGTTCGTTGGGAGAAAATGTGATAAAGTTTGTTTTTTTATAGTTTAAAATTACGATATGGCTCTTCAACCAAGTATGAACTTTATGTAGACCCGAGCTATCTGAGTTGAAAGAGTCGTCTCTATATTTACCATGGAATACCAAGACTGTTTCATCAGCGAATGAAACAATGCTACAATTTGGGATATTTAGATTGAGTAAATCGTTGACATAGATAAGGAATAGGAGAGGAGATAGGACTGTTCCTTGAGGTAGACCGAAATTTCCAAGATTTTGCATATTTGTTTTATTGTTAAGTGTGAGGATCTGGCTTCTATCAGCAAGGTAGCTGGCAAACAGCTTTAGAGCATCACCTCTAATACCACTTGCCATTAACTTATCCAACATGAGTTTATGGGGCACAGTATCAAAGGCTTTAGCCAAATCTAAGAAGACTGCAAGACTTTTTGTGTTATTATTTATTTTATCATCAACCATTCTAGTTAAATTCAAAATAGCATCGGTTGTAGATTTGTTTCTTTGGAAACCATATTGGTTTTCATTTATAAAATTGTTTTTGTTTAGGAAACTTGTGAGCCTTGATTTTATTATTTTCTCTAATATTTTAGAAAAGATGTGAGAGTAGACTTATTGGACGGTAATTACTTGGGTCACTAGGGTCTCCACCTTTATGTATTGCTTTTATCACTGCTAGTTTGAACTTTTTTGGGAAATGACTCTCAATTAAACATCTATTTATTAAAATAGTTAAAGGTTTAGTAGCAATGTTGAGAGCTACCTTTTCAGACATACAGATGATATATTATCCTGACCAGGTGATGAAACTACTTTTAAGATTTAAAATTGTTGTTATAATTTCCTGTTCATCAGTGGGCTGAATGAAAAAACTATTAATTGTGGGATTATTTGTCACAACATTAGCATTGTCCTGGTGGCGCTGACCATTATGTTCAATTAGATTTCGAGCATAGGATGCCCGAACGGTTTCAATGTGATAATTTAATTTTCTGCTTCAACTAATGGTTGTTTATATGTCTTTTGTTTATCTAGTAACTCATTTATACACTCCCATGTTTTTCTTGGATTATTTTTATTTTGCTCCAGCTTTTCATTGAAATATTTAATTTTTCTTTCCTAATTATATTATTTAGAGTATTGCGGTCTTTTCTATATTTTTCTTTTAATACTCTATTGAATGGTTGTTTTGTTAATTGTTTATGCATCTTGTCTCGGTTCCTCATAGCCTTTATAAGACTTTGTGTAATCCATTTCTTTATTGGTCTGTTTCTATGTGATAACTTTATTATGGAGGTTCTATTGTTAACGAGCTCAGTAAATTTTTTCAAAAACAATTCTACAGTTTGGTCAATATTATGATTTTCATGAAATATATAATTCCAATTTTCGTTTTCTAAATCAGAGTTTAAACCAGATAACACAATACAATTAGAACTTTTCAATGATATCACATATAATACAAGAAACAAGTTACGTCTTGACAGTTCAAGGCCTCTTATTTTCAAAAAATCGAGAAGTTAAGAAATACTATATTCTGTTCTATTATATACTGTATTGGATATTTCATTGTACTTTATGTTTTATGTCACTGCTTACTTATTAGTATTTTTGGACTTTCCAAATCATGAAAATTCCATGCACTATTGGTTTGTTAGTAGTTCGATATAGTATAGCACTGATTCTAGACACTAGACATATTTCGAGGAGCAGAGTAGAGGGGACTAGAGCTATTTAAGTGGAAAAATATCATCTCAATCTTATACGAAAATAAACATTTCTTTGTTAATAATATGACGATTTTGTTGATAACAGAACATCCCCTACGATATAGTTCAACTACAGGAAATCAATAGCTTGAAAGATGAATTCAGATTGTCCAGAAATATTAAGTAATATTTTGGGAACATAAAAATTTAAATGGGTTTATGAAAATTAAGCAATCAACAACAACCTATAGTAATTCACAAAATAGAAACAGAAAACAAAATAGTAATTCATCGATTACTCATCAAAAACAGTGATACAATAATAGTGTAAATATGAAATCTTTGAAATGATTAAAACCAAAAATATATTGAACTGTACATGAAACTTCAAAAGTTCACTAAATTTAAAATCTTATTAACAAAGGCATTTGTTCAATAAAAGAAATGAAATTAAAAATTTTACTCTCACTAAAACTAAAATTCGAAAAAATGTTTCGTAGCTCAATATGAATAATTTTGGTTTATTCGGGGATAAACAAGAACTTGTATTTCACCCACTATATTTTTTTTGGGGAGGGGGATATTTTTGACATGGCGTGATACCCATGACTTGCATGTGAGTTATGACGAGACGAGAAAAATGATACAAAAAAATGCTGGACAGAATGGGAATCGAACTCAGGACCGGCACAGCAACAGCTTGTAAACCAACTGAGCTTTTTAACGCAAGGTATCAATATCACAATAAATGATTATTATTATTATAATGTTTAGTTGTATCTTCAATGACTACTGCTAAGCTAATAACAATACTAATTTCAAAATAGATTCATCAATGAACTATGAACTATGTGATCTACGAGTTAACTTACAACTGAGAATCATACACAGATTTTTAAAACGGTATGGTATAAAGTGAGTAAAAACAAAAATCAACTGAATTGAGCCATTATGGCTCGAGAATAATAATAATAATGTAAAATGTATGTGACTAACAGGATAACGATGATCAATGATTTGCCTGATTTTTAATTGAATCCTGATGACTTCAAACTCAATATGGCTTATCCTTCGCCACAATGTGATACTAAAAGTGTCACAAATGAATTGAGATAATAATTCTATAATCTCATCATAATCATAAAAGTCCGAAACTCATAACTTTTCATTGTGATTAGTCTCGAAACGAGTCAACAACACACACAGTAGATTTATTTCATAACACCAAGGCTTACTGACTATCTTAAAGATTACATCATTATAAATAGATATCACAACCTCTAAAGAAACTGATAAGAATAATTGAAAGAGCAAAGTGATTTGGTTTGTTATAGACATCGAAATTCATAAAAATTTGTTTTATATGAATCATTTTACAAATTGAAGGGAGAATAATTCAAGTTACAAACAATAGTTTCAATATATTTAGTCTTGATGAACATACTGCTCACACATTGTAGCCTATGTAAACGTACAGTAAAAAGTTGCTTAAATTTGTTGATAATCAATTTTGTAATGTTTACTTTTATGGAATATTTTACAATATTGAAGGCAAGTTAATCAGTTTTGAAATGTTTACTTAATTGTGAAATATTTTATAAATTGAAGGCAAGTTAAGAACAATAGTAGCTTCAATAAGTTAATCAATGTTACTTAGGGAGTGGCCTCCAGACAGCTTTGCTGTGCGTGCAATGGATTGAAATAATGCTGGAGGATAACATTAGCTTGTAGATGAACAATATTTAAGTTTTTAATGTTGTGGAATCTTTTACAAATTGAAGGGAATTCAGTTACAACATTGCTCAGTAAGTTGTGAAGGGAATTCAGTTGCTTACTAAGCAACATAGCTTGAGTAAGTTGTAAAGCGTTATCCTGAGTTTGACTTGAAGACATTAGCGGCGTGATAGATCACTGAGAGTCTCCGTCCTCGACATCTCCGTCCTGAGGTCCATCCGGCATGTTCACATTGGCCAGTAGATCTCGCATGGCGTCTAAAAGTGACGTCACACTACGACGAAAGTCGACCCCGGCTCCATCGGGCAATTCATCCAGTCTACAAGAAAAATTTCGTTTTATTAAATTTAGTTCAAGCACAGATAAGGTAGTAATCTACCTAGTATTACTAGATAGTATTATAAGATAGTATTACTATCTTATCTGTGGTTCAAGTAAGTAAAATAAATCTATAGAAAACTGGTTTAACTCAAGATTAAGGTAAGGTTAATTCAAACTATTTATTTCAACTTTTTATCTTTATTTAATCTAATATTTTAAAGGTAATATCGTTTTGTTAAATTTACATCAAATAATAAAATAAATCAATAGAAAATAGGTTCAACTTGAGATTAAGGTAAGGTTAATTCAAACTATTTATTTAAACTTTTAAAACCTTACATTTTCTAAAAAATTGTGCCATTTTTCCGAGAATCAAGACATTTTTCCAAATATCTTTATATTTTCCCAAAAATCATCTAAAAAAACTATGACAACATTCAAAACTATTGAAAACATTGATATATTTCGAAAGAAGTTTGTGATAAATTTGTATCTTTGGTTAAAGAGAAAACGCTTACAGAATAAACTTAGGGTTGGTTTATGAGCTCGGGATTTACTAGTCCACCTACTTTATCTTTCACTCGAGATGATCTGTTGACTCAAAAACCCAAGTTTTAAACCTCGGGTTTTCCCTGCGATAATAATGCTCTTTTACGCCTGGGATTTGCTAATCTCGAGCTCATAAGCCCGATTTTTAATACTCGGCGCAAAATCCGGTTCTTAGCCTTGAAATAGAGATAAACCCGAGCTCATAAACCACACCTTAGGGCCGCTTTCCCCAACGCTGCTTAAGCTATACATCTAGCTTAAGCCTCATTCGGAGAATAGGAAAATTCTGGAACTTTTCTACTTCTCGTCGCGGCAGAATAAGCTCAATATTGACCTGTTTGACACAATGTATTTAAATTTAGCATAATTTGAAGTTACACTAATTAATCACTGAGGTTTCAGAACTAAAGCGACTCATAGACTGACGAGTATTGCACGTTGTGCCATTTTTATATTGGCTCTACTTACAAACATGCAATTTTAAAGTATATCCTTTAATTCATTTTAAAGAAAAATGAATTATATCAGCGTGCTATATAAATATAAAATCCAATAAAAAAATGGCATGGCAAGCAAGCTTGTAAATATGTGAGTCGCCTAACAATGGTGATATCCCAATAAAACTAGATTAGTATAGCAGAATTTCATGTTGCAATTTTAATAGAGTGAGACAAAATAACCGAGACCCGAGAAAAAACAACAATATTATACATTACAGTGTAATTTATGTCATTTATCAAGAGAAATTTAAAATGATTGAGATGATAAGTTCAGAAAGATGTCAGTCCATTTTCAATTTCAGTGATATTGGGGTATATCCCACAGTGACAAAAGAATAATTACATTGCAATGTTGATTTTACATGAATAAATTTTTCTTTCGATCTAAAAAATGAATGCAATTACAGAAGTGATAATTATCCAAATCGGAAGTATCAGTGAACCAATAGTCCAGTTGATAATCCAAAGTGCCAAAACAAGTTCTAAAAGGAAGAACGCCACTTGAATGATAGCTTCCTTGGCATTATCTTGGTTTAAAATTGATAGAAATCCATCCAAAATAAAACGTATTGCACAGGCGATTATTGCAAACGATAGCACTACAATCGATTTCAATGCACAGAACAGATCGCCGTTAACTAGCTGACACAGTGATTTGAGAATTAGAAAAATGTTGGTGAAATAGTCGATAACAAAATCGAAAAATCCGTATTTCTCAGGCGAGATTCGGTACTCGCAACACTGGAAGCTTGCAAATTCATTTCTTGCCGCCCAGATAATTCCCATGGGAGTCCAATTTCCACTGTGACGGCTTTGTTGTGCGAATTGCGATGTTCTAGCTGATGTAATTCTCGAAGGAACTATTTCACTACTAGTAGTGGTTGTGGTCCAAGAAGCGACCAACTGAGGGTGGAATTCCTTTCTTTCAAACTGTTCGGGTTCTCCAACACCAACCCCATCCCCCAAACCACTGCACGGTCGGCACCCTCTTGGTTTTCTTTTGAATTTTCTGAGAGCACTGAGATCGTTGCAAATCGAAGTTGAGTTTGGATTACTGACGTCCCATTGATTTTGATTAAGCCACATCGGTATATAAACAATGAATCTGCCACTAAATTTATTCGAGACTATAAATTTTTTATTTCAATATATTTTTCAAGGAAAGATTGATAAAATTTATCGTTTGTATAGAAATTTAATTTCGTTACAAACATTAAAACTTGGCATGAACAAATAACCTATATTATAAATCTTTTAAATAACAAGTCAAATACACATGAGTTTTCACAGCTGAGAGATTTAATTCTCTCTTCATATGCTTTGTGTCACGAAATAATGCTAAACTATTAAATTCTGAGATCAAGAAGCCATCTTCTGACTCCACAAGTTTTATAAAAAAAAGTATTAATAAAAGAACAGAAATCATGAAGGTACAGTGACATTTATTTAATTTGACGCTTGGCATTAGATAGATAGATATCATTTTTTGACGTTGCTGATAACCGTAGAGTACGATGGCAAAGGAATAGTACCTTTCTATCTATAGCAGGATCCATAACTTGACATAAAACATATGATCGACAAGCATATAATCACAATACTTAACCTACAAATGCTGAATCTCCCAGATTATTGAAAATGTCTTTTAAAAAGTAATTCTTTGAAAGGTCTTCCTTAAAAAGGTCTTTAGACTTTAAATCTTTAGATTATTTTTGATTATTGTGTCAAATCACTGTTTAATTATTACTGGAAAAGGAATTAATTGTACTATATTTATGTCAAACGTCAAATGACTAAAAATTAACTTACGCCAATTCATCAGCGGCGACCATCTGATTGGGATTGAATGACGGCATAAGCGAGCGAAAGAACATTGAGAACATGCCGAGATTGGAGCTGCCTTGCATGCGCCTACGCTGCGGTCGATTGTACAGGTTGATGGAGTCCAGGGGGGGAAGAGGGTCGAAGCTTAGCACCGGACTCTGTGACTCCTGTCAAACAAATCAAATCAAAGTTCATTCTCAGACATTTTAATTTAGGAATATTTATTTCTATTAATTTAGGAATATTTATTTTGGAGGCATATTAAATTGTTGCATTGCACTATATAGCTGTTTAACACAATGTTACCCAGCAGTGCTTTGTTCCCATCACTGGGTTGCGAAGACTAGCTTATGGTTGAGATG
Organism: Laodelphax striatellus; assembly: GCA_017141395.1. NCBI lineage: Eukaryota > Metazoa > Arthropoda > Insecta > Hemiptera > Delphacidae > Laodelphax > Laodelphax striatellus. The sequence goes on along the minus strand of CM029535.1, from coordinate 26,464,692 downwards.
TCAATGTGCTAACCACACGTTACATCTTTTCTGGTTAATGATCATTCACCTTTGCTGATTCAGTCAAGTGGATGTGAAACTGGCAACCAGCTGGTAGGCCTAAGCCCACCTAGGGCTGTTGAGCCATTGACAAACAAACAAATGTATCTGTATTTTAATTTGAATATTTTTAATGTTTATTTGAATTTTTAGATAAGAATATTTCAATCTTCAGTTAGTTTTATTTATTGTATTGTTTATTTTTTATGGAAATAAAATCGAATTGAATTGAATTTGTCGAGAAACATTTTTACAATACAAAAAAATTAATAATATAAAAATGAAAAGAGAAAGCAGTCGCGTTAATTCATAAAATGTTAAATTTCATAAAATAATATATTTCACGGCTGAAGACCTGTGAGCGCAGAGACAGTATCCCACCACTTTCGGAACTAGCGAATCATACACCTACAGAGTTATCAATGCTAACACACGCTTGCTATCCTACTGATTGACAGAAGTGCGCTACTGAATTCTGTTGATCTCTACTACTTATAAAATAAATACAATAAATTCCGCTAGTTTTCAACTACTCTACATCACACATTAGTTGGTAACGTACCTCGGGCAGCGAGACAGGAACATCCTTGAGATCGGAGAGCACAATGTGCCTGAGAATGGGTCTGGGCGTGACGTAGTACTTGGTGCGCTTCAGCTGGCACTCGGTGACCCGCGCGTCTGCCGCGTCGACGCGGTCCAGCACCGCGTGCACGTTGCGCTCCAGCCACGGCAGCAGCTCCGACTCCTTCCAGATCGGGTAGCAGCGCGCTATGTACAGCGAAGTCAGCTGGGTCAGCGCTTCGCTCTGGCTGCAAGCACGTCAGAGAATACTTTACAAAGTAAAGCACATCCGAAAGTAAAGTTGTCACAATCTGACTGCAGTCACAGCAGAAAGTACTTCTCACAACTATGCGTTCCAATTCACTTCTTCACTTTTCTTCTCATTCACTTCACTATAGCAGGATTATTTTAACTTGTCAGAAAACAGCTGATTTAACGTCAGTAAACGAGCGTACATCAATCAGCTGTTTTCTGACAATTTAAAATAATCCTGCTATACCGACATGCAGTCATTTTATTTTAAATGAAAGAAACAAATTTGTCTACTTACTGACTAGAGCGCTTTCGAGTTTCATGAACTTATTTTGAACAGACAATTTGTGTTTAAAAATGGGCTGTTGAAAATGAGTTTATGAAAATCGAAAGCGCTCCAGTCAGTAAGTAGACAAATTTGTTTATTACATTTAAGAGTGGGCAGTAGTAGTCAGCCATATTGGAAATAGTCCCATAATAATCGTGTAGACGAGTTAATATTTTAACAATGATCAAGTGACACTTACCTTGCAGTGGCTTCGATGAAAAACGAGTGGGAAGCCACACGAGAATCCGGCTGAACTGAGCACTTCTCAAGTAAGGGTAGTAGAACACCCGGGAACATAATTAGAGCTTGCTGAAGAAGAGAATGCGCCGTCTCAATGTCCTTTCCTCGTTGAAAATGCGCCACTGCCAACGAGTATGCAAAGTTGGGTAACTGAAATTAATGCAAAAATAACAGATGATTTCAAAATACGAATTGGAAATAATCCATTTACATAAAATAATGAAAATTATATAAATCATCAATGAATAATGGAGGTTCAACTTATTGATTTAGTTCTGCATAACCAGATGCCATGAAAAATTTGAATTCTATTGTTTGATTGATGAATTTGATAAGTTAGAGCAGATGTAAACAATTGATTAGTCAACTAAAAACTCTGAAACAAAATTCAAATTGATTTATTGCCAGTGTTTTTACAAGCAACATTATCAATAAATCTTATTAAAAACGAAAACATTACCATAAGATCAAGTTTGAGAGATACTTTGAAACCTAGGCTACTTCTATTGAAAATATGTCAATTTTTTATAAATATGCAGATTCATGACTGATTTTATCATTTGGATGTAAAAATCATAAACTAATACAAAACCTGCAATATGATGATTTATGGCAGAAATGTTACGAAAGATGATAGAAAAGCACTAGTTACTTTGTCAACTATTGGCAAATTATTTTGATAAATTTATTCAGCCAACCGGTAAAAAGAACATAAAAATATTGGTAGTCTTGTGCGAAACAATCTACATTTCTGTATTTTTTTTCTACTTTACTTGCAAATAAGTGTCCTATTCTAACCTTATTCTTAGCATTGATGTCTAGGTTTCACGATTCTAGTGGACATTCAGGTTACTGGAGGCAGGTTACCAGAAGCAGGTAAACTGAACCGTGACGACACTTACTTGAACAGGTTACCGGTTACCTATCTGCTGGCTTATCCAGTCGACCTGCCAGAGGAGTAGACTACTTGAATAGGTCGGTCTTCCCAACCAATCAAAATGCTTGTCGCTGGACGTGTTGAGGTTGTGTTCTAATTGGGTTTGCTTTCAGTCTGTTTATATTATTCATTCTGTTTTACTATACTGTTCGAATGATATAAATATTGCTTGTTAATATCAATATCAACGAAATATCATCATGCGAAATAATATCTTCTGTCATATTGACACTGTTCTGCATCATTACTGGCAAAATTCATTTTTGTCGTGTGAACAGAGCCGAGGCAGGCTGCCAGGCAGATAACCTGCCTCCAGTAACCTGAACGTCTACTAGAATCGTGAAAACCAGCCATAAGATCAGTTACCTCCTTACCTCGGAAACGTTGCGAGTGGATTCCCATTCCATGGCCACCTGTATAAACCAGTCGTACTCTTGCGCTCGCAACGCATAGAAGTCGATGCACAGAACTACGGCTAGAGGATCGACGTCGGGATCGAGGTTCAAGAGCACTTTGCAAAACTCCAATGCGGTTCGATAGCAGGCTCGCGCCCCCACAAATGTCAGGTGCTTGAACAGTGCCACGTACAATGCCCTGCCAAAATCAAACAAAAATTGATCAAATTTAATAAACTTATGAATTATTAGATAATCATCCTCATATAATAAAAGAGTTTTGCAAAATTAATAACAACCACTGTGACCGCTATATTCAATCAAAAAATCTTATATATTGAAAGAGTTATATATTATAACTCTTAACTACCTAACTCTTATCTAACTCTATAACACTTGGGCTATATATTAAAAACGTTTTGCAAAATTAATGACAGCCACTGTGACCGTTATATTAGGCCACGAAATCGCTATACGTCTGTTATTTATTATCGTATTTCAAAAAAATTCACTCATTTTCTTCTGAATTGAAAGCTCTACATTTTTGTAATGATACAAATTTTTGAAAACCCCATAATTTCCCAGTTAACTAAAATTTAAAATTTCAGTCAGCCGCCATTTTAAAAAATTCAGATATTATGAACATTCAATATTACAGGTTTTTAGACCAGATACGGATACTTATTGGCGAGCCTACCAAATTTAATAAAAAAGTGTTGATCCACCCATCCATTGAAGAGAAATGATGCAAAACCTAAAATAACGGATTACTGGAAAACTAAAGAGATATCGACAATTTTCCAACTACATTTTGTGATTGTTTTTAGCTTACAGAATACCGTGGTGATACTGGAGTCACTATTTTTGAAGAAAAATCATATACATGTAACACATTATGTTCTTTTTTACAACTGTCATAATCTAACAGATATATTTTGTAATGCAAGTAGCCTACCTAATCTTGTAATCTTTATCATAGTATTAATGACTAGAATTTACGGACCTAATGAATATCTACAGAAATACTGAGGAGCCTGGGTTCTTCAATGCTCAAAACGATTACAAATATTCTAACATTGTTATGGATCCATAATTTGTTTTGAGTTTGTTTTCTGGTGCAAAATTTTTCAATGTTGTAATCTAAATTTTGAAAGAATTTAAATTTTTAATAATTTGGCTATTTTCGGTTCGAAACTTACATATTATCTGCTGTAATATTCAAAAATTTCAAGTGTTTCGTTTTTGGAGTGAAAAATTGTGACTTTGATAGATATGGATCATAACCTAAATTTTGGACTTTTCATCTAAATTTGAAGAGGGACAGTTTTGGGCTTAAGCCTGTTGAACCTTTCATTTAGTATTATGTATACTTTACTGAATAAATAAATAGATAATAAATAAATAAATAAATAATATTTTTTCACTCGATCAATACACTAATCTCACCATATCCTCAATAACCATAACCATTTCAGATCGCATTCACTGTCTGACAAACTCCTCGAAATAAAAAATTTCCCGCTCACCAATCCACCACTCACTAACCCACTTCCTCTCCCATAAATACCTGCCTACTTCCTATAACCTCAACTCTATTTGACAGTCGAACATGTTCTGATGAAACAGTTACTGCTTTTACATAATATACTGGGACGCACACCGCACAGCCCTCTCTATGCTGCTATCTACTAGCAAGTTTAGTTGTTATAGCACGATCCTTTTAACTTGTCAGAAATCAGCTGTTTCGGTAATAATTAAACAGTGATTTTGACACAATAATCAAAAGGCTTAAAAGTCTTTAAAAGACCTTTTTAAAGAAGACCTTCCAAAGAATAACTTTTTAAAAGAGCTTTTCAATAATCTGCGAGATTCAGCATTTGTAGGTTAAGTATTGTGATCATATGCTCGTCTATCAGCTGATTTATGACAAGTTAATTGCATCCTGCTATAGGCAAAGCTTAGGACCATTACGTAGAGAGATGAAGCATAGAGAGGCCTGTGCCTTTACCGTTTTAGTATATGAAAAAGTGCTCACCTGATGAAGCATGACAACAATGCAAAATGGCCACAAGCACAAAATATGTGAGCGATTTTTTCACAATTAATTTTACATTAGTGGCTCAATTATTTCGATTAATTAATCAACACAAGCACAAAAAAATGTGAGAGATATTTTCACTATTAATTTTACATTAGTGGCTCAATTATTTCGATTAATTAATCAACACAAGCACAAAAAATGTGAGAGATATTTTCACTATTAATTTTACATTAGTGGCTCAATTATTTCGATTAATTAATTAACACAAGCACAAAAAATGTGAGAGATATTTTCACAATTAATTTTACATTAGTGGCTCAATTATTTCAATTCAGCACAGACCTATTCTCTTCGCGGCGATAGTCTAGCCTACAGTTGCCGGTGGCGAGATTGAAGGAAGGGTGGAAGGCACATTCGAGGCAGTAGAGCGCCCGCTCGACCAGCTTGGCGGCCATTGCCAGGTCCTCGCTCAGCCGACACAGTTCCGACAACTGCAGCAGTGCGTCCACGTGGTAGGGGTGTGTGTTGATGATCGCCTGCCAACATCACTCATTACAACTCAACATAACAGAGAAATAAAAGACAAAAATAACAGTAGAAATCCAATCAACAGAACCACAGAGACTGTATAATCACAGTGTGGCCATTGGTGTGAAAGGACCTATAACAGTGTGTTGGAACATCTTATTTTGCCATACTTTTGCCAATGTTTTGAATTCTGATACGGAATAACAAGCAAACATGGACCCTGTCACTCATTTTTCCAACTTATTTTGAGTGAGACAACGTCAAAAATAACTTTTCTAACATTTAAAATGGTCTCTTTTACTTTTGGTATTGGGGGCGGATGCGTCTATGAAGTCTTAGTCTTCTGCGTATCCTACTCATGATTCCTAGTGAATTCTAGGGATCATAAAGATTAATAATTCTAGTATTATCTAGAATAATTATAACTATATTATTATAATTCTAGTATTAAGAATATTAGAATTCTCAAGTGAATTCTAGTATCCGTGAGTAGTCCCCAGATAAATCTATGTGGGAGTTAACAGCAAATATACTTTTTAATTATTTTCCCAAATAAAATATATGAATCGCTTCAATAAACAAATGAATAAGTCTCAGAAAAATTCAAAAAGCTACAAACTGAATTTTACGGTAGCTCATAGAGGGTGCATAATAATTCATTCAAGAGACATTCGGTTGATCTCGTATTTGTAATTGAAAAGGCATAACACTCTTTACGTAATGGTAAAGCGTGTGTAGTACACAACTAATTTAACTTGGACTCATCATAATTACATATATCAATAACCACACAATGTATGTACATGTTTTGTAAAGCAATGTAGAAATAAATTGACTTGATTTTTGAAACAACTTCGAATATAACCTTCACTACTATGCAAAAAGTTGAATAATTTTTTCAAACACTCACCACTATATTATCGGGATTCAAGCTTTCCACAGCATCTAAAAACCTGAGCTGTACTTGCTGGTAGTTTACACTGTGTTCGTAGGTAAAGTAACATACATTATTAGGAGCGGTCAGTTGTATACTCATTGACAGGCCTGTAAAACATAATTACAGCTTTTTAAAAATTATCAACAAATTAACATGAATTTATTAAACTATCTCCCCACTGATAAAAAGCCATACGATAAAAAAATTAAACTATAACAAAAACCTAAAGTAGCAATTTTCCCCATTATTTTTTCAACATGCTAATTCTAAAATTAATCATTGGAAAGTGATAACTGATAAGTCATAAATTGTATAGGCCTATTATTTTGTTTTTGTTATATTATGATAGTTCTGAGCTATGAATATGGTAAATTGTATTTCAAAGAAACTATTACATTTTTATTTTCATATTGTAGCCTAAATTGTAGTCCTGTATTGTAAGTCTTATTCATTAGATCACTGTTTCGTAAGTTACAAGGACATTCTTCAACAATGTTTAAGAATTAATTGACTAAACAATGAAGTATATTAAAAACCAACAGCAAAAGAATGAATTTTGAAGGAAATTGAATTAAATCTCTACGTGAATTAATAAGAAGCTAAGATACACTAAAATTATACCTGGCTTCCCAATTTGAGGCCAATTTTCCTTGGGCTGAACCAACCATGTTGACTTGAGGTGACCCCTATTACGTCCTCTCCTTTTACTGAAATAAAATCCGTTTCCAAAAATAAGCGAAAAATATTTTACAAATAAATATTATAGAATTGTCAGTCTATTAAACTAAATCTAGATTAGGCGAGCAATATGACTTCTCCAAAAATTCTATCGAGTCTCCATTCCAAATTATGAATAACTATGCACAGTACTTATTAACTTTTTGATTGAAATGTTAATCATTTTCTCATCACAGTTACAGTGGAAAATTGAAGAGCAACTGTTCAAGAGTATTGATTAAGCATTGATAATTGTATGATAACAGCTAATAGCCTTGCCTCCGAAATTAGTGTGTTCATTCTCAACAGATTAGAAGAAAACATTCGACTTATTTGAACTGACATTGGTCAAAATTGTTTGTCAAAAACATAAAATTCAGAATATTGATTATTTCTGGTTATACTAATAGTTAATATGTCGATTATAAATGTATCGCTCCAACAGACTGACATAATAATAACTGATACACAATAATTAATTATTCTTGGTGAGTTTGGTTGCAGATTTTTCTAATAATCATTTATTACTTGTATTAATTCTAGTGTTTTAAATCACCAACATTGTGATTTTCAAGACATGTAGGTAATGTACTCATTAATTTCGATAAGTTGTAAAATCAATAGAAATTAACAGATAAACCTATACACTAAGATGAAAACTATCTTCAATTTAGGCCTATCAACAGGGTTTATGGAACACGTATTTAATTTATATCGATCAAAAAATTCCAACTTGAAAGAATCATAAATATTTATTTTGATTATTTTTATACATCCCAATAGCAATGATAATTTATAAATTTGTAGCCTTTACAAAGATAGAAACTATCTTCAATTTAATCTGTAGATTTGATGGCTGAATTAGGTATTTATGTCTATCATGATTATTAAAACATGTCAGAGCTAAGAATCACAAATATTTCTTTTAATTTTTCCAAATTCATCTAGGACCAATGAATATTATAAGCTTAGTTTATCACCTTAAGTCAATATTACGTGATATGTGAAAGTATCCATGTAGAGATCTTGAAAAAGATAAAATAAAAAGAGATGATATGGGTAAAAATAAAAGAATTTGGATTTCTTGAACCATTACAAACTTGATATTAAATGTTTCACCCACTACCGATAATAAAAATAGAAGATGGACTTACCACTGTTCAGTCTGTATTGTTTTCGAGCCAAATATCCTTTTCAACTCATTCTTGGGATTCAAGTAACGGTGTTCAACACTGAGCAAGTTCTTTCTTCTGGTGGTCGCCACTGCATCGGGAGAAGGTCGACTATCAACTATTATGCTCTTTCCCAACATTTCATTTACCTCTCTTACCGAACGCTCTACTTCGTCCTGAAACATTCAACATGGAAATTAAATTCACATGAAATTGGCAACATGGAATAAGTAAATTAATAATCAGCTAGTGATAAATTGATTGAATAAATTGAACATGTTAGTTGTTTGTCTGACCGAAAAATAAAGTTTTAGAATATAAACTAGGTCATAAAAATTCTTATGGAACAGGAAAATCACCCATGAATTATTACAGTTTCAATGTAGGCAGGTAATCAGCTGTTGCTAGAACTCCTTTATGACGCTACTTTCGAGTTAAGACTAGACAAATTATGGGAATACCTACATTATGGATTCATTATGTAGTTATGTAGTCAGTCAATTTAAATTCTATATGCTATAAATATCAATCAAGCTACTGAATCCATTCATGTAACATAGTTCTTAAACTCTATATTTTCATTTGATAAGATACATACACACTAGACTATAATAAATTCAAATACACGAAAAGAAACGTGAGTGTAGTGTTCTGAAATTCTAATTCTGATACAATGAAAAATACATGAATCCACTAGTATCTATATCTGTAAAGCTTCATTTACATTATTCAAGGATTATTGCCAACAAATATATCACTCCCTCAATAGACACGATGAGATCAATTCGTCCCTTAAAGTGGAACCCGATTTCTTGTACCTGGATATCTGTCACTCATCATTTATTCATTTTAATGATGAATTGGTAATAACTTAGATGAGAAATAAAATAATATGACATAACGTTTTGTCCCTCATAATCTATTGTTAGCTGATGAATCTTGAACATTGTCCACAGAATCGATCAATAAGATACTGTTGAAGCAATAATTATCAAATTTTTATAAATGTGTATTAAACATTCACCTCAATATTGTCCTCACTACTACGGGCATTATTCGGCATTTTACCAGTCTTTTTCTTCTTCTTCTTTTTCTTTCGGCGAGTGACATCTCTGGCGTCGTTGGCACCATCGCACGCATTCAAAGATCCAGCAGTTTCATGATCATCATCCTCCTTAACTTCAGATTCCGAGTGAGACTGCTGATTCAACTGAAATAACAAGAAATGAGTCACTTTCATTCTACTGGTAACCGTATGTATAGATGGAATCATCAAATGGCCCCTATACTGTCATATTACAGAAGATCCACTGGAATTTTCAGTCATGGACATAGAGAATAAAATTACCATGGTTTAAACGTTGAATAAATTAAAGTCAGGTCAAAGAGTCCTATAGTAAGTGAACATCTTCCTGAGTACAGTAATGTATTTTAGTCAAATTTCTGCTCATTCTGAATTAAATACTAAGCTCATGTAAGGTTTCTGAAAGCATACTCACACTTATACACAGGAAAATGGATAAGGAGATCCAATATTATTGGCTAAAATACGCTTCATCTCTGTTCAGAACTGAGACACCAAGTCTGATCAAGCACATTCAGGGTGTTGCGAATGTTTCTCAAAAATAACATTATGTACAGTAGAAGTATATAAATAATAATAATAATTGGAATACAAGTTGAACGTACCAAATCGTATCTGTTGATGTTGAGTTGCTTCTTTTTTGCACCTCCTGAGCTGGAAAAATCAGCTTCAGTATCACTCCCATCATCAGCCAAACAGGTTATGTCTTTCTCTCCCTGGAGACCAAGCTTCCTCAACATACGCGATGACATTTTCAAAATTCTATTTAATTATTCAGATGATCTAAAATTATACTGAAAACTGAGCTACCAAACTCCATTATAACATACGAGACAAAAAACAAGTCTCGCTATGTTCAAAGAACTTCTCAAAGAAAATCTATGAAATTGCTAAATAATCTACTTGAATTTGACCAATATGAATAATAATTGAAACGAAATAAGTGAATTCACTAATGTTTTTACTATTATTATGAAATGTCAATCATTTTTAAAGCAAATAAATTATTCTCTCCTGTATCACCGTCTGTCGATTGGGCCTGTGTCGAATCGAAGACGCAAGCTGATTATGACATCAACATCGGTTCAGTTGATATCCATCAGCTGATTCAACGCATACGATGATCACGAAGAATGGTTTAATTTTTGCTGTTCAGTGTCTAACAAACTGATAAGAAACTATCAATATAACTATTCAAAACTAATATTCAATGATTATTTGATAAAAGCATCAATCAATGCTCATTTACTTTCAGGAGATATCCATCTTCTGCTAAACCATATTTGGCTAGTCTATTCTTTCAGCTTCTAAGCTAAATATCAGAGCCGCGATAATTCAAAATATCACACTGATAATAATTTTATATCATCACACTGATAATTCAAATGTCATCAGAGAATTCTCTTGGTCAAAATGAAAGCAATTGGTAATTATTAACTGTAAGGTATACGTGCTTTTGAATTCATTCAACATGAAAAATTTTATGAGTTATAAATTTAAAAACGTGCCAACTAATAACTAACTTTTCAAGTTGGACATTATTTTCTCAAATGCATTGACGTCTTGCTAATGAATCTTTGTAACATTGTGACTGCACCTATTTTTATAGAATCAATAGAGGATCTAGAATTTGAGGTGAGTGTCGTCATCCACATATTTTCTTCACTTCTGTTCCAAATTTCCATTTCCTTCTTTTTTAACATACACTAGCTATCTCAATAACACTTACCCTATGCAAGTGTATGCTGATTGCTGATGCTGCAAGCTAATGTACCCAAGACACTCCAAAACAATGATTTGGTTGTACACAACACATTCAACAATATTTTTTTATAATAAAATTCCATCCGGCTTGTGAGTACTATTGATTTTTCAAGAATAGCTTAAACAAATAATAAAAAACAATAACTTATACCAATCCACAGACATGGCGATGAATTTAGCAATTTCAGGTAACAAAATATATTATTTAATAGTAATACAACTTAATTCATTATAGTTTATCTTGTGCCTACTCAATTTATATTAAAAATATGTGTAGCCTGTATCTAATTTATTTTTTAATATTGCAGGACTCAATGCATGCATCCTATTTCACTCAGAACACAGGCGTGGTTCAAAAGATTACTCAACATGACAGTTTAATAAAATTAAAAACTATTCGGTACTGCATTTCTTGAAACTTATTGTACATACATTTTTTATATACAAAAGGACGCGTTTCAAATATTTTCACTAATTTAGTGCTCATAATTGAACCTGCAGTTCAAGAAGTATAAATAAGAGAATAAAATTGAATGGCTCTCCTAAAAGTCCTAAATGGGAGATTCATTTTTAAACAAGTATAATAAGTAGGTCTATTTAATAAGTTAAGTCAGGATTGTATTCTTCTCCATTCAATCTCAAAGATTCAGAAAAATTATAATACTAATATTATGAGTTCTTGAATATTTCTAATCATAACTAGAATCACAGATAAGACAAAAATCTGTCATTTTACCAGAGACGAAAAATAGTTTAAAAAGCAAAACCGGTATCTTATTTGAATAAATACTTGGATGTTACAAGTCTAGTCATTAAATATTCAACAAGAATATAGTTTTTCTATGTAATAGAGAAATAAAAATAAGAGCTCTGAGCTGAAGGAGTATTATTTTTCATTGAAATAAAGCAATACTGAATGGTGCATGAATTCAAATTTTAATATATATATTCAAACAATATCAGACTCGAAAAACTAACAATGTGAAATAATAATATCGAATAACGTAACAAAATATACATCAAATCATAATCTACATGAAGAATTACTAAATTATCAGTTTCAAACGTGTTTCCTGAATTGGTTTTGGGTGGGGCTGGCACTGAATTTGAGTTGATTTTGTTTCAAATATTCTCTGCTGAGTCATCCGTGAACCAACCTATAGAGTCAACTATCAATTAAATCGAAATAAAACGTGGTGTGAGCTTGCGAGCTGTTTCAACTCAGTAAAAGTGCATATTTTGTGTTTTCGTGTGACTGATGGTGTCTATATAATATCATACGGGTCAGCAGCCTCTTCTGTTATAAATATTATCTATCCAAATCCACATCCTTCCAACCCCCCTGTTGCCATTTCACTTGTGTCCAGCTCCTTTCCAAGTTCATTGTCCTAGCAAATACCTGTCTAAAATTTCTTAAAGATTCTTTTAGCTGCTGGCCTCCTCCATTCATTTATTGTTATCTGTCAGTTTATTATTTAATTTACTATTCGAATTATCATTGCAATTATCCGTTTATTTATTATTTCATTTGGTTGGAGTCAGATAACGTTAATTATTTCATTAAATTCAGTTTCATTATCTATACCATTTTTCTAATTTAATATCAATCCTCCTCAAAACCTTCCTCCCATCTTCCTCATAGAATGACAATGATTGTAACAATCTAATGTGGTTTTAGCATGTTATAAGACAGTGATAAATATAATTACATAAGTGTATATTTATTTCAACTTGATAAAATAAAGTTAAAACTAAACAGTACGTAATATGAAACAAAATGTTATAACAGTATCCCAATTTGGGTTACAATATTAGATTAATCAAGTACTACTGTATTATAGTTTGATAACATGACAAAATTAATGAGTAATAATGGGCGAGTAAAAATATATTAATGTAAATCTGCATAATTATAATATGGTATATTACTATTTTTATGTACAAGAATTTCTATACAAGAATTACATAAAAAGTACAATAGGTACTGTGAGGATACTTCAATTTTTGGTAATACAATAAGTTACTATCGATTAGAAACATTAAAAACAATAATTATGAAGTATTTTTGTGATGAAAATCAAACAATCTATGAACTCTTAGTTTACTGTGTTCATAAAGTCAACACTAAGTTATGTACATAATATAATTAAATTTATCTAAATGGAAGGAAGTTCTATTTATCTATTGCAATGATACCATCTCCAAGAGAAGTAAATTACAGGTTTGTTGAAGAAATACGATAGGCCTATTGAAATAGAATTCATACGATAGATTACAAGAAGAACTTTCTTTTAAAATAATGAGGAGTAGAATATTCCAACATTACTGAATACTTTAAAACATAAGGATTTATTTTCCATTTATAAAAGGCATGCTTAAAGAAGCAAGATAAATAACAATTGAATGTATAAGAGAAAAGAAATCATTCAATGTTTCGTTTAAAAATTAAGGTCCTTAGAATAAATACAATTACATTGGAAATTTTATTTCCAATATATATAAAAAGCTTGAAAACTAATTCAAAGTCTGTAAGATACATGGTAATAATGTAATTTTCATCAATTCTATTAGCAACAGTAATAAGTAATAATGTAACATCAGATAAAAGGTAGAGCTGTTGCTGAATATAAACAGAAAATTAAATAATGCTAGGTGTTAATGATAATAAAGTTGGTAGGTATGATTATATTTAGGAATAATTGAATAGAATTTTAAATCTTTAGATGAAGCTGATAAGGTTACAATAAAAAAAAAGAAATGATCACAGGTTAGCACCTCTATTAATTCAAGTTCAATATAAACATTACTAAACATAATTTATTTTTCAAGATTCAGTTGCAACTATCAATCACTTTACAACGATCGATAATAACTGGGAAACTGTATCATTGAACAGTTTGGAATTTGAATTTTTAGTTTATTGAAAGATAGCACAGAGAAGGAAGAACAGAGGATGCATCTAGTGTTGCGCTAAATGGGTCCCCAGCATTGAAAGTTGGGTCCCCAATTCTTAGTTTTTCGGCTAGGGAGAGGGAATTGTGGAATGCCTCTCCCCTCTACCACGACAACTAATGTAGTTGTAACAGATCTTAGACAGAAATCAACATTTGCAGACGCAATTCATGGCTAATGGTATGAATTGCAACTGTACTTGGGCGCAACAATGTCCCGTATGGAAGTTACCTCTGTTCTTCCTTCTCTGTGAAGATAGTTAAATGCCCCTGATTTATGGCAAAAGTGTTCATCTCAGTTCATCATAAAAATATATTTGAAAAACCCTAAACACAAAATTATGAAACGATTTAAAGCTGTTGATATGGTATCTTGGGAGTTAGTGAGTATTATAGGTCTCCTATTAGCTCAACTAGTCAAATCAATTGCAGCTAACAGATTAAATTTCATCTGCAGTATGTTAAATTCTCCAAATTACTTCCAATATTTGTATTGATTATGATTTTAGTAATATAAATTGAAATTAATTCAATAAATCGAATAATGCCCAAATTATTCTGTTTCTAGTATGGCTTTTGTTACTCTCGTTCTTTATAATAAACGAGTTCATTGAAAAGTATCTAATAATAGATTATAATCATTTCTATCATCTATTCTAAATTGATGAAATCATTATTGTTAATTTATGAATTATACTACAATTATTCCGATTTATCAGTCTGAAAATAACTTGACTCATATTGAAAATTGATGAATGAAATGCAAAAAATTACTTTTTGGAAATGTGAGCTTATAAGTTAATAGAGTTTGATTAAAATGCGTACAATAATACTCGACATAAATGTATTGTAATAATCCATATTTGAATAATGTATAATTCGCAGCAAAGTATTTTGGCATTTAGGATTCTCTAGATTTTGTTCCCAAAAAAGTTGATATTGGAGAGGAGAGTTTAGGTACTTTAGGTTTAGAGTTTAGTATAATAAGATGATAGATTAAAAATAGAATGACAAAATGTTGAAGAATAGCACACTTCATGATTGCACAACATCTCTCTGAATTTTACTAGTCGAACTAGGAATTACTTTTAGTTCTATCAAAAAAGGCAAATTTTGTTGTACAGCAGAATTTTTTCACAGTATTAATCGAAATAGACGGATTTCACTGAACATACAATGCAGAATATTTATGAGAAGACTTCCCAATATCAGTATTAACTATATTCGAAGAAAATCTTTTAGAGATTATTTAGAATTCGTTGATAGAATGCTATAAGTAGATTTGAAATTCCAGATACTATGAAGACGGAGAGTTAGTTCAGGGGTAATAGAGTGATATAAGTTTAGAAACAAGTTCTATTAATAAGATAATATTGTATGGTGCAGTCATTCAACTACATATAACAACCATTATTACATACGAATATTTCACTTAATAACAAGCATTTTTCAACAATACTAAGATTTAAAATAATTTATGTATAAAATATATTCTCTCATCTTATATACATCACGTTTTCCAAACGAAATAATAATTAGATTATTTTTCACCATCCAAGATATATTATAAGTACTAGGAATGATAGAATACCGGCAAGAATCAGAAACATGAAACATCTTCTTCTCCTGAGTTTATTCTGAAAAAATATCAAAGTTGATTAAAATGTACACAATTGACGAATAAATTCTTAATTAATGAAAAAGTGGTTGAGTAATCTAATGAAATTACAGTTAGATTGCTCACAGCTTATAGCCCAGTCAATGAAGGCCAAAAAATGGCAAACGTCGCAACAAATAAGAGACAAGCAGGACTATACTTGGACTATACTTATTTTCATTTCCATTAATATTTCAAAATGAATTGAAGTGTTGAAATTATTGTATTGTGTAAAGTAGGCAAAATGGGGTTCTAGTTCTACCTGTTGTCTCCATTAATAAAATTATTTATTTTAATTTTATACGGGAATCGATAGTACTCGTTTGGATGTACATCCTCCAAAAAGTACCCAACTATGTATGAAAGGAATAAATATTAAATTTGATCAAAAACGTCATGGTTTTTATCAATCTCAAACATGAACAAACTGTCAGAAAACTCTGCTGAGATCAAAGCAATGAATACTTAGTATTATTCCGAATTCGAAAATTGTTGGAATACTTACCGATAATTCGTTGGCCTGCCTAAGTTGTGAGGTTCCTTGCGATACGCTGTATTCTGTTTTTTCTACACTGGCCTCTATACTGTCAACGTGCTCTCCTTGTTCATGGACAAGCGCTCCAAGCTCTTTGAATAATTCATTGACTCCAATTATTTCTTGCTGTAAAGAATTTTTTTAAATTAGTCTATTTCAAGTGACATAGAATATTGTATGATATATTTTACATATAAGGAGTGGCGCATAAAGAACGCATGTTTTCAAAGTGTTATAAGAAAGTCAATTTTATTCATACATTTATCTTACATCAAAATACTAAGCAAATAACGCAATTTGAGAATTTGTATGAAAAACTCCAAAACACTTGAATATTTTTTCAAAATTACTTAGGAAATATGGCGCTCTTAATGCGTTAATGCTCATTAAAATCCTAAAATTGGTCCATAACTTTTGATACAGCAGCAATTTTTCAATGTATTGCAGTATTAAAATCTTCAATTGAACGATATTTACGACGGTAAACTTTGAATTTCAAGTGAAGAATATAATCAAATTGGCAATCCTAATGCAATAAGGCAGATGCCTTAGTTAAGTGGACAAGCTACCATCAAAAGACTTTCATATTCTCAATTTCGGTTTCAAGGGAAACACCATCCATCTCTATAAATATGAAAATTAAATAAGAAAATTCTCACCCCAAGTTTTTCTATGGCGGCTTCTTGCTGTTGCATCATTTGCAGATTCATGTCATCAGCTTGTGCCTGCATCTGAGCCTGCCTACTATTTCCAGAGCTCGGCCAGTTATCTTGCAGTTCTATCAACTGTTCACCGCCGAATCTGCTATCTACAACAATAACATGAAATATTTACGGTGCATGAAATCATCTTCTTTGTTACAATAAAACATTATGCAGTTATACAGTATACATGACTTGATTCGGTGATTCGATGACTTGTTACAGTTTAAATGCCTTCTTTCGAAACAGTAAGGTTGGTATTAGGTAGTGACAGTGATAAGGTTGATATTTCATTCAACTTGATCAATTACAACCATTTTATTCAACTTTTGCCATTGGATAACATTCTTGGGAAATAGTTTTGACAGTTTGGATGAATTTATATTAAGTTTTGGATGATTCATTTTAACTCATGTTAATTTACGTTAAAAGAAAGCATTGACTAATTAATTAATAAGTCATTTTAATTAAATGATTAATTTTCGTTGTACAGTTAGTTTGAACGAAGATTATGCATATGAGCCTAAGGTCTACTATAAAACCCCGTATAAAAGTGAAAATCCACAGTGTAAAATTGGTTCAACTTGAAACCGTGGATTAGATTAAACTAAGTTTAAACCGTGGATTTTAAGTACCGGTTTCCGAGCTCGGGATTTAGCCAAGTCCTAGACTAAAACGGGTGGCTATCGTAGCATCGACAAACGTTTGTCTCGACAGGTTAGCTCTTTAGGTTCTCACCGGTCTTAACCTCGCTAGTGGGTTAGCAGCATAGAGAGCCCGTGCTACCTCCTTAGTACATAGTGTCGAGACTAACGTTTGTCGATGCTACGGTAGTCACCCGTTTTAGTCTGGGACTTGGCTGAATCCCAAGCTCGGAAACCGGCCCTTAGTATTATCCAAGTAAAAACAGTGGATTTGAAGTTTAAACAAAGTTATAACGAAGTTTTGTTAGAATTAGGCACCATCTTCGTTTTAATCAAGTTTTACAAATTTAAGTTTAAAATTGGTTCTTCAGTTTAAACCGTGGGTTCATAGTTTGAACTGAGTTAAAACAATGTTTTGTTATACTTAGTTTGAACGAAAATGGTGCAAACGGGCTTTAGTTGAAGCGAAGATTATGGATACGGATTATGCAAAAACTTTCAAAAATGAATTTTTTAGGTTTATTATTATAAGAAATAATAGTTTATTATTTATAATAAGTTTATTACTATAAACTAAATAATAGTTTATTTATTATTGAAATCTGATTATTATAAGAGATGGATGTTTTTATAACCTGATCTTATTAGATGGAAGATCTTCAATATCTATCTACATAGCTCAACTGATTATACTAATCTATTACTAATCATGAGAAAAAAGTGGATAGTAATGATTGTTTTACCTCCGAAGACATCTTTCGAACTGGCGGACGGGGGTGGAGCAACAGCAACAAGGCCAGAGTTGGCGCGATTCTTCTTCATTTCATCGCATTCCCATTCGTAGGTTTTTGCCAAAATCTCTTTGAAAGCACTCAGTGTTTCTGTGAACTCGTCCTGCAGCCGCTCTCGTTGCATTTTCAACTCCCTCTGAAAATTCATCAATTTAAATTAATAAAATAATATCAAATTCATCAATTAAAATGAAACCCAGTTGTATATCAGTTGAGCTTGTCGTTTACAGCAAATGTATTATCTTGTTAATTAAATCTACTAACCCTAATCTAAATAATCATCTACTCTATTCTAAAGAATTATTGTGACAATGGAATGTAGAATCTAGTAAGAACTGAATGTTATCTAGTAAATTAATGTTAAGCTTCTTATGTACATGTACCTACAGTTTCGTGCAATAAACCGTCAAATTCAATGTGTAGTTGGATGCAAAACAAACTTTGATTATTGTTTTCAGTTCACTACCGACATGCAGTCAATTTTTTTAATGTAAGAAACGACTTGAAACATCGCAGTTCGTAATGGATCAAGAAATAATCATCTTTAAACTTTGATTCATCCGTGAATTTTGTTTACATTGGAACTGATTTCTAAGGGTCTAGCTTACTCTGGATTCTCAAGATCTAGAGAGAAATATAAAGTTTGTTCTAAACTGAACTTAATGAAATATTGATGATTTATTATTCATAATCTAGCTTCATCTCAACAGAATTTGAAAAAGTATAATGCGAATGAATTACATTTTGTGTGTAAATCAAGTTTAATAAATGTTTATTTCTTCAAACTGGACTTGAAGTATTGATTATTATTCACAATCTAGCGTCATTTAATTTTTTTTTAAATATTGAACGAACTGTATATTGTTTGAAAACTGAAGCTTAATAAATTTTCATCTGAGAGTAGGAATTCTACCTCTCCGACGTTTGGAATAGGTCATTTGTCTTTTGAGTGGAATGAGAGCCATCTTATCAGTTGAAAATGGATAACGGGCGAAATAATTTCACAATTACTGTTCAAAACACTTTTTACTAAAATAAGTGCGTAGTGAAAACCTGTCAAGTAATTTGTACATCCCAAAATAAATTAGTCTGACACAGTAATAAGAAATTAAATTTATTTGTTATAACTATTCAATTTTTAATTATAAATATACAAATTTTAATAATTCATTTAATGAATCTGAGAGGAAGTGATTAAAAATAATGATTAATCCATCTAAGAAGCAAGTAAGTTATATTGGTGGGCGCAATTTCACAATACAAATATATTTTTCTAGAAGAAATCAAACAAATGCTGAATGATAACTTAGAAATGCAGCTGCCTGCGTCACTTGCGTATTGCGTTGTGAAATCTCCTTGTTTACTCATTCACATAGAAAGACATCTGTGGTCTATTTACGTTGGTGAATACTATTACTTACCTGATCGATCTCAAACATTGAATAATGCATTTTAATCCTACATTGCAGTTCAACTCGTTGTATTAATCTGTTTCTAATAATTGACATGACTTACTTCATGCTTATTATAGGCCTAAGAGATGCATTACAGTTCAACTTATAATATTAATCTATTCCTATTCATTGAGTAGACTACCAAAGGATATTTCTTGGTTAATCTTTTCAATTTCTATTAAATCAGGAGATCAACCTCCCAGTTATACAGGTCATGTTATACAGGACAGTTATACCTGTACATGTCAAGTTTTGGACGGACTTTGTTTACTGTATGTTTATAGGAGATGGATAATAACCTAAGATGAAAAAGATGCAATAAACTATCTTACTACATCACAGTTCAACTTGTATTAATCTATTCTGATCATCGACATGACTTATATATCGATGTAAGATATTAATAGAAGAATAATAATTAATTGAACGATAATCCTAATTAATTGCTATATAATACTCTGAAGACTTCCGCTACTGCGAATATTGAATGCTTAATATTCAATTTTTGCAGTAGCGGAAGTCTTCATATATAGAAAATGAATTAGGATTTTCGTTCAATTAATTATTATGATTTAAAAGCAATTGAATAGTTGCAATATCTCATTTCCTTCCATCTTCATATTACTAGAAGAGATGGATGATCAACTGAGATAAAAAGCAGATATACACAGTAAATATCTAATGTTTAAATCTGATGAATGGTTTCAGATTTAAACAGATGAAAATTTTTGAAAGATTTTACCTGTTCTGATCCACTGCGTTGGAACGATATCTGCTGCAACTCTCTCAAAGAAGCAGCAGTGTCTGCTGCCAGATTATTCGTGTAATGCTGAATTTGATGCCTGATAAAAACCAACATAATGTTGAAATGAAAAAAATATTGACAAACCAGATAAGACTTGTAAAATAATGTACAAAATTGTAATTTGATGAAGAACAAAATGTCATACAATGGTAACTTGTGATTTGCATAGTATGACTTTAACAAAATTGTAATTCATGGAGAACAAAATGTCGTATAATACAATGTTAATTTGTTATTTGCGTTGCGTGGCTTATACGTGGGTAATTGGAAGAATGATGATTAATACATGGAAATACACATCTTCAGGTGGGTTCCGAACCACCGGGAAGCGATTTTGATGCACATCAATTTATGAGTTTAATGAGTGAATGGGTTCACTGAGGGTTCATGAGTTCGATGGAGCAGGCCTCAAGTGGTCACCGTTACACCGGGAGTAACAGACGCACGTCTCTCATCTAATCTATGCAATTAGATACCGGAGCGACTACCAAGCCTTCCCAATGATACAAGAGTTGGTAACAAGTATGAAAATACATATAAGAGCATACATTAGTATGTTCTTTATACTATAATATAAACTATGAAAATTCAAGTAAAAGATCAGGAATAGGTAGAAGCATTCTTTGTTATTCCATGATTTAATGTTAAAAGACATCTTCAAACAATCAGCTAACCATAATGAGATTCCTGACTTCAAATTGCAGTGGATTCACAATAGTAACTATTTTAGAGTTGAGTTTTCAAATTAATAAGCTGAAGACCCAAATAGTCTTCATTCTCATTACTGTAACATTCAAAGCGGATAAGCAATAAGAGCAGTATTGGTAGCTTCATTTTCTCAGGCATTTACAATAAATATTTTAAATCTTGACTGGTTCATTAATTGACTAAGGCACCTTAATTATTGACAAGAAATTAACTCATTACAAAATTTTGAAATATTGAGTGTATATGTTCACAATACATTTATAAAGATGCCTTCATCAAGAATTATCATACACCTTGAAAAAAGTGTAATGAGGTAATTCATTGTCAATACGGTACACGTGCCTTAGCAAAATGAACCAACTATATCACACCATGGTTGTGAGCTATTTCTTATTACTGGAAACTTTTATAAGAACAATAAAACTTACAACTGATCCCTCATATCTTGGGTGTCCTGAGCACTTCCCATCAAATTGGCCATTTTCTTCATCGAATGGACTGTAAAGAAAAACAAAAGTAGTCATTGATAATTATATAACCATTTTTTGATAGCATAATTATGAGCCAATTAAGATGATTTCCTTAGTGGATAGGCCTAGGGTTTTAAACTGTGTGAATGTGTGTTTGGTTCAACAAAGTATCAGATTGATTTATGGAAATATTAGCAAATGGAAGATAATTGAAACAAAAAATAATGGGATGCATAGAAAGTGATAAGAAAACTTACCATTTTGAGAAATCTTTTGAATATTCGTTCCAATGGTTTGAGCCAATTTTTTCGGATCTTTCTGTCGATCCCTTCCCAGCCCATTGTTCATCTGAGACGAATAAGTCCCGAATCCACCGTCCATTCTTCGACACTGCAATAAATTTCATTAAACTATTAAAGCAATTAAAAATCACTCTACAATTCTTTTTCAATTCACATACATCTTCTATGACAATTCTTTGTATGCTTTTCCGAGAACAAAAAAAAAATTTATTATTAATTATTGATTAAGAACTAAACATAGTGTAACACTGCTAATTATGGTTCCAAAACAAACAATGTTACATTACGAATATGAGAAACCTACTTCTATTAAGTTGGATACTTGGTTAGTCAGCAAAATTAATTGCAATTCAAGTTTAAAGTTAAATCACCTATGTATCATTAATTAGAAGATTAAGTGGACTGGGGCCTAATTCATAAAAATATAGGTCTGTAAGTGTGAAACAGAGAAATGTCGGACACATTCTGTTTTTGAATATCACGACGTACTATGAAATAAACTCATGTCTGGTATAGGTTTGCTTTTTTCCTTTACTACAGGACTTCTAACATTGGTGAAACAGGTACGCTACCTATAGTTTTAAATACAGTAGCATAAATTTTGCAGATAATGCTTTTCTCACATTTTGTTGGTTGAATAGTTTTAATTGTCATTTCTGCAAGTTTGGGTATGGAAACGCTAATCTTTTCTTATAAATGGTAACTTATTATAAGTAAAATGAGAGTATTAAGTAATAAATTACATTTATTCTTATAAATAAGTGAAAAGTTACAGTCAGCCAATTTATAAGAATTTATGGAAAATTTAGACAGATAATAGTAGTTTATGCAATGGTTGTATTATGAGAGCTTTCAAACGACGAGTGAGATACCGAGTTAGAAATACGAGCGGCAACGTATTGCTGCTTTACTTTGCCTTTGTCAATTATAGTTTGGTTATCACTTATTAACCTAACCTACAAAATTAACAGGTTAAGTCATTGAACTTGATGCAGTACAAGGAACTGAACATCTAGTTTTCAGGCAACTATATAATATAACTCATTCACTTTTATTTCTTGGAAATTAAATACATGGATAAAGACTACAATGCAATTTTGAACCTTCAAGTTGGCATTCCAATTTTCATTAAATGTTATAACTTATTAGTAAATTATTCCAGTATTCAATTGAAAGATCAGAATTCAGAATCTGTAGAAATTCAAAAATACCGTATATTGTTCAAAAATACCGTATTGGAACGGCAATTGCGACTTACATAATGTACCTACTATTCTGTAAAATTATTCTTTTGTGTTTCATGATGGATGGTTAGTAATTAAATAGTAGTAGAAGCTCACCTGTATGTATGTAGGCTTATTACAGGAATCAAGCAATAAAACACATTAAATACAATCGAATTTGAACTAAATTATTAATACTTAATAAAATATTGATTTCCTAAATGAAAACTATGATAAAAACTGAAATATTCCGTTCCTGTCTTCTGTCTTCATTCACTTGTCAACTCAAGCAATGCCATCAAGATATCTTTGAATCTCACGAGCCCAGCTGATGTAGATGTAAGAAAATAATTATTTATTTGTACGATTGAAGAATTAATCAATAATAATATGAAGAAATATTATAGGAAAAAATTGTATAGTTCATTCTCCTTGTAATTCAAAGCTGATGAACAGATTACAAGTTCACTTGACTGACAATCACATTGTAGTGTAAGAGCAGCTGTTTGTCAGCTGCTTAGCAGACTCGTTGCAATTGCAGTCATGTCGTCAGTTTGTTGATATAGCCTAATTTTATTTGTTTTGTTTAGCTTCTAATTTGTCAATGTGTGAATAGTCACGAATCATCTTATCATTTATTGCTTGTTGAATTTTTCTTCGGTGTAAATCATTATGTCTTCTCTGTTGAACTCGGTGAACACGTTGGCAGAATACAAACTAATACCGGCAGTTTTTTCATTGCAATCAAACTTCTACTATGTTTAAGAACATTTTGAATTCTCTAACCGCAATGGTTTCTCACGGCTTACTCGGAAAGTATATTCACATTACATGTGTTGTTGCATTGTATTGGGTAGTCTCAATAACTACTGTATTCATCAATAAAACCTTACTTAGTGATAATGATCTTGACGCTCCGTTTTTTGTGATATGGTATCAGTGCCTAACATCAGTGTTCATATGTCTATCTCTAAAAAATGTGTCAAAACTCTTCCCACAACTGGTGTCTTTTCCGGAGGGATCTCCATTTGAGAAAGACGTTATAAAAAAGGTGTTACCATTGTCTTTGATTTTTGCTGGTATGATTGGATCAAACAATCTTTGTTTAAAATATGTTGGAGTGGCATTTTATTTTGTCGGACGCTCATTGACTACAGTTTTCAATGTAATTTTGACATACATTGTACTTCGACAGCGAACTTCCTTCCAGTGTATAACATACTGTTGCATCATAGTTGGTGGGTTCTGGCTGGGTGTCACTGAAGAGCATGGTATAGGATCGCTCTCATTCATTGGAACATTCTTTGGAATTATGGGTTCGTTATGTTTAGCCTTTTATTCAATTCATACAAAGACTGTTCTACCTAGTGTAAACAATCATATTTGGTTGTTGTCTTACTATAATAATACTTATGCGTGTTTCATTTTTATTCCATTGATGATATTTAATGGAGAAATTAACACCCTTATGAACGCTGAAAAACTTTTTACAATACAGTTCTGGACCATTATGACTGCTGGTGGCTTATGCGGTTTTGCAATAGGCTACGTTACTTCTCTACAAATAAAAGTAACATCACCACTGACTCATAATATTTCGGGTACAGCCAAGGCATGTGTTCAGACAGTTCTAGCCACTTACTGGTACCAAGAGAATAAGCCTTGGATGTGGTGGCTGTCAAACTGGATTGTACTTTTCGGAAGTGCTGGTTATACCAGCGCAAAACAGAAGGAAATGCAAGAAAAGTTCAACAAGCTAGAAAAATCGCCATTGAAACCAGCAAATAATGTGTAATATCTGAATTAGACTGTATAATTGACTATCAACAAGAGACAGAAGAATTTTATCATATGACACTAATTGTCCAAAGCGCAAATCTTGCTATGTTAGTTACAATATAGTTGTGTGGTAAACACACTTTTATTCTATAGTGATGAAACAGTTCTATTTCTTAATAGTACATTGAAGAAGGCCATTTATCTAGTATGTTTGTAAGGTACTGGCAGATTAGTAAGTTAATATCTATGGACAAATAAGTTGATATTAAAATTTCAATGACTACCTGCTTGGAAATATTAGACATTATTATTTTCTTATATTGGTACGTCAATACCAATAAAATTATTCCAATTAATTGTTCAATCAAGTACGCTCAAACTATTGTTGCAATTTACTATTACACAACTAAAATGCGATTAGGGTCTTGAGGCAGCTCGTACACCGGAGCAATAAGCAATAGGCAATAAGCAACATTTGGATCATATGATCGTCTACTCTATAGAAACAAATAGTCCAATGCACACCTAAAGCAGCTGTTTCAGTGTGCATTGAACTATTGGTTTGTATAGAGTAGACAATCATATATGATCCATATGTTGCTAGTTGCCTATTGCTTATTGCTCCGGTGTACGACCGGGGTAAGTCTCAAACTTCCAAACTTTCATCATAATGCTGTAACTAATTCTTATTTCAGAAATTCAACAACTATCAAATCAAATTCTAGCAAAACACTGTCACAGCTTTCAGATTGTTATTGTGTGTAGTATAAATGGAAATGCTTGGAATAAAAATTTGATGATTTTTCATGTCTACTTGAATAAGTAATGAAATCCTTTTTTTATTGGAATATAGTCTTGTTGTAAATTTTATTTCTCTGTTCAATTATCTTCTTTATTATTTGTAGAAATTATCCACTTGAACATTTTTTTAGGACAATTCAAATAATTTAAACTGTTTTGATTTAATTCATCTTTTCAAGTCCAGCTTTTAGGAGTTTCAATGAACTAAATTACTTCGATTATTAAACCCTCCTATGATATCAGGCTTAGTCTTTATTCCAACTTTTTTTTATACATATTTAATAAAATTCATTGAAACTATTTGATAAAATTTAATTTATTCAACTTTCTAATAATTTCTATAGAATTAATTTCAGTACCTACTTTCTCTAAAATCTCTAATGACGCAATAATGTATTTCTTAAATATACAAATTTACCCAAGTTTGTGTGTTAATACACTATTTTAATCTTCAACAATGCATTCCTGTTATAGTTAGTGATACCTTTGATATGTTGATATTTTTATTGAAACGATATGCATTTGTTTTAGCTCAAAAACTAGATCATAGAATGTATCACATGTAATTTGATTTGGTTCTACACAATGATTGATATTTATAAAAGTGCTCTTGTCGCTCAAAAACAAAAAATTATAAAATTTCGACTTCATGGTAAGATTTTTTCAATTGTGTTTTCATGAATATAAGACCGAAAATTTGTTAGACCATATAAAAATGTGATGAAGCACTGAATTCAATAAATAATTTATCCTTATGAATTACTTCCTTTGAATATTGGTCTTCTGAATTATTATAATTTGAATGTTATGTTGTGATAATAATATTGTTATTTGTCATCTGTGATTATTTCAAATGTTATTGCAGTTTTGTGCTAGTGGATACATTTGAGCTTGTGTATTATTATTAAAATATTTTTCGAACAGTTTTATTTGGAGAAAACCACAGACTTTATTAAAAAATTGAAATTATTGTATTCTGTCTATGTAAATTTATACCAAACTGTACAAATAAATATAATTATGTAAATAAAAAAAGTTTTATATTTAACACCTTTCCTTTCATACCAGATTTTTAGTAAGATTGAATTAGAGAGATTAGATCACCCTCTAATAACTCTACTCCAGCTGTAAAGTTACTACAGTTATTAATCTAAGTAAACATGAACTTTGATCAAAATTTTCCAAGTTTAATCCAATAGTTGTGAATATTTACAATAACTAATTGCAAATATTTACAAATTTTGAATAAAACTTGATAAATCTTTATTATGAGCTATCACAGATGATCTGTTTGTTTAGTGTGAGATCGCCATTTTCTGAAATTCAATCTTACAAAAGGAACCATGGCCACCTTAGAACATGGTGGCCATGAAAGGAACGCCCATGAATAGGGCCCTACATTTTACAGAATTTGTTTCTTTGTGTGACTTCAAGAATTCTTTGTGGATCATCAATCTCAAATTTAATGGAAATATCCTACTATTATTATCATTTGCATCTTGACCAAGGTTCAGTGTCAACTTGGTTAGCAGGAATATTAAAATTTCATATTAAATTTATTGAAAAATTGCAAGATTTGTATTAGAGTTGGAAGGATCAGGATGATTCCTATCGCATTTATCCAATTCTATTAAATTCATAATAATTGATGGAAGAAACTCTTCAGTTTATTTTATAATAGGCTACTATTGGGATTCTCGTTTAACATTGATTATTATTTATTGCAGTACCATGAAGACACATAATTAAACGGTCACAATCATTCGATGAACAAAACAATACCAGTTCATTTCCAACAATGAAATCATACAGCCAGTTACAGGAAAATTTAATTGACTTTTACCACCGTAAAATAATGTCATCTAACGGAAGCAAAGCCACGAGAACCGTCAGTGCAATGACGTCATTTTACGGTGGTGGTTTCAATCAATTGAATTTTCATGCAACTGGCCGTTAATCCGTTACACGCCTGTGCTACAAAAATTAGGGGCTAGTTCCATAAAAATTTAAAAGTCCTATAAAAAAGGAACTTACACCAGGCATGGATAGCACGGTGAGCTACGCAATAAACTCACAAGTCTAATCTCTAGAAAGAGTGATCATTCTCAGCACTCTAGTGTAGGTCTGCCTTTTTTATTTATTACAGGAATTCTAATTTTCATGAAACCGGCCCTCATCGGTTGTATTCGAAAGTGCTTTTTTAAGCAATTTATTTTCTCTATTAATACAGTATTGGAATTCTCTGATATCTATCATTTGATTACATAAGATTATTGTGGTTATCCTTATTTTGTGTAATCCACTATGCAGTGATAGATAGAATAGATTATTATTTTTTCAATTGAATTGAATTGGAAAAAAATTAATATTGTTGTGGTTATCCTAATTTGGGAAATCCACTGCAGTGATAGATAAAATGAAGATTAAATTAATATAACTGATACGTTTTGAAAAATGTGTGAAATGGCTGAAGGTATTTTTCATCTGTATTTGGAAATTTTAAATATTTTCAGCGATTTATTAACAAATAACAGTACATGTAATAATATAAAAACATAATTCAAATAACTTCAAGCACAGGAAGGAGCACTCTGAATTATCTCTACTTCAAGTAGGAAATAGTAGATTGTGGCTAGTCTACATCCAAGACTTTATATTGCTTGCTGTAGTCTCGTGAAAGAACAATGGTAGGTACTGAATTTAATATCAGAATAAAGATTTTTATTTGTTCTTCATGTCGATTCATTTTCTTACACTGCAGTCGTTAAATAATGCAATAAAAATAAATACGGTAGCCTACAACTTAAGAGTGAAATTGTTACTCACTCGAAAGTGGGAGAACTATGAAACTTTCAGCTTTCAGAAGCTAGTATTCATCACTATAAATTGTTATGGGTGGCACAATCTGTCACTTTAACGCATCCGAAAGAATTCTATTTTAGCCTGAATTCTATTCTATTCTAGCCTGGATACGAACGAGCGACATTTGGGCGATTTGTGATTCCCGAGCGATTTTGCTGCAATCCACTCGGTAATCACTCGCGATTTTCCGTTCTAAAAAAAACTGTATTTCTGGCAAAAAAGCACCAAACCTTTTATTTTTGAAGTACTAAGTCAGTTTCAAAAGTCTATCGTTAGCAAGGAGCATGTTTCAATCGAAGCGCAGTTCTTGGTCGTAAAATCCGTGCCAGTCGAAGTAAACAAAGCGCGTTTGAGATGATCCAGATTGCCCTCTTCGGCTAAATTTGGACGATTGCTTGTAATCATTTCATGCCTATAGGCTGTTTATTGACTCCAGTTTAACGTTTATACTTGGAAAATTCACCAAAATGTGTTTGGCAATTTTGTGTGTGGAAGGAATTTCAAGCTAGAAACGAGGAATTTCAGCAAGAACGAGAACAGAAAAATAGATTTGATTTTGAACTTCTTTATTGCTCATAAAATACATAAACATAACAATCACATCAATCAAACAATAAATATGCATGAACAATAAATTCCAAGGTTAATAGGTACGGTATAGTAAGTGTCATTTATTTTTGTATCAATTATAAATCTCTCACATAAAATCACAAAGCTTATTAGTGATGTATGAAAAGTCATTTTATACAGATGAAAACAATAAAGGAATGAATGGGATAATAACACCCTATATAAAATAATGGTGGAACCTGATAACAAGAAAATTTACTGAATTTAATGTTATGGTATGAACACTTATTAACCTTTATGATCGTTTCTACCTTGCCAGATAACAAATAAATAAATAAATAATATTTAATAGTATTTACAAACTATTGATAGTAGGCTAATTATCTAAATAATGTAGAATATTCAGTCCATAAACCAGAATGCATTTCTGATGCATTAAAAATTAAATTAATGCATTTACAATTCTGTGAAGTCTGCCTCTATTGATTTGGCCCCACAGCCCAAACACAAAACAATGAACATTATCAAAGAGTTCGGAATTTAACAACAATCATACAGTGAAGCAGTAGAGTTAATGCAATATGTGTCTTGCTTTTCGTAGGATAGGCTATATTTTGGTGTCATAAAATTATTTTATGCTTGTATTTGTTTATGTTTGAAAGGCAAGAGACATACAGACGGCCACCCATGATGAGTCAAAAAACTGTATTGACCCTGGAGGGAGACCCCTTGTACAAAGGGGTGGAATGGGTTGAAAATAGGGCTCCTGGTTTTAGGAGGAAGAAGTTGAAACGAGACGTTGACTGCATGGGTCTGGATGAAAATCTTATGAATGCTTCATATTTAAGTCCATCAATAAAGTTTTGAGGTTTTAACATTAAAGAGGATTAATAAAGTATTTTAATGTGAATTATTTTCATCGTGTTTAATCTGCTCACTGTGCTGAAAAAAATTTCTGCCAGTGCGCTTGTATAGAGGTCTGAAAATGTAACATTTAATTGGTCAAAGATTTTATATCGTAACTAACAATGGATTGATAAGAAAATGAAAAAGTGATTTGCTTAATGAATAAAGAAGCGTTCAATCTATTTACAAGAAAGGCCTAAAAATAATTGAGTTTTCCTTAATTTTAAACCCCATTGCAACCCCATGTGAATACTTATATTGTATTCAATATATATTCTACAATATATGGTACATTGTATTCTAGATTTATTGAAAGTTGAGAATTTTCCAAACTGATAGTTTAAATGTGTGAAGCAATAGGGAAAAGTATTTAATGGTTTAGCGTACCGTATCGTTTCTTGATAATTCTTATAAACTATCATAGCTTTTTTATTGAATATAATATTCAAAATACTGAAATAGAATATCTATTGCAGTGAAACAAGTCCATTTTACATACTGTATTTTTGAGAAGCATTTACTTCCATTATAATTCCTGATGAGAAGCGAAAGTTGGGAGGGGAATCTCCTCAAGACGTTGAGAGTGTCAATATTCTCAGCATATTTCAGTAACAATGGACACGAAATGAGTGCAGTTGGTAGATCATGAAATTGTTTTTGTAAGATTAAATTTACATGCACACCTGTTGTAATAATTTTGATTTCTGTTTGGACAAGCACTCGTACACGGTACACACATCAATTCATTGATTTAGGAAGTAACATTGAAGGCCTAATTCTCATCATTGTACTGAATTAATCAGGTCTATTCTTTAAGAAATGTTATGGTAAATTCCAAGAAGTGAGATGATAAGATTTCATCAAATAAAAGATTACTTTCAATTCAGTAGCTTGAGAGTAGCTGGGCTGTTACGAACAATGCCAGATCTTCGAATTTTGGGCACCCCTGTAAAAATATATGTTGACACAACCACCCCTCCCCCCAAATATATAATCCAATTTGTTTTTATTAAAGCTTCAACTAAAACTCAAACTTTAATTTCAAATAAAACTCAAACTAATATAAAGCCGAAAAATGAGATAAAACGAGAAATAGCTAAATTTATGGATTGTGAATCAGATTAAGTAATTTGAATTGGTGAAAATTGCGGAGAAAGCTAAAACTAACATCATCAAGCTCTAAGAAAATGGGAGTGGCAATGCTGATAACGTAGAATGTCTACAAAAATCTGATTGGTCAATGAGCTGAACAGACGCCATTTTACGATTTCGACCAATCAGAAGCTAGCAGCTATTTAACGTCAGATGGACAGTCAGGTGTCATGTGACGTATTCGTACAGGTAGCTCCTGATTGGTTAGAATCGTAAATGGCGACTTTCCAACCTCTTAACAAATGAGACGGCTCGTTGAATTTGGAAGCATGACTTACAACAGCATTGCCACTCCTTTCTTTTGTGTTTGTTGTTAGTTGCAGGCTTCTCGGGATTTCTCATAATGATGTTTATACATTTGAAATTTTATAACACTTTGTTGAGCATTGATTGAGAATGTAAAAAATTTAATTTAAGTTATCTAATTCTCATTTGATTTGAAAATGTGATTTATTTAATGTAGAAAGTGATAAACAAAATAAAATAATTTAATAAAAGATCAAATCTATAATTTTTATTTATATTATCCAACACCTACAAACTGCCCTACGAAAATGTATTTAATTCAATGAATTTGATTTTAATTTTTGTCATGTAATAAAAGAGGAGAAAATATCACTCCAATCAATAGAGAGAGACAGAGGAAATTAGGAAGCGTTGCTTGGAATTATTCAAGAATTAGAAGAAGAATACTATAGGAATTGCATTGTAAATTGTAAATAGCAACCAACTTGTAAATTGCACGAAAAATTCGCTAGATTTTCCACGATGAACCTTTTTTGTGTTCAATGAATTGTCTAATAGTCCTTTGAAATTTGAACTTCAAACTTTAAAGTGCTTTGAATTATTGAATGTACTACTTTCTAAATGTTCACATAAAAAGAATTCAGCCATTTTTTCTATAACACAAATATTATTCGTGGCCCTTCCGAGCTCTGGGCCGGCCCCCGCACTGCTGGGTACGGCGGTTCATATACCTACTGTAGATTCGTCCCCGGAGTCAACCTTTGAAATTGTTCATCAATGGTGCATTTTGTAGTAGATTGCTACTGCTACAAAACTACGATATTCGTAGCTAGTATATTATAGGATGCTATAAATGCAATACCTTTTGTGAGTAGACTACTATATAGCAAAACGTGAGTTTAATTTTTTTCTACGTACCTATTTATTCTACGTGTCAAACAACAAAAATTGAAGATAATCATTCAAGTCGATCTGCAATATTGAATGCAATACTTGACTATATGGTGTTTGAAATACATATACTAGTATATTTAAATAGTTTACATATCCTTATATATACATAAATACAATCAGTTGTGTTTGATCCATCCTCTTCTCACTGGTACATTAAGTTGAAAGAAATATACACTTTCTAAGTGAAAAATTACTCACATAATACCAGGAAGAACCAATATTGTCGCGCAAAAAACGTGAGTAATTTTTCACTTAGATGTGTATATTTCTTCAACATAAATACAATACTTGTTATGAAGATTTTTGAAATACAGTAATATATTATGACCAAAGTATTACAGAACATTGATACCTATCACATAGTTTTGTGACGTAACATCTGTCCAAAATCTATAGGCTACCAATCAAAGGCCTTCACAAGCCGCCGCCTCCGTATTACAAGAGTTGCACCACCAAGGCTGCTCCTGTCTTGGGGATCACCCACATCACAACACTCGTCGGTTGCTTGAATGTTTATTTTCTTTAACTTTTTTCTCTGAATTCTCTCTAAGCGAATCGCCGTAAACAAATAAACAGAAGAGTCCCGCGTAGAAGCAGAAGCGAGCATGGCGCCTCCATGTCTTGAAAAGTGTGTTTGGCTCACATTTATATCTCTACAAAGCCTTTGAAGAAGATTAAAGGGTGAGAACACAAAGAAATTAGAGGGCTGCTTGACTGACTGACGTTACAGGCGCAATATTTGAACTCCCTGTTGGGTCTCACATTCAGATTTCAGCTCTTATCTATCATCTTAGCCTTCGCCTATCTTCTTATTGCATTTGATTGACTTTTATCAAATAAACAGGGTTTGAAGAATATCCTTAAAAGGTGGAAGGTGTTCTTCCTTCTAATAAATGTTTTTCTTCCTTCCTTGCCAATATATTAATGTTTTTTATTAGTGGCGAAGCGTGGTATACTTATTTGGCGATGACCAAATAAGCATTCCACGCTTCGCCACGGGTTTTTTTTTCTGGAAATTAACATTATCCAATCATAGTCCAAAGTCAATTATGAATAATAAATGTTTGTTTTCAAGCAATTCAATATTATTTTGCTCACTTTCTGTTGCATTTGATTAATTTTTTATGATTATGTAATTTGATAAGATATGGTGTTTGGTGTTTATTTTTCTTCACAGAATATGAATGGCTTGATTTTCCTTTCCCGTAAGATTGACGGGTCACATCTTTTATCATCAACTGTTCCAGCAATTTGAGACAATCCACTGTTTTTATCATATTGTACGTGTTTTGTTACCATGGGGCGGCTAAATGTAACAGTGTCAATGTGTCATCAAAACGGACGAAAACGGAAAATTGCACGAGGATCTGAGAGTATTGAAGAAGAAACTAGTACCTATTCTCTTTGTTCATGATAGATCTGATGAGACGTTAAAGATGCTCTAGTTGAGAAAATTGTAGACCAAAGACCTGTTTTATAGAAACTTAAAAATCCTTCATCAACTCACGGTGAATTCCAGGCAATTCAAATTCAGCGTAGAAAAAGAAACTGCCTGAAATTTATCATTGTTTATTTCATAATTCATCCAATTTTAATGAAGATAAAAATATCCAAGCTTAGACGTTCATCCTGTTCTAGAGGATTCAACAGAATCATTTGAAAGAATAAGTACTGTACACTTATTTCGAGAATTTCTGAGATAATCCACTTCCTTTATTTATCTCGATTGCAAGTAGTTTTATATTGTACTCCTTCAAATTCCATCTACGTATTTGGATGAAAGGCGGCGGCATTGAAATAAGAAACTAGAATTTTATCCTTTTCCAATTTTTTTTGGAGTTTTTTCCACTCTGTTCTGTCGGTCTCATTTATAGTTTAGAATGTAAGAAGTTGGGGATGTTTTTGTAAGTCGATATGCTTGTCAAGCCGAGTAGGAGGAATAACCTAATGGCACTCTGACGGCCACATAAAAACTGCCAGTTGCAAGATAAACCAACAGAATTACCATCCGTAAAATGAAGTTATTGCATTGAGGTCAGATTCGATCATTGGTTCCGTTGAATGATATAATGGATTTCCGTGCAACTAGCCGAATGTGATTTCTAACAATCGATCTGTAAGTAACGATCTGTGTCAGGTTCACAGAATGTATTATTGATAAATAATTTATCATGAATGAATCAATATTGTATTTTAATAAATCAATATATAGATAAGTATATAATAATAATCATCGAAAATTTCCCAGCCTAGATCCTCTGTTCAAAAAATCAGAAATATAATAATACAATGATATTCTAATAGAGAATAATTAAAACAGGAAGCGTTGTCAAGCAACATGAATAACTAAGGCTAGGCGTACACCGGTTAGTCAAGACAAGACGAGATTAGTCAAGTTTAGTCACATAGTTCCTTATGAAGCATGACACACTGATGCAATGACTAATCGGTGTGTGTTGATTCATTAGCAACTATGTGAAGTACTGTGACTAAACGTGACTAATCTCGTCTTGTCTTGTCTTGACTAACCGGTGTACGCCTAGCCTAACAGTTTAGTAAAAAATCTGGTAATTAATCATTAATTATCATAAATTTTTCCAAAAGTACAGTAGCAGAGATAATTTATTAGTCTCCTCTCCTTTCCTGTGACGGGAGTGATTTTGATTTATCTCCATACTTGACCAATCAAGGAAATGGGTTGATCGTTTTATTATTAGTTGGGAAGGTTTGACTTCTTTGAAATAACTTACGATGAATGACCAGCTGAAAGAGAGGCGGTGTGAAAAAGTGTGTGTATGAGGGAGAGAGAGTGGGAGAGAGAGAGAGAAAAGAAAAGGAAAGAGCTAACAAAAAAGCGAATGTAAAGTCTCCGGCTATTTAAGCGATTGTTCCCAGCTGTCATCATCTGGACCGTCTCTCTGGATCTGTTGGCTGCCAGATCTTCTATTCAAAATTGTGTTTACAATGTTTGTAACACATTCACAGGAAACACACAGCTTCGAGCTGTCTGTTAACCCTATAAAATGTAAACTAGCCCTGATGTCTTCCGTTTTGTAGGCCGATTTTGAAACAATACCGAAAATGAAGCGAAGACTTTTTCAGGCGATCTTTACTTCTCCTTTGTTCTTGACCCAAAATTATTGGTGTGTGACCAGAAATCATTGATGATTTGAAGAGTTCCGAGGAAATTTTGAAGAGTTTCGAACGCGAACCTTACAAAAGTACCGCATGCCTAAATAATGAGGGCTGGTATTAAAATTCCTATAAAATAGGATTCAATGGAAAACAATATTGAAAATAATCCCTCTTCCAACATGTGTCTTAAAAGTATAACTTGTACGTGGCTGATAAAGAAATGACACGCATAAAATGTTGTAAAGATATTGATGTTTACGATTAGTGAAAAATTGTACAAATACATGTTTCTCGAGGAGGAATTGGACACATATTTGGAGCAAATATGGACAAAATCCTGTTATGCCTCTCTGAAAGTATACATTTTCTACGATTGAATAAATGAGTAAATAAATTAATTATGCAATTCATAAGATACAATATGCTTAGAATCAGTTTGTACAAATTGATGCTTAGAATTAGTTTATACAAATTGATGCTTAGAATCAGTTTATACAAATTGTTGCTTAGAATCAGTTTGTACAAATTATTCATTCTCCTGTATATTTTAATTATGTCAATCATTTTACTATAGTGCTTTTCATCCTTGAAGACATCTGAGTACAGAAACAGTAACCCACAACTTTCCGAGCTAGCCAATCACACGCCTGCAACGTTGCCAATACGCACACTTCTATAATAGTGATGAACTGATGTTAATTTCTGATCATCTGCTCTACTTGTAAATCATCCAAGTTAACACACCGAGTCGTGGTATGAGACTGAAATTTCGGTTTAACACGCATGCTTTCACAGATGATTGAATAGCACACAATATGACAACATTGCCGGGCATTCCAATTGGTTAACGCACCAAGCTGGCCAGTATCTTTGAGGATGAAAAACACTATAGTTGACTTTATTAGTTAATATATTTTAAGGTGAGATCAAAAACCCTGAAACAAATTACAAAATTTGAACTTTTCAATTACAAAACCACTACTGAAGCG
Source organism: Laodelphax striatellus (assembly GCA_017141395.1). NCBI lineage: Eukaryota > Metazoa > Arthropoda > Insecta > Hemiptera > Delphacidae > Laodelphax > Laodelphax striatellus. The sequence goes on along the minus strand of CM029535.1, from coordinate 26,428,062 downwards.
CATCCAGTGTTGATGATGGACGTGATGTCCGAAAGCTCTCAACAACGTGAGTAGTTCAATAGCTTTTACTATTATTTACCAAATTTAGACAATTGTGTCAATGTGATTTTGAACAAGTTAAAACGTACAATATCGCCACTTGCGCTTCATATTCATATTCCTACTTATAAAATAATATTCGTATTGTTTTTTGAAAATTGTTTGAACAAGATTAAAAGATTTGAAATCAAGAAAAATCGAAATAATTGAAAAAATCTAATTTTTCGAAATAAGAGTATCACCAGTTTGCAGTCGTGTTGGAACAGAGCTATATTAATTATTTCTTTCAAAAGCTTTCTACTTTTCACATTTCATCGAAAATACACTGACTTTCTACAAATTGTTTGCGTGCTTTTCATTTCCATTTTATGAAGACCATCAAGACGATTGTGAAAACTACAGTCGATTTCCAAGACTCATTCCATCAGCTCTTTGTAAATTTCTACTTCTCAGGATTCATGAAAATTACTCAATATTCGCCAATTATCATGTATTCGCCACATAATAATTAATAAATATTTCTGTTGTATTAGCGGAATTCCATGTATTATCATCTATAATAATGTTTTCATGTTCATTTTCGCCCACAAAGATCTATATTGAAAAAAATCAAGTGTTTCTTTGTGAAAATTCAAGTAATCTCCAAGGATTTTCGTCTACATAATCAATTGTGCGGATGGAGATGCCACTTCTAAGAGATAGATCCCTCTACTTTTAATGATAAGAAAAAATACAGAATATTCGCCAATAATTATCAATCATCATTCTCGATTGCAAAGATTAGATTTCCAGAGTTGATCTTCAAGACTCATTTCATCAGCGGTTTGTTTATAATAATCGAGTGTGAATGAAGAGGCCACTAAAGTTGGCCGTTTATCTGTTGCTCTTAAAAATAACGATGACAGAGACAGTCAACAGACCCAGCCGCTCTGCTCTGCTATTGGTCGCCCGGTTTGGGGTGGGCGCTCGTGATTGGCCGAGGGTGGTGGCTTCAACGCCATTTTGTTCAGGTTTTTTCCGTCACGTGGATTTTGGGAGAGATAGCGGCCGATTTTGTATACAGATCGCTTCTTTCGGTACCCGGAGAACGTGGAACTTTTCTGGACGGTAAACTAACGTTCGACTTCAGTGTTGTGTGTATAGATAAGAGCGAGCATAGAAACATTCTAACGTTGTTTGTATAATCCGTCCAAACATCTAGAGAAATTGTTTGTGTATCATAGCCGTACTTCAATACACTTCTTTATCTAAATGTTTATGGATTTGCTTGTCGCTTTACGGTTTAGATTTTCCTTCTTGGGCTGTTGTTGATAAACTCACGTTGATAAATAAAAACCGAAATGATAAAAACACAGCAACTGTACAACGGTGCAGTACAGGGTCGGGAGTCCTCCCAGTACCACGGGGTTCTCCATCAGAGTATCAACATCCAACAACACCTGACTCATCTACACCTGCATGCGTCTTTGCCGTCACTTCCAGGCACCTCTTCGAACCCAGCACCCAACAACTACGAACGACCACAACACGATTTAAATGGTAAATTACACGATTTAAATTTAAACGAGCAGCCCACATCATCATCCCAGCTAACTAAGAACGGCTCGCCCCGTAAACCAGCAACCAGAAGACCCGAAAAACCGCGATACTCGTACATTGCTCTCATCACAATGGCCATTCAAAGCTCGGAGACGAAGCAGATGAGACTCAGTGAGATCTATCATTACTTGCAACAGAGATTCGAGTTTTTCCGCGGCCCGTACACCGGTTGGAAGAATTCCGTGCGACACAATCTCAGTCTCAACGACTGTTTTGTCAAGGTAAGTCGAAAGTTACCAATACATTAGAATATAATAGAATAGAATGTAATGTATGTATAATAGAAACTAATTAGCTTCGTTTCATCAGTAACTTGTGGTTATTATAAGTATTTGTCAGTAGAATGATAGATAAGTTTATTACAACTCATCACCAACTCATCTATCATTGAAAAACGTAGCGTTATGTTTCCATAGCGTCGTATTTCAATCCGCAGCTTCAAAATTCTGAGTGGTATAAAAAATATTGCTAGTAAGGTCTAATTCAGTAACCAGTTACTCACTTTCAATTTCTTATAACTACTTCATAAATAAGTTCCGTAATTAACATTTCCAACCATGATAAAAATGTAGGTAATTATTCGAATGAAGTCGAATCGTACTGTATACTGAATTTTTATTGAATACATAATGCATTGTCAGCTGGGTATCTTATCAATAGTACTTCGGTAATTACGTTTTTCAAACAGCTATACTCTTTTAGAACTAGGCCCAAATCATTAGTAGAGGCCCAAATTGAAATTTTCAGTTTTCACAAACAATCTCTTCTTGACTAAAAGGTGTGAGAGGGAAAAGGATGCGAGTGTATTGCATGACGAGAGATTGATGTGAACGTTCAACTTGATACTCAAGTTTTGAATAAATGATGATTCAACTTAGGGAAGTACAACAATTTTTATGCTCATTATGTTTCATTATGCTGCAGACCGCTGGTGTTTACGACAGAGGTCAAGATTGTCTTATGCTTTATTCTACTAAAATAATTCTGATTTTTAGTAATGCACTAAATTTTGCTTTATATTTTACTATTTTTGAGTCTAATGCCAATATGAGCTCGCTTCAGCGCCACATTAGGTAATGAGAAGGATAATGATGAGAGATGATTTTGTTGAATTCTATACAAAAGAATTATTTTTACACCAAAAGTGTATAACGCAGCCAAAAGACTAACAAATATTCTAGACTAACCACAAGTGAAGAGTGTGAATAAATTGATGTAACTCTATCATTTAAAAAAAATGACCAAGAATAACGATCTCTTGTCAATTCAGAAACAATACAATTGGGAGCAAATTGATAATTCTCTAATCAGAAATTCAGCTCCAGCTTACTGCAACTAAATTAAATTAGATTATTGAAATTTTTGAATTGTTCAAGGACTCAATAGTTTAAAAGGCTGTAGTCCTATAGTCACAGTGTGACCATTGGATATCACACACTTTTGATCGCTTAGCTCGCTCTAAGTCAAATCCGCTATATAGCAGGATTATTTTAAATTGTCAGAAAACAGCTGATTGATGTACGCTCGTTTACTGACATTAAATCAGCTGTTTTCCGATAATTTAAAATAATCCTGCTTTACTTTTGCCAACTTCCATGAGATTTTCACTTGAATGATATTTTATGTTGAATGTATCACTTCAACCTACAATTTGCCTATGCCAGTGTTAGTTTTTCAATGATTTTAAGCTTTCAAAGCTATACCAAGGGTAGAAAGACTATTTTTAATGTTGGATTGATTAAAAATACTTTTAATGTTGTTTCTCTTAAAGGAAGTTTGGTAAATGAGTGAATGGGTTCAAGTTAGCCTGTAAGCCAATGACAGAGTTCAAAATATTGGCAAAAGTAACGTGGTGGCGGAAAAAATGTTCCACATACTCTTATGAACCCTTTCACACCAATTCTACAGGTAGAACAAACCTGTATACAAATCTCTATACATACCTCATACAATCACTGTCTTTGTAGCCGCAACTAGGTCACACGTAGATTTATTTCTACATGTAGAATTATCCGGTAGTCAGTTGGTTAAGCGGGGGTAGAATAGGCAATCCGTCACACATTTATTTCTATGTCTGTTTTTATTGTACTTGCTGCACTCGCCACAAGCAAGGAATATTATACCTTATCTGTGCCAGCTAGGAGCTGGACACCGTGAAATCAGCCAATAAATATATCTGATTATTCCATTTTAATATTAGATGACCTTCAAGTCCTCAACTAGATGATTTGAGAATATTTACGAAAATATAGACACTAAATTCACTTAGAAAGCTAGTTCACCTGTACACGTGTTCCGACGATGCGGCACAGCACCGCGAAATGTACATCAACACATCATTTGTGAGTACTATCTTACTTTCTAAGTGAATTTAGTGTCTATATTTTGATCAAGTGAGAAAAGGATGGATCCACAACAACCGAAATTTACGAAAAATTCTTCAAGGACCATAGCTAAGTAGCATTTTCTTGCCAAGTCGTTCCGGCTCCAAGTAAAGCTGGAGAAAACGCGAAAAACATTGAGAAAACATCCGGCTTAATCTAGAGATTTCCTTCAGATAAAACCTTTAAATCACAAACGTCCTCAATCGCACCTGTGTATTAGATTTGAACTTCATAAAAAGCTGAAAAATGCATTTAAAATACAAGAAATACTGGGAAAACGTCAATATCGGACATAATATGATCACAGTTTGGAAACCATCTCAACTCTCAATTTCTCAGCTGAGTCTGTGTACTAACTTAGTTAGTCGTACTCGAAAAAGCTGAAGGACTACATTGAAAACGCAAAGGAAATGCTAGAAAATATCGTTTTTTAGGATATACTTTGGAAAAGTTTTAATTTCATTTTTGTTTCTCTTCAATTTTTTGAAAATATTCGAAAATGTTCTTAGCATCCGTCTAGAGGTCTTGAGTCAAGATGTCTGCCAAATTTGAAAGTTTGTTCAGTAGAATTTTAGTTTGTCTGATAAAGGAGTGAATGAATGAATGCTGTTTTCAAGCCACCAAGATCTCTCCTATAACGGTTTTTGGTATATTTAACTCGTTCGTTGTAGTTAAACATACTCTTTGTACTTTCAATACCATCAGACAATAATCATTTTACAACGCACAATAATAATTCTTAATTGCATGCCTACTGGATCGAGAGGACGAGAGTACTCTACTTCCAATCTATTATGCATGTCATTGAATAGTCGGATAATCTGAAATAATTAAAAACTATTTCATTATTTGAAAAGACTTTTCTTTTGCTGGTAGTGCCTGAGACACACCATACTATAAAATGTTATTTCCGGTTAGTCAAGTTATTAATTCTTAGTTAAGCCAGTAACTTTCCGTCTCTACTTTCCCCATCTATAAGCCGCTTTATACTCTATTCACCTATGTATATAGATTTGTATTGGATGGGGCGACTGTTGCAGGTGGACAAATCAGTCTCGCGCCCCTCGAAAGGCCACTTCTGGCGCTTACGTCACGACTGCAACATCCTCGAGAACGGCTCGTTCCAGCGCCGTCGCCGTGGCAGTTGTCGCAAGAAACAACCCGCGCACCCGCAGCCACCTCCCGGCAAATGTCCGCTGCCCATGCAGCTCTTCCCCTGCGGTCCCGCCCCCACCCCCGACCCTTCCGCTGCTGACCGCATCACTGCCTCTCCCATGATCATGGACTACCAGCACCCGCATCATCATCACCATCATCATCAACAGCAGTCTGCTGCCTTGTATCAGCATTTGCCTGGTGCCAGTGGCGGCTATCAAGTGTTTCAGGTGATTAAACTAATTACAATATATAAGTAGTAATTTCTTCATCCTTTTACAAGAAAGAGTACAACAGGTCAATGCCCAAAACTATTGCACAAAACTAATGCAGAAAATAATGAAGCGTGTTATACCTCAGACTACGTTGAAAGTGCAAAAATAGTGTTTGATGGAACTCAGTAGAATACAACACTGAATACAAAATCACTGGAATCACTGATATCAAGAATCACTGAATACAAAAATACTCTTGTACATTTCTCTTGTTTAAAGAAAGAATGAATTGTTGTAATCTCAACAATAAGGTGATCAAAAGCATTCATTCACACATCGTCTCTCTCTCACTCTATCTCTCTCTCTCACTCTCTCTCTCTCTCTCTCTCAAAGGTCAAGTGTTGATGAAAAGAATATCTCCTTTTCCAAGAATGGACATTCATATGTACATCTAGAATAACACACAATTTTAAATTATCAGTATACCTTTTTGATACATCTATTTTACATAAGTTTTAAGCAATGTAAATTTGACGAATAAAATTAATTGTATATTATGTTATTATAATCTAGAATTTAAGCAGTCATATTTGTTATCTATATGAATAAAGTAATCTAAATCTAAAAAAAATCTAAATCTCCCTCTCCCTCTCTCAAAGAGAACAATTGAACAAGAAATAATGCATGAGGACACTCATCAATGTAGTCTCAATTATTTCAAGACTAAGATAACGTTTTTCTCGCCAACAAGAATATTTCCTTCGAACATGTTCTATTTTCTATGATTTATTCTCATAAACAATCACTTTTTATTGCCTAATTCGAATAAATTTCGAATAAAGACATCTTCATGTGTATTTGCAGAGCCCTTGAATATAAAAAGTTTGTTTACTTTTTCGACCTGTATTTAAAGCGATTGTTTTGTTGCCCCTATCTACATGAAACATAAATTTTCACACATGAATTCATTCAAGATGCCTTAATTCGAGCTATCTGTGTACTGTATTTGCAGAGCCCTTAAATATAAAAAGCTTGTTTACTTTTTTGACCTGTATTTAAAGCGATTGTTTTGTTGCCCCTATCTACATGAAACATAAATTTTCACACATAAATTCATTCAAGATGCCTTAATTCGAGCTATCTGTGTACTGTACTTGCAGAACCCCTACGAGCAACTGCACCAATACTCGACGGCAGCATACCCAGACCCGACGGCCCAGCTGTCTCTGCAGTGGTCCACGGGAGACAACTTCGACTGTTTAGCCGCCTACAACAACTCACCTCATCTAAATCACAACACTCCGCCACCGGATACCATCGACAATGGTGAGTGACTCGTATCAAGTTACCACTATCATATCCACTCATTCAAGCAAGTAAACATAATTTTTCATTTATGGCTAGGCGTACACCGGTTAGTCAAGACAAGACGAGATTAGTCACGTTTAGTCACAGTAATTCACATAGTTGCTTATGAAGCAGCACACACTGATGCAATGACTAATCGGTGTGTGTTGCTTCATAAGCAACTATGTGAAGTACTGTAACTAAACGTGACTAATCTCGTCTTGTCTTGTCTTGACTAACCGGTGTACGCCTAGCCTATTTATTCATTAATACAGACATGTGTGAAAATCATAATATGATCTAAGAGAGAAATAACAGGCTCAGCCCTTACTCCCTTATTCTCCCGAACATTGATAAAAACTACCAGAGTAGAACGTTATAAAAATTATAAGCTAATATAAAGATTTTTTCGTGCTGTTGTACTTTGGCCGTCAGAGGACCCTCGAGATCAGAGGAAGTACTACGAGAAAAATACAATTTAATAAGAGAAAATAAATTGAGTTCAAATGAACAAGAGATGAACATGTAGAAATTCAAACACTCGAGAGTTTATTGATTTAGATTATTACATGAATAACAATCAGCAAGAACTAATGTGAATTGGAGAGAAAATTAATTTAAAATTCCGTAATTTTGACAGTAAATAAATTGCATTTATTCTGAAACGATGGATTGAAACAAAATGATTTGAAGCGAAATGGATTGAGTCGTTTGAGAATCAGAATATTGTGACATCCATTTTGTGGGAATTTAGTTGACAAAATGGCGGCTATGACAATCTGGGTTCGGCCAATGGCAGAGCAGATGGGCGTGTACAAATAAGCTGCTCGTATGCAATTGGTCGGAGCTATTCCATGAAGTAGGTCTCGCAGTTAACGTTTAATTGGTTCCCTCCAATAGACTATGGCGTTCTTCATAGAGCCTCATTACCATCAATCAAGTTAACTGCTTATTCGTTGTAAGATAAGGATAAGAGCTTGGGCCTATAAAGTAAAGCTAATATCAACAAGAGAAGGCAAAATATCCGTATTTAAACCATTGATCAAATAGTGACAGCTAAGCTACAGCTTAATAATATTAATAAACGCTGAATTATTGATGTTTTCAATTTCGTGCTAATTGAAAAAAAACCTTTAACCTATAACAAGCCGTGGCGAAACGTGGTATACTTATTTGGTCATCGCCGGGTATATTTCCTATATTTCCTGTCCTTATACCCAAATAAGTATACCACGCTTCGCCACTAATAACAAGTATCACCTTAGATTCTTCATCAACATAACAGTTTCAATTAATACTGTACCGTGAATTGAAAAAGGATAAACATTCAATGATCCAATCTGTGTTTGTAATAGTTTACACAAAAATCTTGAGAAGATTAATTTTTTGGGAAATAGGCCTAAGCTCATTTTATGCTTATGATCTCTGATCAAGCTATTGGTGGCTCAAGACCATAATGAGAACAAAGATACTTTCAGTTAAACTTGATTATCTATATTGATAGATCACAAATTTGCAAATGAAAGATTTGTGCCTAATTAATTATCCAATTATTTTATTACAGTCTATTCTATTTCAATATTTATCTATATACAGTACTATCATTCTGTTCTCAGCAAAACATTTAACTGCTTGTGAATTGGATGATTACTGATTAAAAAAGATCAAATTGGAAAAGAAGATCAATAAATTAATGACATGTACTTTATAACTTGACTGAAGGATACTCACACCACTATCTCAATCAAACCATGAAGTAAGGTCCTGTAGTTCATTCTTGGATTGATTAACGTACTGGTTACACCAATTACCTTCCAAATAATGAGTAAATAGATAGAAATTATGATAATTTATTCATTAACTCACCTATAACAATACAATACCTATATGGTCACTACAAGTATACCACCTACAAAACTTCAATATTCAGGTAGCTAGAGTCACCCCTTGCCGTTGCGTCTGTGAATCATCATTCAGAAACGTCAAAATCGCAGACTCCTAAATCTGGTTTCATAGCAAACTACTTCAGTGGACCTACAAGGTCGAGGTGGCATTTTTTCGTTGTCAAATTTTTACTATTCGAATGATGAAGGGCAGAGGGCCACCCACTTTCATCACCGCTCATCCCAACAAAAAATCAATCTTGTTGTCTGTCTTTGTCTCACTCACACCTCTGGCTTTCGTCTCCTGCACATGAGGGCATAGAACTATACATAATCTAGATCTACGGTATATCTATTTTCATGATGAGGGTGACCCCATACCAGGAGACCGATGACATCAGATTTTCTAGTCTGTCTGTCTCTAAATGGCTGCAATAACAAACCGCTGCCAAAGTGGTGTCGCAAAAAATAATCACGTGACAATCTGTTTGGATAGTATCACTCACAGCGTTCTTCTCAGTCTGTCTGTCTGTCAGTCTCTGGGTCATCTGTCCAGCTTGAAGCATTTCCAATAATTATCAACAACAGACTTCTTCTTAATTAGTAGTAAATTGGTGGTCAGATGAACTAGACACATGAATGTGTTTAAGCCCCAACACAGTTATGACGTCTCCCATGAAGGGGACGTTGTAGTGAAATTCCCAATTAGAAATTTTTCAATTATTGGATTTAACAAGAACTATTGTCCAATTTTTTTCAAGAATAAATTTCTTATTCATAGAAGAAGTAGATGGAATTTATCATACCAATATCCAAATTATTTTCAGATAATCTTCTTTTTATTGTTGCATTATTTTAACGACGTTTTGCAATCATTATGGCGATCCGTAGTTTGGACACTGCTGCTCTGAAAAATTCTGATTTGTTACCGAACTATTCGCACAAAGTTCTAAAGCCACGATGTTACTTACTATGATAGCTACTTGTTAGTTACTTACTTGATAGCTTACTATGGCTTGCTGGTTACCTTCCATTTATTTGGTATAAAGAAGAAAAGGAGGAAAAACTGTTCTTTCGTGCATCCATGGATTCCACCCAGCATAACAAGCTGGAGTAGTGTTATCATAGAGAAGCGATACTCTCTAGTCTATTCTGTTTTCTGTGGTGTTATCTACCTCTTATTCCTCCTTGTGTGGGCAAGGTATTGAAACTTGCGGACTTTGATCTTTAGTAGATAGAATTCTAGTTTTTTCGATTTTACCAAGCTCGTCTAGAACCTTTTTGTTTTTTACTTTCTTGCAATTTATCCATCAAATAAATAAGTTGTCAACGGTATCCCATAAATGCAATTGGCAATAAATCAGCAGATTATTTTGGCTTTCTTTATTTTGGGGGAATACATTTCACCACATTTTTTTACTCTCACTTATACACTTTCTTTGTTTTACCAAGTCTAACAAATCTTTTTTTTAACTGGGGATTATAGTTTAAACCAAGTTAAAACTACGTTTTACAGTATTAGCCTTAGTTTAAAAGAAGATGATGCATACGGGCCTCGGTCTTTTCATAATTTGTAAAACATGATGTGAACAGATCAGCCCTTATAAAAAAACGTCAAAGCAGGAAAAAACGAGTAAGAGAGAGTTACAGATAATGAGTAAGAGGGGGTGAGTGAGCGAGCGCCGGCGCCAATGTATGAGATAATGGCCTTCACAGAGAAATCATTCTCTCTTTTTCACACATTGCACTATTTTTGGATTAAGGGAAGAATATGGAAGTGGTGATGAAAAAAGAGAGAGATCGAGGGAGAGAGAGAGTGTCATGCTTCCTAGCAACCCATCCGTCTCATTGATCTGTTTACATTATCTCTTTGGATTTATAATTTCACTGCCTTGAACTAAGCTTGATGCTTGCCGCTCGGTTGTAAAACCATTAGAAATCGTCCCAAAGGCCAGCTGCACCCTAGCAGTATACAGCCTGCAAAGACCTATAAAGAGTGCTCACTTCTGTGAGGTCCACTGATGAGTATTTGAAGAATTTGAGACAAAGTAAATAATAGGCAGGAATAAGAATTGATTAAAGAAACATCCTGATAGTGTCACCAAATAATCAGAGACTTCAGCCAATTTGACAACTTGAATAGCTGGTTGATAACCAATGAACGTTACTTCGTAAAAATACTTTACCATGCGAGATTCGAAGTCCTTGATTGTTGGTTGGGAGATGTTTCTTAGGCCCAGCGAATACTATGTTATAAATTCGTCTGTGGTGCAGTATGGACTTCTGAATTTGTGAATTCAGCTGTTTAGATTGAAGATTACAATTTATTGACAGAAGCCGATATACTGCACTCTATTTTGGAGTGCAGTATGTGGTTTTCTGTGTTAAACAGTTTAGCTGATTAGATTGAATATTGCAATTTATTGACAGAAGTCCATATACTGGACTCTCTTCAAATTCATATGTCCAGTGTATGTCCGCCTTATTCCTGTATTACAGATTTTCCAAGTTTTATGAAAGGGGTTCCACAGGTGTCCACTAAATTGTCCTCCACACACTCATCATGTGAACTTAGTCTAATAGGGCAGGTACTAAATAAGGAGGAATAATAAGATGTTGCAGTTATTCGATTTGCATAACATTCATAATATTTAATTGAACGAAAACCCTGAGATTGCTATCATTTGAGTTGAAATCCAATGAAAGTAATAAGAGAAGGGTTTAGTTCCTTCAAAAATAAATGAATGGATCTTTATAAATTATTGGTGTTCCTTCAAAAATATGAAAATAGATCTTTAACAATAATTATTATATTGGAATAATTAAAAATAATATGTGTTCAATAAATTTGTGATTATTAATTTATGAATTTTTTACAGGTTTTAGAGAGAGAAAGCCGTTTGCACCCCTCACGCCTTCACCCCCACCACTAACCCCTGCCTTCGCTGTAACCACAACTTATGGAAGGGGACAAATTAACCCAAGCTTACAGCCGTATGAAATGATCAAAGATTACAAGGAATACCACTGATAATACTAGAAATAAATTATATCTGTGAACTTGATATATCTATTAAGACCATATTTGGAATATGCATAACCAAAGATACTATTACGATAGAATGATACCATATATTGTACAATAATAAAATGATTAAGTTATCTATTAAGACCATATTTGGAATATGCATAACCAAAGATACTATTACGATAGAATGATACCATATATTGTACAATAATAAAGTGATTAATGATACCAAAATACAATACCATGACAGAATATATTCTCTGTGGCATCTTCGTAGCCTAAATTAATTTTGCTCATTCAGTACAAAACCCCATGTGAAATAGGCATATTTATTGCAATTACTATCTACTCAATGTATAGGTAAGTTACTTCTGAAACTCAATAACATAGTATATAAGTAGTTAGTTCATTGGAATATTAAATACGTTCAATGAATGAAGTTTCAATGCAGGTATGAGTAAACCGTAAACCATTTCTAGTGGTAAGAAATGTTTTAAAAGTTATCTATTTATTACAGATGCAAGAACTTCAGCCTACTAGAATTATATTGGTCCAAAAACTGCTAATTGGGCTTTGTTATTAGAATGGAGAAAATATTGTCAATTACAGATTGTAATTATTAAGTATATATGTTACAGATTGCAAATAGAAGGTGGAGTTGAATAGTAATTATTAAAATTAGTGCCTTTTTACTCAATTTAGGAAACCCACTAAGCTAGAATAAGAGATATAATCAATTCATTGTTAGTTCTATTGAAAGTGCCTACATCACTCTAATTCATCTGGAACCAAATCCTTTGATAATACTGTGTAATAAGAGTTTTTGAATTTTGAATCAAATTATGAGTAAAATAAATAATAATTAAACGTTGGTGTGGAACGTTTCGGTAGAAAATTATAATGATTTTATTGTGATGCTGGAGAGATATTTGTAAATAAAAATGAGATTTTTCCATTGAATACGTTTCTTAAAATCAAACACATCCCTTGATCAAAACTGTTTTACACAAAATTATGTCAATGAAACTTCAAGTATTGAAACTGTGTATATCTGTTCAGATGTGATGAAATAAGTTAATAAGTACAGTGATCATCATCATCATCATCATCCACGGTGTAGGCATGGCTGCCTGTTACGGTCTTTATAATAGCCTTTTTCTTCAAGTTAACGTATCTAAGTTCGTTAACTAAATACAGTGATATTCATTTGACTTGACGCTTGGCATTAGATAGATAGATAGGGTTATTTCTTTGCCATCGTACTCTATGGTCATCAGCAACGTCAAGAGATGATATCTCTCTATCTATCTAATGCCAAGCGTCAATTTAAAAGAATGTCACTTTACTCACTGTTTCATGAAATACACAAGGAATCATCTGTCTTCAAAGATAGCGGAAATTATGTCCAATGCTCAATATTTTCGGTTTCAAAAATGGCTTGAAATTCAACCTTGTTTAATTTATTTTTTGAAGCAATGATCAACTTCATTAGAACATAATGGAATTTATGATTTTTATTGAATTTTCATCCATACAGGTATGATAGAAATTTGCAATTTTAATAGAACAATACTAACTATAGAGCAATACTAATGAACTATATTGTCTAATGTACTAATTGGTCTATAGAATAGTTCTATAGACCAACAGTACTAGAGAAAAATGTTTTAGTAATAATTAATGAAAGAACTATCATTAATTAGAATAGAATAATGAATAATAGACAGGAAGAGAATTATACCTACATGAAAGGGTATTTCTAGAGAGCAGAGTGAATAATATCAGTTGATGGAGAAATGAAGTGTTCCGGGATTAATTTGTTAGGTGAAGGTTGACAGAAAGGAATGTGAATTTTGTTGAGCTAGATTCAGCAGACAACACTCGATTCCAGATTTATGGAAGCATTTTTCACAACTCAAGTGGATTGGATCTTTTATGAGGCTCGTGTCATCCTCTTTCACTTCACTTTTCTCTCTCTCTCTCTCTCTGCTCAGTACTCAGCTGCTCGTCTAATTCGTCACAAAATTTTTCCCCCAATTTTGTCATCTTTCCAACAAAACTCTGAATGCTTTCGACAAAATGGAAAGTGGTGGCAAGCACTTCAACTTCAACACCTACCATATCAAGATACTTCAACCTTTTTCACCACTTTTTTCTTCTTCACTTTCATATTTTCTTCTTCAATTTCCTTTCTCTTTCTCTCTTTTCTTCCCCAACACGCGTCACCTAACGCAAGATTCTGAAGTATTGAATACGGTGTGATTTATAATCAGCTCTCAAGCCATTGACACCATAGTGTCAGAACCACTCAAAAAGCTCTAAGCGATAATTGCCTCTCACTTCCCTTCCCTACTCTTCTTTTTCTTCTTCTACTGTTTTTCTCTTTCTTCTCTTCTTCGTCCTCTCCTTCTCCTCCTTTCATTTCTAATCCATTCTTGAGAGCGTTGATTGACAAAAAGCTGGTCAAAAAAGCAGAGACGACACGTGGCTAATACGTTCAAGTGCTTTATTTATCAATTTTTGGCTTTTTGCCAGAACAATTTATCTTTGAGATCACCATGATAAAAAGGAAAGTGAATAATTATAAATATTGTTCATACACCGGTGCAGAATAAGTTTATTTTGAAACACTGAATTGATAAGTTCTCTCTAGGTAGGGTTATTCTCACTCATATAACTGACTCAAAGTGAATATAACATATCTATTTATGAAATTTGTACATATATTTTTATAAATTTGTAAACTGATTTCCAAGCCTAATTACAGTAGTACCGTTTAATCGTACAGTCACTTCTTGTATGATTTGGTGCAGATTTTGCGTTGAAAAAATATAGTTTAACGGCAACAAGAGACTAATTTTGAGAATAAATTATTTATAAAATCATCGCACCTCACATATACGAGCTTAAAGCCTCAAATTATAAGATCTGAATATTGAAAGTTTTAAGTGAAATAAATTGTTCACATAAGTCAACTGCTGGTAACCGACCATCCCCAACCAGTTCCAAAGTTCTTTATTGAATGAAACTAATAGAATTTATTTATTAAATATAATTGAAAAAATATTTCACTAAACATAGAACAAATAGAATCCATTTATCAGAAGCATAAAAATTCTCTCACTAAATATAGGTAGTAAATATAGGCTTCTACAATCACTTGAAAAATTGACCAAATAAGCGGTTTTTCAGTGTAATAGTGACAATGATGTGGTTATCACTTGATAGTGCTCAATATTAGCTTTTAGAGAGAAAGCTCCATTATGTTTCAACATTAAGGTATTGATTAGCAAGAAAAATCAATAAAAAAGAGTCACAACAAAAAATTGGCTATTTCAAAGGAAAAAACAAACATAATATCAAATAAGCTACAAGAAAACAAGCTAATTTTGTTTTTAAGTTAATTTTGGAATATGAATTCAATAATAATTATTGGACAATTATTTTGATAATATTTAGATATTATCAATAATAGCCTATAATAATTTTTGGATAATAATTTGGAGAGCAATAATTATTGGTCTCTCTCATAAATCATTCTCCAGTACCCTACTCAAGTTCATGGCTTGCCATGGTTATAATTCCAAATAAATATGGAATGAATAAAAATTGAATGAATAAGAATGGAATGGATAAAGTATGGAATGAATAAGAATGGAATGAATAAGAATGGAATGAATAAAAATGAAGTGAATGAATGTGGTCAATAAAACACAACATACAATTATAAAACATTCTCTTCTTCCATCAATGTGTATGAATTACTTTGAACTTTTAATTCATATCATTTCACTGTTCTGAGATAACCTCATACATTGTTGTTCATCATTCACACTCTTTGCAACATAGGTCTATATTAGAAGCCAAAAACCGCAGACAAGAAAGAGTCAAGGCACGAGTCGTGTGTGCATCATCACAGATGCTGGAATGTGTTCATCACACCTCGTTCTCTCTGTGAGTCAAGAGCAGGCGACTCGCAGTTTTGAGCCTGCTGCGTTATTCCTAGAGCCACGCCGAGCGGAAGACGATGCACAGTCTCAAGTGCTTGGCTGAAATCGATGGATACAAACAGCAAACCATTCACACATACTCGAAAAGATAACGGTGAATGATCAGACAAGACACAGAGAATGGTTGTCACTGGGTCAAAAATCCCATGTAGACCCAGGCCTATTACCACCAGCTGGTCATCAAGTTTATTGATACGGTATTTCAACAATTAATCTATTCCACAGATACTAGAATACTAGTATTCAATACTAGTATACAGATTACTAGTATTCTAGTATCCATGACAGACTTTATTATTTCTTAATGTCCACGGATACTAGAATGTGAGGTACACATTACTAGCAGTATTCTAGTATCGGTGATTCAGTCTACATTATTTTCAAACCCGTTATATGTCAGAGGTGTAGTGGAGGTACGGCTTTATTTCAGCCCTATTTTAAATGATTATTTTTAAGAATATTGGCCAGTTGCATGCAAGTGAATAATAATTGAATTTAACCGACGTAAAGTGATGTCATCTGAGGTTCAATGCACACCAGATGAAACAAACCAGTTTTGTTTCGACTAGAGTTATTTGCTTCAAACCAGTTGGTTAATTTCAATTGTACCTTATTGTGCATCTGGCCTTAAGTCAGAAAAAAAACAATTATTATACTGTAGTTTAAATACTAGAGTGGATTTGTCTTTGGTTTGGGTAAACGTTAAACAGACCTCCCTAACGTTCGCTTATTCTCTACGTATGTGTTACCAAGTTGAATGAATTCTGAATTTTTATCACAATTACTGAACCAGAGAACATTAAAAACAGTTGGAAAAGGATTATTTCAATATTCTATACACTACAGAGCCTGAAAACTTCAATAACTCATTCACACGGTTCAAAAATTAAATTTGAAACATAAAACTATTGAATTGATTTATTTATTGTTTGTGATACATAATATACAATGATAAATTAACATAACAACTAAGCTCAAAATAGGCTACTCAAATTGAAAAATCTTCTACAACTTGACAAGTATTACTGACCAGGCACTGCCATAAGCTGTTGTAAGAAAATCAAGTAATCAAAATGCTACTGTGGAGAATTAAACATGAATACGGTAATGGTTAGTAAGCTTATTGAATTGAATGAAAGATACATCCATCAAGTACCGATTGTAACAATGAATATCGAATCCTATAACTATCAATAAAAATAATCACTGGAATACTGCAGTTGGCCTATCATAATTATTCGAAATCATCAAAATTCTTTAAAATAAACTTCGCGGATACTAGAGTGGAATAATGATTGATTTCACAAAATTTAAACTTAAACCATTCTTATTATAAATAGTAAATTGTAAACGGTAGTTACTTGAATCTGAACACTAAACTCTTGGCCTCTACTAATATTATAACAGTTACTGATACAAACCAATCAATATCTATTCTTGCTATAATAAAATGAACTAATGAATATTATCTATTACAGAACAACATTATCATTCTATTTATGCTGTATTGAACAATTGACTAAGAATCAAAAATCAAACATTCCAGAGTGGAGTATTACAGAACACATTACATCACAGGGTATATTATCTGCATGAACTCTCTCTTTTAATAATAAATACATAATAGACTCTCTATTTTTTATAAATAAACTATTGAAGTTCTTTAAAAAAATTATTGAATATAATTGGATATCTCAGGAGAGAAACTCGATGATAGAGTTAATTTACAGTAGTGGTGCAGTATAGAGTTGACAAATTGGTATAGAACAGAATTGACACTACAAATTTTAGGAGAAATTATTATATGCTACAACAGCCTTATCAACTTTTTCAAAATGCATATATTATAGTAATATTGATATTTCAATGTTAAACCTTTGAAATCAGTCAAACTGGAAAGTGTTATTCTTATTGATGAATCCTGGATTACAAGAAGGACTTTTCGTTTTTGCTTCCTGATTAGTTGGATTGAATTCAAATGGCTTGTCTGGAACAAAAAAAAAACATGATTTCATGAAACATTCAATAAAAAAGAAGGATAGAAATGTAGATGTAGAAGGATATTTTTGGCTGCAGTAATGCGCACATAAGCTTTTAAAGTTGATACACAAGCATTGATTACCGTATTTTAAAAACCTTATAGCCTAGTATCATATAAGACGTTCTGTAATGAAACACAGTCAGATATAACAGCAAGATAAAACAAGATAAAGCAAGATACAAAATTTTACAAGAGCTCATGATTGAATTTTAAGTTTGATTTTTATTGAATCATGATACTATTGAATTTTTATTTGCCAATTCTGTAAGAATGATAAGACAGGACCGGTATTCATAATTATTTTGATAATGCAAAACAAGCAGCCATGGATGGCTATTTTATCGCAATTAAAAAATATTTTAAAAAATTTCAAAATTGATTAAAAAAATAAAAAATGCGGTAATTCTCATCACTTTTGAGTATCAAGATCATTTCGCATTTTCTAAGATCAAATTCTTAAACCAAAAATAAATGTTTCTTAGTGCAAAAAGATGCATTTAATTTTTACTTGATAGAAATAAAAATTGAAAACTATGCTTGTGCTATGCTCTGCTCACCTGCAAATGTCATTTTTGAAGCAGACTCCACGCAAACCCGTTGATGATGTCCTGACTGATGGCAGTGATGCATCACACCTTGATGACTATTGGTGAGATTGCAGTGGTTGCTTGGAACTTGCAACATGCCTTGCTGGCTTATGAACTTTGGCGAGTTGATTCTATCAATCAAGTGACTACGGCAGGTGGGTGATTTATGTTCTTGCTGAGCAATTGTTGCCGTTAGAGTTTCCCTCCTTGCTGATTCATATTTCACCTTCAAGTAGAATTCACAGAGGAAAAATTGAAATCTTTACATGATAGGGATTTTTTCACTGCTACAAAGTACCGGTACATAGAAATATATATTCATTGAAAAAAAAAACAAAGAAGATAAACTCATTAAACAACAATGTTAATAACAAAGTCTAGAAAAGCGAATCATTAATTGTTTGCAATTTTGTTTCAAAAACGAGGAAAAATAAATTGCAAAGCATTCTATCACCACATATTATAAGAGATTTAAATCACTCATCTATTCATGATCCATTATTTTTTTACCTCATAGAAAAAGAAATTCTACTATTTTGCGTCTAGTCTCACACCTATCACCTAAGTGTATATAACTCGAATGATTGATAAACGATAATTTGATAGGAAAATGATAATTTGTTTCATTATTGCATAAGCAGCTTCTAGATAGATATTTCTTCCAAGTTCTAAGAAGAGGTCCAACACCAAAGTTCTTATGAATCAATAATCTGGTGATAAATAACAAAATAACATCTGAAACAGTTATGAAAAAGTGACGTGATACAGTAGATTTTCAAAGTTTCAGTGTAACTTTGTAAATGTTATACAAAATTCGGATAACCAAGATTTCAACTTCTTTTTTAATTGGCAAAGGGACATTTTTGGGCGTAAGCCTGTTTAAGCACCCATTAAATATAATTTGTTACTGAATAAATAAATTTAATCAAAACTATACTAGCAATAATACTAGCCTACTTCTAACTCTACCATAAACCTATATGCCTATATAATTTTATTAGGATGAATATAATAAATTTAATTTAATCAATACCGTACTTATTTGAACCTGTTTATTACCGGTACTGATGACTTCTCAAATTAATGCAAACATCTATAAATCTTGCAACAGCTATTTTTGTATCAGTATAACAATTTTGTAACTAAATTACCTGAAGGGCTTGTAATTGTCTATCTTTCTTGCTCAAATAGTTTTCCAACTCTTGAACTCTCTGGGTTTGATCAGCAAACTGGGTTTTTAGAGCTGAAAAATTACAAGAGAATAGAAATTAAATTAATTGAAATAAATTAATAATAAATTTCTAATTAAATAATATTAACATTAATTTGTAGTGGAATATTTATTCGACTAAAATAAATAATATTTCCGTTTCATGATACAAATAATCCATTACATGTTTGTAAATTCGGTTTGAAAAATAAAAATAGAATGCCAACAGCACGTGGTGTTCCCAAGCGGTCACCCATCCAAGTACTGACCACGCCCGACGTTGCTTAACTTCGGTGATCGGACGAGAACCGGTGTATTCAACGTGGTATGGCCGTTGGCGAGTGAATGAGACTTTCATATTTATTCTAACTTTACACACTCCTGCTTCATTATTATTTTTATAATTTGCAGCAAAGACTCTTTTAATTCTTCTAGATTTCTTTTAATTCATTTCAATATATGAAAAATGAAAGAATTTGATAATACTGGTACATACTTTCAAAATTTTTGTTTTTTGCTTCAATATCATTCTTCATTTTCACTATTAATGTCTCATATGAGGACTCGACATGGTTCAATTGTGCTTCTACGCTATTTGCTCGTGAATAGTGGATAAGCTTCTCTTTGTACATTTGATGGCTCCAGAATGAAATAGCTCTTGAGGCAATGTCCAGTATAATTTCAGGCCGCAACCCCGCTAGAATCATCTAAAAGATAATTAAAAGTCTACAGGATATTTCAATAATTAATACGATGGTATATGTAAAACAAAGAATCGTAAGTACCTATCATAAATGCTGATAAAAGAATATGAAGTAAAAATTAAATAACTAAAACATTGAAACTTATTAATTTGTAGAAATCTTATTGATCTATTAGTGTTTTATTTTATTTAAAACATTGAAGTTTTACAAAACCACTAGGCCTAACTAAGTTTATACATTATTCAAGATTAATATGAATATTGCAATACTATACCGATTTAAATTCTTCAGATGGATTCAAGTCAGCTTTTACTATGTCATATTTTCCATTGAATACAGAATCGCATGCTGCACATTTTCTACCCCATTCTTGTTCATGGGAATGATTGTCACAAAATGCATGGGAACAACTGGTAACCCATGCATATGAATTAATTGGATTTCGACATTTCTTATAATTACAAACCAAAGCATACTCAGACATTTTCTAGATACAAAATTAAATTGAAAATTCTGCTCCTGTCGGTGTATTCTCCACAAGACAACGAATAACGAAATGACCGGGTCCGTGCCTCCGTGGTCCGGGTATCTTCTGTTCTGTCTTGTCGTCTGTCTTCGGGATCAGAACATCGAGGTCCAGTCGTCTTCATCGTACCGTTATCAAATCGTTGCTTGAAAAAGATATCAATTATTATACATATAAAGACACTGAAAATAGTCACAAAAACTTATTTAATTAGTTTAAAAATGATATTATAGATAGACAAGATACACTACAATAAACTATTATTGAAATTCATCTGGAACAGCTGCTCAGCTTGGAATTTTTTGTTCGTCTCAGTTGCAAGTCTGCGCAAGCTAGAAAGCTTGAAAACAGTGGAACCTGTGGAAGTGGTTAATTGTTAGGCTATGTTTGATAATCTTTGCATATTATTTTTGTTGTAGAAATGCTTTAATGTGAATGACATATTTATAGTTGTTGAATTTTGTATTCAAAATATAATCTTAATTATAAAAACTGGGATTACATACAGACAGCCTTCATAGTTGGTAATTTCACAATGGTTGATGATAGACCAACTATGTTGCAAACTGTTACAAAATACAAATTACTTTCTCAGGACATAGACAAACATCCTGGACTTATAAAGGTTTGTTTATGAAAGTTCTTACATTTAAGAACAAAAGTAGGTAGTTATTTATGTCAAGCTTTTAAAATGATCCGTATTCAAGTGATTATTGGACTTTTTCTTGACATGCTGTAGTTTTTCAATACCGTACCTAATATACTGTGACTAATAAGAGATAATTATTACGTTACTCCACGGTACGCTTGGTCAAATTTATCAGAAATATTTGAAAACTATTTTTGATAACTATCTGAGTTTTAATTTTTTGTGGTTCTTAAGTTGCTAGTTGCTCAGTTATTTGGATTTTATAGTAGCAAGACTTAAGACCACTGTGAGATTAGACTATACTGAAAGTAAGTTAATTCAACTTCATAAAATTCTTTTTGGAAACTTTCAATTTTATGAATTTGTATAGATTATTTAATCTTTAGTGCAGAGCAATGTACTATGTTGAGTTCCTTTCTTCATGAAATAATCACAGGATGCTTCAAAGCCAATAATGTATTGAGTTTGTAGCAAAATTTTCTATCTAAAACGTTTAAATCAGCTACTTTTGCCAATTCTGAAAATAGGGACAGATCAGGCTCTCTACACTGTGCTCTTGTAATGATATCGATCATATTATTATGTTTGAATAATCATGTTAGTTAGGCCTTACTAAGTTAATTAATAATTGTCTACGGTACCGGTATTTCATTTTATGTTAGATAAATCATTGTTAAGCTCAAAAAGGTTTCTCTTATTATTCCAATCTAGTTTAGCAGTACACCATATATTTTAATATTTTTACTGCTCATTCAACACTCATTTGTTTACAGTCCATACGATATTATTTATTGGGTAATTATTTAGTGTCCAAACTTTTGGTTTTTCACACTGAATCTTACTTGATACCGGTACATACTTACTTGATACTTGAAATTCTCCCACTGGAAGCGCATTAGTTTGTTCTTAAATAGTGGTGTGGCTCAAGTCTTGATGGGTAGAACATTTTATCTGGGAAAATTTAATTTTTCTGATTGTAGTTTTTCGGACTGTTTACCATCTAATGTGTTAGAGACTGTGTCCAAGACGGAAAAAAATTCATTGAAAAACTAAAAGTGCTGTCATTAAATAATCATCATTATTATTTTTTGTGTCGGCTTAATTATCTATACAGTATTTTTTATAATTAGTAATTATTTTTCTATCTTTTACAGGATGATACAATGATCCAGTTCCTGGCATATAGTTTATCAGTTTCTGATCTTCAAGTAATTTCAGATTCTCTTGAAACGTTCTGTAATCTCATGAACAATGGGAGGAATCATCAATCATTGCGTTCAGTATTTGGTGTTGCACAGGCAATAAAAGATGTATCCGAAAGGTGAGTAATGAATAGAATATTTTCTATCTATTTGATTCAGACCATACTAACCCCTTTTACTTTCTCAATACTCCACTTATTCTAGCATCAGAGAAAAATATATAAATTTATAGGGTCAATAAATTTATAGATCTAGAACTGTTGAATCAATAACCATGTCTGTTCAAATGCAATCAAACTTATGATGTGTTTTTTATTCAAGGTCATTTTTATTAATTGATAGAAGAGTTTATGATTTATATTTTAATATCCAATTAGAAGTCTAATTTTTAAATTGGTTTAGTGGTCACTATAACTCCAAATAAATGTTTATAAGCAAATTATGATAATAAAAAACACTGGTCATAATTCCCCCAATGTTGTGATTTGTGAGTTTTGGAGGGGTTATTATGACCACCCTTATAACTTGAGAAAACGACAGATTCCATCACTGAAACTTGCAAGTAACTTAGGCTTCTTAAGACTCCAAAGTTACTGCTTGTTCATTGACAACAGCCCTTTTAAAATAAGAACAAGACTTACAAAAATGCGAAGATGAAACGTGCTCAAAATGGTCATAATTACCCCTCCTGACCCTATTTCTCATATGCTTGCTTTCCTAATTCATTTTGAAACTATTGCAGGGAAGACATTGGTGACGAGCTGAAGAATAAAGCGAATAATCTCCATGAAATGTTGGCATCTAACACGTATACTCCCATGCGGGGTACATTGGAAACAACAAAGTCTGAACCTGTTATGAGGAAGAAGATATCCACCAAAGTAACCACGTTTCAAGTGCAAGGATTGTCTGTGGTAATTATTCAAGTCATTCAATCAATCTGCACTTACTTTGACATTACAATGACTAT
The DNA here is from genome assembly GCA_017141395.1 of Laodelphax striatellus. Taxonomy (NCBI): domain Eukaryota; kingdom Metazoa; phylum Arthropoda; class Insecta; order Hemiptera; family Delphacidae; genus Laodelphax; species Laodelphax striatellus. Next base: position 26,404,513 of record CM029535.1, on the reverse strand, counting down.
ACCAGGGAACGATGCTTTCTGGAAATGCTTTGTGAAATGATTCAGGCTACTATGGTTGGAGTGAAATCCCCGTATACTTTGGAAAAAAACATTCATTTTATAACTTATTTCACATTTGTATTAACCCTTAATATATTAGTTTAAAATACAGTAGTTCATGTCTTGTCTGTGAGTGCGGCCAATTTATTAGCTGTTCAATTCGAGATAATTTCATTTTATTGATTTGGATGAAATTTTTCATGTACAAACGACTAATTAATTACGATTATACCATGTAAATTATTTAAAATGCAAAAAAATCAATCGATGATTAAATGTATTAGTTGATCGAATAATTGCTGCTATTAAAAAAGTCTCACATTCAGTTGCACGAATATCCAATAATTGAAAACAACTGCCATAAAACGATTTCAAGTAACGAAACTAATGATTGAATCTGATGTCAATGTAATGACGTCATTTTACGTTGGTTAAATTGAATCATATTTTTGTGAAACTCCGACATTCTTATAATAATAAATTCTACCCACAATTTTTCTCCAACTTTCTATTTTTTATCTTAGTTTCCTATTATTTTAACATCTTAGTAATATTGATTCTATTTTTATCCTATTGCAGGACACCAGACAAGATTTGGAATGTGCCGTTGTCAAAGTGAAAGGAGTGGTTTCAGTAGTAATCGATGTGGGATAGCTGACAGGACGGACATGGTTCCAAGGCTAGTTCTTCGAAACAAGAACAACCAGGAAGTGAGTATTACAAATCGACATAGTCTTACTCTTACTGAATTCTATTTTGAAAAAAGATTTTGAATAGTCTTAGTAGATTCTCATCTCATCTTTCTTGAAAAATAATTTGATTGAAAAAAATATTAGAAGTTAAGTGAAAACATAAGATAAGAAAAACATTATTTTTATAAGTACAGTATATATGGATATATGTGGTCATATGCTGAATATAAATTTTCATACATAAATGGGAGAACATGTCTGTAAGAAAATATTATTTATAAATAAATATATTATTCTATAGCAGTTTAAAATTCGTCCATAATTTCCAAACATCCCATTACACTCTAAAAAGCCAAGAACAAGTAGATTATCGATTTTAAATCTTAAAAGGTTGATAGACAAACCGAATTAACAATAAACAATTGAAAATATTCACAAATACTGAATAAAACTTGAAGAATGTTTTTATCAGCGACCACATAATACAAATAGACGGAGGACTCAAGCTCAGGATTAAAGCCAATTCTGGCGCCTAAACCCAAGGAAGATGGCGGTGGTTTATATAGGAGAGAGGTCAAGCGATCGGCCCGCAGTTGTGTGTGGATCAGCTGAGTGGACCGCCATCTTCCTTGGGTTCAGGCGCCAGAATTGGCTTCATCACCCGTAATGTTGAAGTAATAGGAATGCTCCGTCTATTTGTATTATTTGGTCGCTGGTTTTTATGAATTACTACAGCTGATCTATCTGTTTAGTGTGAGATCGCCATTCCACTTGTATTTCAACTTCAAAGTCTTATGAAGCATCCGCAAGTGAATGAAGTGAATTTTGAAAGATTCAGAAGTAAAGGGCCGGATGAATAAAGTTGAGCATTTGCTTATAATTCTAAAATATTGAGCATATGCTCATTTTCTATGAATAAAAGCGAGCAAACCCTTATGCTCATGCTCATCCAAAAATTAGTTTGAGCATTTGCTCAAAAATAGAGGTTATGCTCAAAATTGTATGAATAAACTATGTTATTGAAATGAGCTGTAAAATTCTAAATGATCTGGAATTCTAACCTTTTACTATAATAAAAATCAGCTGATGAAAAATCTTCAAAATAGATAAGCATTTGCTCCAGATTTCAGAAGCATTAGGTAAGAGTATTTAAGGTATAGCAGGATTCAATTCAACTTGTCATAAATTAGCTGATCCAGTAATAATTAAAGAGTGATTTCGACACAATAATCATAAGGCTTGAAAGTCTTAAAGACCTTTAAAGTTTTTAAAAGACCTTTTTAAAGAAGACCTTTTCAATAATCTGCGAGATTCAGCATTTGTAGGTTAAGTATTGTGATCATATGCTCGTCGATCAGCTGATTTATGACAAGTTAATTGCATCCTGCTATAAAGATTATTCATATAAAAATGAGCAAATGCTTATGCTTCTACCTAATGCTCAGAAGCAAAACCTTATGCTTCATGCTCGTGCTTATGAGCATATGCTCAGTTTTTATTCATACGGCCCAATGTGTTGACATTATTGCTTCGTGTTGAAAGTATTTTTCATAAGTTGACATTTTTTCAAAACGGTAATTAATGAGTTTATTCAATGTTTTCCAGTACCTACAAAATATAATAGACGAAGAAGAGGATACAGACAGTTTGCCTCCATACTTGGAGGAAGAATACGAACCACCAATCATCGATGAGAACGCCATATCAACATTCGATGCGATAAAAACCAATGCATCGGGTTGGCTTAATGCTGCCACTTCCTTTCTCCAGAGCTCTTTCTATTGGTGAAATAAGTAAAATACTGTCGACCATCAGTATTCATCGAAATTCATATTTTTTGTATACAATATATTTCACGTTGATCGTTTTTATTGTTAAAAGTTTTCACATGTTGATAATAATTATTTGTATTGAAAATGATGAGCAAACGTGTCAGGGTGTCCAGTCTTCAAAGCCTTACAAAAACATTTTAGTGATTTCAATGTTGTAGATGTGGTCTGTGTTAGTGTTACCTTCTCCAAATAGCTGGATTTTTTGTCTAAACACATTGCTTTTTCCAATATTTATCTAGTACAAACATAATTTTTAACGACATAGCAGTCTGAATTCAATGATTATTAGAATTATTACGTTGTGAAGCGCTTTCGGACTTCGCATTCATCATTGTGTTTATGATGGACGTGAAGTCCGAAAGCGCTCACCTCGTGAGAAATAGTATAAAATAATAATCACTAAAGTTAGACTGCTATGTCGTCAAAAATCTTGTTTATTTTGAATTATTACTAATTGGAAGATTGTCATGGAAAGTGGAATAGATATAGAAGAATATCAAGTTTATTTTCAACATCAAAATAGTCAGATAAAATGATGAATGTATTCATCACATCATAATATCATCAACGAAATTAATATAGAATGTGTGGTGAACTCGTTCTATTGTCTATGTCTATCTTATTGTCTTTGTCTAGAGTCTAGACGTTCTATCGAATCTATCTGAGCTCGTTCGATCTACGAACCAATTTTTAAAAAAAATTTCCAATCGCAGGTAAATTGAGATTGAAATAAGTATAATTCTATCAGTTTTCAAATACAGTTTCAAATTTTAAAAATGGTTTGGTCAATATATTGCCATCGTATTATTCATTCATTCTATTCAATGCTCGTTGAATATTAACTTTAAATATAACTTTACATTTGACGAATTTGAGATTGCTTAAATCCTTTGTATGCCATGAAAACCTTTAAAAGGCCTCCCTTCAGAAGATCTTTCTTTTTATTATTTAAAAAAAACACCCTTGTTATTAGAAATAAAGATCAATTCACACATTGACCGACACCAATCCGACGGCAGCATTTTCGTTCTGCGTAGGCCTATGCGTCACAGAATCTGAAATTACAGAAGGAAGCCGAGCATTCGTCAACAACCAATCAGAGCATAGGGCTCGTGATGCATGCGCAGATCGAAAATGCTGCCGTCGGAACATGTGTGAATTGACCTTAATACAAATTTTCTTGAAATTATATTAGGCTACTTAGAGGAAATACTCAAACCTGAATACGTATAATATACTTGATTATTGAAATTTTACCACAATGTTAGATTGATTAAATTGGCTTGTAAAGGAATAGTTCTTATAACTAGTACTACAAAATGACCAATATGATGTTTACTAATGATTTAAAATCTTTCATTAATCTTTACATTACTTTATCGTGTAGACCACATTTCGTTTGATAAAAGCTTGGCTTGATTGACTGCGTCTCTGAATTAGAAGCTTCCAAATCACTTAGGCGATAATATTGAAATTTCTTAAGTATTTATTTGTTCTCTAGCATGCTAGCTTTTGTTAAATTTCGAGTTCAAATTTGCCCAATTGTTTGAATTATACTGTAATATTGATTTTTTTAAAATAATCATTTTTAGGCTTCGGTATGAATTCTTGTGTGTTAACTTGTCCAAGTAGGTAGGTAGTCACTAGAACATAGTATTATCTAAAATGAGTATTATGGATACTTGGAGTTTGATTTTCAACCTTTTTCTATTATCTGAGAGATATTTCTAGCCTAAATCAATTCAGAGTGAAAAATGAGTATTTTGTAAAATTATATAACACTGTTTCATAACATGTTTAATAGTCAAGTTGTTGAAGTTATAAAAGCATGCTGTTCCATTTTATATAAATGTTGAATTTTTTATTATATGTATGTTACAAAATGAGTTCAGCTTAATGCAGCGCATCAATTTCGAATATACATGTTGAAATATGAAATATTCATAGTAAGAATTAAGTTTTATATATTTATAAATATTGAAGGTTGAGATTATTGTAACAATACGGTTGTTTCAATGTACTTAAATCACTTGAAAGTAATTGTTAATTCATTAAGGAAAATCTTTTTCTGTGATCATTAATTCCATCATAATCACTTTTATTGTATAGATAATTTTCTCATATTTGAATTCATCCAAGAAAATATGTGCCATATTATAGACATGACATAATTGTACAACGAATTTCTTTTCAGTCATTTTTATGATAGTATCAGACATTAATATTAGTATCGTACGATTTTTTATTTTCATTTCCAATTTCAAATAATATTGATTACCGTACCGCTTTACTATTTTTTGTAGTTTAGCCATAGATTTATTCCTAGGACATGAATATTGTAATAGTATTTCCTATTTATGATAAATTAGCCCTGAATAATAAAGAACTGGGGTTTCCCCAGGTTTGTAAAGTTTGAATACCGTAATTTCATTGAATATTATTTTCACCGTCGGAATGTGATGCCTTCACGATACAAATACCTTATTCCAGAAGTATTACAATATTATCTCATGCACCGAAGACCTTGCGATATTTGAAAAAGGGTAGGAAAGGAATAGAGTAGGATTTTTTTAAGATAGTGCCTGTATAGGATGAGGTTTACCCCATACCAACATCCTTTGATTCAGCCGCCATCATAATAAATTCACTCTAATTGGCTGTGCAATATTGCGAAAAGAGGATTGGTTGAATACTGGCCAGGTTGAACAGAAAGATAATTTCAAATATAAGACTATAATAATGTTTACATAGAAATTATAATATACCTAATACAGGCTCCTAGAACGTTTTAAAATAAAACACCCATTTTTCAAATAACTTAATCCATCCCATATAACATACAATAAATATGAACAAAGAATTAGGTTGGTATTCCAAGGGTCTTTCTTACAATTCTTTGCGCTATCCTATTAAATTCTTCCCTGTCTTCTCGCCACATTTTTGCTGCATCTACATTTGCTCCACTTTCGTCATTTGGTTCTGAAAAATAAACAAAACATAATTAACTTATATAAAATATTTTTGAAAAAAAAAACAGAGAACAATCATAAAGAATAACCTTTGTTTAGTGGAGATTTCATCATTCAACAACATGATTGGACCTTAATATTTCCTCTAGTTTCTTTACTGAAGCAATCATCTACAAAGATTAAATTATAATTTAATTGGGGTTGGGGTGCTTATTGACAGTAAATAGACAAATATAAGGTTAATTAATTTGGTTCGACTACATGTTATTCAAGATAGTCAAATACTAGAGTAAACCCACAGCGCATGCTTGCTTTATTCAAGTTTGACGCCAAATTATTCAATACTCTATCTAGCACACAGGTCCAAGCATATCCGTCAAACGCCGAGAAGTGATGCTGAATTTATTTTACAGTTTTTACGCGTTGAACGTTCTCTTGAAGAAATGCAAATAAAACTTGCACTTCAAAGACGGCTAATTAAAATCTTATTCCAATTCTATTTTAGAACACTTATCATAAGTAATTTCACTAGTAAAATCTATATTAATAAAAGAGAGTTGGTGTCTGTACGCTCGCTTATAACTCGAGAACGGCTGAACCGATTTAGATGATTTTGGATTAGTTTGAATTTTTACAGCACTGGTTAACATAATATGTATTAAAATATAAGAAAATCCCTTTATAATTAATAAATAATTAGTACATTAATGACATAACCTATCAAACATTTACAGAAAGGATGTTTTGAAATTGCCGGCCAAGCGGCTACCGAAAGATGATCGTGATTCAAGATCAGAAAACTCAGCACTATCCTTCTATGCCTCGGTAGCTCAGTGGAAAAACTCTGCGTCTGATGCTAGAGGTCGCGGGATCGAATCACGCTACGGTCAAAATTTTTTTGCTCTAGGTTTTCTACTCTAATTATTTTTTTACGCTAGAATCATCAATAATAAAAATGAGTTATCGTTCGTATCATGCATGTTTTATTGTTTCTAATAATAAAATTGAAAAAAAATTTATAAAATAAATTAAACAAAAATTATTGATTATATATAATAATAATACATTGATTATATTAAATCTCTTTACTTCGTGACATTTTTTGTGGGGGAGGGGTGACATGAAGGGGGGACATTTGGGGGAAAGAAAGGGGTGAAATGAAGGGGGATTTTTGGGGGTTGACATTTTGGGGGGGAATAAAGGGGGGCATTTGGGGGATGACATTTTTTAGGGGGTGTCATGAAGAGGGGGACATTTGTAGGGAGAAGATGGGGGACATTTGTGGGGAAGGGGCGCCGAGGGTGATACGAAGTTCGCCGGGACACCTAGTTACTAATAAAATAGTAATTTCACTTAACGTAGTATAATTTCACTATCACTAGTAAATTGATTTCTCAACATCATCCTTCCCATTAAAGAAGCACAAGCCTAGGGCTAATGTAGGCATCATCCTCATGAAAGAAGTTCGTTGCTTGACATAAACTGGTTTTGGACTGTTAGTATTAATTGGGCATGAATAAGCCTCTTCTATTCCTTTGCAAATGATTGATGCAATTGATTACAATAAGTGAATTATACTGTACTCAACAAATAGTGATTTCCAGCTGAATGGATAGCTTATGCCGATAGTCACTATCGAAACTCCATGTTTTAAAACTACAAGCAGTCTAGTTTGGACAAATTATTTCTATAATTAAATTATTATTTCAATAAATTATTCCTTACCGGCCAGCATACTGACAACAGACAACAGTATTTTCTCCACACTTTGTACAGGACTCCATCTTTCTGCGCTAGATTCATAACCCATGGGATCATCACCTGGCGCATGTAGAATTGAAATGCAAACTCTCCCGTCTGAGTAAACTATTGAAAAAATGAATAGAATAAAGAATTAATGAAGACGTTATCAATTAATCACACATTCATGTTGTCATATTAGTTACCATACTTCAGTAGATAATCGTCTATTCACTAGGATCTACGAAAAGTATACTTGAAAATATACAAAATATTCTGAACAAACTACTCAAGGAATAGTTTCTATAATAATTTTATTTATTAAAGGTTCATTTCATTCACAGTAGGCTACCTATCTCGTATCACAACTCACTTTTTTTGAAATGTGAATAACAGATTAGAACACTACAAACCAATCCCAACCCAATGATGTTTCAAAAATATTACATTTCTGGTTTCACAAACCTTGCGAGTTGGATTTGGATGATACATTCATTTCACAACAATACTGTGAACCTTAGGGTCCTTCCATGCATTCGTTTTCGTACGGACGATGAATACCGTGTCCTTTCTAAGTAACTTACATTGGAGCATTCTTGAATACATTCAAAATTCCTAAAAATTAAATTCATTAGAGCGCTTTTATACACTGTTGAGCGTTATTCATAAAAATATTCATTTGCTCAAACGTATTTCGAATCGGAGCGATTTTTATAGTCCGTACGAGAACGCATGTACTAAACGACCCTTAGAATTAAAATCAAATAATACTGTAAATGCCAAACACAGAAATACCGAGGACCCACAAAAATTTAATTTCATAAACATTTTGGAGTCATGTATTACAGGAAAATTCCCACTTACAAGACGAGCATAACGATAGCACTGATGCTACAGTAGAGCTACGATGAGAATAGAGGTGCGGGGAGCTGTCTCTCTCTCTCACGCTTCCGTTTGCCCTATCTTTATTACCCCCACTCGACCAGCTTCTACATTCCTAGCATTTCTCGGCCACCTCTATTCTTTTAGTAGGTTGACATTATGTAATAAATGTATTTACAAGTGTGTTGAAATTTATCACAGGTTGTCTAATTTTCTATCAAACACCCATTCGAATAGCAAATAGGTCTAAATCAGAACTTCATACCCAGAAGATAGAACTTACTGTTGGGGTGGAACATTTCACATGTGAACTGCATTTTTGGTGGACTAAGAGGATAGTCTGGAGGAAAGATCAGTTTGGCTGGGAAAACACCACCCTCAAAGCAGGTTCCATCAGGACCTCTGAAACAAACGCATTAAGTTTAAAGTCCTTGATTGGAAATCAAGGTAATATCAAGGAAACACAATATAGAAAGTGCAAGCAAATAAGCATAGAGTTAAGCATTTTTGCATTATATTTTCAATAACGATGAAAAGCTACATCTAGCATCTAGTAGTTGATTTAGGTGACAAATTGTGAATTTATTCAAAGGTTCTTACTCTGTTTATTATTTATTACAAATCAATGCTTCAATTTCAAATCTATTCTAAACTTTGCAGGTTGATAGTGCATTAAACTTGAATCTCAAGTTTTCATGAAACAGCAGTTATTTCTAATATTAATTTTAGTTATTTCTATATTATTAGTCTGTTAATAGTGTTTAATAATTTAGAAATAGCAGTTGTAATTATAGTAAAGGTAGATAGTATAGTAATCAACTATAAAACTAAACTAAGAAATTAGAAAAGATTGGAACAGTTTGAGTATGTTTCAAATTTATAAATAGAATACGGTAACTGATTTGAATTCAAGTAATACATTCTATTCGAATTAATCTCACTTTATTTTTTCAATTTTATTACTAAGTTAATATTATTCTCAGAGTATTATCATACATACGTGATCAAAGCTTCCCATTCAAAGAAGTTCTCCTCGTTAATAGGACCGGCAATGATTCCATCGGGAGGATTCAGAGTCAATTCTGAAAAAGATGAAACATCTGAAATAAAATTTACGATACAAGAAGCCAAAAGGTTTTATAAGGGTATTTAAAGTAGGTATACAAGTTTCCAAATTATTACAGGTTTAATGAAACACCATAAAGGATAGCATTGGCGGGATTTGGGGGGCTATCTTGAGCTGTTCAACAGCTGCTGTTGAGATATATTATATTCAATCTTAAAATTAATCAAATGGTAAAAAGTGTGTTTCATTGTTAAAATATGTAATATGTGGATACTTTAATGCTACTTTTTTAAGTAATGAAAAACTTTGTTATTGGATAATTTTTTATTAATTATATTGTTGATTATCCATCTTCTTTTCACTGATTAATACTATTAGAATTTAAATAGAGTAACTTTTAAGTGAAAAAAAACGTGAGTGTTTTCACTTAAAAGTTACTTTATTTAAATTCCAATAGTATTAATTCTAATTTCAGCCTACATCAATAATTGTGAGTTAAAATTAGTTTTTTACGTTAAAATCACATTTACGTTTCAATCTAGCTTGAAAACAAATCTAGCTTAAAATTCAGTATCAGAGAGTGAAATTCTAAAAAAATTCCGGTGGGGGGGGGAACCCCAAATCTCGCACATGAAGGATAGCCGGTATCCTCCAGACGCCAAGTTATGTGGATCGGGTGCGGGCCGTGCGGCAATCACTTTTTGAAATAGCTGCGATGGTCTCGAGAGCGAGCAGAGCAAGTTCGAGGTTTGTATGCTGTTCTTGGTCGATTTTTATGTGCAGAGCAGAGCATGCGGCCAAAGCTCGAGCATATTATCACAAGCATACACAAGTGTAGTCATACTGTATGTAACCGCAGCTCCAGTTTCAGTTATAAAATGATGACTTCCACGGCCAGTCGTTTTTGTGATAGGGAAGTTATGAAAATGATTTCAAGAGACAATATCTAAAATTTGTAAAGCAAATCTGCTTTGTACATATAGATTGAAGAAGTTCAAGGAGAGTTCAAGTATGTAACCTAACCTAACGTGCCGTAAGTTGGAAAAACGAACTGGCAAGTAATGGGAAAATTCAACTGTTACATAGTTAGAAGTAACTTTCCATTGTTTCTCAAATAAATAAAAAACTTATGGAATGAGAAGTTTCAAATAAATACAGAAATAATATTATCCTATAGAAGGGCCTGGTCACATACGATTGGGGATTGATTTACTTCACTTCACGTAGGGCCTGGCCACACTCCTCCTTTGCTTGACTTCACTTCACTTATTCGCATAGTACATCTATATAAATCGTATGATATATAGTAATTGAAGTGAAGTGAAGTACAGCAAACCCCAATCGTATGTGACCAGTCCCTAATACTTTGTACAAAATGAGCATAACACTATCATCCCACCCCATACGGTACCTACTAGCCTATTGAAACTTGGTTTGAAGGTGGAAATGGGATGTAGGTTTCTAAACTTGAGATGATAGATTTTCAATAGCTTTTGAAAATAATCCTTTAAAATGAAATTCAAATTAGGACAATGGAAACAAATTGATACAAACCTAGTGATAAGGATGAATCAGAGACGTCGGCACATTTCAAACGTCTAATAAAATGAATCTGTGAATTTATTGAAAACTACTTCAAAAATATATAATATTACCTTAAATTTGATAATTGACTCATACTTACGTTTGTATTCTGCCATTAATCGTCGTAAAGCTGATCCAGCCATATTCCATTTCTGAAAACGACTTACAAATTTTAAATGCAGGCTTCTGTTCTCAGCCAATAACACTGAAAAGTGAAAACCTATAAACTCGATCAATTACGTCAAATTTTTACAATAGATAACAGACTAGAATCAAACTGAATTCATATAATTACTGTCAACAAAAACAAATTTGAATGTAAATGTAAACCCAAATCTAAAATTCCACTCTACAAAGTGACATGACATGTCAGAAATATCGACTACAAGTATCGATAACAAAAGAATCGTAATCGACCTCATTATCGATAAGAAACAAAAAATCGATAATTGAATTTATGCCCATTTTCAAAATTTGAAATGATTGAAAATTACCGGCAATTTTTTTTCCGCTCGGAAAGTTTTAAAAGTGAATATAAATAGGTTTGAAGTCTAATTTATCAAACTCCTAGAGAGAGTGACCGAAAACTTTTAATCCAACAAACATTTCCATTAGTTTTTGAAATAATAAAAATAGTAGACTATAAATTATTATTTTATTCCTTAATACAAAAATAGGACAACTGAACATAAAATTCTGAAAATTATAATATTGATAGGAAACTGATCATAATAAATTATATTGATAGGTATTCATTTGTTGTAAAGGGAATTTTATCTAAAAAGGTGCGCCCTGGAGCGACTGCTCTACTCCTATTATAAATTTATATTATTTATTATTCATCGATCCCAATCCATAGAAACACAAATGTCCCCTCCTTCACAATGTCCACCCCTTCATAATGTCATCCTCAAATGCCCCTTCCTTCCCCCAAATAGTCACCCCCCTCCGATCACTCCCTCACGAAAAAAAATGTCACGAAGTAAAATAAACTCGCTTTATTGATGGAAAATTAAAAAGAATATACTAATTTTATAAAGCGAGTGGATAATAATCAATATTAATCAAGCTGACTTCTCGGAATCGAACCCGAGAATTCTGCGTGGAAGGCAGAGTCGCTGTCCAATACACCACCGCGGTCGTCTTTGGGAAAACCTATATTTAGCATGTTCAACTACACATCGATTTCATAGGAGCATTATTGTTTGGACTGGATCAAAATGGATGTCGTGTTTGATAGGTTAGGTCATTAATTTACTAATTATTTATTAGGCTAATTATTATAAAGAGATTTTCTTATATTTTAATACATATTATGTTAACCAGTGCTTTAAAAATTCAAACGAATCCAAAATCATCTAAATCGGTTCAGCCGTTCTCGAGTTATAAGCGAGCGTACAGACACCAACTCTCTTTTATTAATATAGATTTCTATTATTATTCTTTGATTCGAATTCATAGGAACGCAATTATATTATTTCCTATAATATAATGGAGCGACTGCTCCACTCTCCAATATCGGTATAGATGGGCCAACATTTCTTGGCACCTAGCCACAACCGATCGAGCTATGGCAAGGGTACTTTTCTGAAAATATTGGGATCTCATCGGTTCTGGTACAAGAACTCTGTACTTCTTCAAACCGGTCTTTAGTTCCACTACTAGATGGCGTTGCACTCGCCTCCTAGAGGTGCATTGTCTAGTGTTTTTCAAACTCCCCTATTTACAGGAATTGCATGTGTGAATTTAAATATCTAAGATTCATTATAGCCTATTTATATCTAATGCAAGCGTAGGCGAACGAGGTGAGTGACCCCATCTACACGCTCGCGTTAGCCTAGTTCGGCGATGGTGTAGACGCGGCATAAGGAATCATATCTTTGTGTGTTGCATAATATTGAATAAACTTACATAGCAAAGCAAGTTCTTTACTACTAATAGTTATCAGTTGGTTGCTAACACAATAATGCTGTGCAGACTTGAGGCTTAGACATTGGACAATGTAACATTCTATTTAATTCACCTTGAACCAAACTGACACATAAAAACGCTACGTTTAGAATGTTGTCTCAAGCCACATTCAATAATAATAGAAGCCACGAACAAGAAATATGTTTCTCTTTCAATTACACCGATAAAATAGGAATAAAAATTAGTAAATGAAAAGACTTTCAACCTCTTTTAGCGATAGCATAATTATTTCATTTTGATTTATTTTCCATTCTCAAATTATCTTACTCGATGGATTATTTCAGAAAAACAATAAACTTTCATCTTGAATTTACAATGATTGATTTCATCTTGATGTTTATTCTCTAAACAAATCTATACAGCACAATTAACTTAGTACATATAAAAATCATCAAATGGAAAGATGATAATGCAAATATTCTACTTCCTATCATGATATCCTTCAAATGTATACATTAAAATCATCATAACATTATTGAAGTGACATCTTTCAATCCGGACATCAATATGCTATCTGAAATCTTATAAAACGAACTCAAAACGAATTGATGAATATGAACTTGACCTGATGTAGAAAAAGTAGTGGAGGAATACAAAAAAAGACTACTACTTAATGTTGAAAAGCTTCTTATATCTGGTATATAAAATATGAAGAAAACAATATTATTCTGTCGGCTCCTCTTTGACCTTCTTCTTGTTTTTCTTCTTCTTTTTCGGAGACTCACCTGCAAATGAACAAATTGTAAGAACCAATAGGATAGGAGCAAAAATAAAGTGAATCATTTTATGAATCGTGATAAATATTTAGTTTCCTGGAATATAATCTACAGGCATATCCTGTCTTAAATACCCCACTACTGAAGCTAATTTAGATAACAGATCAATAATGAACGATAATATGGTCAGATTACTGCACTGGCCTCAACAAAAAAACCAGTCTATGTTAGCCATGTATCTTGTGTTGTTGGCCAATAGTAGGGTTTCAGAGACTGTTCACTAATACCATGTTAAAGGGCATAGATTTTCGAGTGGTGGTAGGGACTTTACCATCCTAGAAAAACGGAAAAAGATATGCAAATCCTACACAATTATGGTCTTGCAGTCGCTGTCACGAGATAAGTCGGCAGAGAGATTCTGCGCTGTTGTCAAATCTTTCCAACTGACTACTTAAATCATGCAGGGGAAGCGACTCCGACACTTTTACTAGGCAACATTGGAAGCTGAACGTATCCACTTTTTTTCTGAGGAGCGAGCGATTTTTGACCCAAGTAAAGTAAGTAAGACCGGTTTATATCTTTACCGATTCTATATCTGACAACAGTGCAAAATCTTCAATTTTCGACGGTATAGAAGAACTATAATAAATTAGAGGTATTATAATAATCCATGGATTTATTGTTAGAGAATACTACATAGCAAATAAAAAATGAATACCTGAATGTATCATGCTTACAGAATTGAATACTTATACTACGCAAAAAAATCATGTTATCTTCTTACAAACACAGAAAATACATCTTACCTTCTCCATCCTCTTGTTCAATCGTAGCACTTTCATCCATGGCAACTGAAACAAAATATTAATTCGATAATCTTTCAAATTGAATAAAAATTCCACATTTTTCAGCATCTATGAAAACCATGAGGGCTTCTGGAAAAGAGTTTAGCGAAAAAAGTTGGATGGAGAATAACTTTTAGAAAATTATTGACTTTCAGTGTCATGTATTTGGAAAATATCAAACTTATGAAAAAAAAACTGACAAAATTACAGTAAATTTAATTTCTTTTTAAAGCTCTAGGATCAACCGTTTTCGATATATAATGAGGAAACTTGAAAACCCTTCCTCCCACCGTATGCTCACTTACCAGGTTCGGGGAATTTTAGTATGTTTATACCTCTAAACTCTTCTAAAGAAATCCCCAAATTAAAAAATTGTAGCAAATTTCATGCACTCTAATAATGTATTCATTGACTGGACTAGCCAATAACTTTAAATCAACTTATTTGTAGAATTAATGTTGGTGCTGTGGAACTCTATGATAAAACATCAGTGTTTTCTTCTAACTTTAAATCAATTATTGATTCACTGACTGGGCTATCTAATAATTTAGAATCAATATTGATCTCTTGATTATACCTTCTTCAGAAAGTGACTTCTTCTTTTTCTTCTTCTTCTTAGAGGATCCTTCTCCAGCAGGGGTTTGCTGCTCATCTGCTGAAAAATGAAAAACACAAGTTTATTTTCAAGTTAACAACTGTTCAAATGAGAATAGATCCTGCATAACATAAATGGTGAGAGAGAAAACGAGATGGAATCAACAATTAAAGTTTATCTATACAGTGACAGGTTGATCAAATAAGTTTGCCAAGATACAGAAAAAAGGGATTGAGATAATGCAGAGAATAATGTTGTAGGTATAAAACTCACCTTCGTCTTCTTGTTTTATTTCAACCTCTTCTCCATCTTCAGTTTTCAACTTTTTCTTCTTTGGGGCGTCTGAAATGAAAAAGTAGATTAATGAATAAGAGATTTTCAGCCCAAAATACTTTACAATACAAGCAACACATTCTTTCAATCGATCATTAATGCTGAAAATAATTTGATAACTTTTCAAATGAAATATTATAAATGGATAACTGGCAGAACACTATCTGGCCTAAGAGATTGATTTACAAAGAATAATTATATAGAGGTGTTCAAAGGTAGGTAGGTATACAGTACTAGTTGATTGATAATATGTAAGTTAGCCATCTAATGTAAGGAATTGAACGTGTGAACAATCTGAACAAGAAGGTGTATTGGACAAGTACAACACTTTCAAAAGTTCAATTCTGTTTCTTAAAACTCTTAGAAAATATTATAAAAGTTTGGTTTTTGTATAAATAAACCCAATTTTTCTATAACCTATTTCATTACTGTATAATCTACTTTTGCTCTCCTCTGTATATGTAATATACACGTACAATATTCGATAAATTAAATAAGATCATCATTTTAAAGTTCCAGGCGACTTACCAACATGATTCATTGTCAATTTAAGAGTAAGGAATTAGAATTGGCTAGGCAGACTAAGTTTTGAAAATAACCAAACAAATTGAAATAACCATGCAGTCATAACTATGAAAAGACAATGGAGAATAATATAATAAGAAGTATTGAGTAGACTACACCATATTCCTTCATTTAGACATATCCTAATTACTTTTCATAACAGACAATTCAAGGAAGATGGTGCAAAATCTATGCGGATTTAGGAGGAAATTGTAATGAATAAGTCATGTAGTAGACAGGTCAATCTGATTTGCTTTAAAAATAGCAAGCCAGTTTGGTAATAGCCACAATATTAATTTACCTCTCCTGCTAGAAACAAGTGACTCGATGTCAATTGTTCAGATAAAGAGAGGAGAACAAGGACTTCAATAAAAATTCAATTCTAACACTCACCAGGAGTTACGTCTTCAATAAGAGGGAACTTCCTCTTTCCAATTGTGGAATCGGCAGCTGATGGATACTGTTTCACTTCACTGAAACAAAATAGATGAATAAAAAATAGAATTGCAGTTAGTTATTCAATTACAATCACAATCGTTAGTACGAAACCCTATAGGAGTAATGAATAAGAGCAAATCCTTTATCAAAACAAACATGTCAAAGTCGATCAATGAAAACTTTACTTGGAATTTATAATTTTGCAGAGGCAACAACTGTAGAACATTCTGAATACTTTATAGTTCCATCAAAGCAAACAAGTTCAAGTTAACATTGAATAATTCACTCGAATTAATCGTAAAACAAAGAAATTGAAAAATTAATTCACAACACTGACAGAATTGATACAATAAGAAATCACAATATAAAAATAATATCATTATCTTGAGTGAAGAAAACTTTATTAGCTTACAGCTGAGTTGAAGTTCTACCCTATTGTATAATCAGATTCATTTAATTTGACGCTTGGCTTTAGATAGATATATTATTTCTTGGCCATCGTACTCTACGGTCATCAGCAGCGTCAAGAAATAATATCTCTCTATCTATCTAATGCCAAGCGTGAAATTGAATGAATCTGATTATACGTTATGACTAGTGATGTAAAATTCCCGGGAATTTAAGATCGAGGAAATATTCCCAGGGAATTTAAGGGAAATATTCCCAAAAATCATAAATTCCCGGGAATTTATGGAAACTTATGGGAATTTATGATTTTTTCTATCTAAAACGACCGAAAAAATACGTTTTTTGTTACACAAAGTTTCAAACACCTGTTATATAACAGATTTATGTAAAAAATATAAGGATTACTAACTTGAAAACTGTAATAACTTGAAAGAAAACAGTAATTTGAAGTTCATAGACAATAGACTGATCATTTTCATGAAAGGTGTGAGGAAGAATGAGCACTCAATTAAATTTTCTCAATTATTTGTTCACCACTATCATCATTTTTCTTTATTAATGAATGCTTGTAAATCAGGAAAACATAGTCAACAAAGTATTAAGTGTACTTTTGACTTTCATTGTACAATGATTTTATTCCATTTCTTCACAAAACATAATTGAACCCTGAAAAATGAAGAATGAGTAGAATATAAATCCAAAAGTTAGAAATGATGATAAAATACAACAAAATTAACTGAAACAAGAACATTCTTACTCAAGTTTAATTGAATATTAAAAAAAAAATTACACAGCTCACAATCTTTCAAGAGTCACTACGGCTCACTCAACTTGTAATAAGATAAGATTATTGCAAGTAACCTCCACCGGTCACCTATCACTAAAGCTGCCATATCTCAGTCAATATTGGTCCAATCTTAACAAATGAGGTTTCAATCGATTTGTAATTGAATTTACTAAAAACGGTTATTCTTGTAAAATTTCCGTAATATCAACGGTTTCCGAGTTATTCAAGAAACAAAATTTTAAATGGCCGCCATTTGTTTTATGGATTTGGAAAGTTGTCATAATTTTTTTTTTGTAGCTTTGTCCAGTTGTCATAAATGTTGGTGCAAAGTTTCAATTCCATATGTTTCATCATTATCGAGATAAAAAATAATGAGTGAAGAAAATAAAATGGCAGCTGCTGTGAGTAGCTAAGGACTTCTAGACAATTTTAAATATTGATACTGTATTTAGATATGGGTTTCACCCAGTAACAATGCTCCCCTAGAATATTGGTGAGAGTTCTGAAAACAATCCTGTATACAGTTTCAAATAGTATATCTGTATAATTATGTGTATAGTATATTGTGTATGTATGAAGCTAGGTTGGAAAGGGAGAAAGACAAGAGCATAAGACAAATACAACTTATTTATAGTCATACAATGAGTATTCCTGTAAAAGACAGTTAGTGAGCAAAAATAGGCATGAGAATGATGCTTTATTGAGTATATTAATATGAAATGTAACTTAGATTGGTCAATTCCAATTATTTTTGAAGCACTTTTATAAATTCCCCTTAAACTCCCATAATTCATAATTCCCAAAATTTCTTGTATTCGGAAGTGCCCGAAATATTCTAAATCATAAGTTCCTTCCCCAATATTCCCGATCCACATCACTAGTTATGACATTAGCAAGATACAGTCACCGCAATTTAAATAACAAAAATAAGTCTATCCATTGACTAAATAAACTTGAATAAACTGAAATACAGATTTAGGCTAGGCGTACACCGGTTAGTTAAGACAAGACAAGACAAGACGAGATTAGTCACGTTTAGTCACAATAATTCACATAGCTGCTAATGAAGTACTGTGACTAATCTCGTCTTGTCTTGACTAACCGGTGTACGCCTAGCCTAAATGGTATACAGAGAAAACTACAACCATGGAACATACTGAAAAGAAAACTTTCGTGGCAAATAAGTACCAACACTAAAAATAAAACAAAAATCTCCATTCTTCACTCACCTTTTACCATGGTACTTTTCAAACTTGGCCTTTGCTTTGGCAGTGCCCGATATCCTTCTGAGATTGCCCTCTTCCAGCAGGCGTAACCTGGCCTCCAGCTTAGCCCTGTGCTCAGTGCCCAGGTCCACTGAGGTGCCTTCGCCCAGAGCATCAACTCTCGACGCCAAAGCTGCTTTGGCAGCCAGCATTCGCGATGCCTGAAATCATTCACAATTTGTTTGAAAATTAGTAAAAGAATTAGTAGAGAATCAAGTAGTCTCCATAAATAAGATCAATCAATCTCCATAAATGGGATCAATTGAGATTTATGAATTCATACATGAATCTTCATGAATGGGAACAATTATAATTGAGATACATGAATTCCATAAACTGGATCAATTGGGTTCCAGTAATCTCCATAAATTGGATCAATTGAGATCCATGCATCTTCATAAATGGGATCAATTATTGAGATGCTGCCGATGCTGTCTGTATCAATAAATGTATTGAAGAATAAATAGTAATTATGAGTATTTTTTGTATTATGCTATAATCAGGGAGCATATAATGAATGTCTATTTACAGACTTATTTGATTAGAAATTCTTAGAATCGAGCGGTCGGATTAGGGCTTTGGAAAAAAACAAATTTATGATCATTAACTCATATTCTTGTACGAAAATTATTTTATAAACAAAATTGTACACATATATTATTAACTTAGAAACTATCATCCAAAAAACTAAACTAAAATAGCTTGTTTCTGCCCATCTTTGCTCAAGCACCAATAAAATCTGTCTCAATCAACGAAGTCAATAAAAGATATCAAGGAATATTGATTTAAAGATTTATTTTGAATGTTATTATTCTAGTATAGAGTATTATCGAAGTAAAACATGAATAACTGTCCGTACCTTTCCTTTATTTTTCGCACTGCTTTGTGCCACTATTTGGGAATGGTAGATCAAACCATACTTCGGGGTATCCTTCTTAGTTTTCAGGGCCCTGAAAAGAGCTTTCTCAGCACCGAGAATCTGAACAGTAGATGCTGGGTGTTTGGCCAAATTAAGCAAAGATCCTAGAAAGAAAAAATAATTATATTTATTAATGGGAGGATTATATTCATAATGGTAATTTATTTATTTACAGAACAGAGATGAAACTCCAATTACACTGTAACTGAACAAGATTATACAATTACATAGCAGAGACACAAAACATAATACACAAAGAGATCTGTGATACAATAAAAGTAATCTATGAGGAAATAGAAATCAAAATGATAGACAAGGAGGCATCATTCAATTTCTTTACAAAATCATAAAATTTTGAAGGAGAAATAATAAATAAATCAATTTAAGAGGCAAAAGAGTTAGCTAAATTGACAAATTGATAGGCCTAAAATCAATTAGCGCTATCAATACTAAATCTGAAATCAACAAAAAGTAAATTTGTCAATTCTTCACAAATTCCAGCTAGAAAAAGTAGGAAACAGTGAAGAATTCTTGATTTTCGACAGCATGGAAGGACTTTGATTCAACAAGAATTTCAAGTCCATGGAATTGTCGTAGAGCATACAATTTCATTGGTATTAAAGAAGTTAATACTTATCTAATCTAAGTTAATACTTATCTATATAATCTCTTATCAGCTTTAGAAAAGGAGGACACCTTATTAAAATGAATCAAATTGAGCATATTCCAATAAGTTGAATAAGAACTAAACGAGTTTACCCCGTGCAGCTCAAAGCGCCGCTTGCTTGCTCAGTACTGTATCGTTTGGGAATACAGTATCATTGCAACAGACTTGTATCAGTGTGAGTTTCCACTAGATTTCGCATCAAATCTCGCAGTGGTGGAAGCACAGTAGAAAGGAATGCGCCAAAAGGTTTTTAATATAGCCTAATAAATGACCTTCTGATTCACCACTGAAAAAATCCATTTTCAAATAAATCATGATAAAGTGGTATCCTCGAATAAATCATTAAGAATCATCAATACGTTACTGTTACTTATAAGTTCATGCTAAGAATTTTTTGCAAATGGTCCACAATTTGTTGTAGCAAGAAAAATAAAGAACCATGAATGAATATATAGAATCTATAGCCTAGAAATGTTATTCTTCTCAATCTCCAGCTTGAAATAAGCAGGACATGGTGAAAAGATTATTTTAATTTTCGACAGCATGGAAGGACTTGGATTCAACTGGAATTCAAAGTCCATGGAATTGTCGCATAGGCGTTTCCACATGAAATAAGAAGTGAGTAGGCCTATATCTTACCAGATTGTGAAATCAGTCTGGCTCCAATCAATTCTCCCATAAGAATCGTGAGATTTGGTGCAATTGCCATCATTCTTGCTTTCAGATAATCATAAAGTTCAGTTCTGTACGCAGATATTTCAATCACCTGGAAGAAAATGTAGATATTCAAAGAACGTATTCTGTTACATGTGACATTCAATATTGTTATTGAGTTACACATGAGTAAATGGTTTGTTATGTTGCAGTTATTTGTTCATTGCTTAAAAAAGATAGAATTTGATTCAGTCCAGTGTCCTCACCGCAATAAAATAGAAATAGAATAATTCCTAAAAATTCATGGGATAAAAGCTAAGAGAGATCCATATGCCTCCACTTTAAAGAGCAACTACTCAGCTGAAGCTCTTCAACATTCAGACACATAATTTATCATTGTTTCCATCAACAGGAATAAACTTGAATCTTCGATCAGCAGAGCATTCTGGGCATAGCGCTGATCCAGAATTGAAGTTGACCCCGGCTAATGCAACTCAGCATTCTACTGTACATTGAATACGTTGGCTTATTCTACTAACATAGTGTAGAACAACTAAAGTTTTTATTAGTATAAGTCAACAATACTTATATTACAATTTTGGTGACAGCAGAAATGAGAAAAGGTTATATTTGTAGGTGAAAATCAGTGATATAAAACATGGATGTAATATGGAAGGGCAGTATATTCAATAAGCATTGACAAACCTGATCGCAAAGATTTTGAATGTTGATGATATCATCTTCAGCTATTTCAGTACCCATTGAAATCTCAGCAGCGGCTTTCACCTGCTCCTCGATATCGTCAGGAAGTATGTCAGAAAGGTCTGAGGTTTTGACATTCTCTCTTGTACCTGGAATAATTGTAACGTTAAATGAATCAATTGCTCATTTCTTCAGAGCCACATATTCAATTATACGTATTTTGCTATTACTGAATAATCAAACAATATAACAATTAATATTTCGAGAATAGCATACAAACTCTCAAAAGGTTTTTCTGAAAACAAAATAGCTCAACGCATTCCTTCCATCTCCGTTCCATCATTTTAGCGACAATTATTCTAGATTTCACGATTTCAAGATATAGATTTCACAATTAATTCTAGAAGATATTCCAGTAACAATAAAGAAAACAAACGAATTAATGAAATCACTACTAACCGATAAGTTTGACGACTTTGACGAATGCTATGTTGTCGGTGATTATCTTTCCCAGTTCAGGGAAATGCCACCCATACCATTCACGACAGCGCATTATGTAGTTGTTGAGCTCCTTGTCGAGTTCATCCAGAAGGCAGATAGCCTGCACTATCATTGTATCAACTTTGTCGGCGCTGAACTTCAACTTGTACCTCGATAAGCTGAGAAAAAAATTAAAATTAATTCATTTTTTACTCAAGAAAGTAGCTACTCAAGACAGAAACACACACACCAAGTCCAAAACGTCATTATTCATAACTATGAAAAGAATTATTGATAAATATTTCTGAAAATGAAAGATAAGAGAAAATTATATTATATTATTATATATGTTGAACTCCCACTCATGTATAAGGAAGACTTGTGAATCTTAAATTTCATATATTTCATAGTTTGACATTTCTGTAATGCTGAGGAAATAAACTTATTTAAAATCAAATACAAAATAGATAGATATACATTACGTCTGGTTGGCCAATAATGGCGTCAGACAATTGTAAATTGAGACATTTATGTTAATTGGTGAATTTTCTCAATTAGTCAAATATTTTATTAGTTTCTAACTTCATTGCAGTAATCGAAATACTCCTTTAGACTATAGAACCGATAAGTACTATACTACTTTAGACTATACTAACCGATAAGTTTGACGACTTTGACGAATGCTATGTTGTCGGTGATTATCTTTTCAGGAAATGCCACTACCATTACGACAGCGCATTATGTATTGTTGAGCTCCTTGTTATCATCCAGAAGGCAGATATGCACTATCATTGTATCAATTTCAGTCTGATTTGTCACAACTCGGTAGTGTTAATGAAAAAATTCAAAACATTATTTCTTCAAATTAATTCATATTTCTTGATAAAATATCAAAATTATAGAAGAAAATAAATGTATTAGCAGAAGCTGCAGGCGTGATTGGCTAGTCGAAAAGTTGTACTGTTTGTACTCACCGATGTCTTGCATCGTTGTGTACATTTTCATAAGCAACCAATTAGACTAACTCATTGATAAATTGTATGCCTACCCTAATGTGAAGACAGATACAATGTTTTGGTGTGTCTATCACAATTTTGGCAAATCTGGGAATTATCTGGGTCTTTTGGAATGGAAACACTCAGTTGTGACGAGAAAATCTATTTTTAAATATTTATTTCAAAACCGAAAATAAAATTCTCCTACTAATTTCAACATCAATTAAGATGTAAATTTAATTTCGACTTCCGATCTGAGAACTATGATGACATACAGTGATAGGGAAAATCATATCCACTTCAAGGCATTTTTGAAGCAGAACAAACTGGTTTTCTTTTATTGAAGAGTAATCTACAACTGACAAAGAGTTCTTAGTTTACCTGTGAGCTAATCCAAGTGTCATGGCACTCAAGTCCTTTTTCTTAGTCTCCGCCAAGAGAGCGTCAGTTTGCGACCTGATGCATCGCATCAGCTCACTGACAGCCGTGTTCGTCACACATGAAAGGTTCAACTTCTCTTTTATGGCACCGCCAAGCTTGGCATCAGATACCAACAATTCATCTTGTGCGTCACCAAGAACTTTCTTCAAAACCTAACAACAACAAAAGTGAATATTGGTTAGCTGCAGTAGTCATAAAATAACATGCATTAACTAACATTTAATACAATGTATAAGAAAAGTTCTTATATCTAAGTAGAAATAATAATGAACACTAGTCGATTAGTGATGAAACTGAACGTAGTAAATGAAATAATAATACCAACCTTTCTCAACTTTTTTGTAAGTTTTCCATCTAGAACAGCGGTGGTAGCTTCCAGAGCTTCAGCGGTATTAGCAAAACTCTCGAAATGTTTTAGCTTGACTCTGGAAAAAAAATAAATAAAATCAATCAACACCTCAGTCAAAGAGGATTGAAAAGATCAATCAACACCTCAGTCAATACACTGAAAAGAGGTGATAGTGAAATCACACCTTTAAATGTCTACACTTCGTCGATTTTGTGTGCGACCCCAGGCATGATGTAGGCCTATAAGCATTAAGACCAAGTGTGGACAAAGGCAATGTTCTAACATTCTTCACGCTACGTGAGTATTATTACAATATTGGATCTTATAAAACAGACAAAACACAGCATAGCAGGTTAATGTGATTATTTGAAATGAGGCTCTACGATATTTCATAATTATTCAAATAATGGAATTCAAAGTACTTACATTTTACTCGCTTGTTCGGGTGTTGCAAAATCCTTATAGAGGTTGTCTGTTTTTTCAATACTCTTTTTATCCAATAGCTGAAAAACAAAAATACATTTCAATCAATTTTATTGAAAATTATTAATCATTGCTGAGCCCTGCTAAACCTGTAGGTCCACAAAAATGATTCTAAAACTATTCTAGTTTTGACCTCTTGTCAAAACCAATTAGTTTCCTTTCAGAACCAATTTTATTTTCGAAACCAATATTATTTTAAAAGCGATGACATTTATTCAATGATGATGATTAAGAGTTTATCATTAAACCGTGGCCAGCCACCACAGTACTGGCCTGTGTTTAGAACAAGGTAAAGATACCGGGGCCCCAATTGAATCTACAAGTAATAGCCTATAGATATCCTACGAAAAACAAGAAGTCCTGCAGACCTAGTTGTTTCTTGAATAACTTAATAGCCCACCTTTTCAGTGTTAAAAAAGGTGTTTTGTTACACATCCAAGTTACTAGAGTTCAAAAAACACTTTAGCTAACTTATGTCCACACTTGTTCAATATTGTCCTGATTTGTTCGACTTCTTGCTTGTCCTGCACTTTACGCATCCTATTCCGTATGTCCACACTTAGGTCGATTTTTGTCTGCTTTTCAATTTTCGTCATAGCGCATAATGCATAACATGCTGTGCAGCGCATGATGCATGCGGTGTAGCATTCGTTATCTCATCTAATTTCAATAGGATGCGTCAAGCGCAAGACGAGCAGCAAGCATGATGAAAAATCGACAAGGTGTGGACATAGCTATTAAACTGAAAAACAAATGCTGGATGCTGCACCACATGCATCATGTGCTGCACAGCATGCGCTATGACGAAAACCAAAAAAAATCGACCAAGTGTGGACATAGGGAATCAGGAAACCCCATTCTTTTCAAGAGCCTACGAGTAATGGTAAAAAGTTTGTTTCGACAATCGGGACTCCCAGGGTTCTCGATCCTTTGTATTTGCAACATGTGCAGTATTTGAAGCTATATTATGGGGCCGATTGCACTTATATGCGACAGGTCGACGGCAGCTGTCATCATGACAGTCAAGAACTAAGCCAGAAGTTCATTTCTGAATAACCAGTTCAAGCAGAAGTTGAACCTGAAAAATTATTTAGCTATTAAGAGAAATGCTGATATAATGTTGCATAGTTCAGAAACCTTGAAAAATTCTTTATCGATAATTCATACTATTTCGCAATGTTGCATTCTGAGCAACATAGAACTATCCATAAATAATATCAATACGGTGACCAATAAGAGTGCGATTGCAAACTTAATGGTATAAAAACCAATATTAAAACAACTTGATAGGGTAGATTCAATAGAATAAACCCAGAAAATAATGAAAACGTGGTTGACACAACCGGTAACTATAACCTCAAATAATAAACTCACCTTGAAAAATGCATATCCTGCCGGAGTTTCGAATAGCACCAACATATTTTAATGATTTAAAAGCAAATAAATGAATTACAACAAATTAAAATACAGTTCCTGACTATAACATGATTATTTGAATAAACACACGTGCAATCGTTTCATATTCACACACAAACACGAAACGGACGAAACACACGGCCACAGTCCCGGGGAAGGGGGAACTGATACAGGATGCAATGACTAATCAGGTTTAACAACCTAGCTAGTGTTCACTTTAACAAACTGAAGTTCTGCAATATTGCTGATAAGATTAGACTTCATTCAATTTTTTTGATCAGATATGAATAAATGAATTTTTTTCACCAAGAAAAGATGATTTATAAAAATTAAAAAAATTTAGATCTAAAATTAAATTGTAGTTCTGATTTTTGAAATGAAAAGCGCCATCTGGTAGGGCGGCAGATAACTTTCTCGTTGCGGTAATGGAAGTCCGTTGTTTTATTAGCATTGTTTGAGTTTGAGGTTAGTGCTGATTAATTTAGTTTCTTGGGAATTAAACATTTCCTAGATCTACCATTTACTTCCTCCTGTTGCTGTTTCAGTTATCGTTATTAAACTATGCTCAGTATGCGAATGAGCTCCAATATTTAATATAATCAACGGGAACCTGGATCTTTGTTGGTGGAACTTGTCTGGTACTGGTAATAACCTATTGAACATAATCTTTTGCTAATCACTAACTTATTAAATTTTTTTATTTATTTAACCGGATTAACGCTTGTAATATTTATTGCTACTCATATTAAAAACTCTCATGAGGGCTATTAGTTATTGGAATCAACCACGATCGATATAAGGCTGCCGACTTGCCAACGATTGACAGTCGTCAACATTGTTGATAGTGGGAGCCACTTTCCAAAATTCAATAGTTTTGAAAATGTTGATAAATTAACACATTACGTTAGTTGTTTTCTTGAAGAGTGAGTTGTTCTTGTAATCTTTTGTTGAAGGTATTTTGATAGTAATTTAAAGGGAGTTTCAAACCTCATTTACAGACACCCTCAATTTATGCGTACTTGGAAGGCTTTTTCAGGCAACCAACCTTGCTATAAAACAATGTTAACAATTTTGCAATGAAGAAATGTGAATAATATTAAGCTATCTATACCAGTTCTATGTTTACTTTTTCAAGATTGAATTTGCAAGTGGAGAGATCTCTTATGTTATTAATTCTTATTGCAATCAAATTCACTTGATAATTGAAACTTTTAATTTCAGAAATCGAGAGAATCCATAAAAATCAACAAGGATGGGCACTGAAGGATTGAATTGTTTTGTCTGCGATGCGGCAGCAGTTGGACGATATTTCACACTAGCTACTTGTCGCACACAAGCATCTAAAGTTAGGATCATCGAGAAATTGGGACAACTAGTTGGCGACAAGTGAGTGGTTTGAAGTTATTAGCAATTGAATTCTATTCTACTTCATTGAACTTCTAATTTGTTTTCTGAATGGCAGCTGTTAAAGTCTTCTGTTGACTTTCACACGATTCTAGATGACCGCTGGATCAGCCACTGGCTCGTATAAACACTACCGGCATAATTTGCACCGCGTTTACATTATGCTAGTGGAAAGTCTAATCAGGTAGTACCGGTCAAGTAGCTTTCCACTAAAATCGTCCTTTACGCGGCAGTTACCCATATTCTAGACACACTGATTTAATGCTAAGAAACAATAGGATTGTTGTTTACTCGATTTCTTATCCCATAAAATGAGATTCAATAATGTTGGGTTGCCCAAACCGGGATTACTATTTTGATTCAGCTGATCCCATTTAACTAGAACCATAACACTGATCCTTAAGAGTTTCAAATCTTGTTCTATAATCAAAAAGACTCTTGAAGTATTCTAAATTATTCTGAAGAATCGCAGTCTACGTCTTCATGTCTCCTGGAATAGAGTAAAAGTGTATATCAATTACATTCAACTCTTTTATTTATAAAATGGTAACATTGATTTTCTGTGTCATTTTTCAGGTATATGGTTGTCATATCCAATGACGATATAATATGTAGAGGGTGTGCATCAATGATGAATACACTGGATCGGCTCGAGAAGGAGATGAACTCATTGCGGTCTGTCGTTCTCAGGTATCTCGAGAAAAAATACGAACTCGAAGAAGATGAACTCAGCAAGGATCTCACACCCCAAATCAAGAACAACACAAGACTAACTGGTTAGTTGATGTTATTTGCATAAGACAGTGCTTTATCATCATTGCTTTAAAGAAATATCTGAATATTCACGTGTAATTTAAGAAAGGGTGCTGTGAAACCCTGTTCTTTCAATTCATGATGTCTGATCTTTCTGTCTTGGCTCTTCAACTATTCATACTATCTAAAAATAGAAAACAAATATAAAATTATGAATATTAAAATAACATTTGCAAATGAATAAAGCCAATAACAATGACTTAGGCTACTGTTAATTTCTAATTCTGCAGTCTTGTCACTATGTGATGTCAATCAATGTTTAAAATGTTCAAAGTTAGTATTTTCTGCTTCTTTCTTGTCACAATCATGAATTGAATTTGTTACATGAAAGAAAAAATGGTTGAACGGGGAAAAATTAGCTTACATGAACATTACTATCAATTTGTTCGGAACCCACCTAAAGCTGTAGGTTCATTCATCCCTCATTATCATCCTTCCCATTACCCACGCACAAGCCTAGAGCTTATGTGGGCATCATCCCCAGCAAAAAAAAATGATTTACTTTTTTATTAATGCTGAATGTATTTTTACAGGTTCGAAAAAATCCATAGGAATGAATGACATGGCGGTGAGTGCTTTTTATTTCTGTGAATCTTATAATTCATCATCTGTGGTGAATAATAAAACACCTCGATTTCGTTTCACTGTTGAGCTTAGGTCAGTGAATCCCAACTTTTTTCCCCTTTCAAGAGGCTGACAACACATTTTTTTCGACGCCTCTTTTTGTATAAAGCCTTCCCTTGAAAGCTAACATGAACAAAACTTACGTTTTGTAGCTAATATAACTATAACGTAGTTAGGCTATAATATGTATAACCTCATGCCTATAAACTTCATTGCATGAAAATATAAATTATTGTCGAAATTCGGTAGGTACCGGTAGCTCATGTCCATATTCTTTACTCAGATTTTTAATAATAAAATAAAAATTTTATTTATCTAAATTTGGAATAGAAGCAGTTTTGGATCTATTTCTGTTGATTCATCCCACATTGTAAAGTGAATTTTCAATAAATAAACATAAATATGGTAACTGAACCATAACAAAAATGTGACAAAATTTCTAAGATCTTTGTAATTGAATTTAGCTTGCATGAACATGTTTTAAACTTTGTTCTAAATTATTTTTCTTCCTTAATGTTCTCAATATTTCATTGATTAGGGTATACTTATGTTACACAGTTCAGTTGTACTCAAATGTATATTATTATATCTTGCACATTTTTTACAATAAGAATTATTATAATTATCTTTACATAACTATGATGTCATTAGTTTTATTTACTTCATGTTGATGCTGAGCAATTTTTTCCCTGATAAAAATGTTTTAATCTAATTGTGTATTTTTGTTGAAATAAATTCAATTCAATTTTTATTACAGGCCAGGAAACGAAAAGCAGCCAGCATGGACGGCGATGTAGAGGAGTGGACCGATAAAGATAAAAAGGAAGGCAAGGCGAACACATGGTTGCAATGCGACAGATGTAAATACACAACACTGTACAACTCGTTTATGGTCCACCATGTTCGCAAGCATCACAACAGCAACGACACGCCAAAAAAAGGAACCGATGTAGACGTGGTGAAAGAGACGGGAACTGAAGTTGTGGTCGCTGATAAGACATTGGACACAAGCAAGGAACAGAACCAGACCAGCCAAGCGATGGTATCGTTGCAGAATAAGATGATGGAGATGATTGAAAGCCAGAAAATCGGAGGGACGGAGAGTCAGATTAGCGAAGATGCGATTACAGTGTCAACCACCGCTGGCCAGAAACCGGACGACGCACTGTCGGATACGTCGGAGACGGTTGAAATGATAGCGGCCGAAATTAACGATTTCACTTCTGACGAACGCGTTATCATGGCGGCCAATGCTGGCACATCGGGTCACACCGCTCAGGTCGAGAGTGTACAGGAAGATGCTGCCGCTCCTACCACTGAACATGTAACGCTGCAGGTGAGATTCGCTTCACATTTGTTTTTTCCAATTCATATCGGAAAGTTTTAATTGTTTTTTAACCCTACTGCAGAGACTATAATAATATATATAAGTAACATTACTATACAGTCTCTGTAAACTCTACCATCTTGAAACGACATTTTTATGATTCTATTTTTTCCACACTTGGTCGAATTTGTGTGCTGCAATGTATGCTAACAATGCTTAAGCATATGCAGCATGCTGTGCAGCACACAAAAATCGACCAAATGTGAACATAGGGATTGATTCATCAGGAGGAGGTGTTCAAACAACTAATACTATTTTTTAACTCTCATTCGATTATTGTAGTAATTGAAAAGTACCAAACCAAAACGTTGTATAGGTGCCGAAACCTATAAGTGCCAAACAAAAAATTGTTCATGAGAAGCAAAAAACTGAAGCGAGCCATTGTACTCAACATACATGGAATATACGTTCTAGGAGAATATGATGCATATGAATGAATAATAGATAAAACAAAGTGTATTAGAGACAGTTATTAATTATAAAAAACATTTCAAATAATATTAAAAATAATGTATACTTTTTATAAGAAATAAATGAAAAGTTATTTCAATTTTTTATTAGGCTATCTTGTAACGAGAGTTCTATAATTGACTAATCAGGGTTAGTTGTGCAAGAAAATAGTTGTTAAACTGTCTGATAGCTTGTTTTTCCCCAAAAATTTTGTTATATTGGAACGATAACTCTGCGATTGACTCATCACGGGTGAAGTGCAATAATAATTATTGTTTTTCTTCTCCCATTCGATAGCTTTAATGTTTTTGGATTTCCATTAGCGGATTAGCCTATCTTGAAACAAGGACTAGTACTATAGTGCAGCTTGTAGTAGAACACCAAATGTAGAAATATGAGTTTGTTGATAATAAAAACATTAATTATTGATTTGTGCAGGTGGCACCAGGGGACGATTCGATCGACGCTTCGAGCACAATCTGCATGGTGGATGAGAACGGAATGATCGTGCAGAAAATGGAGCAGGCTGAAGACGGAACACTCTACGTGCAGGTCATGGATAATCCGGACAGCACAAAGCAGGTCCTCTCCGTAGCTGAGGACGGCTCCGTGCAAATGGTGGAAGTCATGTGGGACGAAATGGTCAATCCGGAAGCTGTCGAGGATGATAATATGTCCTTCTAAATAGAAACGGACATATCTTTTCGGAAGGACGAAAATTACTTCCCTAATCTTCTACCAATTAACGGCATGTGTTTTTGGAAGGACTTCAGGCTAACTTTTACTTTATTGGCCCACTTAGCTGGAGTAAAATCTCCGGTTGAAATCGATTCAGCATGCTATTCTGATGAAAAAACCATAAAAATTTGCTAAACGACGAGCCGTCGTTTCAAGTTACAGTAAACTCCCGGTTATTGGAGTCTCGGTTAACCGAAAATAACAAACATAAATAAAGGTCTCAACAGCGGGGATAGAGGTTATATCAGAAGACGTTCAAAGAATATTTTGAGAAATATTCTATGTTTCTAATTGCTGTAATGGCTGGGTTTCACGATTCCAGTAGACGTTCAGGTTAGTGGAGGCAGGGCAGGTGGATCGTATGATCGTCTACTCTATACAAACAAGTAGTCCAATGCACAATAACTGGTGTGCATTGGACTATTTGTTTGTATATACTGGTGTGCATTGGACTATTTGTTTGTGTAGAGTAGACTATCATATGATCCACCTGCCCTGCCTCCACTAAACGGTAGGACGGAAATTACCCCTCAAATAACCTAGAAATAGAAGGCTTTCGGAAGGACACGAATATCCTCCCAAATGATAGTAATACAGTATAATTTTATCCTTCCGAAAAGAAACAGGTGTTTTCTTTCAGAAAAACAAAAATACTTTCCCAAAAAATGTTTGGACTCAATGCAAGTGGTCATTGAGAGTATGAAATTAAATAGTTGTACACTGTATTATTCAATCAATCCATCATCATTGATTCCTTAAATGTCTACTAGTTTGATGTAGGCTACCTTAAATTTTTAGTCCTAAAAACTAAAAGACTTGTCCTTTCAGAAGGACACAAATAATTTTCCAAATAATATTCTGTGCTGAATTCAAGTTTAGCGCATTTGTCTTGTAATAAATAATCAATAGCTGTATTGATTATAATAATCCATCATCATTGATTCCTTAAATGTCTACTAGTTTGATGTAGGCTACCTTAAATTTTTAGTCCTAAAAACTAAAAGACTTGTCCTTTCAGAAGGACACAAATATTTTTCCAAATAATATTCTGTGCTGAATTCAAGTTTAGCGCATTTGTCTATAAGTGTAATAAATAATCAATAGCTGTATTATTCCATCACTGACAATTAGTTTCATTACTGTCATCAAGTCCAATATCTTTTATTTTATGTGTGTGTTTTTCTTTTTTTTAATTTATTTGGTTGTCAAGAATGAAATAAATTGATTCCAACTACCAGTTTTTTTATTGAGTCGTCACATTCGTTTTAAAATTTTCAAGCCTTTTCAAAAGTTTCAATAAAACTTTTCTTACAATAAAATTGTATAGAGATAGAGTACACAGAGTACACATTAAAATTTTTCGAAGAGAAAAGATTTTGGGATTTTCATGTTTTTGGATGCGGTAATAATTTTAAAAGAAGGAACAGAAAATCAGTTGATGAAGTTTTGATGTATAGTAATTGAATTTGTTCTTGAAGATTATTCCAATACTCAGGCTCTGGATCACTTTTGTATTTATTACAACATCAACAATTTTTTCTTGAATAAATTAATAGTAAAATATGAATGACAGTTATCTATTTACATGATATTATACTTTTATACATCAATACCAGTTACAACCAATTACTTATCTGTTTTTGTACACTTTCATATGAACGGCATTTATTTCAATCTACCGGTACCGGTATCAAATCAGATTTACTCAAGTTTAAATCCAGTTACTCAAATGATTTAAAAACATATGAAAAAAATAAAACTTGGTTTAATTTTGTTGGAAAAAAACCGGCCCCATCAAGTAGGCCTAGTATGCAACATCTTTGTGAATATTGAATTGAATCCGTAGATTTATAGTTAAAACTGCGTTTTGTTTAAACTTGTTTTAAACGAAGATGGTGCATACGGGCCTCAGAATCATTTAGAAGACTAGTAATACTTATAAAGACTAGTAATCGTAATGCTATTTTATTATTGGAGTTACAATACTACTCGATCATACAAATCATAAGCAGTTTACTGAAAATACTAAGATGTAGGCTATAGTCAAATATTACTTGTTTGTTAAACAAAGTGACAAACATAATTCGATGATTATACCTAGGTTGCATATATTATCCTACCATGAGTAGAGGTAGCAATAAGTTGAAGTTGAATTAGCAAATTAAAAATTTAAAGTAGCAAGCTGAATGTTTGCTTCGGTCGAAACTAGCAATGTCTGATTGCATTGAATTCCTTGACCACTAAGGCTCGGTCATTGACAAGTTTCGCCTTTGAAATTCGGCTCCTGCCTACTGAAACTGAATCGATCCCAGTGATCCGATTTAGAGAGACTGTCTCGCGTCTATTGAGTCAAACCGACCGAGTTTAAGCTGATCTGGGTATGCTGGAAGCTCTTTGCGCCTTCCACTGGTTGTCAATATTGCAGCTATTGAATCTGATCAATACCGACACTTTAAGGATCATGCCTTGAGCCGTATTCAAATTTCTTTTGCAAATAAATGAAAAAAAGTTTCTTAAATTAAAAATAAAGTGACTGCATGTCAGTAGTCAAGTCAAATCAATAGTAAATAAAAAATATATTAATATTGTTCAATGAACAACTCTTTTCAAATCCTGTACAATATTTGACAACACTATTGAATTATTTCCTGAAGAGTTCTTGTTCTTGAGGAGTAGGAATTTTGTAGAATTCTTGCCGTAGAATTCAGTATATCAGCTGTGTGGAATATAAATGCCTTGAATTCCTATGTCTGAATAGCTCAGCTGGTGTAGTCGTACACTCTCCGTGACGAGACACGGCCGTGTTGCGGATATAGCAGGATCCATTTAACTTGTCATAAAACATATGATCGACGAGCATATGATCACAATACTTAACCTACAAATGCTGAATCTCGCAGATTATTGAAAAGGTCTTTTAAAAAGTTATTCTTTGAAAGGTCTTCTTCAAAAAGGTCTTTTAAAGACTTTAAAGGTCTTTAAGACTTTCAAGCCTTTTGATTATTGTGTCGAAATCACTGTTTAATTATTACTGGATCAGCTGATTTATGACAAGTTAATTGGATCCTACTATATATGTGTGTATCACTTGTGCTTGGGTAATGAGATGAATGATGATCCGGAAAAAATGCCAGACGGAAACAAGAATTAGCCAATAGTAGGCCTACAGCAAAGTTCTCTGCAATTCAATTCCAATCGACTTCTTGCTCCTTTTCAAATATTTGCCACTTATTTCGTTCGCTAGCTCCTTGGGGGTGCAACGAAGACTCATTCAATTCAAATACTCGCCACTTCTTTCGGTCGTTGTGAGTTTCTTGGGAGCAACACTGAACAATCTGACACGATGACGATTGCAGACGCGATTGAAGCCGAGGCAGTAAAAGCTTATGATTCTATACGGCCTTGAACAGCTGCTCCTGCTCCTGCTATCACCTTATCCGATTCTGTTATTGCCGACTGGAAATAAAACAGTGACGGGTTGGCGGCGGTAAGCCAGCATTGGATTGGGGCTGCCATCACGTATGCATGGCATCATAATATATTCAGGGTTGTAGATGAGTTCACCCCGTATGGGAAATCGGTTGCCTTTATCGCCTCTCGCTTTGAAAATCCTATTATGTGAAAACACCCGGCTACAAATAAAATTGCTCATGGTGGCAACGATACACACTCTTATGCCATTGCAGCAATACCGGGCGCTATTGCAAGCGTTGGCAATACACACACACACCTACAGCAACACTCAGACTGCAGAAATACAACGCCATCGCAAAGAGAGCAATTTTGGTTATAGAGTTGGCAAATTTCATTGGGAGGGAGCGATTTATCTTATCTACAGCTATTGGCTGGGGCCGAGTGGAAGGATTTGTTTCAAGGTACCGGTACCTTTGATTTCGCATCATTCTGTGCCCATCTATTACTGATGAGGGACACATCATCAGTTCCGCTGTCTTTTTATAAATCGAATAAAATTTGTATTAATTTAGTATTATGTCAAGAAACAAGAGTTGATTCTGTCGAGTTGTAAGTAGCCTTATTGCTTGTTTTGCTCTTATACCTTTATAGCCTAAAGCCTACTGTTTGTTTGTTCTTATATTGTTTATACTACTGTTTCACTCATATTCCCACTTGCGAACAAGGTTTGTCTTATGCCAGTTGTTTCACCTAAATTATGTTTTTGCTTTTTATGTATTTTGTAATCTTGAGAAAAATACGGTTAGAAAAGCTGAATCTTGTTCAAAGAACTTATTAATATAGTCGATAAATTTGAAAAATCGTTCATGCCGAATTGCAATCGTTCATTTATGAAATTACAGATTTACACGTCATTCTCTTTGGTTGAGTACTAAGTTACGTTGGGCGAAAGCATTAATTTTTACTCCAAAATAGGTGGCTTGTACATGTTCTTGTTCTCACTTAAACTCTTCTTTGTTTGTCGACGTCTATATGCTCTGATTAAAACTGCTTTAGGATTGAGACCTGCTTGGCCTTAGTGGTGGAGTGCTCTAGGCCGGTCCTAGAGCAGTTTTAATGAAAGTATAGTATATTTTACTGTTCATGATTTTTCCTTCCACCAGTCTCAATCTCTATTCTCCAGTTTTTCCTTTCAAAAGAACCCTTTTTCTTCCGTAATGAGTTGAGAATTGTCGAGCATTTATAACATTTTTTAATCAATCATGCTCTTTAGTTTCCTTTTTTCTGTCAAATCCGATAACTGCTCTAAATGCTCGTGAAACTAGAATGCTAAATACTAAAGACTCGTACGGTACTCGCAAAACCGGTCACTTGATGAGTTTAGCAATGGTAATAGGCTTAGCCATGATAATCTTTTGTTACTTCCATGGCGGAATCTGGACAAAAAGCTACGGTTGTAATAAATACAGTACTGTAAAACAAAGTCAGGAAGTTGACATCTCGAGAGCTCTCTGTAATCAGCTTACCACTTAACACTGCAACGATAAAAGTTGTAACTCTCTGCAAATTTTTAATCACCAGTCGGATTAATATCAGTCCAGAATACGATTATCTGTGCATTTAAGCTCTCTCTATTCCGATTGTGAAGTAAATTCTGCATGTTGTAATATGATCTGAGAATCATTGGTTATTTGTGCAGCTATATTTACATCTGTGCTCAAGGCTCAAGTCCAAAGTAAATTGCATGCGTCTCGTTGTGCGACTCAGCTAATCCTACCAGATCTAATCCTTAATCCTTCTCTGTACTTGTTATTTGTTAAATGTTTCAGTTTATTATCAACGCTAAATCGAGCAAGAGAGTTTCTAAGTGCTAGCCGCTAGCGAGCAAATAAAATTGAACACATAAAACAAGATTTACAACACCGCTTAAGGTTGACCTAACTAACCGATCGGCTATACAAGCTTTATCAAGTGGAAGGGGGCAAGAGAGATCTTTGGGGGAGAGGGGTATCCCGGCCAAATAATCCGCGCATTATTTCACAAAACAAGCAGAAGACCTCGGGCTAGCCAGATATCAGGGGTTGGCAAAATGGATTTTGTACGTTATGTGCCCGCACAGAACAACTTTAATCACCTCGCGTCTCTAACCGGGTGTGTATATTGAGATATCCAATGGTGACGCTATTGTCTAATGCTTCCAATATATGTAACTCATTCGATGTTGCTGTTATATAGGCTACGTCGCTATTGCTTAGCAAACAATGTAAGCATTTGAGCAATATAAGCTTGCTACTGGATATCTTCACATAAATATCATCAGCTCCTTATTTTCAGCATTCA
This sequence comes from Laodelphax striatellus, assembly GCA_017141395.1. Classification (NCBI taxonomy): domain Eukaryota; kingdom Metazoa; phylum Arthropoda; class Insecta; order Hemiptera; family Delphacidae; genus Laodelphax; species Laodelphax striatellus. The sequence continues at coordinate 26,367,511 of CM029535.1, read as the reverse complement.
ATACTTATACTGTAGTAGCAATCTTATAATTAATTATTTGTTGACTTCTCTTTCCAAACCAAACACTAATCAATCAATCAAATTCAAATAAAAATCATCAAACAAAATAAAAACCAATCAATGCAAATAATTCGTAAATAGCCTACAGAATGGATTCTAAGCATTCTAAAAATAGTTTAAAATAGAAATAAGACATGCAGTATATCTACAAATATAATTATATATGTTGTACCCAAACACAATAATCCAATTTAATTTAATTAAGTATAAAATACTAATATAGAGTCGATAATAGGCAATGCCAATGCCCTAGAACGTCTAAAAATATTCAAAGAGCTGTCTAATTGGCCAAAGAGATGATCAGATGCTGACTTCTACCAATCAGAAGCTAGCAGATTGTATACGTCAGATGGACTTGTACAGCTGGCTTCCTATTGGCTGAAATCGTAAAATGGCGACTGTTCAACCCATTGGCCAATCAGACGGCTCGTTGCATTTGAAGGCGTGACTACAAAATTGATGTTAGTTCCAGCTTTCTCGGCGTCTTCAAAAAAATTTCTCGTGTTATTTATTCATTCGACATTCCATATTACTTTGATATACATTTCATATATCAAGGTAATAAGGATAAATTCTATGCATGTATTCTATCCACTTTCAATTCTACTATTTCATCTAATGAAAAATATAGCTAAATTGACTCAAAGAATCAATCCATAGAAAGCTACTGTGTACATACTCAGTACATATTATACATACTCATCTTCCATGAGGCTTCAATAAACTAGGCACATTAATATTCAACTACTATATGTTGGATTTCATTATTATTCTTACTTTTCTAAATGTTCACACCGAGCTGAATTTACTTACAAACTGTTTCAAACTATTGTTCATGAGAATGAATGACCGAATAGACTTATCGATGCCTGAGGAGTTCCACAACAAATTATACATAATAATTTTAATAATAATAGAGTTATGTATATATAGTAAAGTAGAATATATACTATTATAATAGGGTTTAGATGCGTTAAGTAAGAGTTAACTTTATATGGAGTATATGGAGGAACTGTAGAGCTTTATTGGAGGGTAAGGTATCATAAAGCAGGTTGTTGAATATAGTATAAGGTGGGGGGAATTCACAGTCAATTCGCGATCAGTAAGGGATGAGGGTTGGAGAGAATAGGGAGAGGAAGGGGAAAGGAGGCTCCAAAGTATATCACCTTTGATATTCTAATGAGTCGGCATTTATTTGGTAGGGAGACTCCTTTGAGAGCACACAGTTAACCTATTTGTAACTAACTCAGCGTCTCACTTTTCTGATCTTCAAGTGAAAGTTAGAACAGAGGGGTGCATGAGTTAGAAAGCGAGTTTGAAACTGAAAGCGAGGGTGTAGCCGAAAAATGAGGAGGCAAGTTATTCAACATTATTTAGATGCTAATTTTAAAAATCATGGACCGTGCGTAACTCCTTCTTCAGTAATCAATTTTGGAAGCCTATTAATATTTTGTGAACTTCCTCAATGTAAATTATTAAAACATGTAGACGAAACAGAAATCAAGGTGATTTCAATTCTTTCTTATACAATGTTAAAAGGTTCACCAGATATAGATCTATCGTAATCTAGCATATAAAAGAAATAAGAGCCTGACATTCGGAAAGTACGCTAGCTGCAAATACTGAAGGAATTGAAGCTGCCAATAATTAGCCGTGAATACTAGAGGAATCACGAACATCATACATTTTGAGGAGAAAGCTCAATTTCTAAATAATCATGCTCACTTTCTACATTCATGAGTTCAAAATAAGTAATTTATTTATCTGAAAATAAGAAAAAATTGAATGAGAATATTTACTGTCTACTGTCTTAACTAGTTTTGGTAGCCTCCATGAAAGTTCAATCTCTTTATAGTTAATCCCGTGCATGATGAATTATTGAGGAATGAGTGGTCTTTCAAATCAATGAACAAGATATTTGTTTCTCTTTCTAAAGATTCATCACCAAAATCATGAATCAACCGGGAACCTTCTTATTTGAGCTCTATTGAACAATCAGATATAAGGCATTGCATCTTTTAAATATTGAATCTCCAGATTCAAGTATTATAGACGAGTTTACCTTTTTGAATACAAGAGTATTTAAAATTGTTGTACAGGTTGGTTTGTACTGGGTTGTAGATTTGACACATAGTGAGATAGGACTCTGCGATTTCAAAACTTAATCAATATTAAATATAATTAATAGTAAATTTTACTATTTCAATAAATTTCATGAATACATGTTGTTTTGAGTAATAGATGTCATAAACACAAATACATGTGGTTGAAGCCTAGTATACCAATTATAATAAACATGGATATCTGGACTTTGTGCTTGCAGCTTGTTTAGGGCAACCAGAAGCTTTCCAGAAACTTTGGGATGTAGACGAGAGTAATACACACAGTTCTGAATTGGATTAAAACTTATTGAATATATAACTCTGGTCGACTAGAATGGCGCTAGCTTCAGATGAACAACTATCTTGAAGGCGACCACAGAATTGGTCTAGGGCGAACGTGAGGGATGCTTTGTTCCCGTTCCCTCTTCTGAACAAGGAATGAGGGAGCAAATTGTGACTGACCGCAGGCAGTGTATTCATGAATATTGCCTGCGTGTAAGAGCGGGCGCTGTGGCGCTTCCGGTATTAATTACCGCCTCAGTGGCGCCACAGACGCGCCTAGGGGCTCGTAATGCCCTGAAATATGCAAGAAGCGCCACTGTTCCCGCGAGCGGCGGCTTCATTTTTGGGACTCGCCAAAACCGCAACATAAGTTTCATGAGTGTCATTGCGGTTAACAATCAGTCTCCGAATATCGGGGTCATCTTCAAACCAAACTGGGTTAGGCCTTGTTTATTCATTTTGGGTCAAGTGTTCAATTTAATAGAGCTAATGAAAATTTTATATTGACTTTTATATTACTTTGTTTCATTCGCCCTTTTTGCAACTAGCTCTCATCAGCGGCCAAACCAACATGACTTTGGGTGAGGTGTTCATTTCATTGTATTGTTGGAAATTATGTATTTGAGAAGCTTTCAATCCTGATAAATGTATTATTCTATTTGATTCAAATCTTCTGCAACTCCCAACAGCTGCCAAAGACTTTTCTTTGGGTGGTGATGCCTAATGATGATTTCTTTTCATTCTTATTTCTGATTGATCGAGTTTTGTTCATGTTATTATAATTTCAGATTTTTGGAAATTGTGAGATAAATGTAGACTATCCTTTAATATTTTTTTACATGAAAATCTGGCACAAAAACTGAATGGTAAATTATAGATGAGAAGACCAATTTTTCTATGAATATGAGAGATATATTATGCTTACACTTGAGAAGAGAGTATATACTAGATAATTATATGCATATTATATTCTATTAATAATAATCACATGCATAGTATATGCTTATCGTAATTATATGCTTTTTTAAGGAAATACATGCTCGATACATGCTCAATCGAAAAAATCGTTTATTTTTAGCCTAGTAACGTAAACGTAATATGCTAAACGTAATGTATATTATACTATTTCACTTGATTTACGAAAAAATAAAGTTCTATTGGATGCAATTATTAATTAAGTTTAATCAAAGGAACAATCTAATTCAGAAGAATCTAATATAAAGGTTTATTGTAGGAAAGAAATTCACACTACGAAACATATTCGATTCTAGATAGACAGATAATGTCTTCGGAAAAATCCTCTCTCTATTCTGGGAAGAATTTCGCGGTGATAAATCCTCTCCTGGCTTAGATGGTAAACAAATATTATGCCTGGGCATGAGCTTCGAGTCTGCCTCATGGGATCCGATGGCAGACGACGTTTATCCTCAGCCCGAAATCCTCTATTCTGATGCTTCTTGAGCTTCGATGATGTGGAAGCAACTACTCTCTCCCATCACCACATCCCCCCACCACCTCTCCGCACTCCTCGCAGCTCATCGATTGGCCAAATGTCTCCAGGGAATCTGTTCAAATTGGACTCACGAAATTGTCAACTGCAAAGAAGTGGCCAAGCTTCCATTCCTTCCTTCCTGGAGATTCTCATTTCTATGAACGAAAAACTAGTTACTTTCAACCCTTCCTCTAAAAATGTTGATTATACATTATACTGCTCTCTTTTTCCTGTTCTATTTCAAGAGTGATAACGAAAACTAGTTGCTACCAACCCCTTCCCTACAAATTTCTATTATACTGTTTCAAAACTGATAAAATTTACAACACTCTTAAGAAATTCCAATTCTAATATAATACTGTAGTTACATGTTACTGTTACTGTAGTTATAATACATGTTAACTGGTCGATCAACTGTACTTTGGTTAATTTGTTTTAAAAATTCATTCATATTTTTCATATTACTAATTCGTTCATATTTGTTCAGTTTTATTCCAACTAATTTTTGGCCACAAACAGTTCTTATACACAGTTTAACTGTACTTTGTGGTTTGTGTTTTTTAAATTCATTCATATTTTTCATATTACGAATTCGTTCATATTTGTTCAGTTTTTGTAATTAAGTTTTGGCCACAAACAGTACTTCTGACACTCAGTTCAACAAAATAGTCCCTGAATAAACACGTTAGCTGGCCAAGTAGCTATAATTTTTGTTCAAATTATTCATATTTTTCATATTACAAATTCGTTCATATTTGTTCAATTTCGGTATTGTAGATAATAATCGACCACAAATACTTTTTCCAATACTCAGCTCTACAATTAAATTCAGAATTAAATTAATAATAATATTAAATTCACACTATTCAAACTCATATCTATGTTGTTGAACGCTAACACGTTAACGTCCGAACTGGTCGATTAACTAGTTTATTTCCGGTCAAAAGCAGTTTCTTCGATACTCAATGTTTGGAGCAACGATAGAGGTCGGTTGGGAGCCTCTTTAGGAAGAATGTCAGTTACAGCAGGCTCTGTGCCCGATCCAAAGTTGACCAACAACCACTCGAGATTGGATATGGCAAAAGGGCTTGAACCAAGGGCTGGTGATTGCGAATTCGCAGCATGCGATCAACGGAGCTTACATTGCTGGTCAAGGGCACTCGACTACACTGATAGCCTAGCCCGAGTTCCGATCGATCATAGGCCCTCACACGTGACCTGCAATTATTGACAACTCGCACCAATGTATTTCTAGTTATTGTATTTGCTATTAGTACTTGTATTCACAACTCGTGCCATTGTTAATTACAATCTCTCATCCTTCGTGAAATTCCCAAATTTTTCTAAATTTGCTCTACTGTCAGATCTAGTTTCCCTATTCTATCTCTTTCCTTGTAAGTCTCGTCATGCACTGGAACCGTTTTTGTCCGAAAGCGTCCGACGTCCGAACAGGCTGTTTGATTCTGGCTATTTGATTGTTGGCATTTCGGACGCTCTGTCGTTTTCGGACAAAAACGGTTCCAGAGGACGACGAGGCACCATTAAAAGGGACAAAGTTACTTACAAAAAAGTTTATTAACATTTTATTACAAGAAATGAAAGGGACAGAATAGGGAAACTGGATAAGAAAGTAGAGCAAATTGAGAAAAAGTTTGGGACATCACAAATGATGAGAGATGGAAGACAAAGAGGATACTGAATTGGAAAAAAGAAAAAACCAGGAAGAAGGAACTCTCAGTATATAATGATGTGATGAATCACGATGTATCATGTAGATGGGGATTCGATGAACTGAGAGATATGGCAGATTGGATGCGAGAAATGGTTAGAGCTAAATTAACCCGCTTCTATGTAGAAATCATTACAACTGAAAAATATGCAACACGATAGCAGGCTATGTATGTATAGCTGATAATTTTGTCAAGGCAAAGGGGTTTCATAAAATTAAGTACCAAATTATGTAAAAAGTACCAAAATACAGCAAAAAGGCGGTTGTACACTAGACTTTCAAATTTATTGCTTATAACATTCAAATCCAAGCAATATGAATGAGAACATTGCTTAGTACATTGTATGCTTAATTCATTGGTTAGTTTCTATTAAATTAATTTCTACTTTCTACTATGTTCTAAACAGTCTTTTTCTAAATTTCCTTTCTCCTGTTTTACTAGACTTCAAAAATTTAATGAAACAGGCCCCCGTACAAAGTATACAAGTTAGGCTTAGGCTACTTACTTGCTTGCTTGCTAACTTGCTAACTGGGCTCAAGCTGGAGTTACGTGGTTTCTGCACCAAACACTTGAATTCTCTACCAGGTGAACAGAACTCTAGAATAGGTACATTCAACGTTGTGGATTCTGATAGCCAGCCTAGAATGGCCCAGAACCTGTGCTATGGATGGAAGCATATTTATCATTACCTCTACATTATCATCAACTCTATTATACTATTCATGTAGTAAAGTTTATCATTATCTACATTATCATTTATAGTTTATACTGAGTATATCTATATAGATAGTATATCAAGATAAAATGATAAAAGAGAGTAGAGTGATAATCCCATCGATAGTAAAGTAGATTATTATCATAAATTTATGCTTCCTGAAAGGATATTCACTTTGATAGTGAAGGAATTATCATGGAACATTATCATCGTCCATATTATGCTCCCTGAAAGGATATAAAGATTTGATGCATGTTTTGTCCAGGCTGATAATACGAGACAATGAGCTGAATGTTTTGTACTCGTAAGTGTGAAATTTGAGAATAGATAAGTATCTTCAAACATTTCATGCACATGTTGTATGGTAATTTGTCGCCTGTTATTCACAGCTTTGTTACAGGCAGATCTATTGTTTAGCTACCAATTACTCCCCAGCTAGCTAAGCGCAAGAGTGCACTTGTGCTTTGTTGGCTTCAAGTCCTTCAGCAGTGGCTTTGAACTCAAACTGCCAGAAAAAGCGGACTTTTTAATGAGTTTTCGTCGCAAAACGAGACCCACTGCAGTTGTCAACTCTCAGAATCAAGAGCTAGCTCTTGAACTAGTTTGTGAAATTTGCAAAGCTGAAAATGGGTCAATGGGTTTGTAAAAAAGTTTGTACGAATGCTAATTTTTGAGACATGCGGGCTGTTCTGGAAAATATCCTGCTTTCAATAATTATGATTTGTCGAGAGCAATTGACTTTTAAAAAGTTCAATAGTCACTCTGAAACTTCTACAGAGTTGAGTTTCCAGTCATTCCATGTTTTGCATTTCTCTGCACATTCAGTCAAGTGCTTTGATTTCGAGTAGATCTCCACTCTGGTATCATCGCCTCATCGGGTTTTCCTTACTCCATCAGTTCAAAATTCTGTCATTGCAATATTCATTCTTCAAGTAGTAGAAGCTGATTCAATCATCTCTATTGTGCAATGAGGCGAGGTGGAACCTACCCGTAAGGGTCTCCCCACCAATAAAAGCCATACGATAAAAAAAAATCATCTCTGAATTTCCAGTCATCAGGCTATTGATTTATTATATGTAAGTGCCATTCAAATAATTTATTCCTCTATGTATTCTATCATGTATTTCGTTTGATTTTTTGCAATGAATTACATAATACATTTATCATACATACATGCAAGAAGACTAATCAAGACAATATCACTAATCAAGACTAATCAATCACCACAATTGATTCATTGAAAAAATGAGATATTGGGCTTGTTCAACTATCAATATTGAATGAACAGATTCTAAAGCAGCATCTAATCACATACGAAACACGGCCTAATGTTACTCGGCTTACACGGTTTGATGTTATTGACTGGTGGGAGGAGCTTATCGATCAATACTGTTGAAGGACTCTTATCTGCTGCAATAAGCCACGCTCATTGGTTGAATGTGCTGGCAAATGAAAAATATAATAGTTATTTATTGGGAATAATAGAATAGCGAAGAATTGGATACCTTCTAATAATGTAATTTTTAAAAAATACAGGGTCAGAGACCTGTACTTATCTAAAATTAAAACCTGAGCCAGCCGGTGCACGGAATTATTATTATTATAATGTAAAAACATTTTCCCCTACACCTACATATTCTGACGACACAAAAATCATAGGCTATTTCAAAATTTTCTGAGATGTAAGTATGTAAACAATACTTACAACTACAAGTTTACGGATCAAAATAAAGTTATAGAGTCAAAAATATTTTTTCCGTTTGTATCAATCCGAACATCAAGTTGAACATATTGAACAAAATTCATTTCATTGACAAAGGGTCCTGCATAGTCAACCTTAGCATAATAGCCACTATCAAAAACATATTATATAATTTTGGATTAGTCTATCTGAGACCAGAATTACTTGGAAAGAAGGTAAAATTACGTAGTAAAGTAAAATTACTAGTAAAATAAGGTAATTAATTGAAGGCAGTAGTTCAACTAGTAAACTATACAGAAAAAAGAATTGGAGCCTGTTTTTTAAGGTCCTCTGTAACAAAATAAAAAGGTGATCTCTCTGAATATAATCACAGACTACCTAAATAGCTAGACAGACTAACTATCCAAGTAGTATTATTTACTAGTTATAACTAGTCTGTAATTAATACAAGAATAAGTTTTTGCATAGTGCTGACTAGTTTTTGCTTCGTTACTGATGACTAGTATAGCAGGATTATTTTAAATTGTCAGAAAACAGCTGATTGATGTACGCTCGTTTACTGACGTTAAATCAGATTAGTTTAAATTGTCAGAAAACAGCTGATTGATGTACGCTCGTTTACTGACGTTAAATCAGTTGTTTTCTGACAATTTAAAATAATCCTGCTATATGTGTCCGCCTTTCTCCCGTATTACATGACTTTTAAATTTTCATGATACAGGCCCCTGATTTCAACTTGGAAGCTACTTGTCTGTGAACAACATTACAGAGAGCGCCGAGAAGTTCGTGAAACAAAATACAGTACTGTACAGCGTTTAACGATCCATTTCCAGCCACCAGCAACATAACAAACTGAACACTGTCCATGGGTCCACAGACGGAAGGGACTCGAAGCGCCACGGAGCAGAAAAAGAAGATGGTCACACCTGCTTGTCAGCAGTTGATGAATGGCTTCGGGGGTGTTCATCCCCCCCTCACCCCCCCCGGCTTCCCCCCACTAACTGCGAGCAACACACTAGCTTGATTTACACCGGGCAGTAAAAACAATTCCAAACGACTAGTGCAGTTCTGCTCTCTTTCTATCTTTTTCACCCTTTTCGCACATGCGAGTTGCGAGACTGAAAAACAAAAGGTGTGGGGTGTGTCTGGACGCAGCTCACAAGACGAATGCCCTCTCTCAGTGCATCGCCCTTTTAAAGCGAAAACTAAAAGTTACTGATCGAAGTTCGAGCTCGGCCGCTCGCCTATGTGCTAAACAATAGATTAAACATAGAGGAGATGTTGGACTCGATATTATTGTAAGCAATGGGCAGCTGAGATATTATTATTTGAATAATAATAATTATTATTATGTACTAATCCGAGAAATCCAATGCCAAAATTCAGAATAATTTGCTTGTTGCGAGAAACTAATTTTGCTTTTGCACAAGATATTGTCAATTTCAACAGATGCTATCATCAGATTAGCAGAAATGAATGAGAGATTATCTATAAAGAAAAACAAACATTACTGTACCTTCCATTCAGTGTATATAACTACTATAACTACTACTAGTCAGTTTACATAACTACAATAATTATTTTCAAAATGAAATTAAGAGAATGACTATGGCTTTCATTCATTCATCTTATGTCTTATGATAGAACTTCAATCTCTATGTGCCAAATAGAAACTAGAAGAGAAAAGAAAAAATTGGACTTGGACTTGTGGGGGATGACTGAAGGAAAGGCGATGAAGTCAGTGAGAATGTTTTTGTCATGCAACAGTTTTTTCTCGACTAGTTCCGAATTCATCGGAACTATGGAGCTCATGTTTCTATCGCTTATGTATTCTCATCACCATATCGTTTGCAAAAGTGGATTTCCTCATTTTCGTTCTATCCCAAGGAATTGCACCGAAAAACTCTCTTCCAGAGATAACCGCGTTTGCAAACATATTGAAACGGGAACATATTTATTTTTTCTCTTACACGCTTACTCCCTCTCACTCTATCTTCTCCTCCATCTCACTCTCTCTCCCTCGCTGTTTCTCACTCTTAAATTTTCTGGGATCAATTCTTGAAGCACCCAATCGACAAATTGGACGCTCCCAAGCGTTTAATCGCCGGAAAATCCCCTCATGATCATAGAGCGTTCTGCTACACGTGGAGTATCTTCATAGCTTTCTCGTTATTTCGTTTTTCGGCATCTTCCACTGTTGCATAACCTTCTTGAGAGCAACTCAGAAATATTACTTGCGAAACATTTCACAGAGTATCTTGAAGATTTGAATTTTCAAAAATTGTTGAGATTTTCTCAGGAAAGGTAGTACACGATCACACGTAAGTAGTGTGAAACCAATTATAACATTAACATTACATAGTGAACTGAGAAGTCTTCTTCTTCAAGATTCCAGGTATAGAAATTGAAAGGTATATCAATAATAATGAATGCTTGCTGCAAGTATTGTATGAGATTCATTGAGAATACCAATACTTTTTGTTAGCATTCGAATGAATTAATATATTATTCAATTTGGATACTGTACAAAGAAAACCCAGAGACTGTACGCACAAATAATAATAATATGACGATGTAGTTGATTGATAAGCTTGCCAACTTCAATTGTAGTGTAGTGAGATAGCTGTGACAGTAAAGGTAGTTCTATAAGTAAGATTTTGATAGACGTGAATTCTGTAAGTGATTTGAAAGTACTTCAACTATTAAGTTCATCCATATTCCAATGTAATGAACATTGTACTTCTGTGATAATTGGATTCTAGATTGAAATTGGATGACCGTAGTTATGATATTCGGCTTACAAAATCACAGGATTTTTTAATATGGAAACGTCAATTGAAAGTTATTATTTATTTAGGAATAGAATAGAATAGGATATAATAGAAAAGAATGACTTTATTAATTTTATTGATGTAAATCAATTTCTGTGTAATATGTGAAATTACAATTATCAAGATAATAATATGAAACATTATATGAATTGCCAATTGGCATCATTGTAAATCATTGGTCAAATAAAAATTGAGACTTAGAATACAATGAGCTTAGTGAACATTAATGATAATGAGTGTAGTAGTGGATAATAATGAGCGAAGTTAGGTCCTCACTTACACTATTAGGGTCAGCGCATGAATGCTAACAGAAAAATGTTTAAATAAGAACTTTCAAAACTACTCTGGTGAAAATTGAGTAGAACCATTTCGAAGAACGACATGTGAGTGAGCGCTTCAAGTAGTCGAATTCAATCACACTAGTTTTGTATTGAAAAACAAAATTGTAATTTCAATTTCAAGATTGCAATCAGAAGTTGCATGAATGTCGTTTGCGCGAGTTCAACACTAGTTTCAGGAACAATTTGGAGTAACTCGGTTCCGTTCTCTATTTGAGGCCAAACTAATCAGTGGAGTGGGAAATTGTCGCAGCTTAATTGAATTGGTGAAAAACAACAGCTAGTCTGCACTTTCAGAACGGCTAGTTCGAACAGTTCAGTGTTCCCAACATCTCCTACTCTAGGTAGAGAAATAAATTTCTCATTCACTGATGTGTTTACATGAAAAACAAATCCACAATTACTCTAGATGTAGTCTATAGTAGCTGTGTTGTAGATTTGCCTTTTTTATAAACTGAGCAAAATTTCAGTGGCATAAAATACTCATTCCAAACTTGAAGTATTGTTTTGGGATTTCAGGTTGAATTGTCTACGTTCGATTTATAGTTGTATGTTGTGTGTATTCGAAGTGTAATAAATTATCTAGTGCAACTCTCCAGTACGCTAAGTGCATGATAAATTATGTATGCGACTGTCAAAACAAGATGCCAGCCTGAAACAACTTGCAACAGTGAATTTTCAGTCAGGAGAGAATTTGAAATGGGAACACAAATCAAGTTTATTCTTTATCATGGTTTCATGAAGGTAAGTTATAAATAAATGTAAGAAGAAAACATGAGAAAAGGAGAAAGAAAAAATCATGAGAGGATTATTCACGAAGTATAAAGTAACGGATTCATGTTTTTGAATTATAAACATAAGACAGTGGCGAAGCGTGGTATGCTTATTTGGTCATCGCCGGGTATATTTCCTATAGGAACCAAATAAGCATACCACGCTTCGCCACGTACATAAGAAGATTACATGAAAAAAGAGATAATGAGGAAAGGTTTCATGAAGAATGAAATAATGGATTCATAGATGGAATAGGAATGGATGAAAATTTAATGGTACTTCAAGAAAGAACCAAAAATAACATCATAAAGGAAACTCATAGAATTACTGATCTGCAACTATTTCATTGAATAATTCTCTGCCAGTGAATCTGAACATTCCACAATCTACAAGAGATGAAAATGGGTAATCGAATGAGTTTTGTGTTCATTGTAATGATTTTTAGATTAATTCCCGATACGTTTGGTCGTGATTGTGCAACAGAGTTCATTCCGGAGCACTGAATGGAGTCCCACAGAGAATTAGTTGCCGAATTTTTTGTTCGGCTTGCTCACTGATGGCCGATTTCCCTCAAAGGACTTCATAGCAGCATCCTCTCAATTTTCATTTCACTTTACAAAATTGATTCACCTCTCTATTGTGGAAAACCAATAATTACATTTGGCTGCGCATACAACTGATGGACAATGAAGCCGATGACTTGAAAAAGGAGAGTTGATAATCATATGGTTAGTTATTACAATGAGTATCTCGTTCTATTATAATTTATTAACGTCATGGAAATAACGAAAAATAACTATGACATGGAAATTGACAATCGTAACAAAGACCAACAATGTTCAGTCCAGCTAATCACTGGTTCACTACAGGTGCAATCAAAATGCTCATTCAATTGAAGTGTAAAGTTTACTTTTTGCAAAGGGTTCATTTGTTTATGTAACGTAGTTGAAATGATATGATGTACCTCATGGATTACCTCATACATTGTGAATACAATACTAGGACTAGAACTACGAGTAAACACAAGAAATAGTAAACGTAATAAAAACACTAAGAATAGAACTACAAGTAAACAAGATAACAATATAAGATGAGATGTATTTATTAAGAGTAAACAAGATAACAAGAGTAACATAATCATGATAACATTAATATGAGGAAGGAGATTCAACAAGGGAAAGATAGAAGGGGAGAGTAAAATGGAACAAACAATGCATGAAAACGGAAAGCGGAATATATTAGGCGAAATAAAAGATAACGGGCAAAAAAGGACGGATAAAGTAAACAATAATTAGAGCAAATAATAACGATGATAGCAAAGTTTAAGAACGATGCACCAATCACGAAAAAGCAGACTGAGACCACGCCTACAAACACACCTTCACGCTCTGCTCACTTTCTCCTGATTGGCTCCGCCTACTCTCATCTGATTGGTCAGATATTATGTAGGATACTTTATTTTTGGATTCTGCTGATAGATGGCAGTAGGTACTACTAGGTAACTTCATTTTAATTTTGAGGAATGTAGTAACTGATCAATACAATTCTTCTTGTTTGATATAAGAACAGATTCCACCTATTTTTCAAACTCCTAATACTTTTGAATTAAGTGCATGTTTACGTACTTGAATCTTGAATGTTTGATATTTCAAGATTTGAGGTTTTATTGAGAAACAATAATTCACTATCCATGTTTATATCAAGTGAATTTTAATAATTAATGCCACAGCTTCTTTGAAACGATTCGGCCAGAGAATTCGAAATTGGATCACAAGTCAAGTTGAGGACTTGATAAATAGATAGAGGATGTGATAAAAGTGTTACGCAATTTTCGTAAAATTATAATAGTACTTCAAACACCCGGATTGGACGGGATGAAGATGTTTTGAATGGTGAGTCATATGGATGTAATCAAGACGCTTTAGTCTGAATACATCGATACATGTAATACGCCAGTCATATCAGACCACACTGGTGTGGAAGAAGAAGCCTAAGTTGTCAATGGAAGAATGGTTATCAGAAATGGAAATGATGGGGGTTTACTAAACAAATGATATGTATAAAAGCTAGTTTAAATACCAAGTCAAACCATGCCTAGATTTGGATTGAAAAATTTGAAAAATATATTCTCCAATATTACATTTAATATTTTATTTTAACTCACTGTCTTGATTGCTTATTCTAATCAATTTTTTTATTTAATCAATCAAAACTCTCCAAATCTTTCTAAAGAAGTTTCCAAACGAAGAAAATATCCCTCGATTTTCTTCATCAACAACTAATTGTGAATCTTCTGATGACTCCTCCTCATCATCATACAATTCTTGGGATCTTAAAGTTTCCATTTCCTTATCATACATTCTTAGCGCATCTTCCAGTGTTGGGTAGCTGGGTTTATTGTAGGTGTTCAATAAATGTTGACTAGGTATAGGATAATTCTGATAAGTGGGAATTTCCTGGTTTTCTTGGTTGGACATCCTATTCCAGTAGTCGGCAGGATTTTCCAGGTTTTCTTGGTTGAACATCATATTCCAGTAGTAGTCCGCTGCTAGTTTTTCCGCATCGTACATTTTAGGTTGTTGATTTTGTTGTTGTGCCAGAAATGATCTGTACATATTCATGGGTAAGAAATTCGCAGTATTGGCACCATAATATGAGTTCATCAGCCTGTAAGAGAAAATGAATATTTGAAAAATACACTGCGGGTCAAAATGTTTTTGGATATGATTATCAAATAACTTCTTCTCCAATATTCAATTTGTGGATCATCAATTCAAAGATTCAAACACTGAAAGCTGGAAATAGAACTACTGTTTAGCTGATAATTAGGAAATAAATAACGGACAATATAATTTGTGGTATGTTCTTTGAATTCAGACTTATAATTTTTCTTACAATTTTGAAATTATTTTCTGGTTTTACATAATTTTCCACCAGCACTATCATTACATGATCTATGCTTTTCAAAATTTTATAATAAATTTCAACTATAATTTGCTATTATTTCGTTGATTGAATTGTGTGTTACATTTTAGTTACACGATCTTCTTGATTGATATCCAGGTGTAGCTCACTTTGATATTTATGTAGGCCTAATTATCATGGATAAATTAGTTCAATTACATAATTTTCAACCTATAAAACGAATAGCTTGAGGATTTGAGTGTACCTCAAACTTTTGGATCATGATCTGAAAACATTTTAAATATATACTATATCAAAAGTTATATTCATAAATTCATATAAGTTAACTTATTTTTTAATTGTCAATTGTATTCTTGTATTTATTTAGTATTTTTGTCTTACTGACTGCTCAAAATGAGTCGTCAATTTCAACTCAATTACAAGGTACTAAGTGTAAATTGTTTTTTACTGTGTTGTAATGAAGAAATAAATTGATAATCTATTCTAATTCATGTATTCATTCAACTGAATCACTTTCAAAATATCTCTAAACAGAAGTACTGTACTTGACATGTAGTTGACTTGTAGTCAACTACTTGACTGTAGTTGGCGTCTGACGTGGTCAAATAAAATACCATGTGAGAGAAAAACGTTTCCTCATCCATTGAATAAGTAGTGTAGATTATTTTGTAAGTTAGCAATACTTATTTAGTTGATAACTTATAATAAGAAGCCTTTTATGAAACACCCACCTATCATACGGAGAATAAGTATGATGCACATCAACGAAGTACTCTTCAAGACTGTTATCTGAATCGCTTTTCCCCAATTCATTTTCATCAGAATAGTTTTCCTCATCCTCCTCATCACTTGGATCAACTATCATATTCACGCTGACCAAATTCTGCCGGTAGCCATTATCCACTTTATAGAGTTGCATTTCAATACCAATCATGGGACTCTTATATCCTCCAGAAATGATGCTGAGTAAATCTACTATTTCTCCCAATGATTCCAACTCTTGATCGCTGGTATCTATGGTGATTTCTTTGGAGTTGAGATCATTTTGCTCTGATTTGGTAACAATGACCTCAAGTTCATTTTCTTGGTCATTGGTGACCGGAAGACTGAGTGTTGGATCGTAAAGGTCCACCAGTAATATTCCATAGCCTTCAAATGGTAGACTGTTGATTACCTGGAACATATAATGAGATATTATTTTCTTAAAAATTACAACTCATAAAGATCAACTCATAAAATATCAACTGCTCAATTCAGGCGCATCAATGAACAGAATGTTTCACATTTAATTGTTTTATTCTTAGTATTTACATTGCCTTTTGCAATATAATGCTCGAGTTCGTAACAGATAGGTTATAAGAAAAACATGTCATGAAGGTTTTCCATATTCACATAAAAATTGATTGAACTCAGCTATTGATATGGATTGATATAGTGCGAATATTCATGATGTGAAGATCGCAATGATGTACTTTGTTTAAACAAAAATGATAAACCAATGAGTTTAATGCAAGCCTATATTGTGGAGTTAAGGCCATGAGAGAATGATATTCTGGATGGATAATTCCACTATAATCCATGTATACATCTATGGAAATTGAATATTAATTTTGAAATTAGAAGGTAAATCAATGATTTTGGAATCAAATAAGAAAGATAGCCTCGTTTTGAAAAATATTATGTTCGGTAATAAAAAATTGAAACAACAAATTGATTGAAAATGTAATAAGCTCTTTACCTGTACCTTCACATATCCTTAGGTTGTTCAAAGTATTAAAGGTAGGATTAAATCTGAATTTTATTCTAAAATTTTAAGCCTATCACATGATCTATTCACTCTACTCGTATGTAGATACTCATGCTATATTCCAGGCTGTGATCTATGCAAGTAACAACAATCAATTTAATACAAGTCTCAATTGTTATGACACACTGAATAGGTATTTTCTTTGTTCAATGAATAAATTCTCTTCTACAATTTTTAACGTTCAAATGACAGACATATAATTATCATAAAATCAATACAACATTTGCCACTCATCTTGTTTTGAGTATTTTTTTTATACCTACGCAGTATAATATTTTGTGTCGAACATAAAATGCACTGTTAACAGTAATGCTAGCTTTTGATATCAAAGCTGAACAAAGCCCACCAAAGTACTGTGATGGGATCCTCCCTCTGTACACTCAACCGCAATTGAATCAGACAGCTTTGAACAATGCTTGCCATCTCCCCCTCTAAAATCAATTATCAATTCAGTCGATTCACTTGCATAGCTCTATTCACGGATAAAACTTTTTACCAGACCCGGACTAACAGCTAACCTCAACTCATTGTTTCCAATGTGAAACGTTTAGTACAGTCAACACAAACACACAATTTTCAATGCTGCGACCATTTTCAATCCATAAAACAGGAACGACCTTTCCGGTTACAGCACTGCGTTCAGCTGGATGAATTAAAATGCTTCAATTCCATCATCCGTGAAATTGATGTTGGACAACAAAAGAGTATATGAACTGAAAACCTGAGCTCTATTGGTTGGCCTGCTATATTTTCATAATTATCTTGGGGACCGAGCTTTCAATAACCTACAATTTATTATAAAAATATTCCTTCCTTTTATCATTTTTTGAAATCATTTCAAGAGCATCGGAGAGAAGAAATGAACGGCATTCAAACTTGATCTGAAGAGGCTTTAAATATTAGTGAGACACTACTCATTGGTAGTGATAATTTTCTCTTATTAAAGAATACAGTAATATTGAGACTGTGATTCGGTCATTTTAGGTTCTATTACCTAAATTTGAACTATCAATATTGGTTAATACTTTCCAGCAAAAATTAGTTTTTGTTGTTTCATTTTTACAGCAGAAATATAAGCAAACAAATAGCAGGAAAAATAAATTGAAAGAATCAGTAGTGAAATGTATAGGCTACTCTTGTAAAAAAATCCTCTAATAATTGTTTGAATATATCTTCAAATACAAATCTGTGGCAATGAGAACCTCGAACATTTCCCCTCAATATTAATTTTCTTTACATGGGAACATCATCGTTATGTCTCTTCCTAGGAACACTCATTTTCCCTGTGTTTGTCTGAGCTCGGAGATTTCATGTCATGATATGATACAGACTGGAACGAATGAGTGAGGCAATTCCAGGAGAATGAGTTGAAACAGTTTCCATTCTTCAGCTGACTGCAGCAATCTGGGTCACCGAATTTCAATGCGGGTAATTACACAATAGCTTTCCTCTTTGTCATCAAACGAGATCCAGTTTAATTGAATTTCTATGCTCGGTTGTGTGATTCTGTGCTCCTACACGTAGGAAAGATGCTCTAGGGACTGAGGTTCAGAAGTTTCAAAAGGGAGAATTGATTCTAGTTTCTGTCATAGGAACATTCAAAACGTAAAAGAATTTGAACCAAAACAGTAGCATCAAGAGAAAAACTTGATTCTAATCGAATAAAAGTTCAAAACGCAAGAAAATTTTTATCAGAAAAGAATCGAGGAGCTGTATTTTAAACTTAAAGTATTAACAGCTAATTATTGACTTCAACAAAGAGAAGTAGACTTCTTAGATTCCATTTGAATTTCTTTACAAAGTGAGAACTAGGAAATGTCAGTTTTATCTTCATAAAATATTGAAAAATAACATTTTTGTCATACGGTATTCGTGAGACCCGTTTGCAGTACTACTGTTGATGAATTATCAACCGCTGAATCATAATCTTTCTGTTGGTTCAAGCCGGTTCGGTACTTGTTTAGAGAGAATTTTAGTATAATAAATGAAATAATATTTCATCTTAGACCAGAAACTACTCATTTTCTGTGTTTTTCAAAGGAATGTGTTTTGCCAATTCATTGGAGAAATTTTATAATTTTACATGTATTTTCATGAGAGAATTTCAATGTTTAGAGATTGAAAACTGAAATCATGTTACGGTGAGAATAAATTACACTATCATGAGTAAGTGTTTCAACTTCAAGGAAGTAACGTAGCCCTTTTTGTGCATTGCAGCTCTATAATTGAATGGACATATTATCCCATGATAGATTTATTATTAACATTAACTTGTAATCTTATCTTAAATTATCTCAATATACTCAGTATGAGGTAATACAAAAGTTGTAGCCTAACCATATTTGCTTATCAATTATTTATATGAAATCAAAGCTGTCTTTTTAAATTGAATGCGGCATGTGGAAATATTTATTATATTATGTACTATTATTATTATTATATCGAATACAGATTGTGAAATGTATTAGGCCTACTATGGAATTACACGTGAATAGTAGAACATTTTTCCGAGATTATCTATACAATTGAAATTATTCATCGCCAAATGAAAGCCGAATAAGATTCATGTTTTTAATTCTGTAATAAGTTTGAGGGATGGTGTATTCGCTGTGTGCACGTAGGTGGTGGGGATAATAAAATCGACACCTGCGCTCACGCGGAATTTTAGAGAAAGAAAAAGTTGAGATTAACATGGGAAAGGATAGGGAATAAGCGAAAAAAATGAGTAATAAAGTGTGTTGTGTGCCAAATTGTAAAAATAAAGGATACAATAGTAATGTTAAATTCTACACCTTTCCTATTTCCAAACATAAAATGATTCAACGAAGAAGATGGATTACAGCTTTAAATAAATATTGGTAAGTAAACATAACCTTGCATTTATTTACATGGCAGACGACAGCTATTTCAGTCTGTTTTGAATGTGATTTTGTGAATAAGATTTTATGTTCGATAATCATCCATTTCAATAAATATTATGTAGGCCTATTTATTTTATACAGAAATATTAGACTGATTCTTAAACTTGATTTGATAACTTGAGTTGTTGAACACGGTACATGTGAATTAGTTACCGGTATGGGCTTATTTCATGCCAAACTATTTATTTCAGAAATGAAGAGCCGAGATTTGTATTTATTGGAACTTATATTGAAGTAATTACTAGTCAATATATAATTATATTAATATCAAACACCAGAAAAGAGCATACCGGTAACCTATTGATAGTGTCATCACATTATTTTCTACCGCTTACTGGAGTACCGTACAGCTGTTATCCACGGAAGTTTTCGTCTGCACAATCATAACGCGAACGCGTGAAACATAACCTTAAAAGTTCGTTTTAAATCTTGAATAAAACATTATAATAATGTTTAAGAACATGCGATATGTTAATTTTATAATTCTAAATATAATTCCACAATCGATAAGTAGGAAAAATAGCGACAGAGAATTCTATTTCAATTATAAACTAACTTTTACGTACATAAGCCTATCCTTCCCCATGTTAATCTTCCCTCGTAGATTCATACGATTATCCGCCAGAGCGCAACACGGTAGATGCACACAGCGAATACAATTGATGAAAAAGTTTCCAACAATTTATTATCTATGAAACAATTCGTTGATGAACAGGAACGCTATTATCCACTAATCTCAACGCATAATGAAAATGCCCATAGAATTTTAGTAGCTCGTCATTGTAAAGTTGACTTTGCGTGAAATTTATGTGACATTGTTTTGGTGGATACATTGTGTACGCAATGTTCACTATCATTGGATGTATGATCAAGTCAACTACTCTACCTTTTTAAACAAAGGCTCTGTCACTATGAAAACATACATCACATTAAGCTGAGCTAAATATAAGCTTATAACAACGACTTGTGTAGTGTCCATCATAATAAGCTGGGCAGTATGTCATGTCAATAACTTCATGTAATATAGGTATACCTGTATTACAATAAATATTACAATGTACAGTATAGAGTATATACATTATCATGTAAATAGAATCGCTTGCGGCCGACGAGTTTGTCTAAAGCACAGCTTTCCCTCTGTTATTTGTAGTAATTACATGGGAATTCAGATTTCCATCAGAGGGATAAACTTCAAACAAATAACTGCTTGCCGGCTATTTTAAATCAAAAATCAATGTTGTGTAACCTGATGTCAAAGCCGCAAAAATATCCCACATATTTCATAAACGTTTTTGTTCTCATATTTGGAGTTCAAACAACAAAAGAAACTCATTAAACTGAGTTGATCTCTATGAGTATCGAAATTTCATCACTATCGTGAACGAAAAATTCCTTTGATGCTACTTCAACATTGCATGCCGTGCCATTCTTGATCTGATACACAATATTCCTGGATGAAAATTTAATACAAGTACTTATAAATTTGTGTTGGAGGCTACCACCAAAATTGAGGGTTTTTTAAATGCAAGGATATTTGTTTTCAGCTGTAGCTCAAAAATTAGGCAAGGCTTATTTGGTCTCAAATTGTGAAAAACAAAATTATTATCCCCATAGGGATTTTGAGTTATAGATTTCAGATGAATACCTCGGAAGATATGAGCAATCAAAAACTGGAGATACTCAAATCTTTGTTTTTCTCAAAAAATTACCGAAATTAAAAAAAAATTAGCTCAGTACTCATCATAAAGACAGAAAGATGAACCATACACCATTTTTCTTCAAATTTTATTTACTAAAAAAGGTAAGAATGATTTTTCCTGTCCAGCGCTTAGTTTTCACGTAAATCTCAGAAACGGAACCGAAATTTTGGACGCCATCTTGAATTACAAAAAATGCTCAAAATTTATTTATAAACTCGTATTTGGAATCTACACTTCGAAATCTGTTATAATCGATCAAAACATCGCCGACTTACCTCAAAATGAGGTCACACCCTCTGGCACCCTGACTAAAAACTATTAGAAAAGTCGTAAAGATAGATTTTGAATAGAATAACTGATATCAATATTGTAAGGAAACTCACCGCAACTGACAGTATGAGGTATGAGAAAAGAAAGCCGATCATATTTCATGGCGTATTGATTTACTACTGAAGTGATAACGAATGTATGGGAGCCATCTGTGCTTGTCAGTTTCGGTTTGACAACTGACATCTTATTGTCTGAGCTTTTCTTAAATAGAGCCTTAATTTGTCCGTCAGTCAAGTTACGGTAGCATTGTTTGGGAGTTTCAAGGCGTATTGTATGCCTATACATGCAATTTGATGAATAATTTTTTGGATCTATTATACTCCATTCTTATGCAATCCATGTTATTTTTTGATAAGAATGTTGATGATACTTATTCGATTAAATTTATACTTATTTCAATTCAAAATCAACTCACAATAAAGGTGTGACAGAGGCAATAATTTTTTCTTAGAAATCAACGTTAGTTGACTTTTTTGATAGGAAGTAGAAAACTAACTAAATATTCATGAAATAAAATTTCAAAAATAATTGAAATGGAAACACAAGTATTTTGTCAATTCTTCATTTATTTGTGGTACAAAGATATATATTTTTTGGAATTTTGAAACTTCAAATTCAAATCTGAATAGAAAGAGAGAACGCAATAGAGTGAATAGCGAAATCCTGGAATATAGATTTAAGTATTCAATATTTGAAAATTGGAGAACATAAGGGAATTGGTGAGAATTGTAGGCTAAAGAAAATAAAGGCTAATCAAAGGTTAGAGAGAAATTTGTTATTTATCAGGTTCATTGAAAAACTCAATAAGTAAATGTGATAGCTGCGATAGCTCTAAAATTTGATAAGAGCATTTGAAAGATGAAGATATTGATTTGATATCAGCATTTGATTTGAAAGATATAGTACCATAGAGAAGCAATACTCTCTATTATTAAGTCTGTTCTATGTGATAGTACATTAGAAGTCAAAACTTTTCTCTTGATACCTGGAACAGAAGATTATAAAAAGGGATCATTACGAATAGTAAGACAACCTGACTCTGGAACTCTTTCTCATATCTTGAACACTAAGATTATAAAAATTAATCATTCCGAAGAGTAAGATAATCTCACTCCGTTTGGAATTTTCTCCCATATCTTGAACACTCAGAAAGATGATAAACTGCTGCAAGTTCATAAATCATCGTCAGTCGATGATGTATCGATGATACAGTATCGATCCGCCAGGTCAGTTTGGCAGAACTGTTGCCATTTCCATTGGAGATGGTTGAATTGTAAATATTTTGCGGCACTCGAACTCTTCCGTGAAAGCGAAAGGTCTGCATAATGGTCTGTTCTTGACTTGCAGATCATTGTTTGGTTATACCAAGATTATCACCACGGGGTAGACGGCCTTTCAATTATCAGAAAAGATTTATGGAGTGCCCAGCCGCTGCCACCCCATTAGAGGCTTTCTGCACGGAATAATATACGGTAGTGATGACGTCACTTATTACAAATGGATATTTTATTCATGAGCGTCGGCGCGGGTGCCCCCCCCTCCCCCCCGATACACTTTTCAAAACGATAGATCTCTTTCCTTTTGTTATGGAAAGCGATCTTCAAAACGATCATCATCAAGCTAACTGATAATGAATCACCACTCAAGACTTGATAACGTGCGTACATTCACAAGGAGTTAACAGCAACACTTGATAGGATTTATGCTTGTTTGTTGATATTCAAGTAGCCAATTATCCAGGTAGCAAGAGCATTTTCAATTATGTATATTTTTTCCAATGACCAGTACAACCTAAAATAACATTAATTTTTCTGTTGTATTATTATTATTATTTACATTTTTCTGATTTAGAATATTCAAAACCAAATCAAAAATCACTAATAACTTTTATTTGTTCTGTTGTATGGATTACGTACACAATGCAAATTGTTCAGCTGCAGGAAGGAATACTAAATTTATTTTACTCAGATATTATAGGTCAGCATATAATAATTATACTTAGTCTTGAGGTAGAAAAATTGCAACAAAATGATTCCTGAGGTTAAAATGTTAGCTGATACCCAAAACTACTAGATAAATCTTTAGAATTCTAGTAATCTTGGCTGATAACTTTCTCTTTTAGAATACAATGAAGACAATGTATCTGTCTGAGTTTCAAATGGATAAGGTAATTGACACCCTTTAAGAATACAATGAAGACAATGTAGCTGTCTGAGTTTTCATCGCAAGGCATGGATAAGGTGATAATTCTTGGTCGCATAGGAAGTTGACATTACTTTCAAGTGAGGAGCAGCTTATAAAAGATATAATAATGACCTACTAGCATGATATGAAACTAAAATTTTCTTTTAGCAATTCAGCTTCTTCAAAATAGCATGTTGCATTACTTTTGTCTGGAACAAATCAGTGATGCAGCCCTGCAGAGCAATTTGAATACGTGTAATATCCATGAGTGGCAACCAATATCGTGGCGAGGGTCGGATGGAAATGAAGCGCCTGGGAGTCCTGTTTGTAGGGAGGATGTTGGCAAGCGCCATAATAACTTCAGAAGCCCACTGAAACTTTCAAAGCAAGCGCACACAATAGCTAGCCCGACACACAGAGAATAGAATGGCCTTGATAACGAGGATACTAGCGCAAAGTCTGGTACAACTGTGTGGTTGGATTGCTGATTTGGTTTTGCGGGATATCTATGAAACTGCACCCAATCATTGCCTCCTACATTCTTACTGCTTTGTGAATAAATAGTATCTCTAAAGTGAGCTGGTGTTGTTGGAGTTTTATCAGTACACACTCAGCAATAAGAATACGAGAGTATTGGGGAAGAGCCGAAGTCAGCATGGAACATTCACTTCTTTTCATGGACCAATCAAAAATGATTTGAGTGATATCTATCTATCTCGACTCCTATGCCAAAACCTCATTTCCATTATCTTCAGACAGATAGCTAACAGAAGCTATGTATACTGCAACAATGCAAAATATTATTCCAAATTCTACTGCAAGACGGCTGGAGTAATTTTAGTAAATTGGGACGGGCACAATTTCTGAATAATCAATTGATAGATATTCTATTCGTGCAGTAAGATGGATTGATGATCAAATGAATAGAAACAAGAATGAAATGAAACATTGTTATCAAAACAGGAAAACGACAGACCAATCGGGGGACCACGCCCACAAACACACCTTCAAGCTCCGCCCACTCACTGAAGGATTTAGTTCAAAATTCAGCCGGTAGGTAGCAGCAGCTACTGGGTTATTTATAACGCCTGTTTTTTCTTATCTAGAGGGAGTTAGTTACCAGGTGGTGTCAAACTTATTCTTTTTCTGCTCCTGACAATGGTGATAGTTTGTTAGTAATGCAATTATTTTTGTATGAAGGATGAATACAGATACTTTCATTTTTGTTAAACTTGATACTTTCATTTCCTCTTGATCAAGATGAAGAACTTGAATTTCGCTACAATTTATTACTTGTTCTAACAACCATAATTCACCAGTTCAAAATTGAAATTCATTAATATATTTATCTACGACCATGTTATAACGCAATCATTACAGTTTCATAATTGAAATCGAAATAGTAGCTTTTGCGAAATAAAATTTGATACTTGTAGTAATAAGAATAATAATTCCGTGTAACCTGGCTGGCTCAGGTCTGGTGTCAGAGTTTTCAGGTCACTCCTGATTGGTTCAGGGTCTCTGACGTGACTTAACGATACTTGTAGTGTAATGACTATTTTATGAAACGGATTGAACATTATAAAACGTTTCTTTCTTTAAATCAATATAGCACGGTTTTTATCTCTTAATTAAGCTATATTGCAGCCTATCTCTTCAAAATCTGTTTAGAAGTAAGAACACATAATTTCACAAAATTTCGTTCCTAAATAATATGAAGGTATTGTACTTAGGCTATAAACAATCTAATTTGAACGCAGACTATAGCAATAAGATTGGAGGATAAAGAACGTAATTTATCATCTTATTTGAATGCTTCTTTCCATATAAAACAGTATTGTTTTAGTGTGCATCTGTTGCATTAAAGATGCTGTTACATTACAAGAGCTTGTTAACATGTATGTTTGCATTGTATCTGCTGTGAATAGATTTTAAAATATCAAGTGTTCATGTTCACAGACAGCGCTGTAGCAAGCGCCTGTACCCAGCTTTTGATGTGTTTGCAACTGCACCATTACCTTGGAGCGTTTCTCGAGCGATAAGGGAGGTGGGATTAAAACAATAACCATACAAGTAGATTTACATTCGTTTTGCTGATAGCATAGCTAAGTCGAAGCTATCTCGGGATTAGGGAGAAGCAGACCGATGAAACTGTCAAGATAGGCGAGAAGATACTTTGCCTGGATATCGCGTTGAGTTTTGAGGTTAGCAACGACCTTTTTAAGGGGGTTAAAATGGCTGGAACCGTTGAAATCTCGAAGCGTTGCCTGCTAACGTTTACCGCGTTCTTAAAAAACATTTTGCACCACTCGAAATGAACTTCTGAAGTCTCAAGATTGCATCCCAAGATTTCTCAACACGGCCTAAAGGATTTTTAATAGTCTACAGATCCGTGAAAGTCCTGAAGGAAACCATTTCACGGTTTCAAATTGACTTTTAATGTTGAAATGTTTTTGAAACTTGGAAAGCTTATTAAATCTTGCTAGGAGTTAGCATTTCCTGATGCGTGCAGTTCAAAGATAAGAAGCTTTTCAAGTGATGGAAGTTTTAATGTTGTTTATCAGTAATCTAGATATCAAAGAAAACTGAGTTATCCATGAAAGAGGAGATGTGATATTAAAAGTGTTAATTTGATATTAAGTGGAATTTGATTAATTTACCTTCCAAGAATTTATGAGGAATGCAATCACCATTTTATAACTAGTCTGTTCAAATTGATTATTTTAGAAACAGTCTTATAAAGATGAAAACAAGCTGCTCTTGGTTACTTTTGAGACTCAAGGCAAAAAATACATCCTTGAAGTAGAATCTCCAGTCTCCCTAACAACTTACGACCGGGTTTGCAACTTTTAAGTGGATTCAAGAAGCAAACATTTAAGATAATATATTGTCATTTTCGCGATCGGCTCCGTTAGTATAGAGATCCATTAATGGGTTGAATTATGCGGGAAACTTCTTAACTCTGCGGAAGTTTTGTTTCCACTTGGATCAGTGACAAATATTTGTTTGCCTAAAAGTGGTCTCTTGCTCTGAATTTCAGTCTACTCAATTTATAGCTATCCACTTTGTTTTAAGAGAATGAAATGAGACGTGAGAATATTCTTGAGATTGGTAATGATCAAGCATGCTTACATTATGAAATGGAATGTGATTCATTCTGAGAAATATATATTCGTATAGATTGATAGAAACTGAACACAAATGTATGATTGAGCCCTTTATTGGATTTAATGACTGGAAGTTTAGTTTTAGCAGAGATAATCCATTCATATTAATTAGTTAGTCCATGATTTTAGTCTCTCTACAGTCGGGTTTCAATGTTTCATTAGTAGAAATAAAGATAGAGTAGTTAGAATTTATGGTACTGAAAAGTTGTAGAGTTATTTTATAGAGTTGCCCAACTCTACCTAACTCTTATTTGCCTAACTCTTATTTTATAGAGTTGCCTAACTCTACCTTGGTGCTTCCATTTACTCTACTATACCGTTTACGTTTATTTTGGGGAGTTAACAAGATAGTTACTACTTTCCCAGTAAACTCTACCACTATCCTAATTATTGAGGGTTAAGTGTAAGAGAGGGCTGAGTGCGTCCTGACTTCGCCCTCCTGGAAAAAAATGAAAAATGAAGTTAGACATTCTATTCTAATACTTCTAATGAAAATCCAATATACTTCTTCATCAAAGTGGTTCAATTGGAATTCTCAGAATTCAATTATGACAAATGAAACAATTTCGTTTTTATTAAAAAGCACTATTGCAATGTACTTGAAAGTTTGTAAATAATATACCATGATTTGAATTGAAAAGCACAACTGCAATCCACCTGAAAGTTTCTAATAGTAGTCTAGCTCAGGGAGATTGTTCAGTTAATTAAGATGCCCATCAATTGAGGTTGTAAAGGATAATAATTACAACCTTCAAACACTTTTCCCTGGGTGTGTCAGGTTTCAACGGTAGGATTTTGAAGGGCTAGTATTCAAATATTATTCAAGACAAACTTATTCAATACGGATTTGACGTATACTGCATGTTCGACTTGTGCCAGACGGAACGGGAATTGAACCCGAGACCAGTGAAGCGATAGCAGACTGAAGGTGTGACGCTCCAGCCAACTGAGCTACACCGGCTCGCCAAATTATTTGGCTTCAATGATTATTTTTGTAGAATTTCCGTTGATGTTGTTAAACTTCATGATAAAGTAGTGGAATTGTCTACATAAAATAGTATAACTAACTATAGTGTAATCAATGTTAATACTTGTATATGTTTGCCTGAAACACGATAGTCTCGGAACGAATAAGCGTTTGGGATGAAAAGGGAGATGAATTATCACCTCTGTCTATTCCCCTGCAAGTTTCATCTTTGAACGGTAGGGAATTTCCGTAAGGGCGAAAGGGAAATTTGGCTTTACGGGGCAGGGAAACTCGCGCCTGGCATCTTGACGCGTCGGGACGCCTCAGTGAGATATTAGGAGCGGTCGACGTCGTGTCGCTCAATTCCGCCGCTGACGTCGCGTGGGGCGGACACGGAGCGTTGTGGCGTGCGTACGTCGTGATTCGCGCGATTTTCATTCCAACTCTCGCCGAGCTGAGCAGAATAATCTGCTGACTGTGCAGGCGAGAATCCTTCGCTGACAGACGAGCAGTAAAACTTATTCACAGGTGGAGCCTATACCATACAAGTGAAAGTTTGGATTGAAACATCATAGTTACCTGTAAGTTACTGGATACTTATCATCTTATGATATTCCTGTATAATATTTTACTTACCTGTCAACATTAATTGTAGCATATACTAGGGTTGGATGATTTGAATTCATCATTTTGACGATAATAGTATTTTGAAAATTACTGATATTTGTTAATTTATTTTCTTTAACATATTTACTATTATAATCTGATTATTATCATCATCATCACTGATTATCATTTATACTATATTCTATAATAGTGTACTATCATATTCATCACCTATTCTATTATATATCTTTTGTGGTTTTCTTGCAAATTTCAATTCCCATTTTATATTACTCTATCGAAAAAGATCAATTAATATACAGGAACCATGGATTTATTATGGATGAATTATTGAGATAGCGACTAATTCCTATGATAAAGTTTGAAAAACATAGATAAAAATCGTTATTTAAATCGATAAAAATCCGCTTCTAGTGGAATACTGCCTTAAATAAAGATATTGATGCAGTTGTATGAAGTATTATCATATTTGATGTATCAAGAATGCACCCCCTACTTGTTAAGAGTCAAGTATTCAATCTTTCATTACGATAATTGCTTATTTCCGTTACGACGTGTTTTGTGACATTGGGATCCTTGTACTGTCATTGGCAAAAGCAACCGGCCAAAGCAAAACGAAGCATGACTGATATTGTAATAGGAAAAGCATGTAGGAAAATAGGCAATAGGAGAGTATGTTATTAATTTACAGAAGTATCAACAAGTGTATGTACTATACATGTGTGTACTATAAATGTATATACTGGACAAAATAATTCATCAAATCGAAAATATCCTACAAAACCATGCACAATTTTCGATGAAAACTGTAATGAAAAAGCTTTGTTTGTTAATCGTGTTTGTTCACTACTCGTTCGTTTCAATGATTTGTTGAATAATGAATATGCATTCCCATCAGATAGGTTTCATGCTTTGTTTGTAATGGTTGAGCAAACAAAGAAACATTGGAAAATGATTATTTCAATATTCACATTCGAGATAGAGGGTAATACTTAATTTACAATAATATTTTAACAAGAGGGCGTTTCTATCATGCGCTAATGAGTATCATATATTTTTTCATTGAAATTTGGTTGATAGTCACTGATACCCAGTTCATTGATTATTGTTCTTGCTGATTTATCAACATTGTTACCACCACGTGATGTTAGGTTGAATTTTGAAATAACAAAAATCAACACATAGTTTTCGATATAAATGTATTTTCACTTTTCAACGTCCGAAACTGTTTTTATTCTGCCAATTTTTCATGTTTATGTTGAATCTCATAACTAGAATGTCATTTATGAGATTCAAAATAAACATGAAAAATTGGAAGAATAAAAACAAACTTTCTAATTACCCACTTCCAGTACACACGAATCTCTACAATATAAGAACTTAATTCACAACGTTAATAATAATAAATTGATAATTCTAAAGGATATATCGAATTGGATAAAATTGCAAATTGAAGTTTGATCAATTTATCGACAATACTATCGTGACAAGTGAATTGCGATTTTTGGAGTGGAATAGCTATATTTAACAAATTTATCTTTCAGGATATGTTATGAATGATAAGTAATTATTAGGATACCACCAGGAAACAGTATTCAGTAAAGTATACAGTATAGGGCCTGAAATTCTTAACAGGATTGTTGCTAGCTCTATTCTGGAATTCAGGTGAATTAAGGAAATGTAAATATGCTACCTGTTTGATATTAATCAGCTAAATACAAACGCCAGTGTAGCGAATCGTGCGTTATCAGTTACAGTAGTTGTGAACATGTTGAGTGTTATCTGTAGTGATTGGGACGAAACCAATCACCGTAATAACAATTATAATAATCACAATGAGCAGAGGTAGAATTCGAGCGTTATTAGCCATCATTGCAAATTGCTGACGTTAGCAGCATTCATCCCACTATTCATTACATTTTCAAGCGAGAGGTGAAATGCACGTCTGTCGCAGGCACATTTTCATCAATGTAATGGATACGGCCCATGAGAAGGATTTTACAGCGTTGCTTCTCCATCCAGAATACATGTAATTTATAAAGCATCAATGCTTTCCCTCATACACGTATGCTCTGTACTAATCATTATCAATAAATTCTATTAAAGCAGTTAACTCTAATTTGATTAGATTCATGTCATTGAACTTTCTGATTTGTATGTGAAAATACAACAACATAACAAACACGTGTATTCAAATTAATGTATTGTTTATGTTATTAATGTTAACAAAGCTATCAATGTTATCAATGTATTTTCTTGTAATTGAGGGAAAGAGTAGAGAGTTTTTTCCTGGTAACTTGCATACTATATTTTATACAATTGAAAGTTTATTTTCTTTTCTCACTGCAGTGAATTAAAAATTCAGTAACTTAAATGTTTCTTCATTTATTTGCAACTCACATTCTAAAATGATTGAACATTTGGAAAATAACGACGAAACAATAATCAAAGCAGAGTAATATTGTTGTAAAACGATTGATAATAATAATTATAATCTACTGGGTAGGATGGGAGCTCTAATACAACGTGTTTATTCTCTAACACAAGTATAGTTCACTAGTGTATCAGCCTATCAGGGCGAACAGCAAAACTTGCACACTATTGGTCAATCAGCAGCGTGACGTCATACAAAATGGATTCCATTCACCAATGAGATTTAAGTCACAAGGCAAGGAAGTGTACTGGTACAAAATGGCTGCTATCCTCTGATTGGTAGAAGTGATTTGAAGGTGTAGTGTAGATCACAATCACATTGTTCGATGCAGAATTGGATCAAAGATGATAATGCACGTTATTATATATTACTAAGTACTTGTACTACAGGTGAATAAATTGAATTATTTGTAAACTCATGACATTATTATTCATGGAAAGGTCAAGGTATTTATGACATTTTCCCGTCTTATCAAATGATTCTTTGGAAGAATTCTTTCATTGAGCTGTTTGAGATACAAATTTACCATTCCATTTATTCTCTTCGAAATCTATAAATTGAATGAACTGTAAAATTAACCTGATTAATATCCCAATCACGGTTGCATTGGATTTGAATATTTGAGCACTTATGATTTTGAACGGTATGATTTTCGTTTGCTCCTGAATAATTTTGAGAACATGAAGATAGTTAATATAGTATTATTCCTTTATTTCTTTAGGTAGTAGTTGCAGTAAGAATGTTACATTGTCAATAGGTTACGAATAACTGGTACGCTACACAGAATCTTCAATAATGTTACATCATGCTTTAATTAAGACGATATGCGATCTATCATTCATGAAGAGAGACCAATTAATTCGATTAATCTGTTGTAATCAGCTCCCTGTGTTAATCTCCTTATCAGCTCATGTTTGCGACTGACGAGCCATCTGTTGAAGATCATATGGACGTTGAAGCAAGGAGCGTAATCTATCTAACAGGAAACAGACAATTGATATAGCCTACAGTATCAATCAGTTGCATGCAGGTTTGTTAAAACAAACCAAACATTGCAATTAGATAGCTGACAGAGGTGAGGTCAGCATTAGACATGCAGCACCGTGGAATCATATTGTAATTAATATTAATCCTGTACGATCGAATTGATATGAGTAGATTAGCAGTTGATCGGCTGGTTATTGATAATTGGAAGCGATTATAACCGTTCGAATTATAATTACAGATCACATTTGACTCACAACACCAATGCTTGTATTGTCGATTATGGAACTTTATGAGGGACAATAAAAAATATTTGCGTTGTCACTTATGACAGGCTCACTCTCAAATTATTATTCTAAGAGCTCTTCACAGATTAGTTATGAGATTATCTAAAACCACAGACAACATAGTATAGTTAGTCTATGCTAAAACTTAAGATATCTGAATTCAAGCTATGTCATGTTGAGAGAAATTAGGTTTTCATCAAATTTATTTATTTATTCATGTTATTTGAGGACACTTTTATAGCCTTAGTTTTGAATTCGCTAAGGAGAAAGACCTGAATCCAAGAAAAAGAGAGCAAGGTGTATTGTTCAAGCCCCCCCAGGAGTGAAGTTGGACTTTTTCAAACATTGAAGAGAAAAATTTAGAACAATTCTTATTGGATTTCTCCATTCATCTTCAAGGGTTAGTTAAGGGCAAAGTTAACATGTTTTTCAACTCATAAATTCTACTAATCGATTTCGAATTCCAATCACTCTCCCACGCTTCCAGACAATACGACTCCTTGTCCAAATTAATAGTTTGTCCTCTCTCGATTTCATCGAATCGTAACTCATCCGAAAATTCTCTCCTCTTGAAATCCAAACTTATAATTGGAATCCTTTGATTTTGTCAGCTCTCTTACTGGGAGTTGAGTTGAAAAATTCCACTCTTACTTTGAGTATCAAGTTGCCGGCACCTCTGGATATCAACCAACTGCTTTTCAAAGCTCGTTTGACCTTGTTTTCAACTCTGGTGCTTCCTCGTCGTCCAACTTTGAATTCTTCAAAAACTTTCCGAATGAAAAGCTGGATTTCTTAACGGATTTGATTTGTTCTCTGGATTTGCTGTCTGTTCACTCGAGATTTATCGTCTTGAAAGATTTAAATTCACAAGAAAAGGAAGTTGGACTTCTGAATAACTTGGAAATCTATCGTGGATGAAATTTATCATTGCAAAACTTATGAGGGAGGCTGGAGTAATGGAGGCTGCTGAGATAGGAAAGATGAATGATTGCTTGGATATTGATGGATAAATAATGATGGAAGTGTGAATAAGGAGAATTAAAGATGGATGGATATGAGAATCAATTCATCTTTCTCGTTATTGGTTATTGATAAGATTATTGAAATATTGTTTAGTTTTCAAGTAAGATGAAATTATTATCAAAAAGTCATCGAATTCCCAATTTCCTAGAAACCACTATTTTTATAACACTGTTTGCGTATCAGTCCAGTTGACAAGTGCAGTCTATTTGAAAGAAATGTTGTGACATTACAGTGTATTTCTAGTAAGACACAGTCTTTCGTTTTTGGGAAAGTTGGCATGTATTTATAACCTGAATTTGTGCTGCTTATATAAATTGGAAGGACATTTTTAGAACAGTATAAGCCTGTTGTGCTCTCCTTTGTTAATAATTGGATAAATGATTGATTGATTAATGTATGCTCGCAACCAATATTCATTGATACGAACACAAAAATCACAATAATTACAGTATCTGGTACTTTATTCACGAGAATGCTCCTTCCAATAATACAATATACTTCCCAATATTCAGCGAAACTAGTTCAGACTTGATCATCATCAAGATGGTGCCATCTGAAAAAATCCCACCACACCACATTTATAATACGTTTAGATACTTCCTATTCCCGTTCGGAAGAATTTGGACATTTTCATTCATAAAACTTGCATCTTAATTGACATGGGAACAATTACAGATGGTTACAATAACAAGAGCTGGGGTACCATAAAGTGGGTGGTTTCCCAGGCTTGAGTATGTTCTGTGTACGCTTGAATGGGGAGTTATGGACATGATAGTGGGTGTATGTGTGTTCTCGGTTGTATGAGGGTTCTCGGTTGTATGTGTATTCTCGGTTGTATGTGTGTTCTCGGTTGTATGTGTATTCTCGGTTGTATGTGTGTTCTCAGTTGAATATGTGTTATATGTTCGGGTGCAGTTGGAATATGGAGGCTCCATTAATGTTTCCCGTTGTTTGATTAATTTTTCGTTTTTACAGAGACCGGTTTGTTTGGACGGTGCTGCGTTATCAGTGACGTGTCTCCTCGTAGATTACCGCCCCTGGTCCAGTCATGGATTACTCGTCCCTCACTCCGCGATTCCTATCTGAACCGTGAGGCGGTGAGGTGAGGGAGAGACATGTGAGGAGTGAGGAGCGAGAGAGAGAGAGACCGGAAGTTGGTGAGGCAGCTGAGGCTGAGTTACGAAAATGGCCGGGCATAAGCTGTATGCCGCACTAACGCTCGCCTTACTCACTTTCGTACACGGTCGATTACGTAATAATGGTAAGTGCTGCTGAAAAACAATTACGCTCGATTATTATTTCAAATAAATTTTAACCCCTTAACTGAAAATACTTTTGATAATGAATTTTTGAGTAGTTTGGGAACGGACAGTGATAGTGAAATAAATTCCGCAGTAAATTTGAAGCTCTGCAGTAAATTTGAAATACCCGAGTATACTCGGTTGAAAAAAATGAGTTTTTTTTTTTAAATTCAATAAAAAAAAACTATGAGTGAGAAATAATTTTGGTTACAACTATGTTGAATAACTAGTTGAATAGATGTAAAATGGCGCACTGCTGCAGTAACCAAGTTCCAGACAGAGGGTTAATGGTGAGTATAATCAGAATCATTTAATCTGATAGATGTAGAGAGATATTACTGTATTTCTTGACGTTGCTGATGACCGTAGATGGCATAGAAATAATATCTCTCTATCTATTCATGTAATGCCAAGCGTCAAATTAAATGAATCTGATTATAATGTGTAAACAATATTCTGCTAAATAAAAAAACAAAAAACGATTTAATTTATAATTCCAATGAGTTTTCATGATAGGCTAAGTTGTGATAGATGAATAATATTGTATTTTCACTTTGACTTGGACCCCTGGAGAGATAGTCCTTGATATGCCACGGCATTGCAGGTGATAAATAACAGATCTGTGGAACTCTTACGCCCGTTTAGAAACGTTTAGGCCGCCTAATCTGAAATGATCAATCCTTCTTCAGAATAAGACTTATTTATTCATAAGGTCATCCAAATTTAAGAGAATCCGAGTGATCAATTCAGTTAACTCCATTTACCATGCTAGGAATCCTAGCATGTGATCCTAGCATGAATCCTAGGAATCCTAGGATGTAATAATGCATTGAAATGTTTCATTCGAATTTGAAAATCTTATGAATAATAAAATCATAAACGAAATTATACAAAATATTCCAAAAAAATTCTATAACTTTCAACAAAGATATCAATTTTGGTATAATTAGTACGATTTAAACATTAATACAGAATATTTTCTATTTGAATTGGAAAGTCATATAAATAATACAGTCATAGCCTAATATTCTTTATATCACGATTATATTTTTACTCTTCAGAAAGTTTACTAAGTTCATATTCACTCTATATTACGATCATAGCCTAATTATGGTTTACACACGAGATTTGAGAGCTGAACAGAATATGCCTTTTCTGAAGGGTAGTAGAATACACTCCATTCTATCCAAACATCTTAACCAACCTGACAAGAAACTGGTTAAAGTTTGTTGTAGATCTGATGAGGCTAATCAGTCAATAAATACTTTATGAGAATGAGGAGTCGTATAGGTTTTTCGTGAACACAAAAAGTGTAGCGGACGCCAAAAATCGTTCAATACATCAATCTCCATCAGTTATCTCTTTCGTTATTTACGGCGCAGGAAGGGATCAGCATTGAGGCCCATAAGAAACTTTCAAGTTGCTTAAAAGTTGAAGCAGATTGATGGAGATGTCTATAACAAGCAGAGAGTATTGAGGAACAACTCTTGGCAACTGTCAAAAGCTACTCCGTTAATCACCCGACTCGCTCCGAGAAGGGTAACTATTATAAAAGAGCGATAATGCGATGCTAATATCGCTCCTAAACTTCGCTCCACGCTCTTTTATTGACAATGGATCATTCCGAAATTCAATACGTCAAGTTATTTCGAAGATTTCAACTATATTATCAGATCAATCATCGTCATAGAAACTCGGATGAAGTACAGTTTCTAGATTACAGTTTCGATTACATATCTAAATTCTCGAAGAACTTGCATCACTGATATTTCAGCTTAAATAAATTAACTTATAAATTCACTTATAATGATAAATTCACTTATTTCTCAGACATCTTATTAATATGGAAGCTATTAGAAACTTTTGTGATCTTTTAGAGCATTATTAATGCAATAAAACCCAAATGTGTTAATATGATATACATATCATATTATTATTATATACATGTATATTATACATTATCACATATCTATATTTTGAAATGAATTAAAGCATAACATTTCTTTACAGTCCTTGTATTCTATGTTATAAATTTGAACTTAATGATTATGATCAAAGATTTTGTATAATTTTATTGTTTTATAATATATTTTTATCGCCTATCTTTTTCTCTTTTTTCATTCTTCTGTAATTTAATTTTTGATATACTGTACAGTACTATTTTTTTTGTACCACTATGGGCCTTATTAGACTCAGTGGAAATTGTTAAATTGAAGTAAATAAATAAATATCGAATGATTTTTCGAATAATTCTTGGATGAATGAATTTTGATGTGATTTTTTTTTAATGGTAGATGTACTCACGTGACAATGATAAATCGATAAGATGGGAAAGGCAATTCCTGAACCACAATAGGACGAACAGCACATTATTCTCGAAAATTATAAGAGATGTTCGACCCGCTAGTGGCCAAGTCATATATCTTGAAAGGACTCGGTGTTATAAATTCACTTCACACCACACAATGAACGAGCTTGATAAGAGCGGCGGCGAGATATACGAGCTGAAGAGAGTCGAGAATAATGCCATCGCTCTGACGTTTCCTGCCTTGTAACATAATTTCCTCCCGGACGCCACCGGTATCTCAGATCATGCCAGCGAGATAATGTATCACAAATTCACTACATCATAAACTAAAACTTCATAATTGTTAGGTTCATTTAGTTGTTACATTCATGAGGGCTATTGCCGTAAACTATTGCCGTCAAATATTCTATTCCCAGATCCTATACCAACACACCTAATATGTTCAATACACCCAATAGGTATTTCTCATAAGATCAAATACTTTATAATACTTTATTCACTTCATATTACAGTTCACACAAAAAATATATAGAAAAGAAAAAATCAAGTGCATAAGGCTTTTCGTGGAGGTTTCTGTGAGCTTTTGTATGTGAATAAATGAATGAATAAATTCCTCTAAGTGCATTAGGCTAAACCTGTGTGGAGGAATGTCTTATCTCATTGACAAAGATTAACAAATATATTTTCGGCATTATTATTTCAGGCATTATTGCCCGATTAAATTACTTAGAAATAGTCTGGTTGAAACAAGTTCACCATTACTATTCTTATACCTGGAACTCGACATTATTATCAATTTTTTTGTGGCTGGAAATTCTTGTGTTGATTTGAAATGAATATGTAAATCAATTTGAGACTTTAATATCATTCAAATTCGGGAGAAAAACAGTTATGGGCTAAACCTGAATTTTTCGTTTGAATCATATTGTCAAAATGTTGGTATTAATGAATATATGAATTACACTCATAACTTCCATGACTTGTACCCATGATCAAAATTTGAAATTCATATTATTTGGAATCACCATAATATTTTACATGATAAAGTTGTCACAATTCGTTCATTCATTCAAAACATTCATTAACCCCCTATCAACGTACTGTCAGAGAATAATTATTATTGATGAACTGAATTGATTACTGCACTTATTGAAACTGATTACTGAATGAGCCCCGCCACTCTTTATAGCACGTTCTACTATAAGTTAGATCAATATCATTTGCAAGAAAAATGGAATTCGATTATCGAAATAAATCTCAATCCAAGTGGACGTTGAATTTCGCACCAAGTCAACTTCTGACTTTGAACATGATTCAAACCTAACTTTCAAACTAAGATAGTATTGAAAGCCGCAATCTATAGATATACCGATAGCCGGCCTTGTTATAAAATAATACTACATTATATTATATAGTATCATTAAAAACCTCATACTATAACCTTGATACGTAAGTAAAACACATTGAAACCTCATTCTCTGTTCTGATTGGTCAACAGTACAAAATACATGTATTATGTTTCTGAATTCTACCGGTAGATGGCTGTATTATTATTTTACTAAGTGGGGTAAAGCTTCCTTCCCGAGGATAATCAAAAGAATAATGACTCAGATACAACAGAGTGCTCACAATTCTCTATCTTCTTTACAGGCGAAAAGAAAACAAATTGATTATTTACTAATATTATTTTGTTATAATTAATTACTTTTCAATTTATCATTTACTCACTCTTTCGATCAGTGAATGTTCACAAATTAAGAAGGGAAAAAAGTTAAATTCCATAACTCGATTCAGCAGTAAATTTAGTTTTTTTCGAAACTCACCCCCCAAACACATATAACTCACAATTTGTCATCAAGTCCACAAGTGAAAACAGCTGCCCTGTTCACTATCACGTACATCCAGCTCCATCGTCCACACTCGCCGGAATTTCAAAAGAAGCGCGGCTGGAATTGGCTGCAGAAGAAGATGCTGGCAAACTTTCTGTTGGCTGGCAACTAAGTGAAAGTAGTTGCTACGGTCCTTAATTCGCAGCCGGCCAAGTCGCAACTTGGGTCAGAAGTTTGCCGCTCTTCACTCTTGTGTTTTCTCTCCTATCACTTTCTTTCAACGGCTGCAAAAAGTTCGTTTCGCTTCTGTAATTTTGTAGCGGATCCTAGTTGTTGTAAAGTTTATGTGATATCCGGCTGGACCAACCGGCGAATGGCATTTTCAAGGTTTAATTCAAGTTGTACCCGGCTGCAAGGTGTAAGAGGGATGAAAAGGAAAGGAATAAGAGAGGGGAAAGTCAGCTGAATAGCACAGAGATAAGAATGAAGTATGGAAGAAGAGCTCTAAGCTCTCTCCATGCCCACTCGCGAAACACCAAACACATTTTCCAACTTCTTCCAACTTCCTACACTAAGACCCGTAGAATAAATACATTAGATCTCCTTTCACAATCATAGCCATCTCATCTCAGGTTCTGTTTCTCAAACTAAATTTTAATTCTGATTACGCTTCAGCAATCCAGTTACGTTTGAGTATTAATTAGAAATTCCATTAAACAGCTCCAACGCTGTTGTGATCATTGAGATTAAATCTGGTCTCTCGTTTCAGGATGTTTAGAATGCGAATAGGAAGTGATGTCTGGGTGATAATGGATTATATTAGAAATGATTCTATCTACTAGAAAACCTTCTCATTAATGATATATTCATAGTAGGAAGCAAGGAATATTTATAGTTACTTCTCCAGAATATTTCCTAGTATATTTCTCATGGTTGAAAGATTTCCGTGATTAATGAATAATACTTTTTATAAGAATGAATCAACAGAACATCACCCATTGTGTTGTGTTAAATGAAATTTCAAGTGAAAGTAATTCGCCATCCGCCAAATTAAATGAATATACCTTTATTTTCATCCATGTACACAAACGTTATTGAACGCTGAAGAAGTGTAGCGAATAATAAAGAAGCAGCTTTCAATTTGTGCACCTCCTTCCATAGAATCTAGCGCACTGGAAGGCGCTAGTTTACACAGCGCAAGTAGTTTGAGAGGCAATTATGTCATTGGAACGTAAAATTGGCACACCTGACTGATTTCCCTCCTTCGCCTAGCAATCCAAATCCAAATTGTCGGTGATTTACGCGCGAAAGTTTCCGGATAAATTTATTATGGAAAGTTTACTACTGATTCTATTCGTCTAAACTTTGTTTGAAGACCAAGAAATGTGTCTGTTT
The DNA here is from genome assembly GCA_017141395.1 of Laodelphax striatellus. Classification (NCBI taxonomy): domain Eukaryota; kingdom Metazoa; phylum Arthropoda; class Insecta; order Hemiptera; family Delphacidae; genus Laodelphax; species Laodelphax striatellus. The sequence goes on along the minus strand of CM029535.1, from coordinate 26,327,299 downwards.
CCACACACGTAACTTCCTCCAAATTCAAACTCCAATACTGCGAGGAGCACTTCTCCTAACTTGTTCTATTCCTTAACTCAGCAAACTACCCTCTTTTCCTTCTTCCTTCCCCCCCCCACAACTCCTCATCTCGGCTTGTTCCTCACTCAGTGAACTTGCCAACAACTCATCCGATGGCGTTGTTCCTATCTGGCAACAACTTTCAAATAAATTTGAACCGAAATTGGATTAACAAGTTGTTATTGCTGATCCGGGTCACGAATCTGAAGACCTATTTGTTCTCGCTCTCTGAGTGGAAAATATCCTGTTGAAGATGTAATAAATTTGTTTCCATAGTTGTTGGTAATTGTTTCTGTAGTGTGACACTGTAAAAAGTGTCATTCTAAATGAATAAATAGATAATAGATAAAGTGGCACTAAATAGGTAAAGTAAAAAACTGGACTTCTAACTTTGCCCATTCATGCAAACCATCAATGGTTATTTGAATTGAAGGCTTCTTCTCGTATTCATAATTCTCACATTACATTTCTCCCAAAGCCATTTTATATGTAAAATATACAATATTTATATTCTTTACATAACAAACTCATTATATTCTCAGGCTCAATTTTCATCCACCCCATGTAATGATGTAATGTTTGTTATTTTTTCAATAATTGTAATTATACATGAATAAAGGTATTCTTTTCTATTTTGAAAATGTGAAAGAATCTAGTTGAAAGATTTGAGATGGTGCACTACAAGAGATCGATTGATAAATAATAATTCTGTAATGGAATGGATGAACGATGGAATAAATGAAACTGACTGTGAAGAAACTAGATAAAAGATAAAGGCACATACGATGGAACAACAATTAATCGATTAATGATTCCGTAATGGAACAGAGCAACGATAGAATAAATACGAACAATAGGCCAATCATAACATGATCCAGACCATTTACTTGCCATACACGCCTCTGAGCTCCGCCTGCTCTCTTCTGATTGGTCAGCAATGCGAATTGGGAGTAGTTCTGAATTCTGCCGGTAGATGGAAGCAGTTACTGGGTAATGGACAAATTATTTTCCGCCTGTGTAGATAGCAGTAGTAAATGAGTGCTAATGTGTTGTTATTTTCAATCAAAAGCACAATAATATATTCTATAGAAATAAAAGACAAATGGATAAAAATGGAAATAGAGGAAATGGATATTCATAACAAAGGTTTTCAAGACTGAGGTATCATTATCGTAATGCTTCGACTACCAAAGTCGTAAGGGAGAATAAAGCACAGATTCATGACCAAATAAAACATTATTGGACCTTAGTAGAGTTTAAAATGAAGGAGATTCTAAAGTTGTTTAAAAAAGTTTTGAGTGAGAAGAAAATTGAAATTTCGGATAGTATCCTTAGCCCCTGCGCCCACTAAGTAACTGCTATCTGATTTCAGTCAGCAACCCAGCGTTGCCAGATGACTTTGGCTGATAGGTTAGATTACCCGACTACCCGGAAAACAGCCAAATGTCATCTGGCAACATTGGTTTGCTGACTGAAATCAGATAGCAGTTGCGAAGTGGGCGCAGGGGCTTAGAGATTGAAATTATAGAAATTGGTTTTATAGCTGCGATTTCAACTCATAAGATCCGTACTATAAAAGTTTTTATCCATCATTCAGTGGAATCATTCATCGAATATGAAATAGGCCTAGTATCAATTTCCTGGCAAATCCCTCTTGCTTTCGCCTATTTCAAGTACTGTATAGCTAATAATAGTTAATCCCTCTTTGAATTTAATACTGTTCACAGAATTGTGTATTTCAAGATTTTTCCATAGACAAATAATAGCACAATATTTTGTCTTCCAATTTATTCATTATTGAAAGAGAACTAGTTTCAATGTTTCAATGCCATCATCAATTACAACTTTAAATTATTGTAGGTTGTAATACTTCAGTTCAAAAAACATCGTGTTAGAATACATTGATCGTATTTTTTCTCTTTGTCCCTCTTTGAGTTGGTTCCTAGAAACAAGAAATTCTATTTCATTGAAACTTAGAAATATCATGATACAGAAGTAGCTGATACTATGATTCTCACACACTGGACGTGCAATATTATCATTGCGTGTATAGTGTATGACCATCCTGAAGTCATTGTTCCTATTTATAGTACTGGTAAATTACCATGAAACATCCACGAGCTTCATTATCAGTTCATCATGAAAGAGAACTTTTCATTTGAAAGAGAACTAACTTAGTCTGTGTGCTGCAATTCCGTTCATTTGGAAAATCAACAGTGGCAAGTTTTCGATGATACAGTGTTGACTTACCAATGAGTAGAGAGGTGTCATCTGAGGAAGTCCGGACGCCCTGAAGTAACTTCCTGCAGTTAATCCCCGGGAACAGGTCCCTGACAGGATTGTCTCTGTTATGGTTTGACAGAGTTCGGTCGAAATCCTTCCCCTCGTCCACCCACCGCTGCTAAGCACATCAAAGGAGTTTCCAGCTGCCAGAAATTGAATATCAACTGAAGCTTCCTCACCTTGCCTTACATTGGAAACTCTCTCGGGTTACCTACCTTCCGCCTTTGTGAACTTGAACAAAGGCCTGCTTTCTTCCACTGAAAACTACACTCGTATTCAAAGACACAGGTTCAGATAATATAGGACAGCAAAACATCACATCATTTCCCACAGAACGGACGTCGGGCGGGGATGGGAACAAACTCTGGGAAACGCGTTGACACGAAAAGTGATATATCATGAATTTCTTAAGCAAGTTGAGAGAATGAGAATTTTATGAGATTTGAAGAGAAAATACAAAAACTCAAATGAAATTCTGCAATCACATGTTTAAGTGTTGAGTGTAAGTATGAAATAGTAATATAACAGTATCGTGAAAAATCATGATAATTCAGCAACATTGTGAGAAATATATAAGGTTTTTATTTGTAATTGGGATGTAGATTTATGCTACTTTGCTAATATTTATGCTGGTATTGGGAGAAATTATTGCTATAAGTATTCACAAACACTGAGTACATTGATAATACTCAGGTTATCATTATATTATTCAATCTAACTTCAATACATTTTTTTAGTAAAAAGTAATTTAGTTTCGATTTCAACTTAGATTTTTAAATGAGTGGTTGATTCATTCAAACACTATCTGAAGCTTATATTAAAATACTCGTATATTCTCATAATATAATATATCCCATGATTGAGGAACTAATGCTAGAGTGCCTATTCAGTTTCATCAATTTTCGCGTACATGTTATAATATACATATTATCTTCTCTTGTAGATTAATACAATTTTGATTTTCATCGCTCAAATCTGGTGTGAATTTGATCTATTGCAGGTTTCTCATGCTGTTTGCATAAATGCACAATAACTAAGAGATTGGGAGAAATGATAAGCTTCTCTGCTCAAATGAAAGACAATGATCTGAAGAGAACAGAGTATGTGCAAATGATTTGATTGAAGTTGAAGCGGGAAAGACTGCTCTGGAAATTCAGCATTGATTAATTCGAATTGTGGCTTGTAACCGATTGATGAACATGAAAAAGTTTGGTGGTATTCTGTGGCAACAGACAGGGCTGTAACTTCGTGGAAGAGAATGGAAAAGGGAGAAAAAGAGAGAATAAATGAGAGAGTTTTCAGCTCAGTGAGCAACGTTGAACTAATTGAAGCTTCACTTGTTGAATTTTTAATCAAATATCATCAAGCATTCGCAAGTTTGTGGGACGGGGGGCATTGAAACTGTTCTTCTCTCTCTCTGAAAATCAGAGATTTTATTTCTTAATTGCTAATTAATCAACAGTCAAGTTACTTTGATGATGAAATCAGCCGGAGATGAGGCCTTGCTTAGAAAATTACTAAGCAAGGCCTCATTTTGTCCAACTGTTTGGAGTGATTCGCGGAGTTTTGTAAAATCATATTGTAGTGAGATTCCTTTTCCAAGAAAATGAAAAACTGACGTAACCTTTTAGTACAATTTCAATGAAGAATGGCTGTGGAAAATAATCACTTTTTAATGATTCCCTTCCCATTGGGAAAAGTGCTTGAGTTTTGTGAAATTTTTATTTCTATTACAACCTTGTAATGCAAATTGAAAGGTTGGTAGACATTTTTTGTATTCTTAGAAATATGTATAATCGCTTCTTGAGAGATAAAACCAATATTCTGTATCTTCAGTATCATATCCTGATATTTTCACAATTCTGAGTTTTTGGTTTTTGAAGTCTAGTCAACATACATCGCTATTACTACGTCGAGGATCTGCTCCATGGAAATGTAGGGATTAGGGATGAGTATCGATAAGAAAACATCGTTGTTGACCATTGATGTTAACATCGGAAGTTACCATCGATGGTTCAAAAACATCGACCTCTAATCATCGATGTTTTTATACTCAAAACATCGAACTTCATCACGTGGTATTTTTGAAATTTACATTTTAAGCCCGGTCCAAACATAGCAAAACGTTTAAATCATAACCTCAGTGGTGACCCAGATAAATTTAAAGACATCTTTGACTTTTTAACTATTGTTTTGACTTTTTCTAACCACTGAAATCATTAGTTAAAAAAAAAACATTGATGGTCGAAAAACATAGAACACTTAACATCGATGGTAAAAAACATTTTTAAAAACATCGATGTTTTAAAACATCGGCTATCGATGCTCAACCCTAGTAGGGATACTGTGGTACAGAAGAAGGTGAACGCATCATAGACGTTGATAGCATGACTGCAATGCAATTTTATGTCTTTTTTGCCTTTATCTTGTATTACAGGACAATTCAATTGTCCCCCGGTTCAATTTAAAATTGGTTTATTATAATTTTCCACAAGTGTCACCCACCAAATAAGAATTCTCTGACAACCTTAGAACCTACTCAACTTGATACTAGACCAGAATCTCAGTTCACGTTACAAGGCCAGTTGCACGAAAGTTCGATTGGATTTAACCACCGTAAAATTAGTCAATTAGTTGACGTCAGATCCGTAAGTTGGTTCTCGTCGCATTGGTTCCGTTAGATGACATCATTCCACGACGGTTAAATGTTATTGGATTGCCATGCTACTGATTACCAAGTTTTATCTGGTGGATTTTCATAAAAAATACCAACAGACTACTAAGTTTATCTGCTGGATTTCCCTTAAAAGTACCAACAATATCTGGTGGATGACGCACCTGTGGGCAACATACATGAATTCAGTATTTTCTATCTGGGAAAGATTTCCCAGCTACCTGAAATGTCGAAGCTATGCTGCCAATTCAACTTGTTCAAATTTATTCTGCACACAGTGTATGCTATGAATATGAATGCAGTCTAAGCCCGTGCGAGCTGCATCTCTCTCACCACTAACAAGCTCACACACTCTCCCCTACTCTCACACTCTCTCTCACTCTCGTAAAGTAAGCCCGTCAGCCAAGAAGTTGAAGTTTGCCATGTTACAAAGACCTGTAGACGTAGTAGACATGGTGGATGATTTACAGTGTTAGGGAGACGCGCGCGCATTTCTAGATTCGAATCACAAAAGCCTTGAATTTGCGGGGGTTTTCTTTTCCTTCCCCTCCTCCTCCCACTACCTTCCTTATCGACATTATTCAGCATCATCCCAACCAAAATCCTACAATATGAAGTGAATAATCCTTAGTTGTCATCCTTGCCATTGTCTCTCTGACACATCTTCATTCAAGTGAGAAAACTGATTATGAAAAGTCACATCTCAGAAAACTGATCATGGAGTCTGAAAATTTCTTAAATAAATGAAAAATACATACTGTAGTTTGTTTTTAGTTGTAACTAATAACAGTTACGACTTCAGTTTGTTTTCAAACAAGTAACTAATTTAAAAGCTTTGTTAGTAGCTTTGTTTGTAACTATTTGTTAGTAGCAAGTAAACCTAACCTATTCAGCTTTGAGAGCAGAATAGTAGTTTAAATGGAGGAACATGATATCTAGTTTTATGCAAATAGATGATAAATGTAACAGTCTGTCAAACTGTTATGTACTTGTTGTACACGTCGAAATTGAACTAACTGAATTGTGGAACAACAACGAGAAATTAATATTTGGATGTATTCAGAAAGTTCATGACATTTGCATCGAGGATAGTGTGCAGCAAAGTTTTGGCGGCAAAATTCGGTGCAGCCAAGTTGAGCGTCGAGAGTGCTAGAAAATTGCAAGAGTATCATTCTGCACGTTCCGTCATTGTTAAAAGCGGCGCACGTTCTCAAACTCTTGACACTTGTAATTGAATCGTGCTCTCGTCATGACTTTCTTCCTCGGTTTTTGAACTTTACACCCCCCCCCCTCCAACCAATTCAAATTTCTATCGAAAGGTAAAAACGTGATCGCGTTGCAACTGGAATCCGTTCTAATCCTCGGCCCTAATTGGATAACACTTCTTTTCAATATTTGAAGAGGAAATGAATGGATAAACTTAATCAAGTCCGGAACGCGAGAGCTTATTTTGCTCATCAATCCGACCGGTGAAATTGGTTTTTCTCCTGAGAGCGCATCTCGCATTACAGTTGGCATTCAATTAGAGCACGCCGGACTCATCCTAGTTTACAATGGTAATGCACATGTTGCTACTCAAATTTAACCAGGGTTCCAGTGTTCTACATTCATTTAATCAATTTGTGACTATTGGAGAAGGAAAATAATAATAAGTTTCAAAATCCATTCAATTAAAAATAATTCAATAAAAAGAATTTGTTCCATACAACATAATATCTATTCTAAGTTATTAGAGTAGATAACATAATATTCCTTACAAGAAAATGAACAACCTGAACATTGAGTAACAGGAATAATCAATTATTAATAGTCAGGAATTTATTCAATAGTCATCTTGCTAAGGCCCATATAATGCTTTTATAAATACTATCAAATGCTTTATAAAAGATCTTTGACAAACATATGCCCGTTTTCTCAGTTGTTCAATAAACTATTGAATAAATTTTTTTCAATTTGAAAACATGTGGTTATTGGATCCATAAACTATATAATTGAACGACTTCAGTGTTTACTGAGTTTAATAAACCTGTATAATATAAACATGTCTAGAACACTTGATGCATAAATATTGATGGATTCTTCTTATACACACCCTTTTTTGATTCATGAATTAGCTTTGTGGAAAATACAGTACTGAGTTCCACTGGTAGATAGCAGTTGTTACTTGATAAATTACAACAACTTCCTACCTAGATGACATTTTTTTAAGCAGATATTGGTAGTAAACTTTTTTGTTTATTGAATGGGAATAGATCCAAGCCTTTGGAGAGTGGAGTAGCAAAATAATAATTGATCTGAGAATTGCAGAAAAATAAGATTGGAGAGGGGAAAGCATTAGAATGCTGGATTCAATAGTCGTCTCTTTGGTGCATAACATGTGAAATAAATCTGTTGTAATGGAAACCGGGCTTCTGTGTGTAGGCCCAGAACACATACGACTCAACCATAGTTCAGTTAACGGAAATCAAGTCACTTACAAGCCACACTACCGCAAGAGTCCGAAGTCCCGCATTTTGGAAGCCGACTGGAAATTGAATATCCCGAAGTGAAGTGAGGCCGCTCGCTTATCAGGTCCTGAAGTTTATGTTTATGCAAATTGCAAAGGTCAGCGCCGGTCCCCAGGATCGTTTACGAAGTTGACTCCATCATAAGGGCCCAATCAAGGAACCTAACCAAGGCATAAGCAAGCAACGATCGCTTAATCCGCCCTAACTCGACCGTTATTCTAATTTAATCTCACAGGTACTTTCTCATTTCGCCTGCCCCTCGTTGTGTATATATGCTCCCAACCAACTTCCTTCCATCTCACTCTATTTCATCTCTTTCCAATTACTCCACTCTCTGCTCTCGCTTTTAATTCTTGCGTAGGAGTACGCTCGCTATTAAACATACGAAATTACACTCGAATTTATGGAAGAAGCCTCTGGCAAGAGTATAAATACTCTCCTGATATGGAGGTTTTTCGTTGGTTGGAGAAAATACAAGAATATCTCTTCTACTAAACTTACCTAAGTTTATTCTTAATATTCTCCTGATATGGAGGTTTTTCGTTGAATAAAGAAAATACAAAAATATCTCTTCAACTAAACTTATCCTTTCTTAAATATTCTCCTGATATGGAGGTTGAAGGAATTACAAGAATATGCTTTCTAATAAACTTGAGTTGCGATTGTTCATTAGTTATTTTCATTTTACATGAGAGGATTCATCACAGTGAGAAAATCAACTATTATTTTGAATTATTGAAAGTAAATCCATTATTCAATGAACCGCAATCCTATAAAGAAGTTTGAAAAAGGTAACTGATACAAGTGAGGAGAGGATGGATAAAAAAATGATAAAAGATTAAAATTATAAAATGAAGAAAAATTATAAGAATTATTGTATTTATAACATTCTATGATTATTGACATAATCCGTTTGATAAAGTAATGGAATTCGACTGAAAAATTCATTCGTATTTTGATCTGTCCAGTAATCATTGTGTTTCCTGGACAAACATATACATGTATCATGTATGTTTACATTACAGGTTTACATTATACAGTTTACGTGTACATTACAGGTTTCGTTGTTCATCCATCTTCTATCGTTTGGCTCACTTGAAGATAAACCTAAACTGATTCATATATATTATAATAAGATGCATTATGGAAAGTTTCTAGAGCACCTTTGATAAAAGATACATAATTGAACCTTACGCTTGATATGCCCTTTATCTTCTCTACTCCAAAAAAATAAGATTAATCAGTATTGAATGAAAAGGCTCGAAGTTGTACCTACTTCACAAGAAATTAATCTCCAGTATTTAAAATTTGACTGATTGCATTCTATCATCTCTGCCTAATCTACTCATTAAACTATCTACTTATCAACATATCAACTGTCGATTATGGCTGCAAGAATGATGGAAGAGATGTTAGGATACTTTGAGAAGCTACATATTGTCATAAATAATGATAATAAAATCCACATCCACCTTATGAGGTCAATATCTTCTCCAACCTCAAATCTCGTCCTGATTAGTGCGATAACTAAGATGTATGTGATAGTAGGTCACCTTGCTAAGTAAGGCACTTATTTATTGTAAGGTTCTTCGGAAAGCCATGATCGGCAAAGTAGCGTTTTTATAGCGACCATCAGCGTTGGGGGAAAGGGGGGGCGGCTAAGGGAATTGATGTGTTTCGCATTGAGATGAACGACTTAGTCGTAATGTGCTCTCAAGTGAGAAGAAATGCCATTTTGCTGCAGACCTTAACAAGCTCTCCACAAGCCTACAGGCCCTTGTGTAAGTAGGTTACTCAGAAAAGCTTAGGGGTTATCGTTTTTGGAAATCTTTATTCCTTAGCTTATCAATATCCTGGTAGCATGATACTGGTAATGATATCCTTTTAGTTCAAGTATTCAACACGAAATATGTATGAAGTCCTAAACTATCGTACATCATTCGAGTAACAAAATGAAATAGTGGATACGATCTGGCTCCTTCAAACCAAAGAAAATTCTATTTCTCAAAGACATTTCTATTTCTTCTATCAAGATAGTAGGCCTATTGTCTTTGTTTAAACTTGAAATATTTGCCTGGATTCAAAAATGAATTGGAGACTTTCAAAATAGATCTTTGTAGAAGTGTTGATAGCTTTGTGTTGTTCAAGATAAACTTCTATTCATTTTCGTGTGACAATGATAATTGGATGAAGACAGATGCGGGATCACTCATATGATCGACATAGAAATACATCCTTTATTTTGTGTTATGTTTCACTAAAATGATTATTTTTAAAAACAAATAGAGCCTGAAAAAATTATATTTTTATATTTCTTTTGGCGCAAACCGCCTCAAAATCGGTCCACTCAAACTTCTTCACGAACTTTCCAAACTTGGGTACGAAACTCTTTTAATAGATGATAAGAATTGAATTGAGCATACAAAGTCATAAGAATTCCGATAGTTGACGGGATACTGAGTTTTACATACAGTATAGCATGATCCATTTAACTTGACAGAGATCAGCTATTTTTGGTAATAATTAAACAGTGACTTCGACACAATAATCAAAAGGCTTAAAAGTCTTAAAGACCTTAAAAGTCTTTAAAAGACCTTTTTAAAGAAGACCTTTCAAAGAATAACTTTTTGAAATACCTTTTCAATAATCTGCGAGATTCAGCATTTGTAGGTTAAGTATTGTGATCATATGCTCGTCGATCATATGTTTTATGACAAGTTGAAAGGATCCTGCAATACCTATCTAATGGTAATATAAGGTTGATGAAACAGGCACCTGGTTACACAGTTCGAACTTCCAGATATGTTGATATCTAATAAATGCAAGTTTTTGCTATTTTCCATTCACAATCTTCCCATTCGCAGATAATGGAATTCCCCTCTAATTAGCAACCAGCTTTCCAGTTCTTATTGGATGTTAATCAAAACTTGGCAACACGACAACAATATTAATGGGTTAGTCAAAGAAGCGATTGGAGTTGCAGTTTGCCTGTGACGTGGCAAGTGAACTTGCCTGGAACCTGGAGCTGAGAGCTGCTTTCATGTTGGGATCGAGCCAATGCTTGGTCACGGAGCTTCCTGCCAGCTGTGTAGTACATCTCCACTCTCTCACTCTTTCCCCCTTTATCTATCTATCTCTCTATTCTCTCTGTTTTACCTCTCTTTTCGCTTTCTTCTCTCCCTTATCTCTCTCTTCTCTCTCTCTCTCTCTCTCCCTCTCTCTCTCCTCTCTCTTCTCTCTCTTCTTTCTCTCTCTCTCTTCTCTCTCTTCTCTCTCTCTCTCTCTTCTCTCTCTCTTCTCTCCTCTCTCTTCCTCTCTTCTCTCTCCTTCTCTCTCTTCTCTCTCTTCTCTCTCTTCTGTCTTCTCTCTCTTCTTTCTCTTCTCTCTCCCTCTTCTCTCTCTTCTCTCTCTTCTCTCTCTCTCTCTTCTCTCTTTTCTCTCTCTCTCTCTCTTCTCTCTCTTCTCTCTTCTCTCTCTCTCTCTCTTCTCTCTTCTCTCTTCTCCCTCTTCTATCTCTTATCTCTCTTCTCTCTATTCTCCCTCTCTTTTGTCTCTTTTTATCTCTTCTCTCTCTTTTTTCTATTCTCTCTATCTCTTCTCTCTCTGCTCTCTCTTCTGTCATTTCTCTTTCTTCTCTCACTTCTTTCTCTTCTCTCTCTCTCTTTCTCCCTTATTCCACCATCCGACTCAAACGATGCCTAATGTCAATAACAATGGTCGATATTGAGAGATATTAAGATTTTCAAGGGAAGGAAATTCAAATCCTGTTCTTCAAATATTCAAATTCCACTATTCAATATTACTTTGAACAGATTCATTAGGCGGTTTGGAGCCAACCTGAAACCCTTATCATCTCATCGAATCCCCTATCCCTTATCAAATTTATCCTTCTCATTTCTCACGCACAAGCTTAGAGACTACCCTCAGCCAGCATAGAAAAATGCTCTAGCATCAACGCTTCTTTTTGATGGAATTCATTAGAGACATTACATTTATTAGCATTTTCAAATTGTTGAATAATTCTGCAGTTTATGTTTTGTAACATCCAAGACGCATCTACAACAAAGTTTTTGAATATTGTCATCTTGTCATCTATAAAGAGAAATCCAAACTAATGTGTTATTTCATCTCAGGATCCTCACATTCAAGTTATGTTTCACATGTTATGATAAAACTATCCTCCATTTTGCCTCTTTTGAGCTCTTGTTGAGTTTTCAAGAAGTTATGGAAGCACATTAACAGAACGGTAACATCATCTCCAACTCCCTCCTTTGTAATCTCTTCTCTCTCTTCAGCTGCCTATTACTCTCTCACTCCCTTTTCTCTCACAACAGTGTCTCTACACTGTCGATCACGAGTATTCTTTAGATATGTTTGAATCTTTTCTCTTTGAATCTGATTAAGAATTGTCATAATTTTTCACTCTTGTAATAACATCTCTGACTCCCTCCCATGTAATTTCTTCTTTCTCTTCAGCTGTCCCCCCGTCCTTCCTCTTCCTACTTCTCTCTTCACTCTGTCGATCACGATCAAAGCAAGAGTAGAGTGCGCCGTGCCTGTACTGCCTAATGCCCAACAAGTCCTTTGTCTTGCAAGGCGTGCGGTAGGCAACCCGCAGGGAGTTCTCTACTTGTCTAGCGGGCTTAATAACATTATTATAAGCTGAGTACACCACTGTCATCAAATAGATTGTAAACCGTGTAGGCCGTGGAGATTGGAAATCTTGATTATTAATTTAATTTGATTGACAGCCAGGAAGGCATACATCTTTTTAATGTATGCTGGAAAGAAATAATGAGAAAAGAATGAAATAAATAATCTGAGAAGAAAACCAGGGGCTTGTTTCAAAGGAATTTTTTGCTCTTGTTGAGTTTTCAAGAGGTTTCGGAAGAAACAACCTATTTGTCACAAAGCTTGCCATAACGGGATGATAAGGCCTATTTCAAAGTAAGAGTTTCCTATATGACAGGCGTTTTTATAAACAAACCCTTGTTTTCGAATATGATAGAATGAGTGTTGGTTGTAAGGCAAAATTATTTGTTGAAAAAACCACTGTAAGATAAATATTTCAAAAGAACAATGTAAAAAGTGAAGGACACCTTGAAACACATTCACGCATTTAAAAGCACAAGGCAACCACTCCATTTTTGAAATTAGATATTAGAAGTTGATATTAGTTCTAACAAGTAGAAGATAAGTTTGATGGGTTGCTTGGCATTCAATAACAATGTTTTGGAGACAATTCCAATTTGAGTGAGGTGATTTGAAACAATTTCACCAATAAAACTTTATTTACGCATCAAATAACAGAATCTTCCAACACAATTACGAGAGTTACATAACAGGAACATTATGCCACGGCGTTGCTGTGGATTAAATAAAAATGGGTTGAAAAGAATCTCAACTCCAATGAAATTGTTCACTAAAAAGCTCGCTTCCTGGAATAAAATGATATTTTCTCAATGTGAGAGAAAATTTGTGAGTTTTGTGGATGTTTGAGAGAAGAATTCCAAAAAATGTCATTCAGTGTGAATTTAGTACACGAAGAGATTCGGGAACAGCATGTGTTTAGTCTGAAAGGCATTGATGTGGCAGCATAATGTAGTCTTCACAAATTCGAGAACGCAGAAATAGAAATGTGTTGTTCTGAACGCACCAGCCGAGGTGAAATCCGTGTCCCACTTCTGTCACTGCCTGCAGGCTTTTCCGCTCTCCGACTGTCTGAAGCACACCTTGGCTCGTCTTCAGCAAGGAATATTCACGCTTCAAGAAAGATTTCTCAGGACTCACGCTACATTGTTCTTCCCTGTTTTGGATAGGAAATCTTCTATCGCCAGGAAAACAAAAATAAAAAGGGAGAAACACATAAAGTTCAGTTCGTCTTGATTAAAAGAGCTGCATGAATTCATGGCTTCTCTCATTCCGATTAGACCAGTGCTTTGTTGCTACCCATGAGCTGCTGCTACTGTTACTGCTACTGCTGCTTCAGATGATGCTGCTGTTGCTGCTATCAACGTTGATTTGATGCAAGTCTCACGTTTCGAGAATAAAAACGTCCCAGGAGTTCGCTTTCTTTAGACAGTCCCTTTTCATATCTTCCTTGCTCCCCTCGTCTCAATTGTTTAAAATCTTTTCTTCTCAGAAATTATACACAAACTCATACTGATGTTCTTTTTACTGTATCTCTGAGCAGTGCAAAAATGACGTTCCTCAACGTAATTTTGCTTATGCTTACGCGAATAATATAAACAAGTTACCGAGAATATCTTTATTTCAAAATGAGGAGGAGGTAATTTGAATTCCATGTGGAATTAAAGATGTGGAACCATAATTTTTTCATTTTTCGCTGATGATTTACTTGTGTGGGATAGGCCTTTGCAATAAAGGCCGAGAATCTAAGTCATGACAAGAGCATCGAAAGTAACTCACAGCGCTCCAAACAATCAAAAAACCTATTTTGTCGAAACTTACACTAATTATATTATCAACGCCTGTATTACATCGCTGTAAGTAAAAAAATAGGATTTTAGAAGTTGATATGTAGAAATACTTACCAAACCATCAGGCAAAATTTTAGATTTCAAAGTAATCATTGTGGATGAAGCTGTTGAAAACTGAAGATTCTTTATAGACAGCAACTTATTATTAGTACAGTGAGACATAGTACAGTTTGTCTCAAGTACTGCAATACTGTCTCAATACTGTTTCAAATATTATTTCCCTTCATTGGATTCCGCCATTTTCTTCTGCTATATTACTCAGGTCGGCCATTTCATATCATCTCATTTCACAAAATGCTGTGCAGTACTTGAGATAATTATACTGTAGTGTGCATACTGCAGACATACTATAGTTTGTCTCAAGTACTGCAGTACTGTCTCAATATTATTCAAAATAATATTTACCTTCAATCATTTCAATCCAATTATTCCGATCGATTCCGCCATTTTCTTCTGCTACATTACTCAGGTCGGCCATTTCATATCATCTCATTTCACAAAATGGTAGTCAGCAGTTACAATGGGAGCCATTGCTGCAATGTGATTGGCTAGGAAAGGAACAACCAACCAATAAGAAACTCTTACTGAAAAATAGCCTTTGGTTAGTGTCATTAGCTCTTTTTAAGGATGTAGGAATTATGGGAATAGTAAAGGGAGAATTATTATTTTTTTAATACTTTAAAATACAGTAGCCTAATCTGGAACGGGATAGAGTAGTGCAGGACTAATTGCTGGTATGAAGTATTTGCCACAACTTTCAGATATTCTCCAAAACATTATAAAATTAAAAATAGAATATTTTCTTCTGCTGAAAAAAATGATGTTCACACATGAATCAACAGAATAACACACAAAAATTCACTCTTGAATTGGAAAAAACAAGTAGGTTTTCGCTCATTTAGCCATTGAGACATTTTTCTTAGCCATTGCGGAAAGATACAAGATCTGGAAATATCACTATCATCAGAGACAATTCTACTTATATTGATATAATATCTGTGCTATCTTGTAGGACTGTTTGTGGGCCCTTGTTTCTGAAAAGCTACTACAATTCATAATTATTATGTAGAATTCAACGCGACTGAAAAAGTGAAGCCGTTGCTTCTGAAAAAGGGATGATACCGTTGCTTTTAAAAAGATACGCAAGTATGGCCGTTGCAAAGAGTGAGGTGGTAGTGTAGCTTGAGCCGGAGCAGTAACATTGAGTCTTCTGTTGAGTTCTGCTCGCCTGGTAGAAAAATCAAGTGTTTTGTGGAAGAACGTTGTAAGTCCAAAATCAGCCAGCCAGGACTGACTGACTGGGGGCTTGCTTGCTGGACTGCTTGCTTCCTTTTTCCCTTCTTGTCTGTCTGTAGTCTGTCCACTCCATCTCAGAAACCATAAAAGGTGTTGTTCACTTTCTGAAACGCTGTTTATTTTTGAAATAATTCATTGTTTTTCTTGTTTGCTTTCTTGATTCTTCTTAAAAATGTACCTCGCAGCCCAATACACAAACAAATTCAGACGCTGTTGATGTGGTGGTTAGTCCTACTACAATGGTTGTGTCATCACATTCTGTTCATCATTAATTTTATAAATGTCACTTTTCTTTTGACGGAGCAATTGAGTTGTTTCACTTTTCTTACCGATGAGCGATATCATTCATAGTCGGCTGACGTCATAGATGACGGCTGTAACAAAAACTTGATGGTACCACACTCTGTATGAAAAATTTCTTTTCTTTGCGAATGAACTAAATGAATGAACTTTTCCTTCTTCACCTGATCCTGAATTAAAATTGATGGTGCTAAAATTCAATTGAAGTTACTACAGCTACACTTTATCAGCCAAATTCTCAATGTGGAGTCAATGGATTCTTGGTGGAAAAAGTGGAAAGTACAAGACCAATGTGAATTTCATCAGGCACTATTCCAACAAAGTCGTCGCCCACAACTTTCTTCAGTAACACAGTGGCGGTCAAACCTTCTTTTTGAAAAAAGAACCAGTCTCCCTCAACCTAGTTTGGTATTGGTCGCCAAGTAATCAAGTTCTCAACTTCGGGGTGTATCCAAGAAACCTTGCAGAAGTCGCTTATTTGGTAATGATCAATGAAAGAAAGGATTCTATCTTTTTATAGGTCTTGAAAATTCATCAACAATGAATAGCCTACATTTAATCTCTGTATTCACTATAATTTCCCCATTTTTTTTTTAACTTTTTAAAGACTAGTTTTAAAATGATCATAAGAACTCTTTGGATGGAGAACCAATCTGCTAAATAAATTAATTCTATGCCATTATTTTTCTTGAAAACTCATCAAAAATAGACTCATTTCATCCGTATTCATAATATTATCATTTTCCCATTTGTTATTGAACTCTTCTTGTTGCACCAACCGAGATCAACTATTTTGAATCAGCTGATCCCGTTTGATTAGCATCGTACTGATCCTGGATCAAACAAAATTGATCTTGCTTGGTGCAACCCAAGAAAAGAGATTTTTATGGTTTTTTATGGAACATGAGAATTCATGCTGAGAATTCACTATGGAGCTGATAACTGTTAAATAAATCACAAACATGGATTACTAATGAATATACTTACATACTCTGTTTCGTTAGGCTTTCCTGCACCATATTCACTCCACATGATGGCATTGATATTGAAGCTACAATATTATTATTGTCATAGAATATTCATTCGAGTGTAGGCTATTTCAATACATTTCTATCATGGACGCAAATATTAAAGAAGTAGGCTACGTGATGTAGATCAATATAAATCAGTGGAATGAGCTCTCAATGATGCAAAGGCCCACTGAAAGCATCACGTGAATGTTTCAAAAGCACATTGGATACAAGCCTAATCACTCATGAATGCAACACAGCCTGAAATCCTGGCCACTAATGAAGAGTCACTAATAACCAATACGAGAGAGAAACATTGCAGACTAACACAAACACATTAAAGTTCAGCATAATATAGGCCTATATACGTGTATTCGGAATGTATTTATCGAACGGGATATTTTATGCTAATAATTCATCCACCGGAATGTTGTGTGTGCATTAAATGCAATCAGAATACGTCGAAAACCAGCGCTTGTATGATAAACCTATGACAATATTAATTTTGTCTTGATAGATTGGAATGTTATATTGATATATTACAATGTCGTATTGATATTTGATAGATGGGGGAGTGTTGGATCATCCTATTGAGGAATGAATACTTTTTACCATAATCAGCTTTCCAATGATACTAAAAATAATGCATTTCATCAAAATTATTGGATGAAAGAGCTTTTAATATTGTGGAAAACAGCGAAAAATCAACGGCATTTCAAAACCAAAAAATATTAATTTGTTTAAAAATCAACAGGATTTCAAAACTAAAAAATCATTAATTTGGTTAATTCAATTTCGTTTGTTCACTATACAAGACACTTTTGGAGTCGTAGAGCTCCGAAAGTGTAGGACGCTAGATGAAAATGATTCATATTCATGATGGTCCAAAAAAGGGGAAGTTAAAATGTCAATGTTTATGTAATGTCCATGTACACATTCATGTATATGTTCAGAGTGCCCTATCAAATAAAGACTAAAGGACTAATGAGATACAATTTTTGTGTGTTTTTTTTTTAATACAGCATAATATTAAAATTCATTCACTGAAATTAATCCTGGTGTCAAATTGAGTATTATTAACACAACAACAGTCTCTAGAAAAGTGGGTTTCGCTTAATAGGTGGCATAACTCTGTACGGCACAAAGTTATTGGAGTTAACTTGTGCATCGTATTACGTACACGCAGTACAACATCAAATTTGTTCTGCAGGAAGTGTGTCATGTTACTACATACACTTCCATTGCAATACCTGCTGAATTTCAAGAGGGAAGTCCACATTTCAGTTGCACAATATTTGCTTCGCAGCAGTGGCAGCCAAATGAGAAACGCTATCATGTCTAGCGACCGATAAATGACATGTTGCACAGCACAGAACAGAACTATCAGCGATTTATTGTTTGGGGGCAACAAAAACCGATGTGAACAGAAGTCTGTTTGCCATCTATTCGATCGACAGCGGGGGGCTTTGAATCCGGTTATGGAGCTCGACGGTATATTTCAATGTTTGGTGATAGATGTGTATGAGTTTTTTCGACTGGAATTGCAATCGCCATCATCTCGTATTCATAAAGCTGTCGAGGTCGTGTTGGGTGGCTGGAGGGGAGAGGGCAGTCAGGTGTGATGAGGAGGGGGAAGTGAAATGGGAAGTTGAGTACAATTTTGTTTTTGTAACGCTGTAAATTTTGAGGAAGTATTGTATAAATCAGGTCGAATCAGGTTTCCAATTGGAAAAATCATAAAATAATGTAATGAAATATTGTTTATGAAAATTCTCATGCGTGAATCTGGAAGCTATTTAATGTGGAAGTATTTACTAGTAGGGTATATATTATATAAAATATATATATTATAGGGCTCTATAAACACCAGGTAGACGCATCGGCCGCCATTGTTGTACAGGAATACAGTCAACAGTTTTTATAAAATAGCTTGAGTTAGGTGAGTGAATGAAATAAATGTTGAAAATGTGACTGGTGTAGCCACGAAACCGCGGTCCAGTACTGTAAATTAATAATAAAACAGTGGAATTGACAATTTCATCTCTTAGTTTTTTATTTCATTATGGAGTTCCACAACATCAATAAGATTTCTACAAATAAGTTGAGTGAGAATACTTCTCGAATGTTCAATATCAGTTTAGTGGTTAAAGGTGGGTTACATAGATGAATGTGTTAAATGAAAAAACTCTTGGCATAACCCTAAATAAGGCGATAAAATAAGAGAGTAGACTACCTGGAGTGAACAAGAATATAAAAAACTTTCGGCAAGTTGCACAAAAATCCAATCGAATTTAACCGCTGTGAAATGATGTCAACACTGAGCAACAAACACATCACTGAATGTGATGTCAATGCAATGACGTCATTTCGCGGTGCTTGAATTCAATTGAATTTTTGTGCGATTGGTCGTTCATTACTTAAGAAATTGGTCTTTAAAAATTATTAAATCTAATTATTCAAATTAAATTTACTTTATTAAATTAAAATAAAAAGTTAAATTTAATTTTAATTGGTCATGTAAAACTGTCGAATAAAAAAACATCATCACTTCACGTATTTGAGTAATCTTCAATTTGAAACAAATAATAACTGTCTCCAAGAAAAAATCCAAGAAAAAATTATCTCCAAGAAAAAATAATACCTTGTTTTCGATTTCAGAAGAAGAAAAGGCAAAGAGTGATTTTACCTCGTATTTGATTGGAGAAGAAAGAAGAAAAAGCAAGCAAACAAGCAAGCAGCAGGCAGGCAGGCAAGCTTGCTTGCTGCTGGCTGCCGATTTGGACTTACGCCCTTTTAGCACAGAACACTTGAATTTTCTACCAGGCGAACAGAGCTTGACAGAAGATACAGGCTTCGGCTCAAGCTTACTCACTCGACCTCGACGCAACTGAAGTTGAATTGAATGAATTTCAATAACGATGACATTGCTTGAAGATAATATTTATTATTCTAAGTTGAAGTTTCAAGGTAACATTATGTTTTCTGGCGATTCATTTTCATTTAAAAACTATCTAACTTCAAATGTATATGTAGCGTCAATAACGGTGACCATGTTTTTCAGCTTTTTCAAATTACAATTTGTACTTTTGTTTTTTCGTCATCTAAAATTTTCATAAAATGACAGCGTGTCTTCATTTCACAAGAAAACTTGATGTGACAATGACAACAATGCAGTTTGTAACAAATCAAGATACAGTATTCAAAATTTCAATGTTCTCGTCTTTTACTGGATCTTCTAAATGGAGCTATTATTGATTCAAATGAAATTTGACACTAAAATAATTCTGAATGTATCAGAATCTCCTCATCATATTTCCTAATAATATTATAAAGCCATGGAATATAACTTTCTTTCCATTTCTTTCAAGCTGGACTAGTTTTTCTGTGAGTCCCGTTAAATTAGTGAATGATATTGGCTTTCAAAAAATATAAGGCATCAAGGCATATTATTCATTAAAAGGACATCTTCCGCAAAAGCCTACCAAATTCTATTAAATTTCTTGAGATGACACTTCTGAGAACTATCTACTAATGAGATGCATGTTATTCTGTGTGATATAGCATATAACTCACATTAGGCCTATATTCATTCTGCTCTTCTTCTTGAATTTCCTGATGCTATGAGAGCTTTTAGTTAATGTATGTCTTTGGATGTTTATCTTCGAAATAACTCAAACAGAAATAATTATTTCCTATTATAGTTAATTCCCACGCACCTGAGGAACAACCATATAAATACATTGTAACATTGAAGAGAATAATAACAAGAAACAAGAGTGTGTGAGAGAAACTGGATTATTCCTTCAAATTATCTGCAGATGAACATAATACCCTTGTGAAAACAGGATAACTAGAACACAGTTGGAAAAAATCTTCTGGAAGAATTCAACTTTACACAGCACTGCTCAGAGTGGACTTAGGAAGAGCTAGCGAAAGTAATCCTGGCTAAGCATCAACTTGAACTTAGAAGCCAACACAGAGAAGTATTTTCTTTTTCCTTTGTTGAATTCAGGGAATGCCTTTCTTCATACGTTTGAGATAATCCGTGGGAATATGGTCGGAAATGTGTGTAGCTTGTCTCTGAAAAAACATTTTCAACCCTTATTCTTTGGTGAGAGATTGTTTTGGCTGTAATTTAGTGTCGTTCGTGAAGGAAAGGGTGAGAGGCCCTTGATAATCTCAAACATTTTATGAAGTAGCATTTTATGATACTTTGGGCCTCTTCCATGGAAAATTACTGGTAATACTTCCTATGAAGTATTCTTTATGATACTCTATTATTAATTATAGGTATCATTTCAATAATATCTTTATTATTATTTTTTAATATTATGATAGTTCCTAATTACTGAAAATCCTAATCTACTTACTGACTCAGTGATATAAATTTTCACTGATTATTTCATGTGGAGAATGTAATGCGAATAAATTTTATTGTCAATTGGAGGCTGTACTCTAGTCTGTGATTATTTCTCCCGTTCGTTAAGATTGATAATCATATTATTGATAAACTAAATTGAATTCTTTCAACTCGCCGCCTTGAGAACAAATTCAATTAGCCAGCAAAGTGCTCATCTTCACACCTAGTGGACGAAATTTCTTGAATATCTCGAAAATGGAAAACGAGGTCTAAAACAGTTATTTCCCTTGAGAAGTTAAAGTTTCAATTAAGAATCCATTAGCAAGCCTGTAAAAAGAATGCATAATGCTGTTGTTAAAAGTGAGCCTTCCAGCTAAGAATTGAATTAAGTAGCATGACTTGTTTGGCGCAAAAGCTCTCATAAATGAACGCTTATCCAATATCAGCTAAGTGATGTGGCTCCAGAGTGAGAATATTTAGCTAAAGCCGTTTTCGCGGAAAGTGTATTCATGGAACGTGATACTGAGGCTCCAGGATAGTGGAAATAAATGGAACAGAGTTTAGATTCTAGAAGGCTTGGAAGACTTACGGCCAGTTGCACGAAAATCCAATTGAACTTAACCGTCGTAAAATGATGTGCTCTAACGGAATCAATGCAACGAGAGCTAATATACGAATTTGTCATCAATTCAATGACGTCATTTCACGGTTCTCATTCAAATTGTTTTTCGAGCAGCTGAAGGTTGCACTTAAAGGATTTATTTGATTCAGGTATCTCAATAGCAATAGAAAAGTAGACAATGATAGGTTTCGAATTACTTTAACTATACTCTTGACCCAATCAAATTCAATCAATTAAATTATTGTTTATTGATGAAAATATGATAGAAATTCCAACTCTAAACTAGTGGATGGATTTTAATCCATTCAAAAATTGTCCAAGTTTATTCACATTATTGAAATATTTCATTTTCATAGTTGTCTGTTGAACTTGACCATCTTGAAGCCGTGTAAAGTAAGCTTGAATTCGTGATTTTCAGTGTTTCTTGTTCTTGTCAGCTGAGGACATCTTTCAAAACCTTTCAACTTTCAAATTCATCATCAAATGTGATGTATGTGCAGCTTTCAACACCTTTCAACCTTCAATCTAATCATCAAATAGTAGCATGTCAAATTATAATCAAACCCCGATTCTATGATTTCGTACTTCATCGCTTCTCACAAAACTGGACTTTCATCATCAAGAGAACATGTCACATCGATCGATTCCACCAAATTTTGAGTTTGACAAAGTCTCTCAACCTTGACTTATAACATCAGATGACATGTAACAAATCCTTGATGCAACAAAAATTAATTTTGACGTTTCCGAGCATCAACCGACCAAGTGATATTCCATGTTTCTGTGACGGGAAGTATTTATCATTATCATACACCTTCTGTCAGTCAGTTGCTACTCTTCACTCCCACAGATATGAAGGTTCTATATACTCCATGAAGATCTTCTATGTTTCTGTGACGGGAAGTATATTATCTTGGCAAGTAGTCGTACACCTTTTGTTAGTCAGTTGCGACTCTTCACTCCCATAGCTATGAAGGTTCTATATATTATATACAAATATATGCTAACACAGCTATACATGTACAGTTCTATGTTGATCCTTCCTCACCCTGCCAATCCCCCCACCCTCTTTCCTCTCTATCCCCACTCCCGGTCCAAATTTATATCAGCAGAGAGTGCACTTTGAAGGTGGAAATGAGCTGTCGACGCGACATGAATGCTAAATCGCAAGTCAAAGGGCGCATCAGCTCTACGAATGATCGTCCTCTCTGGAGAGGCTGGCAGACGCATCTACTGCAGCGCCTGACGCTACAGCGTCTTTGTCGACGACACACTTTGTCGGCAACGTGTCAAATGTATCGACAGGCCAGGGAATCCCACGCATGAGACAAGTTAAGCGTGCATTAGCGTTGGAGCGTTGAAGAAATAGAAAACATCCATTTGCCGTGTAAACGCCTCCAACCTGTCGTGCTGTCTGCCGTTAGTAATGTTTACAGAATAAAGTGAATATTGTAGTATGAAGCGGAGTGATCAAAAAGTGCCTCCCCAGTGAAATGTACAATGGAATAGTCAACAAGTGAATTGCACAATGATATTTTAGTAGTCATCGTAATCTCTCATCATTACCTACGCACAAGCCTTTACAAAAAAAAATGTAGCCCAACTTCACTGCTACACTGTGTCTATGACGCTACTTGAAATAAACACAACAAAATAATGTTAAACGAAGAAGTAACCTGTAAAGCTGATTGTCGAACAGGACACAATATAAAGCTACTGCGGAGTGGTTTTATAATGATCATGTGAATGAAAATATATAATGCAGATGATGGCTGTTGTCTACCGATAGTAAAGTTTTAGAAAAAGTGAATGTTGTATTTTAAAGGATACATGTAAAAATAAATCAAAATAACACTGCGAAGTGATTTTATAATGATCATGTGGATGAAAACAGATGAAACAGATGATGGCTGTTGTCTACCGATGGTAATTTTTTTAGAAAAAGTGAATGTTGTATTTTAAAGGATACATGTGAAAATAAATCAAAATAACACTGGAGGAGTTTGATATCATTCCCTATGTCCACACTTGTTCGATTCATATGTTCTGCATATTAAATGCTTATACATTAGTAGCATGCTGTACAGAACACAAAATCGACCAACTGTGGACATAGGGAATCTACACCTCCTTAATCTGATGCTTACCGATAGTAAACTTTCAGGATAGAGTGAACATAGTATAAAGCATAATATTATATACATGAACAAAGTAGCAAAATATTCAGTGGCGAAGCGTGGTATACTTATTTGGTCATCGCCGGGTATATTTCCTATAGGCGATGACCAAATAAGTATATCACGCTTCGCCACGGAAAATATTATTTTATTTGTAACGTTTACAGAAAGTAAGATACTAGAAAAAAATGATCGATCAGTTAGTATTGTAAGTATTGAAGTACCTGTTCTTATCAGTCAACTAAAATTGATAGATTTAGTTAAAGGAAGGAAAGATTTTAGCTAAAGGAAGCTTTAATGGTAGATTGATAATAAATTATTCCAATGAGAGAAAAAAACAGAATGATTCCTGAAAACTCAGGAATTTGTTAATTGTTTGCGGCTTCAACTTTCACTACAAATTCAGGAATCTGTTGATTATTCGTGAAACAAAATAAACTTGACCACCAACTGTCTAGACTGACAGCGAACAACCGCTGAACATTTAACAGCCGTCACCACTGACCTTATCAGGATTCCTGGGCTGTTACTACTGGTACTTGGTCAGTATTACTGGTTGTATTGGCCCGCACAGCTTAGTTCTCTTGTATTGACTGCGGCCCTGACACTTGACTGGCTGGACCGTTTTCACGCTGGATCTAATGAACGTGGGATGTGAATACTGTTCCGGAACCCCAATTTCACCGACGCTCGTTAACGTGTGCCCTTTGTTTTTGCAT
The DNA here is from genome assembly GCA_017141395.1 of Laodelphax striatellus. NCBI lineage: Eukaryota > Metazoa > Arthropoda > Insecta > Hemiptera > Delphacidae > Laodelphax > Laodelphax striatellus. The sequence goes on along the minus strand of CM029535.1, from coordinate 26,302,791 downwards.
CAACAAGCCAAATCTAGGTCTGAGTAGTTGTGTAGTCGAGGTCTAGTTGGTAATAGAAGTCCACTTTTCAGTAGTTGCTAGAAGCATAAGGACAAAGCACTTTCAGTTGAAACTGACAAATGGATTAGACTTGGAATACTATCAAGCTGTTGGTCTCTAGCTTAATGCTTTCGGAGACCCTTATTCGAAACCGTATTGTTCTCTGTTTATTATGCAGACGTGTTTTGTATAAAGTTGTAAAATTCATTCACAAGTTACATAAGATATGTATTTTGATTGTGTAAATTCAAAATTTAGAAATTTGATTAATGGTTTAAGCTTGTGCTTGTATCTACTCCTACTGCAGATCGGTAATTAGAGAATTGTAACATACTCCCTTATATAATATATGATACTCTCATATACCTTCTTCAACATAATACAATAACATATATATTAACCTTTTCACTAATAATAACGTCATAATATATAACGTTTCAGTCAAGGCCGTAGCCAGGTGTGGCTTGAAACACCCCACCACCCACCATTAATTAGTAAAGAAAACTAGAAACTTCCAGTAGAATTGGAAAGAGGATTAGTTGTAATAGAAGAGTGATTTCGAGTAGAAATACTTCAAACGAAAAAATGAGTTCAGAAAATTGAGCATGAAATTTAATTTTGGTGTCTTATTGAAGGATAATGTTTCATGGTGTCTTCATTAAGATGAGGACCGTATGGGTCAATGTAGAGAACATACTAATGCCCGGTTTCTCAGTTGTTCAATAAACAATTGATGCTGAATAAGAAGACTTGATGTTGTCAAAACCACTATTTAATAAAACAACGAGATACTGCAGTTTCTGTTGTTATACAATTATCAATCTCTGGTAACTAAAACTAAAGTACTGTGAGCAGAATTTATACTCGTGACCGAGCGCTGTGATTGGGAGTTGAAAGGCCTATCAAGGTGAACGCCTGCCATTGGCCTAGATATAAGCTCCTCCCACAATGGGCGGTTTCTACTAACGTCATAGCAATGGAGGTTCAAACAAAGTAACAAAGCAAAGAAAGGAAATAGACAAATAAATATTTACAAGACACAAATGAAATAAATAAGAATGCTTGGAGAGAACATTGTGGTATAAAAAGAGCAAGAAAATTCATTAACAAATAAACTTAGACCTATGATAAAACTAGATTTGTGGTGTTGTACTGTTTGAAATAAATCTGTTCATTTAAACTGTAATTTGGATCATTCCTAGTTATCCAAGTTATTTCCAAAGTCTCCAAAATGTTCAATTGTCTGCCTTTGCTATTCAAATGCAGAAACTCAACATTCTCCTCGGCCTTCAATGTTGAGTTTGAGAATGTTTCAAGTGAATATTATAATCTAACTCTAATCCCGTGGCGAAGCGTGGTATACTTATTTGGTCATCGCCGGGTATATATCCTATAGGAAATATACCCGGCGATGACCAAATAAGAATACCACGCTTCACCACTACTCTAATCGAATAATTTATGAATTCACTAGCTATCAATGATGCAACTTATTGTTAATTGGGTAGTTACCGACTCATTTCTCCCCCAATAAAAGGGTGAAGACAATTAACATTTCAAGGGGTGGTTATCAACAGGAGGTCGAACTTTCATTACAGTATGCGCGAATCATTACTTCTACTAAGGAAAATAAACGTGACCAGATGATTACTTTAACCAACAAGAATAAGATGGGGTGGAGATGTAGCAAGCCTCGAATAGGGTTGGTTGGGGCCAAGAAAGTTATTTACCCTTTAAAGAGAATTTGTTTCCTCCCAAATTGTTATTCGACTCTCGTTAGTTCTGGCCACTCTTAATTAAACTACCCCAATCTTTTCTCTTCATCAGACCTCCTCCTTTGTGTAATTGGTTGGCTGTTTTTACAAGCGTAAAGGTCGAGTAGATATACTTTTTTCAGCAACCCTCTTCTGATTGAACCACCTTACGATCTTCCAATCTTGCTCCAATCTCCTATTACCCACAGTCACGTATAAGGTCCGTGCCTAATCTGAAGCGGAAAATTGAGGGATCTGTTTGTTTGTCTAGTGATAAGAAGCTTTACTCTGTAATTGAGTCATCCAAATTATATCTCCTTCGTAATTAATCCCGTGAGGTGATATCTTTTAAACCCTCGATAAGTAGTATTAAACACTCACGAGTTCACCAGGAAAATGGTTGGCTTATGTGTGTTATCCATCGACCATAAAACGTTGTGGTTCTGTATGAGCATACTCATGTTATCAACTTCAGTAGTCGTTACTGAGCCAAGAATTAATTGAAACCCTCCATCCAAATACCGTACTTGATTTTAATATCAGTTTCGAATGGTTTCCTTCGTTAACTGTGGATTATTTTAATCGATAGCCATAAGACCAACTGAATTCTCTTACTAACTCACTTAATTAAAATTAGTAAGGTAAGAATGATACCGAGATAATAAAAATTGATGCATGTGTGGGAAGATAAGTGAATTCGTATTTCGAGTTACATCATATCTATCGAGCTTGAACAGTATGAAATATATTTTTTGTTTGCTTAAACAGTAATATTGTTCTGAGTTTGTTTGGTATTTCAGTTTTAGTCAGATAGGCAAATTTTTCTTAAAAATTAGAATTCAGGGAAAAAGAGTGGTTTTGTATTATCTAGTAGGAGACCGATCGCTGCAGATGAAGCCCTGTCATTGGTGGAGTGGATTTACTCCATTTTGTTAGGAAATACGTCAAACGAGTGGGATGAAGCCCTGTCATTGGTGGAGTGGATTCACTCCATTTTGTTAGCAAATACGTCAAACGAGTGGGTGTGGCTTGTTTCAGCCAATGGCAGGTCTTCAACTGTATCGATCTATTGGCTCCCGCTACCGGCAAATCATAACAGACCGTGTATCGTACATTACAACAAAAACAATACTACTACTTATAGTAGTTGTATATTGTAATATATTATATATATTCAATATATATTATATTATAGTACTTATATAATAGTTAAATTGTCTTTGATTACAAGCAGATACTTCTTCTGCAAATTACACGGAAGCCAATTAATTATGCCGTTGAATAAAGTTAATTTGTCGGTAGTAATACAGCGATCTCACTTCTGATCTCAGTCGAATGACGTATTTTTACCGTTGTTAAATTCAGGTTGCTTCCATGCAATCGTACAATAGTCATCTTTATAATAAAAAACAATTATCAAAATAGTTTGCAATGATAAAAAAAATTATTCATAAAAGTAGCGAAAAATATTACATTAATATGATAACATTCCAAACTTTTTTCTCTACTGAAGATATCAAGTTTGATCTTAATTATTTATTTTGAACTGTCTTTGCAATATAAAAGGTAGCCTACAATATTTTATCAATAAGAAGTATAATTGTCACTTTTTTACGCGTTCGTGTGTAATTGTGTAGTGTAATCAAGCTAGCACGATACATTTATTATCACAAATCTTGCATACAAATTCTTTCATTTTGATGTCATTTGTTGGTTTTCAATGTGAAGTGATTATAGCGGGAAAAATCCACCCCTGGAATGAATGAAGAGAAAACAAATTTATAGCCAATAACATAATCTGAGGTGATACTGAATGAATCCGAAGAAGATATGAAATGCGCTGGCAAAGTGAATTAGTAAATGCTTGGGAGTAGGCTATTGAAGGAAAGGCTTCTGATTACTTTGAGCAATTCTCCGTGTTTCGCGGCTGGAAAAGTTGAAATTTGTATTCTGTACAAACAGAATGATCAATCAATTGCTTGTCATTAGATTGAGCCGGCCCAACAATGGCCATCCAGTTTTGTGCTTTCAAGCAAACTTTTCAAGAACGAAATTGAAGCCACATCGGAAAGGCAAGATGAACGAAACTCTACTCCGAAAAAGTACAATGCTGATGAAGAAGAAGGAGGGTCGGAGCAGGGGTTGGGAAGAGGAAGAAGAGAGGAAGACGAAGAAGAAGAAGAAGAAGAAGAAGAAGAGAAGAAGAAAAAGAAGAAGAAGAAGAAGAAGAAGAAGAAGAAGAAGAAGAAAGAAGAAGAAGAAGAAGAAGAGAAGAAGAAGAAGAAGAAGAAGAAGAAGAAGAAGAAGAAGAAGAAGAGAAGAAGAAGAAGAAGAAGAAAAAAGAAGAAGAAGAAGAAGAAGAAGAAGAAGAAGAAGAAGAAAAGAAGAGAGAAGAAGAAGAGGGATGAATGAGAAGAAGAAGAAGAGGAGTGACTTGAGAGAGAGAGAGTGAGAGTGGACTGAGAGAAAGAGAGAGAGAGTGATAGAATGAGAGAGTGTGAGAGAGAGTCTCATTGTATAACACACCAAAGTAAGAGCAGCCCAACTCGTTCTGAATTTTATATGAAAATGGAAGAGAATAACTTGCCGAATTATTGCGGGCGTTGAATAGGAGGGGAGAAGTAGAAACTGGCAGAAAAGAGTCTATCAGTTTTGGGGTATTGGGTGGAGAAACCACAACAAAACCAGGAGGAAGATGAAAACGTAACGAGAATGGGGAATGGTGAAAAGGGGAAGGTAATGTCCCAGAAAAGGCCTGTCTGCGAAAACTCTGGGAATCTTGCGGTTGTCTATTGTTGAGTCAATGCTTCCACTACTGGTATACTTTCCTCAACATTTCTTCGCATTCAACATTATCTGCGATGGAATTTTTTTGACTTCCCTACTACACATTAGATAAACGAGCTCCGAGATACGAACATATTTTGATTTGTTATTGGGAGAATGAAGAGGAAAACTGGAAACTTTTATTTTGTATAAGATTGTTTTGCTACGATTTTGTAGGTAATGGGAGTCGTGAATAATACTGTATCTCCTTTCAAAGAATGATTTTTCAACTTTATATTGAATTACGTATAGAGCTGCTACCTACGTTTCGTAAATAAATGGAATACGGTATTTGCTTCTTGAGAATATTTTCAATCATTAAATTATTGTATATTGAGTAGAAGTATTTTCAACTTCAAAGTTTATAGTGAATTCAGCTTTTTGTTAGTGAACTTCAGCATGTTTTTCCAATCATACTTTCGGTTTAAGGATCTCAATATTTTTTCATCGAAGAACTAGATATTTCAGCTTATATGATACCAATTTGAACCGTTGCAGTTGTTTCAGTTTTCAGTGCAGTTGTATTTATTGAGACTCATCGATATATTTTCTTTTTTGTTTTCAGGTGAGTTTACAAAGCTGGTTAGCGCAACCTTCAATGAATATTAGCTGAAGATGAGGTATGAGTCTGGAAAGTACTTAATCAGTAAAAGTTCTATCCAATAGGGTGGAATTGAAGATCATCTTGACATACAATTTCAATGTATCTATGATAGTTTAATACTCTTCTGAAAAGTAAGGATTTTTATAATAATTATCACAAATCCTCGAAAAAAATAAATTATGATGTGATGTTTGAAATTCTATACTTGAATAGTGAATATGATCGTTAATGATTGCATAACATTTTTAAGAGTTCAAGAAGAGATATTCTGCAATTTTTGATTGCCTCGGGAATGCAAGTGAACTATGAATATTAAAAAAAAAAACCTAAAAACTAATGCTTGTGTATAACCTAGTATTATATCGGAAAAGTTAGAGTATAAAGCGTTGCATTATTAAAACTGAGGCACAATAATACAAAGAAGGACAATATCATATTGGGTAAGACATAAATTAGAATTATAAACAAAATACTTTCACATATTTCAATTACAATTCTAGATCGAACTTGATATTATTCAAGAAGTATCCAACTCAATTAACTACGGATCAAAAAATCGGTCAATGTATTTCATGTTGTAAGATCATCAAAAAATCAACTCCTTTATTAGAAACTCCTCCCCATTGCTCGCCGTTACATCAAAACGCAGCAACTCAGTGAATGAATCTTCGTTTGGCGACAATTATTATTACACGATTTAAATTGAACTTGATATTGCTAGGAATCAATTCAATTGGATTCATATTGTAAGATCATATTTTTGTAATAGCAAGCCCTCATTGTTGCAATTCAATTATTGAAGCTTTTATTGGAAGCAATTACAATTCAGACTCAACTTCATATTATTCGGGATTTATCCATTTGAATTGACGGCAGTTCAAAAACTGTTCCATTTACTATTTCAATTACTATTCATTTAGTAATGTACAATAATTGATACTCAATGAAAGGTTTAACAGGACTATGCCTAAAACTGTCCTTTCCAATTTATGAGAACAGTCCAAGTCTATGTTAATGTAAGATCATCTTCTCTAAATTATCAAGCCCTCATTGCTCGCTGTCAAATCGAACCGCAGCAACTCAGCCAATGAAGTTCCGATTGGAAACTGTCAATAGAAAAAGTCTGGCTACGCACACTTGGCATTCAGACCGGCATCCCTTCCACTCGCATCTTTGGTCGGATTAATCATTGTCGACAAATTGAATCCGCTGTGAGGAATTCGCTCAGCACTCAAGAGGACAATTATTGGAAGGGCGCGTGTTTGCCTTCTGCGGTTGCTGCTGAGGCCCCAATTCGATCAGGCTCTCTTCTTTGATTGCCCGCTGCAGTGGAAACGTGTGCTAAACCAAAGTTTCGGTTTAGTCTGCAGCAAAACGTGTGTGAGAATAAGATTTGTATTTACTTTGCGCAGGGGAACAGCATGCGATTTGTACAGGAAACAGGATTAATTCAATCTTCCAAGCGTGTCTGTTCGCCGTAAAGTGGTCTCTAATTATTGCCATTAGTTGTGGCTCCTCTAACATACTCCTCAAATTTCCAACTCACACGTGATGTAACACTCTTGATCATTACTGACATCTAGTGTGCAGGATATGGAACATTCCACTTCTGTGTTAATGACTGACATAATGTTCAGCTCCAAGACTGATACTGCACTTAGTGCTTCTGATCTTATCATGTCTGAACATCATCAACCATGTTGATAATTAATCGATCCAACAATATTTAGAGGAAACTGGATGGATTAAGAGATTACTCTATTTTCAATAACTATCGTGTAATATGATGCTACATGAATTATTTATATCTATTCTATTTGTAGATGAAATCATGCTCTATTCTATATAATATATTTTATCTATTCTTCCAATAAATTTTATTACCTATTCATTCATTCATTTTAGTTACTAATATCGCCTACAGAGTCATTAACTTGATACAGAGAGCAAAGGGTATGTTGTGATCATATACTAACGAGATGGAAGTCTTACTGTTCTTATCACAGTCTTATCCAAGTAATATCATAGATTAGCCTTCTACATGTTTCATCAGAAATATTAGGTCATAATTTGATGCATATCAAATCAAACTTTTCATTTTATTATAAGGAGCTCTATATTTCTTACATAATTATACTGGTATCATACTTTTATCACACACGGATGTTGAAGGACTAGGACTATTCTGTACTGTAAATATAAACATTGTGTAGAAAATTGGGTGAATCCTTAAAGAAATGGGAATTATTATCTTGGATAAAGAAATAGTTCGTAGAGAATTAGAAGGAATATGCTTTACATCCCTTCCTGAATTAAGTAAAACTGGCTTAACTAAATCTTGTTCGATTGATCAGTCACGAACTTATAAACGTTTAGAAAGAGATCGTGGTTTATGAGAAGTCAAAAAATCAGATTCAGTTTGTAAAGCAATAATGTATTTTAAAAATAGAAAAATATAATTGTGAATAACATTAATATCAATGGGCAAAATTTCAACTACACATTTAAATTACCAAACTAATAATAAAAGGATAAAACTACATACTAAGAAATCATACTCTCATACTTTTGTTAATTTTATCGTAACCGGATGTGGAAGTTTACTAATAACTTTCTATCAGACATTATAGTTGTAAACTGACTGAATTCTAAGAAAAATTTCGTTATCCAATGAAAAATTGGGCAAACTCCATACAATTAAAAGTTTTTAAACTCCTGATACGTTTTCCTTACTCAATGATCTATCTCATCTTTGAGTAAAAGATGTATATTTCTGTTAAGTGAATTTTTTTTTGTTTGGTTTAAAATCACCTTTACAATGGTAATCCCAGCTACAATACAACTACATCTCCCTGTTCTTCGCAATTATGACACTTTGCTGATTACAATGTAACCCAAACAGCATCATAACTCATCCCCTACCCGAACTCAAACAAGCAGCTCCTTGTTATTGAATTATTGTACACGGCGGACAGACTTGCAGCCTTTTATATTGCGCTAATTAGAGATCAACGAAGCCGCAACTTCCGGCTGCAAACTGAGGAGCTGCCGCTGCAGCTAAGAGCTGCAAACAATCGACTTACCTCAACAATGGCGGTGATTGTTTACGGCATAGCGATGAGAGAGCATCCTGATAAACACACTGCTTTTGTCCGTGTTTAGTGTGGCTGCGGGTTGACCGACCAAGACTTCATTAGTACCTAGTTGCTCTGTTTGTCCCCCCTCCTCAACTGATCTTGGGGGGGAGGGATGGAAACCGCGAGTGTTTTGCTTCTTTGCGTGTCCTGTTTTGTGAGCGACCAACCACCAGACCAACCCCAAGTTACACGACTAAGAAGCCTCCGCGCCTCCACTCGCCACTTCTCTTATGTTTACTTTGAAATTTTCAACCAAGAGCTCTCCCTGCTCTGCTGTGCCAGAACAAATCTCTCCCCTCAAACTTCCCGAGAGGCAACAATGTTGTTATAAGCTAGCCACTGCTCTCCACACGCTTATATTAGAAAGGTGGACGACAAATTCCAAGCAAGTCGGGTCAAACGAACTTGGAATCTGGGAAGGTCGTTGTGAGTTTGTGGCTCAAGTTAATTGGATATGAAGTATGTAAATGAAGATCCTTAGTAACGTTGTAGAATGTATCATACGATAAAGTTTTAATGTTTGCAAGAATTTTGGAATGCCTTTTGTTGAAATTGTATTGATCTTGAAAATACAGTAGATAAAATATCTATCATGTCTCATATTTAAAAGCAACATTCTCTCAAAGTACAGTGTTGTAGCACAATTCAGTACCATAGAGAAGTACATAGTTTTTCTATCGATAAATGTAGCTTGTATCCTAGTATCTAAACGACAATAATTGACTTCTACTTCTTAGAATTGTTTATATTATAAAGTTGAATGAATTTATCACACCATCAAACGTGTTTTTTGTTCTCTCATGATTGTATGAAAGAAAAATAAAAATTCAAGAACAATCTTGATTATTAACTTATGATTGATTCTTCTCTTGAAAAATATAGCCTGGTTTAAGTCTTTCAATCAACAATTATTTGGCTTCTGATATGCTCCAAGTCACGATTGTGACACATATTAGAAATGCACCATTTCTAATATGAATACATTTTATACATTTTTTTCTAAAATTCGGGCTTCAATCTGAAATTAACTCAATTTGATCAGGAGCATAGTTAATTCTGAAAGCTGTATTTAACTGTAATTATAGAAGAAATTTTGTAATTACAAGGGAAAATTTCCAAATGAAACATTCATATTGCTATGTATCTCTTCGGAGAAATAGAAATATGGCTACTCCCACGTCTCAATTCGTATTTGAAGCTCCGGGATTTGATATACGCCACCACAAAATTCTCTCTAAAAGTACAGATAAAGATCTGTTTTCTTTGGTCGTGAAACCTACAAAATACGTTATTTTTCCACAAAAAGCTGTTTTCGAGCACTGGTATAAGTCTAGGCCTATATCGGTGGACTCGATACTGATAGCTTATTCAAGTGACAGAAAAGCTCAAAGCATGATGGAGGGAATATAAGCGTATGGATAGAATCTCCAAACAGTTCAAAACAGTTCATGACCACTGGGAGCAGACAAGGAAGCTTACCTCACGGCTCTACAAATCCTTTGAGAACTCACGTCCGCAGGACAGCCTGTAAAGCCCACTCTCTAACTGGATATTCCATTTCATTTCACTTGTACACTCTCTCACTCGTTTGCTCTTGAAGGCAAGAAACGGTACAACATGTTCCAAATTCCTGGTCCCTTGATAATTGACAAGCAACTACAGATTTCTGCGCTCAATGAGTTGGAAATAAATCCTCAGAATCTGCACAAATAGTATTTTCTATTGCTATGTTTTAGGAAATGAATAAATGGGACCAAGAAGAGATATTCACAGCAATATTATATTGCATAATCTTCAAAAGTAAGACATCATACTTCGAAATCCTTAGGAGTAAGTCACCCTCCGTTTCAAGAGTAAAGCTGAGGTCGTTCGTCTCAGTTCTCTCAGCTACGTAAATGGTTACGAAGTGGGTAGAGGGCAAGGTATGTAAGTATAGTAACTATACACTATAGTAACCTTGGGTAGAGGGAGCATTACAGAACATCCATAGTAATAGACTAATAGAACTGTATGACTGTATAGACTAATAGAACTGACTAATAACTAATATGTTCTGAACTGCTGTTCTACTACTATGGATGTTCTATAGTTATTCCATCTACCCGCTAGGTAACCATCCGGCAGTGCGGCCTAAGGCTAGGCGTACACCGGTTAGTCAAGACAAGACACGACGAGATTAGTCACAGTACTTCACATGGTGACTAATCTCGTCTTGTCTTGTCTTGACTAACCGGTGTACGCCTAGCCTAAGGCTTACAGATTCTAATCTGATTGCACCAGTAGGTTTCTTAAACCAGTTCTCTGTCACCTTTCTGTCCAAGTTACAAGTTACAACGTTACAAGTCAACCATTTTTGTTTTCTTGTTTGAACATCCTGAAATGCCTAGAACAGCCAATGAATAGAGAATTAAGAAGTTAAAAAAAATGTACGTAAGTTAGGTACAGTATAGTCAGAATCAATGAAGAAACTCGTAATTGAAATTGTTGATCAATTGAATTATAACGAATAATCTACATGTTTTTCACCGTCCACTCGTTCATACAGAGGAGAATAAAAATTCAAATGGTTCGAATAAATCATAAAAGTTCAAATAGTTTGCAAAATCATCTCAGAATTGAATTTGTCAATCGAATAGACTTATCAACTCAACTCGTTGTTGTTGTTGAATAAATTAGAAATTCAAATAAATTTTGTTGAACAAATATCTATGTTATGGAATATTCCCACAACTGAAATTCAAATAGTCTGAATATTTCAAATAATCCACCAATTGTTCATAATACTCAAAATAGTTCTCATATTACATCTTCAACAGTCAAACAGTTCATGAATTCGTACAGTAAACTCAATTCACGCCTCAAATATGAAGTGATATTTCGAATTTGTGTGTGAATACAGCACCGTATCTTGGAGTAACATGAGAAAGGTTTGATATGGCGTATGATGCAACTCACATTCTCTCCCATGTTAACATAGTTTTTCATTTTTTCTCCTCTCCGAAATTCTATTTTCATCGCCCGTGCCGCCATCACTTTTCAGTCAGCTCTTTTTCGCGTGTGGACGTGCTGCGACTAAAATCGAAAACAACCCTTTCTTTCTTTCTATTTTCTCTTCCTCCTTCTATTTTCCTCTCTTTCTCCTTTTCATCATTCTAGTTCCTTCTCCCTCTTGCACCCTGAAGGCATCACCAAGGAACGTCGTATTACCGCACCCCGCCCTGAGCAAAAAGGCTCCATCTTGTCAACATGAACAAAAGTGTTCTTCTCAATGCAAAAATCAAGAGCTGACATCTTATCATGTCACAATACAGACATCTTTAGACTGTAAGTTGAGCTGCAGCTCTTTCGATATCCAGACGTATTGTTCCATGATTATAATTCCAAAATAATGATCATGCTGTAACACAATAGTCTGAGATAAAATGAATGTATGAAGAATAGAATAGAATGGCTGCCTTCATTTGTTTCCTGGGAAGTTGATTGAATAGAGGAAAAGAGACTTATTAAGCTACCACTTAGGAGCGATTTTTTTGTGATTCTTATCAACACTTATGAGGCTACAACTCTCATAAGATTAAAAGTGAAGAAAAATGATCTTGTCATTTCCTTTACCAAATATTGTAGGGTATGTATTCAAATCAAGGAGGAAAGTGATAAAATAATAATGGAAAATTAATTATTTTGATTTCATCAAGTTGAAACAGAACAAATTGAAATTTTGTTAAAAAACAAGTTGGCATCACAGAGAAGGAAGGAAACTTTCTTTATGTGGACCCATTAGAGAAGAATGAAAAGAAACTTAACTCCTTCCTTCTTTGTGTTGGCATCAAGTTTGATTGTTATATTGGTATACTAGAATACACTATACAAGCTATAGAATATCATTGAATCAATCAATCTGTAAGTTAATTTCATTCCAATACCGGTAAAATCAGCCAGTTATTCATATCGATTATCCATTTCACTCATCCATTACATGTTGTCTAATATTTAATTCGATTTAGACTGTGTAAATTCATGGAAGATGAACATTTTGGGCAAAAGCGTGTTGTACTGTACTTTGTAAATAACAATTTTTTTCAACGTTGTTCGCAATAAAATAACAACAATGTCTCGATATTAACCTTGTTTCCAATTAAACCATTCAATTTTTTGGTCAAGAATAGGGATATATTTTGCTTTATTACTTGAGATTGAAGATGACATTAATTCTAATGTGGAGTATGAAGGAAGGACAGGCAGCGGATGTGATGATAAGAGCTGTTAGAACAAGAACAATGCATACCACTGTGTGACTGGAACAAAGCTCTCCACAGTTGAGCAATGGGGAGGATACATTCGACCACATGACATAACCCTTAATTGAGTTGGCGGTTGAACTAATCTCTCACGGATGGCACTTCATCGTCCGTGTGACGTCAGACTGTCCTCATCCGGATCCGGATTAGGATTGGATTGCAAGAGTATTGCATGAACAATTAATACCGACTTAAAACCTGGGCAACGGCCTACCCTTGTTAGAATCCGGGTTGCTACGGTCATGCTACTACTCCATGCCACTTGCGATATGCGATTTGCGACATGCCTCTTGCGACATTTCATTTTCAACATGCCACTTGCAACATGCCACTTGCAACATGCCATTTGCGACATGCTACTTGCAACAGTCCACTTACAACATTTTACATGCACCTTGCAAGTGATACTTCTAACATGCATCCTAAACTTTCAACCTTTATTGCAACATGCCACACATGCCTTTATTGTAATTTGCCAATAATCCTCTCAGCTTGCAACTCACATTTCAACTTCTATCCTAACCACCGGATTCGTCCCCGTATTTAAACCGGCAAGGAAGCACTCTGATTAATCACAGCACGTTTCTGCATTTCCGTGCGTTTACGAGGACCCTCAAACCCCAGGTTTTGGGAAACATTCCTTCATATGCCACCAACTATTCATTTCGTTAATGTCTTACCAGATGAGTATCATGCATTAATCGTTGGCTAATCTCAGAGTAGAGCAATGGAGTCTGAAATAGAGTGAAGCCTGATATAAAGCCTGAAATAGAGCATGAGATAGATCCTAGGCAAAGCGAGTGAAGGGCATTATCGGTTACTTAGATGAGTAGACCACTCTGTGGTCCAGATAAATGGCTGGATTAGATCGGGTGAACGAGGACGGTTCGCTCTTGAGATCTGAAAATTGAATGTTTGTAGAGATTTATTCTGGAGCAAATTGAAGAGGTGTTTTGGAAGAGATGAGAAATGAATCCAAGTTGAGTTCATAATTTCCATTTCCATGTGAGTTCCTGAACAATAATTCAAGAATCTTCATGGAAATGGTTTGAAGGCGATAACATTTTGAGGGTTGAAGTGGAAAACTTACTACTTTCCAATTCCTGAGTAGGAATAGAAGTCTCAACATAGCATTCAAAACAATCAAAATAATGAGAATAACTGACTGTTATCTGTCTGGTATTCATTTATACGTGATTTTTTTTTGAAAATATTGACAATTACAACTCGCATGTCCAATCAGCTTTGATCAATCATTCATTCAATAATTTACAAAGAGTATAACAGCTTTTGCTTAAAACTGTTCCTCTTCCAATTTATACAAACAATCCAAACACAGGTTATGTCATGTATATCATCTTACTAAATCACCAATTTCCTCTTCGAAAACAGAACCAGAAAAGTTTTGGGAATTTCAATTCTTTTTCAATATTTTATTAAAACTAGTCACTTGAACTAACCATTAATTTTTTACTCTCATTTCTTATAAACTAAACATAAACTTCATGATACTAAAGTCTTCCATAGAAGCTGTTCTATGATTGAACTCCCTTTTTACTCACTATATTTGATATTTATAATTTTTTTATGAAGATATATAATTTATATTTCAAATGATATGATTTTGAAGTTGCAAACAAAAACACCAGGTAAAAAATTCAAAAGCTATTAAAAATGTTTAAGAAGACACATTTCAGTTTTCTTAGATTAAAAAACATGACTGCATGTCGGAAAAGAAGTGAAAACATTAGTGTGAACATCACAGTTCGTAATGGATCAATTGTTATAATCATATTAACAATTTTCAATTTACTTTGAAAATTCCGAGCCAAATAGAATCAGATACTTTGATAGCACAGATAATCTTTGCTTCATTTCAATTCCATGATATCAGATTATTCCTATAATCCAGTGAACTTTCCAATGTAAATAGCTTCATTTCTGATGAGTCCCAATAACGATATTCTCGTAGCCTGATGTTGCTATTTTCCTTAGATTACCCTGCTATTTCCCTAGTTGCCTTATTACAAGATCATGTTTGAAATCCAGAACTACTCATAATGCTGAATACAACAACTTCTGATAACGATACTACTTCTCAGAAAATTGCGTAAGTCTGCAAAATGTCTCCGAGATTGCTTAGTAGGACAGAACGATGGGTAAGTAGGTCAGTACCCACTCAGATGATGAGAGAAGGAAGAGGAAGCGCGAGTACACAAAAGAAAAGATTTCTGTTGTTATTATTACAGCGTGGAAATAAATTCTCTTCCCTGTGGGGATTCGAGCGGAGAAGTGTGGGGGGGACTGTGGAACCATCGAGAAGGCCGATAAAAGAAGAATACAGGTGCCGGAGGGTGGAAGGGGGAAATGGGGGGAAAGGGGGGGAAAGGGGGAAAGGTATTGAAGGGGGAAAGGGGCGGAAAGGGTGGAAAGGGGTGAAAGGGAGGAAAGGGGGAAAGGGACAAAAGTGGGAAAGGGGAAGGTGAAATGGGAAGGGGAAAGGGTGGAGAGGGAGGAAGCGAAGGGCTGATGAGTTTCATTCTGGCAGGGCTTCTTTTTCATCCAGACTCTAACTTGCTACTTTGGCTGCCTCACATCACTCAATCATGCCCATGCCCATGCGTGTGCATGTGTGCACGGAAGCTTGTCTACTGTCATCATCCTTTGCCTTGCATGGCTCTTCATTATGAAGTGGACGCTCTCAAGGAAAATTACTCCACTCTAAAAGAGTTGGCCGGCGGCGATCTTTATTGATTTAGGGCCTCTTCATAATAATAATTAGCTCACCTGTGGATTTTTCACTGACTTCAAATCAGGAGGAAATAATACACTTTTCGAATTTTTCATCTTCAAGGAAATAAGGGGTCTGATTTTGGTTCTTCCTCATTTTCAAATTCTCTTTTTAAATTAGGAACTTTAGAAATATCTACTTCAAATTACTGTACTAGGAAATAATTAACTGTTAAGAATTTTTTCACCATTGAGAAAATATTGAGTCTGAGTTTGATTCCCTCTAGGGTATTTATGATTGGCGTTATACCCGGATTTTGTTATATTTGTGAATGAAATTTCACAGAAAGTTCCCTGTTTTCACAGAAAATTATAAACTGTTGAAGAAACATGGCTCAAGAATGAGTTACTTTTGGCACGATATTTAGAACTTTTCCCTTTGTATTAGTTTTAATATCTACTGGTTAATGTACCTAATCATTTTGAATAATTTATTTCATGCAGCTAGCTCGATGATTCACAGAGATTGTCCAATTGTTCAGGAATCGTTGGTGGAAGTATTCCAAAAACTCTCATCAATTTTCATGTATTTTTCATAATTATGATTTTCCTGGTTCCTTGTATTTGTTATTTTTTTTCATTTTTCTCTATTAATTTATCTCAATTTGACTCGATTTGCGGTAAATGTACGAGTAAATACGTGCTACATCATTCTCATAATCGATTAGACTATAAAATTGCATCGATCCCATCTGTTATGCAAGTTTGGAAAATTGTTGATTCATGTTAAATAACGTGAAACCAGAGATAATCTATTCACTATTTTGTTAGTCTATAGCAGTGGTCGCCAAACTGTCGATCGCGAGCTACCGGTAGCTCGCGGGGTAATTTTGGGTAGCTCACGGAAACAAAAGATTGTGCCGCCTACTGGGCCTGCTACTGGAATTGATATATTTTTAGTACCATATTTAGAAATTGAATGTGAAAATATTCATTGAAGAATTTCGTATGCTTAGTTACAGATGAAGCTCCTGCAATAAAAGGTGTGGAGAAGGGCTTTATTTCCTTGTGTCATAGAGACAGTGTCATATCAAAATTCGTTTCTCATTATTGCATGATACACCAGCATTCATTGTGTGGAATTTTCTAAAGTATGAACAAAATTTGTCTACAATTTTTCTTTCTCGCAGATATAACTGAGAAATTGAATGATTTAAATTTGCAGCTCCAAGAGAAAGATACATCCTTTATAATTGAATGATTTTAGATGTAGCCTACCGTCATTTTCCAAAAAGCTTGAGATTTGGGAAAGAATTTGAATGTAAGCACTTCCCTAATCTGAAGAAAATCAATGATTAGCGAAATCCTCTGAATTTAATAATCAAGCAATATCCTAGAATATGTTGCAAGTCTTTGAGATTTGACAACATTTTGATCAACGATTCCATTCATTTGATTTCGCTTAGGCCTACTTTCTTTCGTCCAATATTTTTTGGTAGCTCACTAGAAGATTTATAAATGCTATAGTAGCTCACAGGCTCAAAAGTTTGGCGACCACTGGTCTATAGTATCACGTATGCTACGTTATACGTTGTGCTTTATTTATAGTACATGGCTTTGTTTACTAAAAATTCATATTGAATCATGGAATACAGGAAATACATGAAAAGTGAATTGAAGAGTCACATAAAATGTATCAATATCAATTATTAAAAACAATACATCAATACAACTCATGTTATCTTATATAGTCAATGTAAAAAAGCCAAAAAGTAAAATTAACTGTTAATATTGGAGTATAACAGGCCTAAAATTGACAAGTTTAGAGCATGGATATGGAAAGAATGATTGATGAATCAAATGCCTGACCGAATTCTGGATATTTGCATCACACGAGAATAGAACAGAACGGTCCTTGTATGATAACAAAAGTATTGATCAAATTCTGTTATACATGAAACCAAAATTCAGAAATCAATAATGTATTTTTACTAAATATCTTCTGCTGTACTGTGTTGAAAAATTGGAAAGTTGTACCACACATACGTGATTAATTTGTACACTGGAGAACGTACTATTCATTTCATTTAGAAGTATTTCAGTATTTGATTTTGACAGTTCAAATGCTATCAAAAACGAATCACTCCGATCTGATGAACTGTACGTGAATTAACCTTTGATAGGAGTTAATTGAGAGTTCGTATTTTGTACTAGAAAATGAATAAAAAAGAAATCGTAGCGCTTGTTTACTTATTAAAATAGAAAAAACTTTGCAATTTTATATGGATCGATCAATTTTGAATCAAAGAATTATCATACCATAAATGAACTATTTGGAATTATTTCGCTTTGAAGACTTGACTTGATATGAGATAATGGTATACAAATTACCTCTCGAAATTCAATTTAAGGAATCGAAATATAATAATAATACATGTTATGAAATTACATTATATTAAATACTACATAAATTATATAATAACTCACTTAGTGGCGAAGCGTTTCCTATAGGGAATATACCAGGCGATGACCAAATAAGTATACCACGCTTCGCCACGGAACACATTCTTTAATACAGTAAGGCCCGTATGCATCATTTCCCTTTAAACAAAGTTAAACATAGTTAAACAAAGTTTAGCTAAACGTAGTTTGGAAAATCACGTTAGACATCGTTTAAAAAGCACAGTCATTCTCTCAATTATGCATTCAATTAACAGGTGATGCAATATAGTTTCGATTGTAGCTGACTGACAAAATTCAGATCGTTGAAACATTAATGAACATGCACATACGTCTCCCAGCTGGCTTTACGAATTCCGAATCTTTTCATTCCGCTCCTGAATTTGCGGTCGCTTTTGTTTTGTGCATCGCATTCCGGTGGTCTGCGGGGAGGTAATGAGATGAGCTGCCCATCCCTAATTGGATGAGTTTGAGGGACTGAAAAAAGCGCTAGATCGTATGAGAGGGGAAGAGAAAAGGGAAAAAGGGGAGTTGAGAGATGGAGAGGAGAAGAAGAAGGAAAAGAGGAAGAAAGGAGGAGAAGGGGGAAAAGAGATAGAAAGGAAGAGAATGAGGAATGTGGATAGAAAGAGTAGATTAAAAGCTGGATAGAAGAGAAGGAGGAAAAGAGATAGAAAGAAAGAGAAGGAGGAAAATAAATAGAAGGAGTAGATTGAAAGCTGATTAGAGGAGGAGAAAAAGATTTGAGGAGGATTATAAGGAGTAGATTGAAAGTTAGGTAGGATTAGATAGAAAAAAGGAGAAGGAGGAAAAGAGATAAAAGGAGTAGATTGGAAGATTAGTAGATATAAGGAAGGAAAGAGAGAGAGAGAGAAGAAGAAAAGTTTCGGAGGGCGAGTGTCAGGAATGGAGTGCGAATACAAGGGAAACTAGGAGAGAAAATTGCTAGGAAAGAGGATAAGGAGGAAAGGAGATAGAAGGAGTAGATTGAAAGATTAGTAAGATACAAGGAAGGAAAGAGAGATAGAAAGAGGAGAAGTTTCAGAGGGCGAGTGTCAGGAATGGAGTGCGAATACAAGGGAAACTAGGAGAAAAATTGCTAGGAAAGAGGATAAGGAGGAAAGGAGATAGAAGGAGTAGATTGAAAGATGAGTAGATCACAAGGAGGAAAAAAGAGAGAGAAGGGGGTGTCATGAGTGGAGTGAGAATTCAAGAAGAGTAAGGGAAACCAGAAGAAAAAATGAGAGATTTGGGAGGGGGTCATGATTGAAGAGAGACCAAGACAAGGAGAGAAATCGTAACAACAGTTGGACATTTGAAGTCGTCCCAGAATTATTAATGGGTCGTGCTCTAGTGGTGGGAGGCTTTAGACGGAGAGCCCGCCGTTCCACTCGCGAGACCAACGCTGCTCAATTAAATATTTATGACTGGTAGCTTTGCAGTCCCGAGTTCGAGCTAGAGCTAACTGTATCTGTGTGTTGTTTCGCACAGATCGCGGCGGCAGTCTGTGCTCCTATTTCTGCATCAGTGTACTATTACGTAGCCAGCCTGCAGAATTTACTTGTTAGCAGAGACAAGTAACAGGAGCTCAAGCAGATTTGAGCCCACTGTTGTGGTGGGGACGTGAATTATTGGTGATTTGGTTTTGTTGTTCGAACAATAGGAAACAAGTTGATTAAACAGGAATTTATTTGAGTGCGTTTAGTGTTGATGGGAGAAGATGTATTGACAACAACTTGTCGGATCAGCTAGTCTGAATATTCTATCAGTAGACTGGAAGAAGATTTGAGAATATAGTCTATTCAAGTGTAGTCTCGAAGAATACAATATCAATCGCTCTAGAACAAGACAGTTTATCAATAAAAAACAAACATTTATTGAGATTCACCTGGAGATTCATTTTAGTGGACTGGAGACTGGAAGAAGACTTGAGAATATAGTCTATTCAAGTGTAGTCTGGGTTCAGAAGAATACAATATCAACCACTCGAGGACAAGCTTCTCAATAAAAAACTATAGCTTTTCATCTAAGCTTTTCCTCTCCACAGAAACTATACAATATTGTCAATTTACCAATGAAAACATTTGTAGCGATCGATAGGCTATAGCTGAAAGGGGGAATGGTTTTCAACTAATCTGCGTTAATTGTATTATGGAGACTAGTTTTCCTTATTTGGGTAATCATCAAAACAATCAAACCGATACGTGTAAACAATTTAAGCCTATAATAGTGATTGATCTCTCCTATTCATGTAATATAATCCCAAATCTGCTCTCACATTTCCCTGAACCTGTTACAACACTGTTCAAACTTAATTCATCTAATGTTGTTTACATGTTGATTCACTTATTTAAATATCATGTTGACGTCTTATTCAATGTTGCTTTCATGTGGATTCATCTCATTTGATTGAATTTTGATTTATACAATACTTCTTCCAAGTTTATTGATTCATGATGATTTCATGTAGATTTATTCAAAGTTATTTCCTGGTTCATTAATTCAATTTCCCGAGAAGTTTTATTCTGATCAAGTCTTCTGGATGTTATTTGTGAACGCCTTGAGCAGACTAACTTTAAAATCCACTACTGATTAAGTCTTTGTCGGAGAGATTTCAAACTGCTCAGCAATAACTCTTCAAACGGGACAAATTCCCGAACTATCCACGCAAATTCTTGTGAATTCTCTCTGATACTTATTGAATTATTCCACACCGGAGTTTCGGTTACTCAGACTTCAACAAGTTGTAAAAAGTTGACAGAAACCTAGTTACAAGAGAAGATTTCACATTGTTGCCGGCAGATTTGTTCGTGTGATTAGACGACGACAGCGTTTCTCTTGGGACAAAAACGTGCAAGCAAAGTTAGCGTGAAAAACCATTTCCATCTGTCGCATAACTTACACGTAGCAGGTTCAATTTGAAACGAAAAGGTCGACGTCCCTTCATTTCGCTCCGGTGTGATTGTAATAAGCCTTCTTGTTCCCTTCTGCTTCATTAGATTACGCGCCAGATCCGGCTGTCACGCCGAATTTGATTTCGACATGAATTTTATTAGAGCACACCTTCCAAAAGACCCACTTTCCGAGTGTTACATTGTTCCTGTCACCTCTCATTACTAGGATAAAAAGGCGGGTTTTGAGACACCGTGAAGTCATCACCCCCCTCATTCTACCCTCTCTGTTTCCCCTTAACCCCCCCCCCATAATGTTACCCCCATTCACCCGACGACTTGCTTTTCTTATCAACTTTTTCGTCGCCATCTGGAGTTCTGGAGTTCTTGCAAGATATTTCCGGATCATATGCATCAAGTCTCAAGCTTACTCATCCAATCAAATCTTTCTGATCAGAATTTGCTTATGCACAGTTATCCGTTCCTTGAGAAAAAATCTTCGATGATTGAAGTAAGATTAATAAGATTCAACAAAGAGTTCTAGGAGGCTAGAGATTCAACGAAGGAGACTAGTTTTTGCCTTGGTCTGTTTTTCTTTCTCATCTTGTTCATTATGATTATTATATTATGCTTTTTTTTTTGCGGAGAGACCCTCTCAGCTGTTCTGCATTGCCGAATTATGCAATGTTCCCCAATGGCTTGGAAAATATGTTGAACTTATAATATTATGTTGAACTGTAGTAGGCTCGAAACTCTAAATTTTTGTCTTGTTCATCATACACTATAATTGAATAGATGAAAAAGAATTTAATCCACGATTGTGCGAAAAAACTATCCAGTAATCTTAAAAGCAAACGATAAACACCAATTTTGAGCATTGTAACTGAATTTATTCCAAAAAAGTGTAAGTATATCATTCTGTGGTGGGGAATACAAGGCCTCTATTTATTTTTTTAAGTTCGTTCATGATTATCATGATAATTCTTCAATTATTATTGAGAGAAATATGGTACAGCAGTTCTGATATCATCATACAAAGAACTTAGGGCCTGTTTCATTGAAATTATGTAAATCCCTCAATACAGAAAAGCAGACGAATACCAAATCTAGAAGAATAGGCCTACTAATAATACTGTAATAATGTGATAAAAAAAATGTAAAATGAAAGTATAACTTCAATTATTGTTGGTTTAATTGAATAAAAGGACATTTTACTCAATTTGACTTGTCATCTTTCAACAATCAAGTCTCAAGTAATCTGGTAAAATTTGTATAAAATTAAAAGAAAACATTCTTATACTCATATCCTCTAATATAATTCTCCAACATAAAAAAAATCATGTAATTCTATGGAAGTTGTTCAAAATCACTACCATACTTGCGCGAGAATAAATGGAAAAATGTTTTTCCCGCGTCCGCACCGCCAGCCGTGGGTTTTCTCAGCTCGGCTTTTCAATTTTAAATAAGGGACTCGAGTTGGCGGAAAAAAGGCGGAAAGGCGTTCAGAGGCCGCAATAAAGCCAGCGGAGATATTGCGTCGTACATTTTAAGGCCGGTAAAAATTTGTGCATGGCAATAAATCAGAGCGTGTAGAGGGGGCAGGCAA
Source organism: Laodelphax striatellus (assembly GCA_017141395.1). Lineage (NCBI taxonomy): Eukaryota > Metazoa > Arthropoda > Insecta > Hemiptera > Delphacidae > Laodelphax > Laodelphax striatellus. The sequence continues at coordinate 26,280,446 of CM029535.1, read as the reverse complement.
GTAGAGACTGCGTGCATATGAAGCGGCGTCCGCGGTCATGCAATCCTGCTGCTTATGGCCTTTTCCAGCGCTCGCCACCATATTTTTCCCCACGGTCGAATTTTCCTCGTCACCTATCAAGCGCTTTTTCTTCTCACGGCGTGCAAATTTTCACCATATCCAATCTTTTGTCACGTTCAAATAAAATCAGGCGCCGACATCTATCAACTTACCAGACTGGAAATATGAAAAATGCATGACGGATTTTTATGTGCCTGTCTAGATAGACGGGCTGGAAAAGATCAGGTTGTTCCAATACTGGGGCCTGTTCCATGAAGAGTCCTGTAATACGCGACTAGACATGAATAAATAGTGATAAAATTCTATAGGCTACCAAAGACACCCAGCACTAAAATGATATAATCTACTACCTGAAAACATTAGCAAAATAATTCAGTTCAAATAGTTCAAAGCAAAAGTACACAATTAGTTGATAAGCACAGAAAGACAGCGCATAGAAACAGTAAAAAATTATAGTACTCGTATCACATAACTTTGAACACGAAGAAGAAGGAAGAAGAAGAAGAAGAAGAAGAAGAAGAAGAAGAAGAAGAAGAAGAAGAAGAAGAAGAAGGAAGAAGAAGAAGAAGAAGAAGAAGAAGAAGAAGAAGAAGAAGAAGAAGAAGAAGAAGAAGAAGAAGAAGAAGAAGAAGAAGAAGAAGAAGAAGAAGAAGAAGAAGAAGAAGAAGAAGAAGAAGAAGAAGAAGAAGAAGAAGAAGAAGAAGAAGAAGAAGAAGAAGAAGAAGAAGAAGAAGAAGAAGAAGAAGAAGAAGAAGAAGAAGAAGAAGAAGAAGAAGAAGAAGAAGAAGAAGAAGAAGAAGAAGAAGAAGAAGAAGAAGAAGAAGAAGAAGAAGAAGAAGAAGAAGAAGAAGAAGAAGAAGAAGAAGAAGAAGAAGAAGAAGAAGAAGAAGAAGAAGAAGAAGAAGAAGAAGAAGAAGAAGAAGAAGAAGAAGAAGAAGAAGAAGAAGAAGAAGAAGAAGAAGAAGAAGAAGAAGAAGAAGAAGCAGAAGAAGAAGAAGAAGAACAAAACATGTTTGTTTTCTTACTTGTCTAATAAAGTACTGGTATTTTTGCTCATAGAATTTTCTTTAATTTACGGTCTGGAATACAGTATTTGTATTCATATTAGTATTAGTTTTTGAAAAAATCCATTTTTTAATCATTTATTTATCAATTAAATCAGGTTTGACTGAGAAAGTATTTATTGTTTGTGGCAGAATGGAAGGGCGTGGGCTGTCCGCCGCCGGGGGTGTCTCTGAACGGGAGCCGAGTGGTGCCGCGGCCGGGGGCGGCGCCCGACTACAGCACCCTCTCCGAGGTCAAGTTCCCCGCCGAGCTGCAGTCGCCTTCCGTGCTGGGACCCGACCGCCGGCTCTGCAAGATCAAGTGCATCGGCGGACGATGGGTCGGACCGCTCTGCCGGCCGGAGCAAGGTGAGACTACAAAATCAATCACTAAACTGTTAAAAACGACCTTGTAATTTATTCAAATAATGGCCTGTAAACTGTGTCAAGGAAATTCATACCTCTATTTAGAGATCAGAAATAAGGCGATTTTTTTTTAGTAAATGGCTCAACAGTCCTCATAATAGTTTAGGCCAACCAGCTTAGTCTATTAGTGGACCTCACTATGATGAAAATATTTAATGCACTAAAGTAGATATGAGTATTAACCAGAAAGATGTAACAAAAGATTTAGAATATTGACATTTCAACCACAATTCTTACAAATTGACGTGTCATATGCTATTTGGTATGCATTATATGTGACGAACTAAATAAATAAATAAATGAAACTGTCACCTGTCGTTAATTTCACTAGCCACTCTAGCCACATCAGGAATAAGGCAAGATTGCAAAATAATTACTATGCCAGTAATAATTATAATGAAACAACAAGATGTAATCAAACATCACTATTTTATTCAATAATAAAATTACAGACATACTAAAGATGGCACAATGGTGCTTAAACATGTTTGTCATTTCATTTAATAAATAAGTAATATTCGACTCATTTTATTGTTTTCATTAGACACTAATTAGATGTAGTCATGAATCACTTATTTATCAAATAAAATGACAAATGCACTAAAGATGGCACAATGGTGCTAAAATAATTATGTTTATCATTTCATTCAATAAACGAGTGATACTTGAATAGATTATTGTTTTCGTTATAACATCTCACCAGACACTGTGCCAGTAATAATTTGTTGAAACCAGATGAAAAAACCTATCACTGTCTAGTTAACTGTTATCTGCCGTAAATAGTACGTGAATAATACTATTCGCTCTGTCGACAGGAACTAAGCAACATTATAAAGTAATCATCATCTCAATCACTAATTAAATTTGAATCCTAATTCATAAATACTAGAAGTCTTGTGACAGGATAAAGGTCATTTCCCAACAGACTTTGAAGTTCATTACATAGTATGCCGTGCGTCCAAGTCGTCGCACGAGTACCAAAATTAAGTACACATAAATATTAACATGAACATAATTATTTTTAGCATTAACATTAACATCAATATATCATATATTGCTAATGTCAGTGGAAATGGTATAGGAGATCGCTTTGAACTTCTATATTAACTAAGTCAATCTGGAGTATCTCATGTAAGTGAAGTCACACATCTGTGTGGGGGGAAGAGTGAAACCAGTAGCTCCACTTTATAATTAGTTGGCAAATTGTTGTTTCTCATTTGGAGTAGCCGAGTAGGCTACTACTTAACACTCAGAATATTGTAATTACTATGTTTGGGACAAAGAAGTTGAATATCACATCTGAATATATTTTGCGTACGGTGTGAGTGTACAAAGAGAAAGAGAGAAAGGCATTTGTTCTAATTAGGAGCATTAGCAAGCTTTCAAGAACAAAACTCGAGCACAGTATTCGAGCAGCTATGCATTAGCTTCGTTAGCACAACGTTTGGCTTTGGCCAGCAGCTGGCTCCATTACCTTTATGGCCTCAAATGCTTTCCAGCCTTTCTACTACTTCCTTCATTCACTAAACAGCCGCCAATTCTGCAATGAAAAACTCTAGAAACATTTCACATATTTGCACTTGTTGAAATGTTATGCTAAAATATTCGTATCATGCACAGAGAGCTGTGAGTTGGGTGTTTAACTTGCATTCACTTCACTCACGATCTGAAAATGGAAAATGATAATGCGAAAGTAAATTGCTCGTTTGTAACTTCTGTGGACCGGAACGATTTAAGTGGTTTGTAATTTAATGTGGAAAAAATATTGGTCCAATGTAATACAATTGAATGCATTGCCAGGAAATTAAGGAACATTATAATATTGATCTAAATTGACCTCTTTGATAATTCCTTCAAATTAATGTTGAATTATTATAGAAATTCTAGACACTTTACAATTCGTTTTCTCATCATAATACTTTCCATAATCCTACTTCATCTATACAGATCCACTATCTGTTGATGATGAAAAGTGACAATTCTGTAGTTAGAGATTTGATAACAATAAAATGCAGTTCTTTGACATCGCAAATGGTTTGTATAAAGTTTAGTCGGATGCCCGGTTTTTCAGTCGCTCAATAGACGGTTTATGGATCCAATAGCACTATTTAATCAATAACCATGTGTTTTAAAATGCAAAAAATTTATTGATTCAATAAGTTTATTGAACGGCTGAAAAACCGGGCATTAGTTTGATTTTAGTCTGAAGAATATTTGAATTGAATAGATAGAATATAAAATGAAGATAAAATTATTGGGGGTCAAGAAGCAATTATTAGAAAATAGATTTTTCAAAACTCAATTGTCATAATTTACTTGTTGGAATGTTCCTGTTAAATTGAGGCTGTTTAAACTTTCAATAATACGAGTAATTTTCATAGTTTAATCAGTGATATCAAGTGACTGAGCTCGGAGCGCCAAATAAGTTGTAACACTTATTTTTTATTGAATTCATTACATATTGAGAATGTGACATTGAATAGCATAGATTTCACCGATTCCATTGATAAATTCTAATAGTATTCTGAGATCATATTATTATGATCACTCACCATGATTATAATCCTAAATTATTTTTGAATTTTATACTTCAAATTGTGTAGAATGAAAATTGAATAAATTTACAATTTTCAAACCCAGAAGTTTCCACTCGCCACATTCAAATCCTGTACGCAGAGAGAGTGTAAGAATTTATTTTCTCCACAATTCACGTTGTTCCTGCCTGCAATTCAATATTCCTAATGCGGTGCAGAAATGAATTTCCAGCTTCTTCTGCATCCACAATTTACTACCAGAAATAAATTCGAACTAAGCGAGAACAGTGGATAGAGTTGTGGCAATAATGGTAATTGAGTGCACATTAGTTTCAATTAAAAAGAGATTAGCATTTGCATGCAAATGTGGAAGTAGAGTTCTCTTTGGAAAGAGTCCTCCTCCGTTAATTCACATGCCATAACCATACATTTTCTCTCTGAAATATTTCATTGATAATAATATCATTTTTTATTCATTATTACTACAAAGGTCATTTGGATTTAAAAGTTCCTCACGTTAATCAGTTTATGTTTTTTATATTTCCTGTTTAATTCCGTCTTCTTTAACCTCTTTCCCATTTTATCACCTATTCGGATATAGTTATTCAAAAACTGTTTATCTAAGATTGATAACTTGTTGACAAACCATAATATTTTCTTCTATTGAATGTGTTCATCAAGTTTGTTTCTAATTAAATAACACATCGTAATATCGATTGACTCATTTAAAAATGCTATTTATGTTATATATTTTTCCAAATAATATTTATCCAATAATGTCTACTTTGTAATAATGCAGGTCTGCAAGTAAAAACTGCATAGGGTTTTTATACATTTTTTTATTATAGGTTTTGATGTCCTGAAACAAATCATAATTTGTTGAGTATATTATCACCTCTTCAGTTTCCATAATTATCCATATTTAATATTCAAATTATAATTGTATTGATTCTCCTGTGATGAATAACTTTGAATGAAACAACTCTACTTAAATGTTGGCTCAACCAAAAATTTGTTTTGAAAAATCGAGATATCGGTTTCGGTTGTTAATCTCCATAATAATCCCTGGTAAACTAAAACAAAAGTTCAGGGCAGCAGAATACAGTATATACTACGGAGCATGCGATACGAATGTGGTTGAATGACCTATGAAGGTGAACGACTGTCATTGGCTCAGAGTGGGAGTGGCTTGTCAAGGCCGATGGCAGTCGTTCACCTTGATAGGTCATTCAACTTGCAAACGTACGCTCGCTCCATAGTGCATATGCTACTGTTCTGTACTTTTGTTTCCAGAGATTATGTTGTAACAACCGACACCGGTATCTTGATTTTTGTTTAGAATTTGTCTTTGAGACAACTTCGAGTCTTTTATTAGAAATAGAAAACAAAAACAATTTCAACATCACCAATACACAAGAAAACCAAGAATTTTATTGATTTTTCAATGAAATGTTTGTTATTTACAGATCAAGGACGTTTCCAGCCTCTCCTGAGATCTTGCACTCTGGACATGTTTCCCCTGCATCTAGTTCTCACCTATAAGAATACAACGATAACGGTGAGTTCCTAGCGGCTATTCACAATATCATAAATTAGTATTACTATTATTTGAATGAGAAATTCAGTACAAAGATCATAGAAAACTAATTTTTTCCGATATAAAATACTGAGTTATGAAAAATACAGAGCCGGTATTAATAATCACAATGTGACCATTGAATGAATCACTTTTCATTAGTCAGCTCGGGCAAAACTTTTGCCAACTCTCATAAGATGATGAGATAATTGAATAATTCATGATTTATGCTCTGAAATTTGCTTCTGCTGAAAGTGTTGATGTCAACTTAGAACTTATAGAAAATATGAGTCTAGAATAGAATAGAATGACTGCCTTTATTGTGACCTAAGATGGCGAAGTTAGGGCGCAGTCGGCCCTCTCTTACACTTAACCCTTAAAGCTTAGCTTAGCTTAAAAACTAGAAAACAGATAGAAATGATGTACTGAAGATCATCATTATTCATGATGACTATTCAGATCATCACTATTTAGATCATCAATCATCATTATCATTATCATCATGATCATCATCATCATCATTATCATCAATAATAATAATAATAATCTTTATTTCTGCAAAAATACATAATACATAAAACTTGTGCAAGTAAACGAAAACAAACATGCTTATGGAGAAAACAATAATTAGAAACTATAACAAAATATGAATAAGTCAGTCTACCTCGATTACCTACACTGTGAGTGGATTCTATGCACAGAAACATACATTCATGCAAGTGAATTGACGTGAATTAAATCACGTCCGCATGATGGAGCAATCAGAGAGACAAACTAAAAATAAAAAAGAACAGCAATAGACAGAGAAAAAATAAGTAATAAATCAAGATATAACTAAGGATAAAATTAATACATATCCATCTACGTACAATTCTATAGAAAGGATGAGACATGACTAATATTATTATCTAATATCAGTTTCTAAAGAAGGCATAACAAAACTTCATAGGTTAACTAAAAGATTATTGTCTAAATTACAAAAAGGATTCACAGGGAGACATTATTCATTGAATATTCAAATGAAGATAAAAATTGAGTTCTTCAAACAATAATTCAGAAGAATACCACCTAAAAAAAATATATATATATATACATAAATAAATATTAAGGTCCTTCAACAAAAAAATTTTAAAATTATAATACTAAATCATTCTGTATTCTTAATTGTTTTATTTTTTTTAAATTAAACTATGGGGTTGTACATGTTTTCCAGTTCCTCTCTACTACAATTCATTAGCCATTTTTTGATATTCATTTTAATAAAATATTTTTTATTAAGTGACCTGAAAATGATTTTTATGTATCAACATTCAATAGTTTTGTAAAGAGAGGACTCCTAAGAGAACCAGAACTCTTGTTAAAAAAATTCCATTGCACTAATTATTTATAGATCTATAACCATAAATTCCTTCTGAGAATAAAGAATTGAGAATTCTGGATTCAGAAGGAATCAAGAATTTCTTCCCGTAGAGGAAACTAAAGACGATTCCATTAGATAATGAACTGTTCATCAGCCTCCCCATGCGAATCAGTGTAATCAAGGGTGAAAAGCATGATTGTGCTGAGGATTTCTAAAATATTCATGGATTAAAGCAATCTGATGACATGATTGAGTCGATAAGCTGACAATGAATAATTTATAGTCGCAGTGTATTGCTTTGTTGCTACCCTGCTCTCGCCCTATTCAGATTATTACTCGTGGTAGCCTATCTCGTGATTCCAACACTCTCAAAACGATTGGGAATTTCAACTCGTTGATGTTGAGTTTTTCGATCAGACGGATTCATCCCTCAAGTTGTCATTTGTTGAACTGAGATCGATTCACCCAATAATTGAGCTGTCACCGTATTTTGAAATTTTCACATCATTGTCGAAGAGGTGGCTTATTTTCACGATGAAGTCGGTTTAGAAAAGAGCCTACACTCAGTATCCCTTCCTGTCAACGTAATTCTCATTTGAAAAAATGCATCTCAAAACTATTCAAATGATTAATAACTGTAATTCTTTTTGTTATAATAAAACTGTAATTAATATTATTTCAAAATTCTATAATAATTCATTAAATACAGTAATTAGATAATGATCCGAATCGGAAATAATGTAAAGAGTAATAATAGGATAATACCTCTCAGTGTTCACAATTTCCCTATTGATCTTAATCAGAATCCATAATAATGAGACTCTCCAATTATTATTACTGTACAAGTATCTTCATCATGACCATTTCTCATCATAAAAAAAGTAACCATTAATTGATAATCGAGCGTCGCTTAAACCTAGAAGAGCTCCGAGAATTATAAGAATTTCTCAACCAGCTCTGTTGTAAACAAGATATACTTTTTCTTGTTTATAGATATAATATCTCTTGTCTACATCTACTAACAACGTCGACTTTAGTACTGGCACTAACTACTTGAAATAAATACATCTTAAAATACACATTCAATATTAACGTCAATAATCTATTAAATCATTTTTGGAAGTTTTAGGAAGAATACATTTTTTTAATATACACTATTCTTGCGAAACCAAGCTCTAATTTTTATATTGTCTGATTAACGTTCAGTGTATAAACCACCTCAAGGAAAAGATCACGCAATTGAATTTAGTGCAATCCTTGGATCTGAAATTTGAGTTGAATTACTTACTGTTTTTGTTCCTACTGGGAGTAATATTCATTGAATTTCCAGACCATTGCGCTCACATTCAGAAAATTGGAATAGAATGCTTGAGCTGTGTTTCAGGTTTATGTATAAATATTTTATGCTGGTGCCAGGTAGGCGCTAGTGAATTACAAGTGCTTTTTGTCTGAGCTCACAGAGCTGCGAATGCGATGCATAAGAAAACGAAACACATATAAACAATCATGAGAGAAAATATAGAAAAAATTCTCCATCTGCTATGTTCGCCGTTTCACTTTCCTTTATAGACCACAAAAATGTGATGCTTGGCAATATAAACACGCAATATATTCTGGGCTTGGCTGGTCCTGTTTCCGTTAGCTTTCTTATATTCCGACACGGAAGAAACGTGTTCTTTTCCCGCCTTTTCTCGGCTTTTCCCGCTTTCCAGCAGCCGTCGTAAAAATGTTACGCGCCGAAAGCTTGAATTATGCCAGGGAGGTTTTGGTTCGGGCTGTACGGTAGGGATTCGGTGGCGGGCTGGCAGGAAACCTGTGGACTTGTGTAGTTTTACACCGAACTAATGTGCAAAGAATTCTCAATGTGTAGAATACTTTACTTCTTTCAAGCTGGGAATTGAAATGTGTGATGACTCAGTGTGCATTGCCGTATTTGTTTGTATAGAGTGGAATATCATATGACCAACCTGCCTCCAGTAACCTGAACGTCCACTGGAATCGTGAAATCCAGCCATTAGAGAGATTAGATTCTCAGAATGCAGCGTTTACATGTTATAACGTGACTAGCTTGAAATCAATCAACTAGGCTCATACTACAGTCTGTACTAGTATACTGGATTATAATGAGTCAAACATTTTTTTTGTAATCATGTTTTCATCAGGAGATAATATAATGATTGAGGAAGAATATTTGACATGAATTAATTTCAACAAAATAATATTGATTTTTATTTTCAGTGGAACTCAGAATGATTATTCAATCACAATTCAAAATGATCCATTTAATTCTGTATTCCATTTCCCTTCTAGGAAACGTTGATGAAAGTTTTACTTTTTAAAGAATAACCTGGATACCCTACCACTTGTTTTATGATAGGAATGAACACTAATTTATTTCGCACAAGTCGATGATTTCATAGTTGATTTATCCTTAGACTACACGTATGTCTTCCCACATGGTAACGTATATTTTCAATGAATGAATCATAGGATTCGATAGAGATGGTTTAGAGAACCCATCGTCTCTCTTTTTGTCTTTCCATTTTTCAAAACTCTGTGATAGCCAAGCATTGTAATAAAATTTGCCCCAAGGGCAATATGTATTCCGATAGCTAGTGTCAGGAAGTTGTATCAGGTGCATATATTTATGCAAGATTGGCACTTTATTTCCGACTTCTCAATAGCGGCAGTGTGGGGACCGGTTTGTCAACTTCCGGTGTCGACAGGAAGTAGTGCTTTAAGGGCCCCTTGAAGGGTGGGGAGGTCTGGAGGGGAGAAGGGCTTCAGAAAGGACCTCTCACGATCGCACTCGAGCGTCTCCTAAGAAGGTTTTCGAGTCCCGAATCAATTTTGACAGCGTGATTTAGAGCCAGGCATTATCGAAGCCCTTCACGCAAAAGTCAAGAGCCCAAGGTGCGCGCAAGCATCTATTGAGAAGGGCCTGACCCTTCCATTAAGGCACGAAGGGTCTACTTTTGCGCCACCGGGGCCCATAACCCTAAACGCAGCGCGCAATACTATAACTCATCGACACCATAGGGCCGATAAGAAGTGACAATGTACTGTAATGCAGTCTCCTCCCGTTATCACAAATGTCAACTACAACGCCTTGGGGAGCTTGAAATGTGATATGAACACAAAATTCTTGTAGGCTCTCCGGAATCATAGGCAGTTCAAGAACAAGAACACATGTTTCAAAAGGTTATGGACTGTATAACAAGGCAGGAAACTGTTAAGAATGTGTATATAACAAGTCATGAAACCCTCCAAGATGTTTGCAGAGTCATAGATGCTAACATTTTCATCCTATACCCATATTGCCGAGAATATTCCCCATTTACTTCGTATGATAAGGGGGATAACTGGATGAACATTATTCCTATCGGATGAGAGATTTATCTTGTTGGTTAATAATTGGTTGTAGCCTACATTATCATTTTACAGGTTCTGTCTAGGTTCAAGAGACCTATACCGACATGGATTACACGGTTGATATTGATAAAAATATTTAATGATCTTTTTGTCTTGAAATACCGTATTTCAAATAACTTAAACCATACCAGCGCTACCATTATGTTCAAAGAAATACGAAAAACAAATTGCAGGAGAACATCAACAATATGACTCATATAGTGCAGTTGTATAACTCATACGCATATTTATTGTCTAAAAATACTTACAAATAATTCTTATCAATACAAAACAAGGGACTAATTTTATATAACTCCTAGATTATAACAGATAGTTCTAGGTCACCAACTCACATAATTTCTAGTTCATAATATCTTTACCATCTTTGAAGTAATTTAGATAAATCTGTTCTGTATTTGCTGCATCAAGATTGGACAGAAGTAGTGTGGTTGTACTGTGGCATAGAGCAATGTTATCTCCGGGTAAATGGATTCGACCGGCCCTGTATTTGCATATTTAGACAGCAACTTCGTCGTAAAATCTGAAATTCAATTTCTGTATGAGCGAACCGCTGTTACAGACAAACCGCGCTTCAACGTGTTCCGTCGAAATTTTTCCATAACCAACATGGCAGCTTGAACGCTCTTACTCAGGTGTGTTCACCAGATGACATGTAGGACTCTAGCCTGAGGAATATGAAAAACAATTCATACCAATGGTGTATGCTCGCCAACTGGAATTCATTTCGAATTATTTTCAATTTCCGACCTGGGTTGTTGTTTCATAGTTTTCCTTCTGCAATGGAAACCACTCTATCGGTTGTGACCAGAAAAGAGGAACTTCTATCAACTTACATCTCTTTTACTTTTATTTTCTCTGCTTATATTTGATTGTATATTCCTCTGCTCGTATATTGAATATTGATTGTAGATATTTTTATTGATATTGTAGATTATGTATATAAACTGCAGCCATGGTCTAGATAAATAATAAAATTATTTTAGATTGTGATATTGTAGATTGAATATACTGAATATTTTCTAATCATCTCTCTGATCTTTTCTATATTCATCGTATCTATCCGTGAGAGGAACAATTTTTCCATAAAAAGATAAATAGTAAGTGCAAAGTAAATTCTATTTATTAGATAGATTTCCAAGATAGAATTATTGTCTTTGGTAAGAGTGATAAGTGAAAATATTTGAATTAGGTAGGACTATCAATCTGATCTGGAGCCATGGCTGTAGTTTAGCCTCCTGAATCAATTATTACCAAATCTTTTTATGTCGCTCTCACATTATCAATATCCGCGCGTTTTGTAGCGCTTTTGGCCGCCAGTCAGCTTGCGCTAAAAAACGTTACTGATTGTGAAGAAAAGCAAGCCGTTTCGCCCCTCAGCCACGCCTCTTCAGCCACTAGAAAGAGGAAATTGCGAATGACAAAAACAGTGGCACGCGTTTAATGAAAGGAGACAAAAAGACAGGACAGGACGCCTAAGCTACTATCATCCGACCCCTGGGAGTTTCCCTCTGTGCTTCATCGTTGAGTTGCCCCAACTATTTGACTCCGATAATTATTATCGGCCGCCACCCCTTGTAACAAAGTACTAGTAACTAAGTACTCTACTATGTTATATAAGACGTTATTTGAGGAGATTGAACTGCCATATCGGGAAATGACGCTTCAAAACACTTTTATCATTTCATTTCAACGACTATTAGGTAGTGAAATTCTTTGCCAGGTGAGGCAGATGACTTTCAGGTTCAAGTTAATTCCTCTACTGTGTACAGCTTTTGAAATTAATTTCTGATTGACTTTCTAGACGCTTTGATGGTCTAATAATTATATGATACCTGGCCTCTCCAATTCGCCTGAAAAATTTGAAGAATACAAAGAATATAATAGCTAATATTTCTCTGAAGCAAAATTTTCCAGCTAACTCTAACCTAAGTTATGATTCTTGAAGCAGCTCTTAAACTTGAAGCACAGTCAGAGTACATAGCGTACCTGAATTATTCTTTTTATGCTCTAGAACACGTCTCCTCCCATCACTCACACATACCGCATCGTAATTTTCAAGTTGAACTTTTCGTGACGTCTGAAGTTTAAATCTCATATCTTGAGGTAAATAATGAATCTTCCACGTTGAATGAAACCAAAAAAGCGGTTAACTTTCTCCAACAACGAGTTTAAAGTAATCTCATTCACCTCGAATGCTCTGGTATTTCAATAACAAAGAAATACTTGAAATATTAAAGGCACCAAAAGCCCCACAAAGATGTGTAAAGGTAGCCTGCTGAAATGAGAATAACGGAAAGAGATACAGTTTCTTCTCTTCTCTCACTTTTGATAAAATTCCAACAATGAAACGCATTTCATTTCTGAATCTGACGTCATTGGAATGAAACGATGAAGAGGGTCCTCTGTCTCTGTTATTGAATCGCTTTCTGTACCAAAGGCAAAATATATTATTCTTTTTTCTTGACGAAATATTCTTTGAAAGAGTCACATAATGGTTGTACGGTATTTAATTCTTTAGAGAATAATTCACGAGTTTGGATATTTAAATCATCCCTGGTAGTAATTTCACAATATGGGTATTATTGTTATCAGTCAGTACATATTATTTTGATTACAAGATCTGTAATAATTTATTATAACAAGTACAGTATAATCTTTTGTTGTCCATCACCCAAACTTCACGCTATCCTAAACTGAATATTTAACTTACAAAGGCGTAAGTACACGATACCAGTTTTTATCAAACACAATAATAACACAATAAAACGAAAGAGAATTTGAGTCACGATCAATATTTTTGATAAGACTTTGAGAGGTTTGTTACATTCTGAACAAGATTCGAAGGAATTTTATCAAATTTGAACCAAATTGAACAAATTCTATTCTATCAAATTATATTTTTTGATGGTACATTAACCAATCTGATGGTTTCAATCTAAATTAATCAAATTGATGGTTTTCCTAGTTATTGTGATATTGATGGCTTTGTCAGTGATACTATCATGAAGAGTACGTTGCATAATGGGTATTATCCATTCTAGTCCAGTGAGACAACTAGACATAACATCATACTTGCTAAATGGTAATAAATCATCAGACAACCCATTTGAATCTGAATAGAAAGGACACTGAATGCAGTCGAGACCATTGTTGATTTGCAATCCAGTCCAATAAATTGCACTGTCAGTTGGGACAGATTCAGATGAACCCCCCCGGTGGATTGAGTGATTCAAAGTGCATAACTTTTACGTAACATTTGCGGTACCGGTGGTTTGATATGTACACGTATGTAAATTTTGTGCTTTGTCAATAATTTTTCAGATCAATTTATTTGAATAATTCAAACAATTATTTGAGTTTCTATGACATTTATTAATGAATTTGATAATAGAGTTTCAATGATATTGTTGATATAATAATTGCACTGGACAGTTTTTGTTTGACTGAACATTATGAGTAATAACTGACTTGACTGAGCACTATGCTTATGATAACAGAGCACACACTACAGCGAGTCAAAATATTAATGATAATAATATTGATGATCATTTTAATGAATGAATTCACCTTCTTCGGACGTTGAATGAATTCGACCTAATTCGAATAATCATTGAATTTTTCGTGTTCAAATATTACGAATAGTGAAATTACTAAACATTTAACAAAATCAATATTTTTCCAATTTCTAACGCTTCATCCAAAGCATTATAGTAGGTTTAATATACTCGAAAAAATCAGTTCTCATCCATTGAACAAGAAGAAGTTTCAGTAACCACTGAAATTTAAAATTTTCATAGAAAGGGAAAGAAGTACTTACACTTCACCCAGCAATTACTGCCATCTGATGACAGAGAAGAAAAATGCAACGTTGACCTATCAGGAGTGAATAGGCCGAGCCTGTAGGCGTGGTCAAAATAACGTTTCACTGTTCGTGATTGGTCGGTCGCCATCTTTAATTGGTTCCATGATTTCATCCTCCATTCATCTATTATCTTGTTTTTCCTATTCTAATCTTATTTATTTTGCGTTTCTCATCATTCACTACATATTATTCTAATCATTTTTTGTTAGTGTGCATCTTTGTGCGAAATTTCAAGTTCTTAGGTCAAGTAGTTTGGGCCGTAGTGTGAATTCCAGTGATCAGATTTAGCCTTTTATAGATATAGATTACACTATGATGTATAATAACTATGTTGTACTCTTCATTACGCTAATACGTCTTTGTGTGTTTTAATGTCTGTGTACCACTTACACCTATGTCTTTCCAAATGTATTTTTCAGATAATTCGAACATATAAATAAGAAGAATTGGAATCAAATAATTTTCACTTAGTATGAGAATCTAGTACAGTTCTATGTTCACATCCAATTCAACTTCCTGCATTAGCTTAGTAATACAATAACTCCTACTTGGACTCAAACCAATCGTGCAGAAGTTGCATGAAGAGAATTTGTTAGAGAGGAGCAACATGGCCGGAAGTGTAGGGCACAGTGCAAACAAATTCTGAATCCCATGACATTTGCGCGTAGTATTTCCACGTAATGTTACGAGGTAAATTGAAAGAAACGTTCTCTGAAAGCCAGGCCAGGCCAGACCAGCCTTTATGGTATTGTTCCTGCACAGTCCATTGTACGCGGCTATATTTCATGATTGCTAGATAATGCCTTTGCCTGGGTCAGTGTGCTTCAATAAATTACCACAACCTTTATCGATTCGGCCGTGTTTTTGTTCTTCGCATTTTCAATCTTCTTTCTCTTTATCGCGTATTTTACGCTCCATCAACCGTTCTGAGTCACTGCTTTGTTTGGTTCTGCAAAATGAATGGTAATTGAATAATATTGCATCTCTGCATAATCAACTATGTTTAATTATAAATATCGTCTTGACTAATTGTAAAAATGGGTTTTTTATTGCACCAGACGGGATCAACTATTTTGTATCATCTGACCATGGTTTCATGTTAAAATAATAATTATGAGCTGTAATTTTTGTGATGATCTAATGATGTGTTAAGTATGAAACCATGGTCCTGTGAGTTATTCAATTCTGTTAATTAATTTTATAGTGTTCAATAAAGTGGAGTTGACATTTTCAACAAGATTTATCAATTATGGAAAGACTCCACAACATCAATATTCGTTCTACAAATTCCATTAAAGGTGATTATTATCGAAAAAGTTCGATAAAAATGTCGATAATATCACAGAAACTATTATTTTCTCAGTAATGGAAAACCTTTTGTTCTTTGATTTTTTTGTTCAAGATTGCTAGTCGCAAAGTTTATTGTGACATTGAATTTGTTCAATCACTGATTTCATTAGCTAGCACAAGCCGTGATGAAGTTTGTATTCGGCTGAAGCTACAAATCGGTGAAAATAAAATCGCCGCAAGGAAACTAAGTCCTAACTGGGTCACATTCAATTATCGATTCTCACAAAATGCTTTCAAGCTGTCCCTACCCTACTATTGATAGTACAGAGCACACACATAATAATTGGCTGTTCGCCTGATTTTTTGCTTTTTAACTTGAAACTGAATGACTAATAGCTACATGAGAATTGAAATTCGGTAATTGGACATTACAATAATATTGGTATTTTAGAAATTTTCAACATAATTGGTAATTAAAGATTGATCAACTCGTCGCAACCTATGAACACAGTTGCAACCTTCATCAATTACTTATACTTCAATTGCATCATACTCCAATTCTAATGAGCATTTTTGCAAGTTTAAACTTTGTTGATTATTTTGGTTACAGTATGATTCACTCATGCTATTACTCAAATGAAATGAAAATATTTCAAAATTGTAGTTTTAGATGTCTGGTTTTTTAAGAAACTGATCATGATTCAACAAATCTATGATGATTTTGGTTATAGTATGGTTCACTCATGTAATTAGTTAAATGAGTTGAAAATATTTCAAAATTGTAGTTTTAGATGTCTGTTTTTTTAAGACACTGATCATCATTCAACTCTATGATTAGAAATAATTATCATGAGTTTCTTTTTGGATCTTATTCTCACCTGTAAAGGAAATAGTTTTAAATATTGAAATTATTCCATATCTAAAATTTTAAGAGAGAAGATTATAATTCTACAGTTTTATCATTTTCCAATGCGGAAATCGTGTGAATACTTCAATCATAACAAAACTTTTTCAATATATAATATTTTCTCAAAAACGATGTATGCCACTGTTAAAATAATTAAATTATTTCTTTTATGGAAATCGAACAATTATATTAGCTATATTCTGTCCAGCATCGTATATCTTGATGCGTTCATTCATTTAGCGAGTTGGAATGTGGCAATGTTCAAACACAATTTGCGAGCTTATTGGGTTTTCTTCCATAATACGAGCACTATAAATTCTATCCTGTGACCCCGTGCGATAATCGTAAAAGCAATATTATATTTCTTTGAGAGGGAAAAATGTGCAACGCGGTGGAAACCATGAAACGCAGGTTTGCTTATGAGCAACGCAGATTACTCACTCAAAAAGAGTTCTGCTCACTTTTTAAGAATCACCAAACGATGAAAAGATGAGAGATATCGCAGTAAAAGATTCTCAGACTCTTTTGAGGATGAGAAAAATGAAAATCTCTGCCCGCTGGGGAGGAAAGCAGACTTGTGTACATGATTTATTATTAAAGATTACTTTCCACTGCCATTATAAGCAAAGCTGTACTCAGATTTCTGTTTTTTTCTGGCCCGTTTTCTTCATAGTTCATCAAATTATAAATTTCATTGCTCTGGAATCATCTATGTTGACTTCAAAAGTAATAACTTTTTCTAATATCGATGAGCTAAATAATAATAATTTCAAGATCCACATCTCACTCCCACTCCTATATTTCGAAGTAATAAGTTACACATATTATCTTCATACAAGATGAGAATCTGGATTTTCATTAGAGTTTCACTACCGAATTCAACAGAATTTTACGGCAATTACCATAATGTAACTATTTTCAACTTGAAATGAATTATTCTCTTACTCCATCTTTAAATGCTTTGATCTTTAAAAATAAATGACATATTTTCTCATAGTCATAATATGACTCAGCTAACTGAACCTGATACGAACTAGTGAAGATTTCCAGTGGAAATTCCTAATCCCAGTAAATTATAAAAATGAATGTTCTATTTCACTGACTTTCGATATAAGTGTGACTCATTTCCAACAGCCTGTTGAGATTTTTTAGTTACACTGAAGTATTCCAGTCAGGGAGAAAAAACTCTTACTAATAAGAAAATAATGACTACAAGTCGTTATTTCAAGTAAACCCCGATAATTTTATACTGCAGTTAGGAGATTCTCAACTCAGATGCAGTAGTATGAGAGCTGTGATTAGTTGTAGAGCTGTCAGTAGCAAAGATAACTACTATAATAGCTACATCTACAACTAAGATAACTATGAAACAATGCTCTTCGACGGATGAATGCAATCCTAATAGTTTGAGACTTGGATAATTAAAACTTTTTAAAGTTAGAAACAGTTGTCATATTAACTCAACTATACTTTTACATCATGCTTTTGAAATCGAAAGTTATTGAGAAGTTCTAAAACCTATCCATTGAAAATTCTGCTCCAAACGTTCTTTATTTATCATCACTAGCAACAAGCAATGCTTTCTCTGAACTGTCAGTCACAGATTTAAATTCTCAATGGTTCACAATTTGAACAATACACGTTAAAAACGCAGACCAACTAATCTGAACAATGGCGTAAAAGCTTTCACAAGTTTCATCAGTAGTCCTTCAATTAGTTATGTGGCCTCTCATGACAGTTCCATCATGAGAACTTTTCTGTTCAGCTTCGCTGTCATGAGCAAACAATAGATTGTGGAAGATATCAGGAATTGTTCATTCAAGTTCATAGTTTTCTCTCATTTATCAGGGTTTCAAGATTGAAACTATTAAAACTACTGTGAAAGAATCACTCGTAGAAACAATGTTTTTGACAAATTAGCAGAATCCGAACAAAGTACTGTACTGTGTAATTTGTAATATGATATTATTTGAACAAATGTTTTGAGAATTCAAAGTCACATTCTTATTCTCAACTCTATTATTTCCAAAGAACAGTCCCTTTAGTGAAAATGAGCAAAATGTCAACAAAAGGCAAGCTGATTCATTCTTCAATGGAACCTGAATTGACAACGAATTTCTCCATTGCTTGATTTTTCAGGTTTACAATATTCAAGTTTTATAAAAATACATATAAATTATGACTCATACATGTGAATATTTTATAGTGGATAGAGTCTTATACTCTTCATACATTGAAAAAGTTCTAATGAGGCAATTCTATTTCTTTGTTAATCGGTGTGCCATAGCGACTTTAAGTGGCTATTTGAAATCAAGGAATAATCTGAAAATTATAGGTGAGAAAATCTCAACTCTGGATAGAGAACAATAGCCTCTGAGCATCATTAAAAAGAATATATCCATCCCATTCTTACTTCAATATTATGTGAAGATATTTAAAAATAAGTATTGAAGATTATATAATCGATAGAAAATTAACAGCAGAATATATAAAATAAATAGGATAAAATCAAAATTTATTTGTCATCAAAGGAAATGTGATGATGTGAAAATAAATTGAACCTATTTTTGTACATAATGTCATTTTATTGTACATAGATTTGTTTGATTCACAGTGGATAACAATAAGATACCACTATGGCCCAAACAATCAAAAATGAATAAAAATCACGCTCTCCAGAATTTTCTTCCAAAAACATTTATCATTTGAGAAGAAAGTGAATTGGAAGACGTCTAGGTACGGGAAAACAAGTGCGAAGTAGAACTTCGGTTACAAATAGTTTGCGGAAACTTTATCAGCGGTTGTAGTGCGTGCGAAGTGCTGCAAGGGACTTAGAAGCAGGATGGAACTTCGCCATTAAGTATTCATTAGAAACAACCGCGTAATATCATCCTGAAAGTTTCAACGTGGAGACTTTTTGCTCAGCAGTATACGTTGATTGCAAGAGCTTCGTTTTTTCCAGAATACGAAGTCTTGGAGTGATTTCAGTTTTGATTATTCGAACAACATCTCAACCGAATCTATTTAGGGCGGCAAAATAATTCGAAATAAGTCTCCAATGAGATGACAACTCTATAACATCATTCAGCGTTTTCTTTGAATATATATCTACTCCACGTTTTTTGATGGGATGTTATACGACGTTTAGAGAATCAAATAAATTAACCAGATTACAATGTACTGATGTTTTTTTGTTTATGTTATTTTACTGGGGATGATGCCCACATAAGCTCTAGGCTTGTGCGTGGGTAATGGGAAGGATGATAATGAGAGATGAATGGACCTATAGCTTTAGGTGGGTTCCGAACCACCGGGAAGCGATTTTGAAGCTCCTGTTGTCACCGTTACAACAGGAGTGGTAGGCTCCGTCTCTTATCTAATCTCACCGATTAGACTCGCCTGCTACCACTGGGACAACCGCTTCCCAATGTGTCTTGTATCTATTCTATTTCTACTGATAAATGACACAGATTCTAAGAATCTTCCAAGTTGAAAAAGTTTTACTTAAAATATTCTTAAATCAGTGTAACAATTAAAACTCGTATAGTATGTTCCCTTAAATCTTGTATAGTGAACTTTAAACAAGAAAGTTAATCATCCCCTTCTTAAGTTGAGAATGAAGGAAGGGATCTGCAATTAAAAACTTGAAGTGAAAATCATTCCAGCATAATATATAAATTTTAACTGATTTTTCAACAGCTAGTATCTTATTCTTGACTTATTGCTCGGTAGAATAGAAGGGTTCCAGTGTAATTAAAGGACAAGATGAGCTTATGCTGTTGGCTGGAAGGCCATTAAGGGAAGGAAAGCTAATAAAACGCTCCTCAATATCCTTCCAAAGAACTATTGTTGGACAGTACTCTCCTGTAACTCCTGCAGTTAATACCGACACCATATGGCGATTCCCCTCGAAAGCTCTCATTATCTGACTTCGAATGGTTTATGGTATTATTCTTTAGAGAGGTTTTTGTCTTGCTGTTTTGAAAATATGAATGGTATTTTTAGTAGTGTATTTTTCATTATGATAGTACGAATTCAATGACAGATGTGTAAGGAAAAGTAAAAAATTTGGAAGGAGCTTTAACGACTTCCTGTTCATAACTATCAATCATAGCTTGAAAAATCAATTTTCTTTGCTCCCGATTATACTAACATAAGTCTATGAATTTACCCTGTCCCAATCAATTAATTATTGAATAATTTATCCAATCACTCAACAATCTACATGAGTCGGTAGACTACAGAGTAGGCCCACAAGAGTCGTGTCTGGTGTATTCCCAAAACTGTTTCTCTTTGAATTGTGAGTCTAAATGATTAGGCTGAGATAGTTACATTAAGACGTTTTAAGATAGTTACGTTAAGATAGTTACATTATGGAATTTGTGTGGGCTTTATCGGCAAACAAAAACATCTATCATCGATTTTACCCAATATCGAACTAGAACTATTGACTCCGATCATATTTAGGGTACTATTTCAATAAACAGAGACCATACAAAAAATTTTGTTATCACAATGAATTTCACAAGAGAAGGGAGGGTTTTCTATAATCAAACTTTGATTGTGAATCGCGAAAGGTAGGTAGCTCCATGGAGTAGAGTTGGGGTAAAACTCTATGATAAAGAGTGGGGTAGAGAAATGCAGTGGGAGAGAGTGAGTCAAAATCCCCGAGAGTGGATCTAGAGTGAAACTCATTTAGATGAATATTTTATTACATAGGAATTCCATCTAACTTGCGGGACGAACTTTCTATTCTATTGCGCGAACCAAGTTTATCCTCAGCTACGCCTGCTACCCGCATTTTTATGAACTCATTACTCCAATATTACTTTTGTTCTCTACCAATGAATAATGAAAATAATAACGGTACAAAATAAGTTCAGGTATTTACAGTATCAGTTGCGATATGATGGATACAGGCATTGCTGCTGTTCAATAGTGAAATCGATAATCTATTTTTGTATTACATTTGACAGTTAGATAAATAAATTATATTTAATCATACATTCCACATGGATTCAATATTATAAATTCTCTTGATTTGTGATAGATAACTCATAGGCTCTATCTATTGTGTTCGTGGTGATTGATGAACTGAAATAAATACCACCGAATAATATTAGAACAAATTATACTTTTTTATGTTTGTTCAATGGAAAAATAAATTTATTTCCGTCTCTCTTCCTTTTTTTCTCTCTCAAATTGATTTAAAAAATTTGTTGTTGATGAAAATATTAGGTACCTTAGCTATAATATGATAAAGTTACCTGACCTGACCATTGGAATGAAATAAATTCGAGTATAAAAACTTTTTCATCTCCATCATTCCGTATCAATAGAATTCAAAATTCATTTCAGAACTCTGTGTGATAATAGTAGAGCTGTCCTTCTACTAGTATCTCCAGTTATTGTTTCTTCGAAAAACACTGTAGAATCAATTGAATTGTCCTCTTTTCGATAAAATGATAATACAAATGTGTCATTCAATAATCATTCCTCATTCGAGTAAGAATTCAATAAATTCAATCCATTCAATTAACTTGGCTTTTAAATATTGATAAAACCATTCTCAGGAAACTCACAACTGATAATTTATTATAGGAAGAGCTGATTGAAAATATCGACTGAACTGAATCTAGTATATGCCAGGTAGATCCAGTGACAAGAAACGAACCTTAGTAGCAATAGAAAGCAGCGGCTTGCTGAGGCAGCATATGAAGCGAATTTATGATAATAGCTGGCGGAAATTCTCAATAGACCAGAAACGAGCTACGAGGATTCTCCTATCAGCTTTTCTTTCCGAGCGAAGAAATGAATACTGTGACGAGATCCAATGCTTTGTATATTTTTCTGGAAAGAAACCCTTGGACATCAAGGGACTTTCATTACGTTTTCGTAAGTCGCCTCTGCAAATGGAAAACAGATAAGAAGCTGTTTGGAAAGTGAGCAGGCATGTCTCGCACGGACCCCGGGTCGGTTTTGTCTTAGAACCACATGGGTGGATGGTAGGGGGAAGTGGAAAAACAAATTTCCCCCAGGAATTGGCCTGGGCGGTCTTGCTCTGATCTACTCGTCTTGTATCCCTCGCTCGATAAACAATCCCCGATATACTGCACTGCACTCTCTCGTATCAGTCGATACTGATCCTCGGATTCGGTTTCTCATGAAAGTGTGACTCGTTATCTTGGTCTGCGAAAGACCAAAATAGCCGGGCTTCAGCCGCATCCCGGGCGATCATCAGTGCTGGCTGGCACTGAATTTCAATTTCTCTGAGAGAACTCTGATGGTCATCATTGTGAAGAGAGGGTTCATTCAATCAGCCTGGTGTTTTTATATGGTCTGGAAGGATTGTTATCATTGTGGTGAGTGACGTTATCCAATCAGCCTCAAGTTTTCACATCTCCTACGATGATGAACATTTTTGTCGTGAATGGATCAGTTTGAAGTTTCTACATCATTATGAAATCCTTAAGTATTCATTAAGTATTGTGAAAAATGAAAGCCATTATATATAGTCAGCTCGAAGTATTCAGAAACAATATTGATTACTCATGAGAATGAAAATCTAATAATAAATTCTGTACAAAGCAAAATCTATACAATCAGTTTAAAGTATCCAGAAACAAAGTTGATTACTCATAAGAATGATAATTCAATAGATCATTAATTTATCAAAGAATACGAAAGCGGAATGGAGCAATGAAGAGAACTGAAGGATTCTTTGTTGTCGGAGCGCGTCTCCTACTTTCTTTCTATATTTTCTCGCAATAATAATAATGATCAAGATTAATTGACAAAAATTGTTTTCTATAGAGGTATTCAGGAAATTGGCATTCATAGAGAACTATAATCATTCTTATAATCATGGAACATAGAAATATTCCATGGTTATAAGAATAATTATTATAAAATACAGTAAAGCACTCTTATAAATCTTTGAATAATATCTCCAGACATGACTGCTCTCTGAAAAATGTTGATAATGTTCGTTTATTAGTCAAAGCAAATTGCTTTAACAATAGATAGTTTGAATCCAAATGATGGAATTCTATCATATTGTAATGTGATATCCAATTAAATTGGTTTGTATTTTTGATAGCACTGTTAATCGTGATGTGACATGCAATTAAATACTATCCAATCGATATTGAATGAATAAGAGCGTAAGAGACCATGATATAACGTTCCTTTATATAGAGAACTGATAGTTTCAAAGCCATTTCAATTAGTGTGAATTTTATATCGTCAACTATACTGCAATAAAAACAAATGCATCGGTTTTGTGACTTGCAATTAGTGGTTGGCAAGCCTTTTTCAGCTTCGAAAAGACCATTTCAACCGCTTCGTTAGCTTCGTTCAACGGTAATGTGATAGTTCAACATGGGGATTATTGATTCAACCCCTATTTACTTTTATTGTTCCCATCCAACCGTCATGATAGAAACTGTTTTCAAAGTCCAACGTCTCTGAAATCCCTTCGGCTATAATACATATTGTTGAGAGAGTTTTTCGCAGTACTTGTCTGAGTACATGACGAAGAACATCGAAGATAGGAGACTATGAACTGATCACGAATTCAAGCAACGCAAAAGTGAAATCCGGTTGAAGCTCCCAACTTCAGTAGTTGTCGAGATTTGAGACTGTACTTGTAGAGAATAGTTGTAGTTCTATCAAACTTGTTCTTGAGCATTATTGTATCACCGATACTAGAAACACCAGTATCATTATTGTACAGTGTTAGTCATATCAATATGATCAATAGCAGCATTTTGTTGATGTGCTACATGATTCTCCAGTTGACAACTTATGGTGGATCTCCATAGTGAATTTTGAATAAGTACTCTTGATGTTGTTTACATTTATTCAATCAATAAGAAACTACTGGGGGTTATCATATTGAGACATTCACAAAAGATGTAGCCTACTAAGAATGGATTAGAAATTATCGATCTTAGCTAGAACCACTGAATACAGAACACAGAAATGAGTTCATTTTTTACTCCAGTGAATCTATTATTATTTGAATTTTTCTTGTGCTCAATAAATGTCAATATCAATAAATTCATATAAATTTGTTTATAACTCATGGATCTTCTATTTGGACAATGAGTATTTCAAAGCTTCTAGATCGAGTTGTCCATGGGTATAATGTACACGTTATACTTTATATACCACATACCCATATATACTTCATTTACCCAGATTCACCTTCGAATTGATAGGAGTTCGTTTATTCACCAGATCTGCTTGCATCATCAATCATCACGAATTTTCAAATATCATCCACGTGTCTATAGTACTACACATAGTAGGCTTTGATAAGTGATTGGCTACAATCATGCGATGAAGATGACGAATGTCGAGACTTCTGAGAGACAAGGATGGTAGTGAATTCCATGAAGCATGAGGTATGAAGCCTTAAGGCGATGTATATGCCTTCATTCGATCCCAAAACAATAGCCAGGTTTATATCTGAGGGTTGTGATATGAATCCGGCTTGTGCTCAGTTCTAGTGTACGTGGGGATTATAATGTGGAGTATAGGCGACAGTCGTGTCTCTCCATTGCCAGCTCATTTGTTACGCGTTCAAATCCCTCCAGCTTAATTAATTTTCCAATTAAGACTCAGCCAGATATTCTTAAAAGCACTGAGCTCACGGATATCGTCGTGTAAGCTACGTGCCAAGACGAATGTAGTGTACTTTGGAGGTGCTTCATGTGTTTTGCTATGCTATTCACTCTCACGTTCCTCACTAGTAATTCATCACAACATGTACTAAGCCCACTACGCAGTGCGAAATACTCTCTATTGTCATTCATGCCGTGCTACATAACAGGGAAGCCCTGAAATGATTGTTTTCGAAGATGAGATTATTGAAAATTATAGTAGCTATCAAAGGCAAGATAGGAAAGACGAGGAGAATATGATAGAAGCAGAATAAGAAGAAGAAGAAGAAAGAGAAGAAGAAGAAGAAAGAGAAGAAGAAGAAGAAGAGAAGAAGAAGAAGAAGAAGGAGAAGAAGGAGAAGAATAAGAAGAAGAAGAAGAAGAAGAAGAAGAAGAAGAAGAAGAAAACAAAATGAAGATGAAATGTTTTAGTTTCTTACCAAAATTATGAAATAGCTCCTATAAACATGAGTCCAGATATGTTATATGCTTAGGAATAATTTTTGTTACAATTTGTTCCAGGTTGAGCCCTTTTTGAGCTAATTCTACTGCACTTAGAATTGCAATAGTTTTTTTTGTTCATCCATAACTATCATTCACCGTTTCTAGTTGCTGCTATTTCGAGATACAATCAATGATGAAGGTCAATTCAACGGTAGACACGCTGATCCGATTCTCAGATCTGCGCATGCGTCACAATCAATGCTCTAATTGATTCCAGTACTTCGTTGTTCAAATGCTCGGCTTCCTTCTGTAGGCCTAATCAGTCAATGATCAAATGGAAGGAAGCCAGGATTGTCAGCAGCGAACATGCAGTCGAATCAAAAGATTGGACTTATGACTTAGATCAAATTGAAAAAGTAGTCGGATCGGCGTCAGTCGAATGTATTGGATTGAACTTAATCAATAGATTGATCAGTGAATAGATTAAATAAGTTCAATCCCAGTTGTGATTTAATCTCTATTGCCTTGTTACACATTGCTAATGGCACGTGCTAGTGCCTTGTTTACACGTTGCCAATGGAATGAGACGTGGACTCAGAGCCAGTGATTTGACCAGTTTTTTCCCGTTCGGCCAGCAGTCAACTTGTAAACAAGTATGATCATCGTTCCTGATCATAATAAAAATATCTGAATTCTGTTAAACATGATTTCATAGTATTATTCTTGACAATAATTGTGCATTCATTTAATTCTTTTACTATTCTTCTTGAGTACAGAAATAATGGTTGTCCAATCTGATAAAATCTCGCAAATAATACTTCAACATGACATGATCCCAAACTTTTCCGTTCAATTGAACATGTAATTGAATCGATGCTGTCTGGATTGTTGCAGACTAACAACGAAGTTTTCCCGCATAACGCCGAAGTGCAGCTGAGATGCAGAGAGCCGCTCGGCCTCTACAAACTTCTGGGCGAGTCTCGTCTGCAGTGCAACAATGGAGTGTGGAGCAGTAGAGTGCCTTCGTGCATTCCTACCACCGTGCTCACCAACTATACAGGTACTACTTCCGGTCTATTTCACTCATAAATGCCTCACATATGACATGGAAATACTGCAAACTACTGTTATAGTGTTGTATGTACAACTATAGGACTTCCTGCGTCGCACAAAACTGCGAATTTATTGAACTACTATACGTGAAATATTTTGTAATCCTCCTCCTCATCCTCCTATTTTCTTCTCTTTTTCTATACCTCACTCTTTCTCTTTTCCTCTTCTTGTCTAATTTTCTCTCTCTCTCTTCTCCTCTATTCCCCTTTTTTCCTTCATCACTCACTCTTTCCCATCCCTACGTTACAGCAATGGCAAAAATTGAAACTGCGATCGTCTATTCCTTATGTCCACATTGTATTTTTCAAAATGTAAGCCTCTACCATACCACCTACCAGGCATTTTGAATAGTTGTTCAGAATTCCCTGTTGGTGGAATCACACTGAAACCATATCCATTTGTTGGAGCATGATAGTCCCTCAAGTCAATTAACACTCTGTATAATTTTTTTTTATCGTATGGCTTTTTATCGGTGGGTAGATCCATTGGTAGAGTCATTGATTGATTGTGCTTGCGATTGACTGAATCACACTGCAACTGCTTCATGATTTTACTCGATTAGCATAACTGCAAATAGTTTGGAAATTCATCAATTCCGATGGTTCAATCCAAGGTTTATCACATAGTTATGAAGAGTCAAATCAGATCAAATACTGGAAACTTACTTGGAAAGCTTTCCCTAAAATTCTCTAGTGATAGCGTATTACAATTAAATAACTTTTTGCGGAGATAGAACATTGAAAGAGTCTCACGTGATTGCAGGTCAAATGATTCATTTTCTAGAGAATCAGAAAATGCAATTTAATTGAATAGAATGAATATCTGGTGGTGCTTAATAGTTTCTGTTTAGGCCTACACAAAATTATTTGTGAGCATTATATTGAGTAGAATAATAATATAAAATTACCATTTTGTAATATGCTTCCCGACTCCTAATACCCTAATTTTGATTTTAATTTTGAATTTCTATTCTGAACGAATCAATGATAATAGGCTTTATACGTTTACCTAAAACGTGAGAATATGTTTTCCAAGGGGATTAACAAAATATAGTACTGGTATTCATACGAATAACATTTCATGTTATCATATATAAGTATGTTCTCATACATATTTCAATATTATTTAGTTCATGTAAGTGTTCCGAAACAACAGCATGAGTATTCGCAAAGTCTACGTTTTTATTCACGGAGTCTATTAAAAGCAGACTGCAATCTTGACAGAGATTAAACATTAAATAAAAAAGTGATAAGTGGATTCCTCGTGCATGCCATAAAACAAGAAAATGTGTGTTTATTAAGATTTTCCAGCGAGCAGGTGAATTGTATTACAGCGCTGAGAAAAATTAAGAGCCATCCTTTTTTTCTCCTCGGCGGCAGAAAACATAAATTCTGAAAGAAGAGCACTGGTTACTGGCTGAAAAACAGCGAGAGCTCTTCTCTTGGACAGGATAATTAAAACGGAGGGCAATTAGTCGAGAGTGAGATGCATTTTAAACATCTGCTTAATATTTATGAATTTTATGTGGAAGATTATTTTTCCCAGCTTGCTGTATGACTGAAAGGAGTTTCTTACACCATATCGCTTAATATTTATTCATGAGCTGCTTTTCGAGTTTGGAACGTGAGTTGTTATTCACGTGCCGAGTCTTCCAGTCCAGTTTTATCCATTATCTTAATACGAGTGCACGTGGTTATGAAAAGCATTGTTTTGGAAGAAGCCTAATATTCTTGTCTGAGCTTGTAAAGCACACCCTGCTTTACATCTACTCAATAAAGGACGTACTCTATTGTAATGATTGGTATTTACTGGCTCATGGAGCTTCTGAGATTTACTCTTTAGAGTGACTTATAAGGGTAGCGATTATGAATTAAAATTCTCAGTTGTTTCAGATCTTTTTAGTAATTCTAGATTTATTGATTTTCATCCATTTTCTGTTATATAAGACGACATATTGTATTTCACTCAATAAAAGTTAATTACTCACTTTTTTGAAGAGCTTTGTAGGAATGCATTTCACTCCTAAGATGGAGCTTCATCAGCCTCCTTCATCAGACAAGTATTTCGCATGTGAGTCTGATGAAGCTCCTTCTTAGGAGTGAAATGAATTCCTCCAAAGCTCTACAAAAAAGTGAGTAATTAACTTCTATTATGTGGAATACATGTCGTCTCATATAACAAAAGTATTCAAAAGTATTTCGTCATGGAAAACAACACAGATTTCATTCATTTTCCTAATCTTTCTAGCTTTCATATGGATCTCTTTAAAAAAACAATTACTGTCATTCAAATTCATTGACATATTGGTTCTCCAATCAGCTAATTATTGCAATCTAGTCATTGAACATGCATCTATTGCATGTTCATGTCCATTTTCGTGCTCTGCGAACTCGAGCTACGCTGAGTTTTCTCTCTCTCCATTCATGGACCAATAACAAAATTTTTTAAAGTGACTTTGGTACAATAATATTGATCTGTGATATTGAGAGGAGCATTAAAAATCATACCATAATGAAATATTTAGTAGTACCTATCTTTTTACCAAAATTAATAGGAGATATTGTTAAAACTCTGGTTGAAACACTCCTTAATGATTGTCCTTGTTTGAGGTTGTCGTTTTTCGTGCATTGAATAAAAAAAGGAATACAAAATTAAAACAATTTTCCAGGAATAAATCCACTGAGATGAAAAAATGGTTTAGACCCGATTTGATTTCAACTCAGCTCGTTCTCCAAGCTTATCTTTTCCACGAGCATTGGAGAATGATGGGATGGTAACGAGAAATCTGTTTTTCCTAATAGATATGGAGTATTACTGGAATGAAATGGATCAATCGCTATTCAGATCTATGCTATTGAAGCAGTAGCTGGAATTTCAGTTTCGCTTTTGATATTCGACGACCAACGGGAAACAGGAGCCTGTTAAGTTTCCGGATCTGCTCGTTAGGTGATGACTGAAATGCCTGAGGCTCGAGATAAACTTAGGAATGGGTGATTTGAAGCACTCTGACCGCCGAATTCTCCTGTCACTTTCCACGAACAATGAACCGTAACCGAGTATTCTCGGAATGGCCTGGTTGAATGGGTTGACAATTCAATTGGACGCATTATGTTCCATTTTGGACTATTATGTCCTATTCCAGCTCCATTCACAAACTCATGAATATCTTCAAGAGACACCGCTCAAAAAATTATGGTAGTCTGAATGATTTGTAAAATTCAGACCAAATCATACCCATGATATTTAAGAATGAATTACTATCTACAATAGTATGAATCAGTATGTACAAAACTGAGCGATTGAAATTTTTGGATTGGACACATCATACATCATTATACTTCATCTTAGATCAGCTATTATGTCCCATTCGAGATTCATTCACAAACAGATGAATGCCTTCAACTTTCAAGAGACAACTTAAAAATAATAATAGTCTGAAGGACTTGAAACATTTAGAGCAAATCATACTTATGATATAAATTTAAGGATGAATTACTAATCACTTTTTGTTAAAATGTTTTAAAAATTTCCAAGACTCAATTACTGTACTTTGCAAACCGTACTCAAATAATAGATGAAACCGTATTAGGAAACATAGGATTAATCGATGTATATTCTATTCAAATTTATCTCGTGAATTTTGTCCATTTGTTTTGTTATTTTATGGCAGATAAATCTGAATTGATTTGTACAAGCGCGATATTATTCACTATAAATTCGCAAGAATTTATTCACTAGAAATATATTTGATAATATATTAGTGCTTCATTCTGTACTAGCATGTACAAGTATCAACTTTATCGTGATTTCACAAGTTGCAATGATTTCGAATAAAACTTGATTGCAAGCAATCTACAGGCAAATGGAGGAGAATAGTTTCATATATATAACTATATATCTTATATAATTATATATAGACGAGAATAATATATAATTATAGTTATATACAATATTCGTATTTATACATATTTCTCATTTAATTTTGATTTTCAAATAAATTAGTTAATGTTTCAGATTTAGTAAACTGATAATGTTTTTATTCATTATTTCAACAGACCAAAAATAAATGTCAATGTTATGAAGAGATCATTGTTTCAGACATCATTATTATAAAGAGAGTTCAGTGTATTCGAGAATATTCCTGGATCACCTCCATCATTAGCATTACAGCGAACAAAGGAATGTCAAGAAATATATGGGAATATTTCAACGGTAACAGTGCTTGTCTCATTGAGGCCAGTCCATTTCCCTCTATATTGAGGTATCTATTACAGAAGGAGGAAAAATACAGCTCTTTCCAGACGTACTGCTTGAAACATTCCTATGTTTTATTCAGTGAACTGTCTTCCGTATACCGATAAACAAGATACAGACGTAGTTCACCCGTCACAATCCAAGTCAACAAAATATAAACATCTTTGGAAAGTACAAGAATGAGAGAATTTGGTGTTCAGCTATTTTTTGAAACATTTTATATAGTTAATAAGGTTTCTTTACTATTAATAATATAATGATTATCGGTCTTACAAGTTTAGTAATTACAATTAAAGTATAATCATACTTGAACGTAATCGGCTTAAATACATTTTCTTACACTTGAGAATATTTTTAAAAAATTTAAAAATCTTAGAACAAGAAATAAATTTGGAATTTTAGTGGATATTAATGATGAACGAGTTCAGTTCGTGCAGCGCAAAGCGCCGCTCACTTCATTCTTCTAAAATTCTTAGATTTAAATAGTTGCTATATTGACTATCTGCAGCTGACAGCAGCTCAGTCATACCAATGAAATTCTACCTTATACAGTGATTATTGGTCACGGTACTACTTTTAGAAAAACTTTTCCAAACTCAATCTACGTGCCATTTGATAAACTAACTCAAGTTTAGTGCACTTTAATGCCAACAGATATTGCCACAGGAAAATATTTAAGGTTTTTATCAAATTTCTCCCATTTAAAATGATTATTTTTGAAAAATGAATAGAGCCAGCAAAACATCGATTTTATCTTTCTTTTTGCGCAAACCGCATCAAAATCGGTCCACTCAAACTTCTCCACGAACTTTCCAAAGTCGGGCACGAAACTCTTTTCATATATAGAGTAAGATGAATATTGTTGATGATCCTTAAAAAATTATATTGTGTGAGTATTGTATTATTCAAGACCAGGGTATGTATTTCTCGAGTTTGTTTCCACGTCTTAACGTCTCGAGTTTAAAGTTGGATATTGTTTTGAATACAGGTTATCGTTGGTGAACCACAGGTTGTTTACTTTGGGCTTTACTGCTCATGCATATTTTCATTACTTACTTTGTATACTTTTAATGAGATTATAAGTGATGAAGAAGTTTCGTCGTCGTAATCGTGATCGTTTCAATTTGTGTTTGTATCAATAAATGAATATTAATACATAAAATATCACGTTGGTGTTATCTGTGAATGTTCATTTCATGAAATACGAAATTATCCAACATGACTCAATTCAAGCATAGTCACATGAGAGTATTGCATCCACGGTTCACCTGTGCTCACAAAGATCACTACTATACACAAATGTGAACACTTGACGGCTCAAACGTTCACCGTACGCTGTAACAACACTTGTAAGTTCAAGTTCGAATTATGTTGAGAACGTATAAGGAGAGTGCTTAGCTTTAGAATACAGACAGCTCTTGTAAGGTCAAGAGATTTCGTAGAAGCGACTTCAATGTAGACACTGTCTAATGCAAATAACGCCAGTTATTAGATCAACGTTGATTACATTAAATTGAAAACTTTGTTCATGAAATGTGTCAGGAATTGATGGGAAACTGTTGGGATTCAATTAAAAATCAATAATGAGAGAAGTCATTGTGAAATTGCTTCTCTTTGAATGAGTTTTTTTCAACAACTTTTCATTTTCTGGAATTTCTTTTACCCTCTTCCACACACAGACTTTGCCTTTGTGGAGAGATTTTATGGAGCTTCTTAAAAAAACAGTATTGTATTTTCTGTAACTATGATATAATTATTTTAGTTAGATTTAGTTATTACAGAAGTATTAAACTTTATTCAATTGAAACTGTAAGTCTTATATGATATTGTTTGTTTGCAGAGGATGTAATATTGTTGTATGATTTTAATTTTTGTAATGTGATGTCATGAAGAATAAAAACCAATTTGAATTTGAATTTGAATTTGAATTTTCTTTGAATGAATCAGATCGATTGTTGGGGCATGCAAATGGAAGCCTATTAATTTTTGGCTTAACAAATTCGAAATCAATTGTAGTGTCACCTTTTCACTATAATAAGAGAGACAAATCTGTAAGTTTCAATCGATTGATGTGTTACAGAGGATTCACCACCGACCATCCTGGTCCGCATTCCTTCAGGATCAGCGTCTGTGGAACCTTCGGGATCACTGGCAGTATTCCCGGGCTCCATCCTCCACCTTGAATGCCTGTTTCCACGCAAAACAGGCACACCTGAGTGGACGTGGACGTCCTCCTTCAGGCAGTACCTGACTGGTGAGTCCATAAAATTCACTAGTCCAATAAATAGGCTACAATAAATTTCTATGGCTCTCATCATTACCTGTACGGTACCCAGATCTTCTCTTTTAAACTGTAACCTCACCGTATCACCCATAATTAGCACTTAACAACTGAACAACATTTCTGAGAACATCTGAGTCACATTTTCACGTGAACATCCTAAAAATCCTACTAAATCCTACTAAATTGAACAATGAGGTGGTGATGCGATACATGATTTCAACTTTGATAAAAGTCATTGTCATGGTAAGACAAATTCATCATTCTTGGCATGCTATAAAATTATCTGTGAGCTTATACAGGGTGGGTGAAATGTTTGGAAACGGCTTCATATTTCTTGTACAAAGGTAATTTGACGGTAGGTGACACTGGAGTTCGTACTAAAATTAAAAATACCACTTTTCTATGACCTCAAAAATCTGGTCTGCCATCCCGAATTCGCCATTCTGGATCTAACTTCATTTTTTCAAATGGGAAGATGAAGATGAAGAAGGAGGAGAAGAAGAACAAGTTGGAGATGGAGAAGAGAGATTGAAAAGATGTAGATGAAGGAGGAGGATTGGAAGCTATTCCATGTATTTCAATAGTCGCAGTTTTATGCGACCTGGGATGTCCTAGTGAAGAAGAAGATGAAGATGATTATTCGACAATCAGCATTATATTCGATTTTCAATTAATAATTCTGGTGATGAAGTGCATTTCATGATCCTATAGAAAATTGCAATGGCTTTTCGCTATTCAAAGTTGCCTCCTCGGTTGATTGTAGCCTACAATAGAGTATCTGTATTGTTGTATAATATATCTGATTATTACTAAAAATATGATACAACGTGATTCACAGAACAGTAGAATACCCAAAGCTTGATTGCCTTCAAGTAGTTTATGCTGTCATAGTCTTGTAGCAATTATGTTGGGTTGCATCAACTACATTTTGTATTAAATGATCTTATTTGATTTGTACTGATCCTTGATCAAAATTGACTTTGCTTGTTGCTACTCATTTCAATTTACTTAACAAATGATATGGATATTTCAAAAAGAATCAATTCCTTTCTAATTTTCATGGAAATTATTGGTATGTAAAATAATCCAAACAACAAACAATTTTTCTACTAGAATTTCACACGTTGAAGAGTGGGCCTAACAGTAAGTCAACACAACATTCTGAGTGTGATGTCTGCAGTCCCCACCTCGTATGTCGGTTAGAGTTTGGAACTGTTAAACGAGCAGTCAAAAAACAGTAACATGTTCATTACTCGGAAACGGAGCCGAACAATGCTCGGCTTTTGCTTTTCTTTACTTAGCATTCCACATTTTCCAACAAATTACACATCGGTTGCAGGAGTTGGGAACGGGTTAGGTTATGTATGGCAGTAGTAGGCTACCTGCTGTAAAGCCAGACCAAGTTTTGTTTTATTAGCGTTACGCTTCGCCATAGTGGCTGAACTCGGGTCTGTCGTTAATTACTTCAAAACTTCATCCTCAAACAGTTTCCGAAAATTTAGCCAGATACTTTAACATCTCTTTTCACCTGTATTTATGTACCATAACGATTCAACAGAATTGCTAGAATTTATTTAAAACTTATAATGTTATTATGTGAATTTATATGGGTTGAAGTGGAGGGAAGCCGCTTGGAACCTCTTGTTACGGACTGTTCATTATGATAAAATGAACATTTACTCCATTGTACTCAATTTTGAATTGTATTTGGACTGTTAATTATATGAAATTAGATTATCACATTGCACCTAATCCAGAGTGAAGTATGATAATTAATTTCTCGTTTTTGGAAGAAAGGAAGAATACTGATGAAATATTGATGATAGGAATGTTATGAATAAAAGCACAGAATGTCTCCAACAATTTTCTTAATAGGGTAGAATCATTAAAAGACTTTCAAAAGAATTAGAATAAAGTATCAAGTTTAACTCAGTAGAATTATCATATTAGATTTGTGTGTTATCAGATTGGTGAAATTAGTACACGTTTTTATTGGTAACAACGGATCCTTCCTCCACAATATTCAATCACAGAATATAATCATGATCATTTTCTCTTGACGCATATTCAATTTATTTTTTCAAATATTATTACGGTTATTTTATATTGACACTTTATTCACTTCAGACATTTTTGCGAAATTCATTTTATTTTTTTAAAATCTTAACGTGCAAGGATAGCAAATAGAAAATATGTTTATTGTGTGTGGCTTAAATATTGCAAATACAATTTCCCATGTACTTTACGTATTTACTCTGGAAACCAGATATCTAACTGATGATCGGTTGTGCAGAATACAATAGGCTGAAAAAACGCCTGGGGCAATAATTTGGAACTGTCGTGAGTAATAATGATGTAATCTGTGAAAATAGCTGTCAGGTCTTTGCAGGGCGTTCATTCAAGTGAATGACTCCATGATCTGGAAAAGTCAATCTTTTATGACGTAAGCCAAAACTGAATTTTCTTCCCAAGCGAAAAACATCCACATACACACGCACACATGCAGTCACAAAATTATACCCCTTATTGAACGATAATAATATTCGCCAGGCTGTGAAATGTATGCGCATTTGGAGTTTATCGCTTTCATGATTGCTGGTTGAGTGAGAGAGAGTGAAAGCGCGAGAGAGAGAGTAGAAGAAAGAGAGAAAGAGAGAGAGAGGGAGTGAGTGGGAGTGCGAGAGGAAAAGCAAATCGCAATTTTCTGTGGAAGATTGGGTAAAATCTTGCATGCCAATCTCCGTTCCATAAACCGAGTCATGGTCCAATTCCCTGATCTTCTAAGTCCATTTCACTTCGGCTAATTGAACGCTGAATAATCATTCGAAAGCTGTTATGAATAGCGTGCCATTTCGAAATGAACGGTTCTCTTTTCTTCATATAGCTTATTCGATCACTGTGTCTGATAGAATGAGAGTTCAAGCATCTGCTTATTCTTGCTGAATAGAATGAGAATTCAAGCATCTGCTTATTCTTGCTGAAATGGAAAATTCAATTGTAGCAATAATTCACTAGATGGAGAATATTACTTCTTACAGAATTGAAATACATAATAATGTTATATGCTCAAGTTAATTCTCTTTTTCTCTTTCAATGTGCATGCAGAACATTTTTGTGAAAAGAAAAGTTCTTAATCTTTATTAATCACCAAGATACATGCAATACCGTGAACCTCTACAAATTTCGGCCGCCATCTTGGTTCTTTCATGGTGGCGAGTATTTTTGAGTTGACCACCATCGATATTCTGATCCAGCAAGTCCTAAGGAAGAGATTGATACAATTTCCATGTCTGTATCTCCAAGGAATCACGAAAAAATTGATTTTATATTTCTTGCTTATGATCTCATGAGGGTTGAAAAAGTGTTTGCTTCCAGTGCAAGCCTTCTTTCCGAATGGGCTGGTGTCAACAATAGTTGACGTACAGCCTAAATAGACATATCATTATTAAGGAGAGTTTGCGTACGCGGCTGACTGGCCATAATGAATTTTCTCATTATACTAGTCCTAATGAAGATATCTGCATAGATTTCAGAGCTCTATAAAAGATTTTCCCACGGAAGGCCTTTTTTGGTACATTTGCCCCCGGACTAATAGGTATGTTTACAGTGAAGGCTGCATTGTAGAGTAGAGCTTGCTAACAATCACTTGCATTAGATCAACTGTGCAAGGACTATGTACTGTATCTAGAATGTGCGCGTTCACTAACAGATCTAGCAAGCGCTTGAAACCCGTTTTCTAGTGCTCCTACCCTTTCTCCACAAAGTAGAATTCTCCCTTTCAGAGACCTTGCCGTTCTCGGAATAATAGTCCGATAGATTACTTGTTATGAGAGCTGCCACGTTGATTGAAATACTAAACGGAATTGTTATTCGGTCAAAATATCACGTGCACCTGTACCAAGAACCACAGTCAAGGGTCATGTTTTGCAATGTGTTATAATGAATCCATCCAGCTAGTATTTCGACAGATGGCCGAGAGGCAGTAAGAGAGAGAGAGCAAGAAGGATTTAAAAAGAGCGTGAGAGGAAGACTGAGAGAGAGGTTGTGTGATATTAGGAGAAAGGGAGAGAAGGACTCATGTCATATGGTCATGCATTACCACAAAGCACAACTATGGTTTGTAGTGCATGTTGCCTATGCTGCCCCTGAAACTAGCGTAGCCATACTAGTAAGTGTTGACTGTTGTAGTAATAATACACTAGAATGGTTTGCAGTGCATTTTGCCTATGCAGCCCCTGATACTAACATACCTATTATACTAGGGTTGACTGTTGTATTATAAAGGTATACAAGTCTTTACAAACGTCAAGGCCTAGCTCGTGGTGAATATTTATACAAATAGAACTATATAGAAATGTTGAGGACGAAGCTGAGGCAAGCAAAACCGCTGCTAGATGGTCTCCTACATGATTTAACGCTCGCTTCTGCTCTTCTATTCTGTCGTAGTCGGCTTTGTTTTGTCGGTGGCTGCATTGGTTTGCTGTGTAGACCGCTGGGAATGTATATGTGGTGAAGATAGTTTCACAATGTTCAGAATTCTCATCATTCCTTTTGCATCGATATGGCCGGCTATAGTGGAACTAACATTCGAATATCCTTGAATTCAAATACAGTATAATTCGAAATAGAATTGAAATGTAAAAGGAAATCAATTCTAGGAATAGAATAGACTCTCAAATAGAATTTTAGAAATACAATTATGGTTACAGAATCATATTCATGGTAATAATAATACTTACATAATCATGTAATCATGAACTCAATTATCACACGATTCAACTTCAAATATTATTCGAAATAACTGATTTGTGTAGAAATGATTCGCATGTCTACATTGTATATTTACAGTTTTTTCTTTTCTTGTTTTACTTTCAAAACACTTTTCTGAAAAGTGTAATTTCAAGATTCCGTCTTGTTTAGTTTCACACTCTATAACTTACATAATTTGTATCTGATACTACTATTTGATAGTTTCAATCGTATTCCACAATTTACTACTGTAGTAAGGTTTTTGGATGCAGATCAAAATGTGTGTACACTTTTTGAAGAACACGATATGGTAGGATATTCTGTTTAATTACTAAAGAAAATATTCATCATAGAATTCAATAAAATATATTGTCTTTGGTGCTGTAACTGAGTTTGTATTTTATTCCAGTTATGCTACAGTTGTGGAAACTTATATATTCATTGAGTTCAAACTAAAAATTTATTCATTCAACGGTTACAAGCAAACTTACAAATAACAATCTCACCCTAGAACAGAAATTGTTTGAAAAAATTCTTATCGACAGTATCTATAAATATGTCCTAGCTTTGAGTAGCTCATGGAAACTGAGTGTGGGACAACAAACTAATATTAATGATTGCCATTAATAATTCAATTATTCATGAAAATGTTTTTCTAATTCATTTTACTTTTTTTCATTCTGCGACAGAAA
The DNA here is from genome assembly GCA_017141395.1 of Laodelphax striatellus. Classification (NCBI taxonomy): domain Eukaryota; kingdom Metazoa; phylum Arthropoda; class Insecta; order Hemiptera; family Delphacidae; genus Laodelphax; species Laodelphax striatellus. The sequence goes on along the minus strand of CM029535.1, from coordinate 26,241,754 downwards.
TTACAAACTGATGTTTGCAATTTCTCCTTATCATTGAACATTGGTGTATCAACTAATTCTTCATAGTTTAGTTCCTTTAAAACTTTTAAAATTGTTCAAACTTAGTTTCCATCAACAAAAAACAGAAAAATTCTTTTCGAGAGAACTGATAGATAAATCAGCACGTGTATTCTCATCCCAGTGGAAGGAGAAGATTTCAGTTGGATACGTAATAAAATTCCCACGCGAGGAGCAGTAGCAACAAAATTTGAAATGATAGAAGAGAAATCGAGAATATTATAGAGCACAAAGCATGTGCACGTGCAGTTGCATTGCAGACTCGTGGAGCTTCTACATTGTACAAAGAAACTGCCTTTGTTCGTGCTTTTCAACAGATACTCTTATTGATAGAGTGATATCTGTACTCGGTTTCCAATCAGTAATGCTTGGGTAAAGCTGTTTTTGAACAGAATTCAGTGCAACCATTCAGTTCAATCATTTTGGAATATACAGTAATTCAATATTCTTTCTAGATATATTTGATCCTTAAAATGGAAAAAGTATCAGGTTTTGTGTTGATAGGGAATACCTACTGTATCATCATTTGAATTGTGTTGGAAAATACGGAGAGGAGCAAAATTATATATTATTGACTCATGTCATCTAAATATTAATGAATCATTTGCTTTTTCTGATCATCTGAATATAAGAAGAGGTGTTCATAAAGGATCAGATGTTGATATTGTTCCGGTTCCTTATAAAAATGATACATGAATCCCAGAAAAATTGTCATCAAAAGTAGGGTTCACCGTGCATGAAATGGGGTAGTCGGTTTCTTTTTTTATGTTGTATTTAAATAGTCCTGGGATGTTGAATCATCCTTGACAACCTTTCGGATCACCCCCAAAAACCGTGAAAATGTCGAAATTTTCCTCTTTTCTCATGTATGGCCAATTTTGACCCTGAAGCATAATTTTGTCTTGAAAAACTGTGCTTATCATTTTTTAAGTGAATTATATTACCTACAATTCAAGACCAAGACGGGTATTGTGGGCCCGACAGTTATCGGAAAAGAATGTGAACGCATCATCAATCAAGTTGATTTTACAATAGAGTGTTTCACTATATTACGTGCACTCAGATACTGACATACAACGCTATCTATAAGAATATTCGAGTATGTTGAGTTTTACTGTTTAATCATAATTTAATTTATATATTATAATAATAAATTATAAATATTATGATTGTTTCATTCGAGTTACCCTTTTTAGAAGATCATAATTTCTGGTCGGCTTGGAGTCAATACAGTATATCATATTCCAACACTAGTGTAGGAAATTGGGGATGAAAAATTGACTCGCAAACAACATAATGGGAAACGTTTGTGTGTCTCTAATTCTCTGTACGTCATTTTCAAACATCCATTAGCGTGCTAGTGTGGGAAAGTTCTTTTTCAAGCCTTTAGGCCTGCCTAAATAAATTCAGTGCTAAATCGCATACGATTGGGAGGATTCCAAGTGGCCGTAAATAAACCGAGAAAACGTTTTTCCGCTGATAGATTCTGTCGGTTTTACGCCTGGCTTAAGCGAGAAAAGCCAACGCAAATGTTTCATTTTGAAGTTTTCCTCATATATCTCTTGGAAGAAAAAACATGAAGAAGAAATAGTGCACTGAAAAAGTTGACTGGAGCATTGCCCGGAGGAGCAGATATTTCTCAGTGGAACTTTGACTTAATATCCTCTATTAACATAAATAATTCGCATCGCTCCAAGGTTTTTCCGGAATTAGCATAATGACATCCGCACAGATAGCACATTCCGAGCGGCCGTTAGAGGAAAATTCGCAAAGATTTTGCATCTTAGCCCTGCTATCTCGACTTAATCTGCAGCTACTATCCGTTTCAGAGTAGTTTTTGCCAATGGGCTGGATTTGCACTGCATTCGAAATAACTGACAGCATTCAAGAAAGTTATGATGAGCTTGCTGATAGCCCAGCTCATTCCAGCTTGCTTCGAAATGGTTTTTCAATATGATACTTATCTATTCTCAAACAAAGAGCATGGTAGGTGAATGATGAGAATTGTCTCACCTTAATAGCCTACTTTTACAAAACACGGACCTATTGAATACATAATACAGTATCATTGTAATGTAATCTATGTTGTATACAGAAAGCGATGATATAAGTATAGAGTATAAAGTGAAATCTTTAACAATATATTATAATGGAGTAATGTCATTAATGAAGAGCACATGCTAAAAATTGCCAAGAGATTACGTTATTCTTTTGGAAACAATGATATGACATGATTAAATATTGTACTTTTCTGATAAAGTTTCGGAACATATCACTCTGATGAAGAACTGAGAGATAGTTAAAAAATGTTTTGATAATTGTCATTATTTGGTTTGACTCCATTTCACGTATCTGAGTCACTCAAAGCCTGAGAATTGATCTTTTTACAATCAAAGTTGCTGTTCAACATCATCACCATCCCATTATCCATGCACAAAGAACTTATGTGGGCATCAAACTTAAAAATAAAAGAATTAATAAAACGAAATAAAAATATTGAGAAATTCAACTTACTTATGATTTTACTTTGCTTTGTAACTTTTGTGGAGCCTGATGAATATTTTATTCCCAAACATGATAAATATATCTTATTTTTTCAAATATGAGATAAGACTACTAGATAATTTGATGTTAGTAGCCTACATAAGATTATTGAAGGTGAATTTTGAAAAATATCAGTATTTTTTTGAAGATTGCTACCCAACGAACCAACATTTGAAATCTCAGTTCAAGAAGGTGATTCATTTGCAAATATTAATTATTCGTGATTAATAACGGCACATTTCCGTATGGAATGTAATCCACCCGTTGCACAAGTGGAGTTTAGTGGAGGGTAGTTGCTGACCTCATTTTAGAGCAAAAATGATTAAAAATCTCCATGCTAAGCGACTAGCATTAGTGCCGCTCGTAAAGAGAAATCTCATTAGTTTCCCATGGAATATCTTATTTCAGCAGGAAAATGGTCGTATATTACGCTGCAAGAGGTTGGTATTGCGCTTATAGTTTTACCAACTGTAACAAGGAAAATTATATTTTTGTTAGATGAAAAAATGTGAAAGAGATTTATTGTATGTAGTTACACAAGTATCTCTCAAGTAGTATTTAGTATCTCTCGACTAAATTCCGATTTATGAGATTAGGTTTTATCACTCTATTATTTTCGGTTGAAATAATGATTGGTTTAGATTTCAGATTATTTCATAAACAACACAAATAAGTTCTGGAGATATTTTACAAATTTTTACTAAACATGAAACATTACAAGAGGTGATTACAATAAGTTATCTGAAAATATAAAATATAGAAGCATGCAGTGGAGCTTTACCTCTCGATATGCAATCTTGTACAAACCATAATGAAAATGGAAATACAACATTAATGGCAAGTGGTTAGTAGTATTATTCTACAAATTTCATGGAGCATGAACTGTAATAGAGTTCTTTCATTCAATAATACAATTTATAAGATGGAACACGTTTTGCAATATAATAAGTTTTCAACTTTAATGAGTGTATAATCCGAATATGATATAATATATATGGACATGAGAATATCATATTTATTGTTAGTTGTTGTTAGTTAGTTGTTGGATGAACCGAAAAAAATGGCAGATGGGATGCGGGAAACGGCTGGAGCTGTAAAATTAACTCGCTTACTGTATATAATATATATACGTATATAGTATATTGTTAGTTGACCTTAGTTGGTGGCGGGGGAAGAGTTACGGTAGGAAGCTATCTATATTGCATTAATATTTTCCTCAATAATACTTCTAAAATTAATCAATCTATTACTGCCAAGAATGAAAAAATCTGACAATCAAGCTAAAAAGAACATTGAAAGCTGCTCAATTTTATTCTTTCATCAACAATATTAAGAGAATAATTGCTTCCTCATAGACTGAGGAAAAAATTAAGTAGGAGAACTCTATAAAAAAATCAAGATGCTTATTTGTGATGAGGTGAGATTTTCATAGTATTTCATGAGGAGAATGGGTATTTCATATAAATTTAAGGTACCTATTTAGTATCATATACAATAATGAGAAAAATGAATTAAGTAGATACTTGATAAAATGAAATTTGTGTTCTGGTTGCAGGGTGGGCGATAGCTGCCGAAGAAAGAGATTGGAAATACAGACTTTCCATCTACTACACAAAACCGCAAGACTCAGGTGTATTCACTTGTGCCTCTCCTCGCGGTCTTACCAATAGCATAACGCTTAGAATAACAGGTACAGTCATTTCCAAAACAACTTTGAAAAATCATAATTCAAGTTTTCCAGTTAGCAACTAGTCGTGAATACATGTATAGTACTGTTTTCTTCTCTTTTTTTTAATTTGGCGAGTGGCGAATGACTTTCATTTAACGTTTCTGGATGATGTTATGTTGAATTTTTCCCACATAAATACTGTATAATATAACAGATAAAAAAAATTAAAAATCAAATCAACAGAACATCACACGTTACAATGGAAAAGTTAAATGAAACTCATTCACCATCTACCAAATTGAAAAAATACTACTTACATATTATCTCCATGAATTTTTAAATTTACTAGTTGAGTAAAATACATCCATTATTTTCGGTCTATCTCACTCATTCTCACCACTGTACATTGAATGTGAATGTATATCCTTCTACATACCGTGCTTCTCACTATTTCTCCCAACCCCCAAGGTCAAGTGTTGATGAAAAGGATTTCTTTGTATCTCCTTTTCCAAGAATGGACATTCATATGTCCAAACTTCGCCTTTTCATCTAGATAACTCATAATTATTAAATCATCAGTATAGTTTTGCTTCATATCTACTCATGGCATAATTTATAAGCTAATGTAAATTTGACGAATAATCAATATTGTATATTTGTTATTATAATCTAGAACTTAAGCCGTCATATTTGTTATCTAGATGAATAAAGTAATAAATCTAAATCTAAATCTAAACCCCCTCACAGTTTTATTGAAATATTTCAATTGAAAATTTAATATTGGAATCATTGTCTCTAATTATATTAACTTTAACTGAAATGAGTTATAAAATAACTGGAATATTGTTGATTGCAGCGGTGCACTGTGAGTCGCTAGACAGACAACTGGAAGCCGACAAACAGTTGAAGGGTCGCGTTGAGGGCACCCGACTGGGCCAGTCAGCCATCTTCCAGTGTCCGGTCGGATTCCGGCTCAACGGAACTGCCAATCTCACCTGTCAAGCATCCGGTCAGTCTCTATACAACTATTATCTACTATCAGTTCATTAAGAATTTTGAATACCATTGGTACCATTGATTGAATTTATACGAATGAGGAGATTTTTGCTGCTATGGTGAAGAGGGGGCAAAACGATTTTTCTCTATTTTCCAACCGATATGGCACAACATTTTTTCGAAAAATCTGCAGAATTGTACAACCTTAAAAATGAGATTTTTCAACTTATAATAGCACTATAAGTTGATGAACATAAGTTTCGATGAATTAAAACATTTTTAAAAGTGATGATCAATTTTTTTTTAAGCAACACCAACAATTCTAGCAATGTTTACCTTAAATTTAACACTTCCATACATTTCCAGCTTTTAAAAAAGCTTGAACTGCGGAATGCCAGTATTCATGATTTTTCCACCTTCAAACCTATAAGTATGAATAGTTTAAGTCTTGATAGACGAATACTATTACTTAAAGGAATAGTTTATGAGTAGTAATAATTTTCAGTTTTGATAGAAGGCTATCAAGTGAAAAAATATACAGTAATATAATATTGGAAATTATATCCAATTGGACTATCCATTGAACAAATTTTCATTGATACTAAAATTTGCAAAAATTGGGAAACAATGTATCCTAGAGGATAGACTTGATTGAAAGTTAATAGCCAATCTAATTCTCTTGATATTTTCTGTGAATACTGTAGAAGAAAGCAAAATACTCATAAAATAAGATTCACTCTGTGCTATTCCAGTAGCCCTCTAAATTATTTATCCTCGAATTTTTACAATGAGACCCCTCGATTAATCGTCAATAAAACGACCCGGAGAGCCAAAGAGCTTGATGTTTTACTCAAGCCTATCAAGTTACACAGCTCATCTTGAGAAAGTATCATGTCACAAATTCCATCTTGTCATTATCAAGAAATTATCATGACTGAAAATGAAAGCGCATTCCATTCATCCACTTACATCACACACATTCAATTGTTCTTAGTATATGAGAAAGGCATCTCCTCAGCCCACTTCTGAGATTTTGAGTAGAGACTCTTGCAGCACTCATCTCAAAAGGACTCCAATTCTAATACATGTGATGAAATCCATGTTCACTCACACTGAAGCAAAGGATTGAACCGACTCAACTGCAGTAGTCTACTCGATCTTATTAAATTCGACGAGCACACACAATCATCCCTGGGATAAAGCGGCGAGCCGGACAGGGCGCGTTATTTCATTAAATTGCGCCACTAGCGACTTCAAAGCCGCTAGTCGCAAGGTTATATTGCCAGCAATAAACCGGCTCTCATTTGTCATCCAAAATAGACGACGTTTGACGTTTGCCGCTGAGAAGAAATGATTGTAATACGATGGATGTAGACGCTCGTGTTTTATGTTCCATTTGGTACTCCGAAATAATAAAGCTTCCCGTTTGAAAAGGGATGGCTGAGAGCGACAGGCTTTCATTTTCTAATCTTCCAGCTACGGCTTTTTATTTGGCTCCTTTATGATAGAACATTCCCACGTCGTTTCCACTTTCATGAATGTAATACAACTCCTATGAATGCAAAGCTATGAAATTTGTAACGTGGAATATCAACTATGATTTGGGAATCTATGGTTGTAGGTAATAAGGAACGGTAATCATAATGCTATTAAAATTAACGGTCAAACTATTAATTCAAGATCCAACTGATGACCATTCAAATGCGATTCATGTTTGAGTGGTATGGAGGACTATTTAGTCCTTACTCCGCAGTTAAAGTATAATTATTTCAATTTCATTTCATTCAATGATACCTCACTAACATCAATTTGAAATGCTATCATTCTATGATATGGAAGTATTAAATGAATTGGTAGTTTTGATACTGGTTACATGATTCTCAATCTTGGAAGAACGAAAGATGAGGCGGCAGTGCATCTATGTATTTCATAGATGTACCTATTGTATTATGAAACACCATTTGTTATTTATTTATATTATCGAAATGTGAAGCCTATTGATCGATTTGGGAGCTTGTCTCCCACTGGTTTGATAGACAAAGAATAATAAAAGGCATTCAACCGATAGATTGATTATTACTAATCTACTCCTACCAACTACTAATATTTCGTATAATGTATTCAGGTAGTTATATTATAATATATTTATATAGATGCACTGCTGCTTTAGTTCCAGTTTTTCTAAGATCGATAAATCTAATAATTTATCGACCTAAACGATTATTCCGCTGTTTCAATGAAAGATTCTGTTAGCCAATTTCTTATTTTATTTTCTTGAGAGATGCCGTGGAAATATAAAATGAAATAGAATACCACAGTTCAAATTTGTCAATTCCACTGTTTACTTCGTGCTCTGAAAACACAGTACTGAGAGCATCAGAATTATAAATGAAGAGACAAGATGTTATTTATTACAAAATGGCGATTTAAACAGAAAACATAATTGAAGAAATAAATCAGTATTAAATAAGAAAAACAAAGGAATAAACTAATACTGTAATATCTGCCTAACAAGTTATGATAATAGTTGTATTGATTGAAATGAATTTGGTCATTCAAACTCAACTGTTGATCATCTTTTGTTACCCTAAGAGCTTGTTATTAAAATGCAGAAACTCAACATTTTCCTCGGCCTTGAACTTATGATTATATTCCAATCTTTGATATGTTCTTTTGAGCGTCTACCAATAGCGGTACTCTACCGTTAGTATGTCAAAGAGTTTATTAAATTACTTTCAAGCTATTATGAAACCTTTTTTTATAAAACCGATGAACCTCTTCTATAGGTTTTTTATCAGTTAAGTAATTCAACCGCAATGTAGTCCCCTACAACAATACAATGAAAGTTGAAATACGTGTCATTGTCCCGAAAACGCACGTAGACAAATAACTCCATTCTACTCGCATATTCAGGGTTATAACATGAACTTATTAAATAATAACAAGTAGATGCAAATTCCTGGCTGCCTTCTAAGGTCGCTCGCTGTCAATGGTGTTTGCCGGCAATCCTTCCATAATCTCTTTGGCAGGACCGCTAACAAAATTTGAGCCGCTGAAGAGACGACGACGACAACAAAAAGCAATCATTATCGTCTTCTTTGTTCTTATACTCTACTCCCTCTCATCTTTCTTCCACTTCTTCTTCTTACTCTCCTCCTCCTCTTCCTTTTTTTTATTTTCTTCTTCTTACTCTCCTCCTCCTCCTCGAACTCCTCCTTCTCCCTCCTCCTCCTCCTCCCTCCTCCTCCTCCTCCTGCTTCTTCTTCTCCTCTTCTTCTTCTTCTTCTTCTTCTTCTTCTTCTCTTTTTCTTCTTCTTCTCTCCTCCTCCTCCTTCTTTTCTTCTTTCTTCTCCTCCTTTTTTCTCCTCTTTCTTCTTTTTACTTCCTCTTCTTCTTCTTCTTCTTCTTCTTCTTCTTCTTCCTCCCTTCTTCCTCTTCTTCATCTTCTTCTTCTTCTTCTTCTTCTTCTTCTTCTTCTTCTTCTTCTTCTTCTTCTTCTTCTTCTTCCTCTTCTTCTTCTTCTTCTTCTTCTTCTTCTTCTCCTCTTCTTCTTTCTTCTTCTTCTTCCTCTTCTTCTTCTTCTTCTTCTTCTTCTTTCTTCTTCTTCTTCTTCTTCTTCTTCTTCTTCTTCTTCTTCTTCTTCTTCTCCCTTCTCCTTCTTTGTCTTTTACTTTCTCTTTCTTCTTCTTCTTCTTCTTTTCTCCCTCTTCTTCTTCTTCTCCTTCCATCTTCATCTTCTTCTTCTTCTTCTTCTTCTTCTTCTCCTTCTTCTTTTTCTCCTTCTAATCTTTTTTTTTCTTCCCCTCCTCCTCCTCCTCCTCTTCCACTTATTCCTTTTCCTTCTCCTCCTCCACCACCTCCTCTTCCTAATCCTCCTCCTCATCGTCCTCCTCCTCCTCTCTCTTTTTCTTCTTATTCTTTTTATTTAATTTTAATTATTTATTTCAGACTCTCGTCTTTCAACCAAACATGATCATAATCTTGGTTCTTGAATTTGACTCAATCATACCCTCTTGTTCTCTTCTACCCGTATTTACTATCTCTCTCATACCCTTCCTCTTTCTTCTCCCATTCTCACACCCTCTCTCTCTTTCTTTCTCGTTAGTCAACCTTTGCTCTGGAGAGCACCATACACCGGCTGCTTGTTTATAAAATTGAAAATGTAAGCGGAAGAGCGTCGAACGCATATCCGGGGGATGACAGGGGAATTTGACAGGGTTGACAACACCCTTCCTTGTTTCCATGGAGAGAGAAGTGGGTGGGAAAATTTATTCCATGTTATTCCGACCACACCAACACTCTCGCACTCACTCATGCCTTGATCTCTTTTCTCTTTCACCTTTTTAATTTGGTGTCGCAGCTCCCCCGAAAACTCTAAAAAGCTTCCCCAGTGATGAGTTTGTGGCCGTGCAAACTTTCAGCAGGCGTTTACCATGGGGACCGGAGCTTCTCCAAACGAGATGCAATGTGTAGACTTCAAAGCTAGTTGATTTGTCTTCGATTTCGGTGCTCTAAACAAATGTGGGGAGAATGGAAAGGCGTGAAAATACCAGCTAACACCTCATTCCCTAAAGGATAATCAGGGAAGCCTTTCACCTCTTGGAGGGAAACTTGACTTTCAACCAAAAGTAGCGTTTTATCTCACAGTCATGGAGGCATTATTTTCTTTTGAAATTGCCACTACGTTCATGTGATGCTCCTCAAATCGTTACCTCATGACTTGCGTAGTGATGTTTTGTTTTTCTATAGGCTTACTGTCTATTATCCGGTTTGACTTGACAAACCATACTGATAACACATAATCTATAAACTAAAATAAAATACTATATGATATTGTCAATTGCACTACTTTATCAATAGAAAGTAGTGGAATTGCCAATATCATTTTTGTTTTATTTCATCATGGAGTTCCACAACATCAACAATAATTCTACAAATGAGTTAATCTTTTAACAGTAGAACAGAGTAACTATTGAACATATTGCACAAAATCATAAAACAGAAGAAGTTTTGAGTTAACACCTGTTTTTCCTGCCCGTCCTACTTCTTGACCAATCTCACATCAAAAGCCTGATGTCGGACAAAACTTGAATTGATTGATTAGTTTCGTGATGAATTCAAAATTGCAAAAAGTATATTACAACTCTTTTGAAGGCTTGCGTGATGTGTTGTCACGCTGCATGTGATCTATCACACTGAAACTTCTGTTGGCTATGAATTTTCCATAAATAAGGTCCCTCTTTCAAAATTCAGAAGCACTGGAGCATAGCTGGGAAGCTATAGTGTTCTTTTATGCTGGCCAAAATGGAAGATTGATCGTTGAAATCTGTTGCTCATGCCGATGCATCACCTGTGCATTGAATACTGACACAGTTTCAGTGTTGTTACTAACATTCTGAGAAAATGGAGTGGGCTTTTAGTCAAAGCAATTCACGAGAATTTATTTCGACAAGATATCATAGAAGCACTCTAGTCAGACTTGCTCCCTTGAATTGAATCTAGCTAAAATGAGAAAATACAATTTAAGAATCATATCTATCCTGATTGAAGAAACTGGGAATATACCATGTTTTTGGGAGTTTGGAAATTCCAAGTTCAGATATTTATTGAAATCTGAATCATTGATATCATTCTTCACAATGATATCCATTCACAAATCATATTCTGGGAGAATGAATTTGAATACTTATTAATTCGAATACCTGAATTAAAATACTAATTCATCTGTATGATGAGGAGAAAACCTATCGAATTGAAGATTCAAAGAAACTCTCAATTGATTCCAAAAATCTCTTATTTTAATGAGATTCAAGGCAATGATAATATGAATGAAGATATTTTATTTTGAGGATTTTCTGATATTTCCAGTTTGAGGAATATCATTTGTTTATTAGTATCTTTATTCGTTTGCATTCAGAATAAAGAAAAGTTTGTTACTCTATTCTATCATTACAGCATCATGGAGTCGATTATCTTTGTACATCATTTTCATGAAATGAAGATGATGAAAATACGAAGTTTATAAGAACTAAAAACTTTATAAAAATTCTTATTGTCACATCAGAATTGGAAAAAGCGGATCACTCTGAATATTTTTATCTTGACTAAGATTAGATAAGAATATTTACAACATTCGTAGTTTAAAAGGCATAACGTAGTTAGTAACAGAAGTTATTATGATCATTATCTAAGAAAAATTGTTATCAAGGTATTGTCATGACGGGTGAGTACTTCTAACATTGAACGTACCTTCGCAATGATACTACAGCTTTTGAAACATCAAAATGACAATCTCCGGGCCTCAAAGCGAAAGTTTTCAACAGAAACGAGATCAAGCTTGATAACCTTGTCAACTTATTCTGAGTACAATTTATCTTTGAGATTGTCATCATTATAAACAAGAAACAGGAAGCTATTATGCAAAATGATATGAAGTTGCCCTAGGCCGATGAGACGAGCAAGACTTGAAAGAAGATTATAGCCTGCAAAGTTCGATAAGTTGCCTCACATATTTCTGTTCCACTTTTGCCCTTGTTTAATCGAGTTAACAGGCTTTGCAGCAACTTTGGGGAAACGCGTTGATCGACTTGCCTACCAAGTTTGCTAACTTCAAAAATTTGAATTATCAACGCTGAAATGTATTCAGAGCACTTTAATGCCGCGACAAAAGCCGACAAGTTTTTCAATCATTAGTGAACTAAGAAGATGAGACTAGAATTTATTAAAGGGAGGGAAACTGGAAAGTAAACTGAGCGACCTACAAACAAGAGACTAAAATTGATTCGAGAGAGCAAACCTGAAAAGAAACTGTGTCACAACTATGTTTATACTACTGGAAGATTCAAATTCCACAGAAACAAAATTATAGTTATAAATATATTCATTCTTAATAATTTAATTACTACTTCTGAGCCATGCCACAATTTTTCATCATTGAACAATCGAATAAACATAATTAAATGTTTGACAAATAACTTATTAAGACTTCTATTATTTTGGCATTCAGAAATTTTGACATTTTTTCTATGATATTTTGTCTTTGATCTTTCATTTTTGACATTTTGTCCAGTAATCTTCGAAACCATCTTCATCATCTAATTTTGTTTATCTTTCATCCAAAGGATAACTTGAGAACGTAAACCTGATGATAGCATGTATTATAATATTGACACCATATGCTTCACTTCAAAATCAAAAACAAAATCACATTTATTTACCATGAAATAACAGAACATATAGATAAAATGCATAAGATAGGAATTTAAATAATTATAATATAGACTTAGTGGCGAAACGTGGTATACTTATTTGGTCATCATCCTATAGGAAATATACCCGGCGATGACCAAATAAGTATACCACGCTTCGCCACGGTATAGACTGATTAATTGATCCTAGTTTCTTTAAATATGGATTTAATATAGATTATCGAGTTTGCAAGCTTAAATCATTAACTGTTCTGTTCTAAAAGGGATCCAACACTGTGTATTTTTCATGGTGAATAAAATATAATATTTTCTCTGAGAGGAATTCATGTAAGAGGTTATGAGGTGGGGGAAAGATACTGGATTTCCCAGGGTTCCCGAGGATGGAATATTAGTGTTCCAACAACAAACAACACTTAGGCGTTTCGGCTCAGTTTGCTTACATCCGGAACAGGGAATAACTCTCTTGTTTTCAGCGCTAATGTGTACCTACTGTGAATAAACATCTATTTTCGCAGCGCTGAGGGCAAGATTCTTTATTAAGTTTTCAAAAAATCTGATGTAGCGCACTCGCACAAATCTTCTCGCCATCATGATATTCCCAATTCTACAATTATCACGTTCAAAATTGATCATCAGTCTGAAAAACATATTGAGCTTATTGAGTTTGATATTGGAAAAATAAATGAATTGAATCAATACCGTAATGATTGCTCTTTCATTTATTTTCATATCATCACAATCGTCAAGTCGTTACTATCTCAATTATTAATAATCTCTTCCCCTTATCTTTTAATACATTCGTCTTTACATAATATTTGTAATAGTTCACGTTATCAAGGTGTACAGTATTCAATGTTCCATCATAATAATTACATTAAGGAGGAAAAATATTGTTACAATGTGTACATTAATCGGAGAGAATTGAAAATATCGTGTCATTGCAATATTGTGATTGTAATTTTGAGAATGTGATGAGCTCTATTGTGGAATCGAAGAATACTTGCATCAGGCTGCAGGCAACATCCATATAAGTATCCTAATGACTGTATATGACTATCAAGTTGAAGAAGAAATTAAATCTGAAGCTGATTTGAAATGATCAAATTCCAATCTATTAAAATTTTCCAAAATTAAAAGTTTATGATTTCACAAATCACAATGTTCTTCTCATTCTAGTAAATTATAACAGGGATAAGCTTGAAGAATAAAAAAGAAGATTCCTTACATGTTTAGTTTACCAGAGATTGATAATGGTGTAACAACCGAAACCGGTATCTCGTTATTTTAATAAATTTGTAGATAAGACAACTTCGAGTCTTTCCATTGAATATGGACTATCACAAAATCACTTCTACCACTACCCAACAAGTTAAAAGTTGAAAAAGGAGATTGTTTTGTGAAATTAAGTAAGTGCTTCTAGAATAAAATTGGAAAGAATTTAAATGCAGAATTGAAATTAAATTTTAATGATTGTCGCAGGTATGTGATAGCAGAGAGCGAGATTAGATTAGATTAGATTATTTACTTTATTCATGTAGATTTCAAATATGACGGCTTAAATTCTAGATTATAATAACAAATATACAATATTGATTATTCGTCAAATTTACATTAGCTTATAAATTATACCATGAGTAGATATGAAGCAAAAATATACTGATGATTTAATAATCGTGAGTTATCTAGATGAAAAGGCGAAGTTTGGACATATGAATGTCCATTCTTGGAAAAGGAGATACAAAGAAAATTTTATTTCATCAACACTTGACCTTGGTTGAAATAATAAAATGATTTATCTATTCAGTTTAGACTGAAACTGAATTTCTGTATATACTGTATAATTATATCGAGCAAAATAGCTGTTATTCGCCATCCGCCAAACTAAACGAACACCAATATAATATATTCAATATTCGATTCAACTAAAGAAAAAAAGAGAGAGAGAGAGATAAAGGGAGAGATAGCTTAACACAGTAATGCTTTCTCTAACTTTTTGAAGTTAAATAGTAATTGTGAATTGTTTTTGTGTGTTTCAGGCGAGTGGTCGTCTCGCGTGCCGCACTGCGAGCCGATCCGTTGTCCGCAGCTGGAGGCGGCGGAAGGCTCCGGCCTGCTATTGGTGGAGCAGAACACCAGCTATGGCGGACGTGCCGTCTTCAACTGCGCCTTCGGCTACCGCATGAGCGGACCGCCCGGCCTCGAGTGCGAACTCGACGGACGCTGGTCTGGTCTTGTACCCAACTGCTCTCGTAAGTGTTACAAAACCTTACAGAATTTGTTATAGAAAGCTTTCTTTATACAGGGTGTTTCAGAACTCCCTACCAATACTCTAGGGTATTGTTCCTGGGTAAAAACCATATCTAAATATCATATTTAAATTGTCCGGAAGTCCTAAGTCACTCACACAGCTGCCATTTTGTTTTTTTCACTCATTATTTTTTATTTACCATTTCACACAGCGGTCACCTATCACTAAAGCGGCCATATCTCAGTCAATATTGGTCCAATCTCAACAAATAAGGTTCCAATCGATTTGTAATTAAATTTACTAAAAAAAGTTATTTTTGTAAAATGTTCGTAATATCAACGGTTTCCGAGTTATTCAAGAAACAAAACTTCAAATTGCCGCCATTTTGTTTCATGGATTTGAAAAATTGTCATAATTTTTTTGTAGCTTTGTCAAGTTGTCATAAATGTTGGTGCAAAGTTTCAATTCCATATGTTTCACCATTATTGAGATAAAAAATAATGAGTGAAAAAACAAAATGGCAGCTGTGTGAGTAACTAAGGACTTCCGGACAATTTAAATATGATATTTAGACATGGTTTTTACCCAGGAACAATACCCTAGAGTATTGGTAGGGAGTTCTGAAACACCCTGTATATAAAAAATGTTCCTAATTTGGTACTAAACCAGGGGTGCCCAACCTTTATCAATCAAGGGCCACATTTTCAACATTCAAAGAGAAGGCGGGCCGGGGTGGAAGGAAAGAGGGGGTCTGGGGGTCTCTCCCAAGAAATTTTGTAACTTTTACCACCATAAAACACATTTTAATGCTTCCTGTAATTCAAATCTTCCTTTTTGGTATTAGCTGAAACACCATGTTAATGTTTTACGTTTCAGTTTTGTTAATGTTTTACGGCTTTACGGCAACATGGCGGGCCATAAAAAATCGGCTCGCGGGCCGTAGGTTGGGCAGGCCTGTACTAAACTATTGTTTCACAAATTTAAAAATTTGTAAAATTTTCGTTCTAATAATAGACAATACTGGAAGCTATGTTGATGAAAATTGAAATAAGTATTTTACCGCTGCTTATTCATTGCAAGAAAAGAATTTAATGTATCAATATACTCGTAAGTGGTCCAAAAGAATTATTGAAGCTTCAACTGGCATTATATTTAATGTATTTTTTGTAATAATTAATGTAAGGATCTTATTGCTGCTTATTTATTGCAAAAAGAAAAGTAGTATTATGAATTAAGATACTTGAGAATACATACTATTTTGATTCTCTGCTTTTTTTTTCATTACTGTATCTTCTTATTGTTGACCCAATTGAATCAGTATGTAAATGTTTATTTATTTTCATTTTGAAGTTTGATATTTTTATATTATTTTACCAGAATTCTGTATGGTTTTTGGCTTTCAGGATGTGGACCTTTTCATTAACAAATTGATAATTCATACTTCTACTCTTTCACCACAGAATAGGGATGAATATAGTTGCTCCATGCTTTTACGTTGACAGCTTGTTTTTGTTTATTATCTGAGAAAAAAGCTATTCGCATCTTCTATCCATAGCATTATGACAAAAAAACTTAAAGAAGTCTCAATTGAACCAGTGAGTGGTTGAATAGATTAATGAAGGTATGAGAGTATTACAGTATATAGTGGCGCTCGCTTTATGATCAATCTATGCTATCCCCAATGCGTCAACGCTAAAGCAAAGTGTTTAATCATGACTGCTGTTGTAGCTAATGAAACAAACACGCTTAATTAGTTTTAAGCTCCCGGAAACATGTCAAACGGTTTATTTTCAACTCACAGGGAACCTATAAAAATACAAATCGTTAATTGATTTGTTTGTTTCGAATGCCATCAACCTATCTAATTAATGATGCTCATAGTAAGAGAATTGTTTCTCTTCAATCCAACTTGTTTTCATATGAGATTGTTCATCTAAAAGTAAACAATTCTGATTTGCTGACCTGAATTCGTAATCTATTCACAAGTGCATTCAGAATCAGTTTTACTCATATCACAATAATTATATAATAGTAGTTTGAAAAATTTATATAATAGTAGGGATGAAAAATCTTTGGAATATATCAATTGAAGAACCCTAATCATGCGATACATTATTATTCGAGCACCATTCAACTTATTTCTCAAAACTTCCATACAATACTTTACAACGAACGTTCTCAAAACTTTCTAAGAAACAAATTCCAATATATTTCTCTGTTACCACGAAAACCCAGGAACCACAATGACTCATCACACATTCAGTCGCATCTTTTTCCAGTTTCCCGAACAGTTTTGCAGGCAACGAAAACTCTCATTGCCTGGTAAAAAAGCGCCGTCTTTTATTGTGACGTTATCTGCTGGCTGAAACAAATTGCCGAGAAGAAAAAGTGGAGCGGAGCCTAAAGCAGCTAAAGATGAATAAAAAGGGAGAGTTAAATTGGCAAGGAGGGTTAGGGAAAACCTTACGAAGAGGGAAGCAGGATAAATTGCGAGCAGGAAAAAATTGTCAAAGTAAACAAGCGTTGATGACGATGTGTCTGTTCCCTAATCTGGAAGACAAATGCAGGCCATTACGGTATCTGCATTGTTGGGAAGGTCTAAACTTCGCCACCGCAATAGCGCTCACGTTATCCTTCTTCAGTCTTAAGTCTTCTTCAGCTATTTGCAATCATGATTCATTGGTGGATGTCAGTGATTAAGCTGTGACAATAATCAGGAGTTAGCTGACTGATTATATTGCTCTGGGCTGGTGAATAACAGTCACAGATAATGAATGAGAGTTTTTGTAGCCAAGTTCACATTTGAAATAGTATCAAATTCATCACGTGTGAATATTGGAGAATATGCTTTGTTGTTACTTTGATTTTACATTGTAAATCTGAATCCTCATTTTGTGTATGTTGTCTTGTCTTGTCCTTATTATTGAATTATATAAAATACAATAATAATGCACTTTCTATATGAGTTTCTATGAATTTGGTAGGCCAATCAAAATTCAATACCATAATTTACAACTACAGTCCTGTCCTTATTATTGAACAACTTTTTTTCATATAAAACACAATAAAAATGCACGTTTCCTATCAATTCTCTATGAATTTGGTAGGCCAATTTTAACATTCAATACCATAACTCACAACTAAAGTATATTGTTTTTATTAACCAAATTGAATCAAATTAGTGAGAAGTAGATTCTAACATGAGTACACGTACATTTGGATAATTGCATCTGATAAATCCATACTCGAGACCACTTTATAAACAATAATAATATTATTATTATAGAATTGCTGTTAAAAGGTTCAAGTGCCAATTCAATTTAACTGACTTGTTGTCAATAAACGCAAACAATGCTCAATCACTATTTTTAGTTCTTTGGATGACTACATTCTTCAACAATGAAATTTAATTGGAATGTGTGCTATTGCCAGTTAGAGTTTTATGTAACTTTCAAAGCTTTATCTCGCTTCTGTAAAGTTCAAAACCAACATTTGAAATATATTTTGAATGCAAATCCACTCTTTTCTGCCAGTTTCATGCTATGATCTTTCAACAATCATATCCTCTATCCCACTTCTTTTCAATACTTTCTTTGTTCGTAGCAATTTTAGTGTCAGACTAGGAAGATATTTTCCATGTTTTTTTCAAATGTAGATATAAAAAACTAGGTTTTTCTGATTTCTAGGCATCCAGTGCCCCCCGCCGGTGGCGCCGCAACACGGCCGAGTGGTGGAAGAGTCGACCCCCGATGATGCGGGGGTGTACAGCGTGGGGGCGGTCGTGCAGTTCGCTTGTTTGACGCATGCGCGACTTTTTGGCGAAGCGTCCATCGTCTGCACTGAAACTGGATTTTGGTCGCAGCCTGCTCCACTATGTGAGTTATTAATGATTGAAAATTTAACTTCTTATTTTTCTCTTCCTAGTATGCCATTACAGCGTTGGGGTAGGAAATTAAACTATTATTCAATATTATTCAGCTCAATATTTTATATAAATAACTAATTAATGAACTGTGTATAGTAATATTGTTCTTCTATAAACAGAATTTTAACTTTCATAAATCTTAACTCTCCATGTTTATTATAATAGCTCCCATGTACCGGTAACTCACAATGTTTTCCTCAAATAAAATTCAGAATCTAGCTTTTTATTCGACTAGAACTCCAATTGTTTTCTCATTGATTGTAATTCACAGTATCATGAGATCATACTTTAAATTGATATTGGGGAGCTCAATCTCACTAGGCGTCAAACTATAAAAAATTGTATAAATTTCTCCAGGATAATAAGTGATTTGTAGGTATTCAAGTTTTGAAGATATTGGTAATATTCAAAAGTTTTGTAGGAATATCAATGGAACTTTAAAGAAATTGGTGGCTGGTGTGAATATCACAATCTTTTGATTTTTCGCAGGTAAACCAGGCTGTGAGTATCCCGGAGAGCCAGACAACGGGCTATTGGCTCCCCTGAAATTCTGGTACGAGTCAGGTGATAAACTACAAGTGAGTTGTAACGCAGGCTTTGTGTCACCCCTGCAAACTTCCCCAGTTTGCAAAGAGGATGGTTCATGGGATCCCCCCATGCCCAACTGTACTGACTACACTGAGGTCTAGTTCTTGGGAACAAACTCCAGCTAACAAAGTGAACTAGAATCAAACTGAATATAAAACTAGAACTCTGTGGAGAAGAATTCTCTAGTTTTAGGATAAACTTGGTGAATAAAGTGGAAAAGAAGTGAATTTGGTTGAAATCAGAACTTCGTGAAGATGAATTTCAAGGTGTATCGAAGATATAATAATACTGGTCTATTTCAAGGTGTATGGTACTGAAAATTAAAAAAAAAACGAATCAGCGAAATCAGAACTTAGGGGACAGGTCCCATGAGATATACTAAATGTGTATGCTGTAACACTGAGAAAATTGAAGATAGGTTTCTTATTAGTTTGAAGAAACAAATTCACATTTGTCTGGGTTTTTGGTCGTTCAATAAACACTTCAATTGTTCAGTAAATCAACTTCAATGTATTAGTAAATGACTGAACCTTTTAAACTGTCTACTGAATGATTTAGGAAGTCAATGAAATGTTCAATAATTGAACTGATGTACTGGACGACAGAGGAAATCTTTAAATTGTTTACTAAACGACTGAGAAACCGTGCAACTGGAAGTTAAAAAATTTGGAGTCAAAACTTTGAGAATAAATACTTAATTTGTAAGTTAAATTTGTGAAAAATCTAGTTCAAGATTCAGACACTTGTACAGACACACACATAGTTGAAAAAAATACATTGAACCAAAATATTTGTAAAGAAAATGTAAAGATGTGTATAATACTGAATGGTATCTATTGAAATGTAAAATACAACGAAATACAACAATCTTATCGATTGTACTGGACACAAAGGTAACAACAAACATAATATTCATTGATAATAATCATTAATCAAATCAAAGGTCATTATAAATATTCAAAAATTTGAGTAATTGTTAGGGAGAAAATGAGAGATCAGTATAGTTTAGAAAGAGTGACAAGAACTTACAAGTTTTAGGTCGAATCAAATGAGACCAAAATCTTTTTAATTTTTCAGTCATATGAAGTTTGTTAGATTTTGGAAATGTTTTAAGCTGACTTGTTGATGGTTGAAGAGCTGGATGTTTTTTTAGAATGAAAACTCATAAAAACAAACATTAAAGAATAAAAAGAAAAAAATTGTTTCATCGCTTGATTCATAAGCTATCAATCCCATTGTACTGTACATATTTCCGAATATTTTTAACCTTTCCAGTCAAATATTCGCTGTGATATAATATGATGAATGGACCGTGGTACAGATCAAATTAATACAGTAAACCTTTTATTTAAATATGAGTGTCGTGGTCTCGTCTCATTTATTATTTCTCAAGTATCATGATTGGAATGGATATAACCTAGTTTGACTTTGAGGAAGACTCCTTCCTTGTTACGGTTCATCATAATTTACTCTATTTAGGTGAATTAAACTGTGGGAAATAATGTTTTAGGTGCGTTTGAATGAGAAATAACTAGCAATATTGTTTTTTGAAAAAGTATTATAGTTAGATTAGATTGAAACCAAAACTATTCGAATTCAAAATTGAATTCGAAATTGGAATGAATATAATTTCACCATAGATTAGACACATGCGGTTGAATGAGTTTGTAAAGATTATAAATGAGCCTTATAAAATAATAATGTTCAGTTCAATATTGATGTTTCTCCTAGTTATAAATTTTCTAGTGTACTGTCTTCTGTAAATAGATCTCTGTCCATGTTATTTGTTGCATCTTATTAAAAAGTTTGTAAATAATGTATAATTGGATCTCCTTATGATAGAATCATTAATGTATGTAAATAGTTCAATAAAAGGATAGCTACCATTTTATTCTGTGTTGTTCCTACCCCATTTTTCCTCATATTTTGTATTTCACCTATTTCATTTTGTCTGATTCATTTATACTCATTCTCAACTTTGTTAATTCGAGTTGACTTTCCGTTCATTGACAGAATTGAGGTGACTACCTTTTTGTACAAACAATATTATGTTCCGTGGAAAAACTGATTCCTCTTATTGAGAAATCTTGAACTGAAGATTCAGGGAAGTCATCAAATACAGGATTCATCTTGTTCAAAAATAGTAATTCCTACGAGGAAATTGTATGCCACTAGACATTTCTATTAAAGAAGTTGTGAGTAAGATAATAACTATAAAGTATTTTTCTTGTTCAAGAATAGTAACTAGAAAATTGTATTCCAGTTAGACATTTATATAAAAAAGCTAGTAATAGTATAATAATCACTGTTATCCATTACGTTTTCGTTCTTATCACCTTTCAAAGATCTCATTTCTCTTGAAGTAAACTAACTGTATGTGATACACCGCAAATGAAACCATTTTCTCTTGTGGGAAAAACTGTATGGAAGTATTTTCATGAAATGAAGGTGCCTTACTCGAGAATTAAGGAGATTGATAATGCCAGAAGATTCTTAAAATCATGGAAGAAATATGATTTAGGCCCGTATGCACAATCTTAATCAAAATCAAGTTTTACAAATCGAAGTTCAAACTTGGTTTGAGCTGTGAAAACCTAGATAAAAGAGACACCTAGATGAAAAACTGCTAAAACCTAGTTCAAACCATGGATTTATAGTTTACCAATTTGAAGCTACAATTTGTTGGAGTTGAAATGAAGGTAGTGCATACGGACCTTAGAAAGACAAAAACATTATTAATACTGATTGAAAAATTCTGTGAAACTGGCCTTGGAAACGTTCCGATATTTTTATCAATATCCGTGGCGAAGCGTGGTATACTAATTATTTGGTCATCGCCGGGTATATTTCCTATAGGAAATATTGATTCAATATTGTGTTAAGAAGTATCGAACAAAATAGTGGAAAGGGATACAGTTATTATAGAACTAAAGAAAAAACATCCAACAAAACGATAAATTTTTGATAAGTTGTCCAATCTCCGTCACAATCATTACTCTCCATCCCTCCATTCTAGATTGGTCTATGAAACCAATCGAGAGGAAAACTCAAATGATCATCAATCCGATAGTTGGCTCCATTATTCAAGTGGTGTGACGAAATGATTGCCACACACTTTATCTTGGCAGAGGCAACAGGGCGGTTGCAGAGTTGGCTTGCAATGGGCTAATGGTGCGTGAACAAGTCCATGATCTCAGTTCGGTCAGGCAACTGACGTTTGACTAATGTTGCGACTTGACGGCGCGCGAATTCCTTCCACAAACCACGCTCATCAGAGCTCGGATCAGCCGAGATAAGCAGATAAGCTTGCGGACTATTTTGTGAGACAACGATCAATGCAAGTCAGGATGCTTTATCTTCAGCAATGGAATTGTCATCGATAATATTATTTTTAAAGATCTGGAAGCAATGATGATAATATAAATAATCATAGAGATCGATGCAAAATTATAAATTTTTTAATCAAAGAGTACTCCGAGTTTTCCGCAGAACCCCGAATTTGTTTGAATGGAATATAGTTTTTGCTTATCCAGATGACAAGTGCAGTCTATTTGAGTCACAGTACTTCACATAGTTGTTTATGAAGCAACACACACCGATTAGTCATTGCATCAGTGTGTGCTGCTTCATAAGCAACTATGTGAATTACTGTGACTGAACGTGACTAATCTTGTCTTGTCTTGTCTTGACTAACCGGTGTACGCCTAGCCTTACAGTGAGCTGATATTATAGTATATTTCTAGTGAGATACTGTTTTATTTAGATATGTAGTGAAATCTAATGTTGGGTTCTTCTGTAAAAGACCCTAAATGTATCATCAAATCATTCGTAATAATTTTTTCCAAAAACTATTATTAGGTTTTTATTACAATATGTATGCAAGATTAAGGAGCTAGAGTTGACCCAAAACAACTTTTATGTTGAAAAAACTTTGAATAAATGAATTTAACAGAAATTGCCGTGATTTGGTGTGATGAAATAATTACCGTTTTGATAATAATTCATTGGCCTTCTTTCTATAGTTTAGACACATGGCCAATTTGATTATGAACAAATTTAACGCATCCAATAATTTGAATTATGAAACGCACAATAATTTCAAATATAATAATGCAACAAAATGGAGAAAATAAACAAGAAGGAGAAGAAAACAATCACTTAGTTGAGATTGTTTTGTTTTGAATAATTATGTCTTTTGTTCTGATGAAAATTCATTTTGCTTCCTATGATTATTATGATCCAGAGCAGTAGAGAGTTATGATAATAATCTTCGTGGACTTTAATTTTCTCCAAGCCATTTCACCCAAAAACTGCAATTATTCTTGAAAAGATAAGGCTTTATTCGTCAGAATTTGAGAAATACTGCCCAAGAAGTCTTAATACTCATAAGTAAATAAGTCTTCATACGGATTAATGTTCAAGGATTAGGCTCTTTTTCTGCTTGAATTGGATAATACAGCAATTTCCATCTCAAATGAGTCTTCTCATTTAAAATAATCATCTTTTAAATAAACCCAAGCTTATTGCTGAGATTACAATTAATTACAGGATGATATGGGGGTTGGCGATAAAAAGTGGGGGCTTTATGAGTTGGGCAAGCAAGAATAATTTATTGAAGCAGGGTTCTGGTTGGTGTGTGTCTAATAATATAACTCGGAAGTGTGTCCTGTTCAAACACGGTCGTGGAGATGATATAGAAGAAATACGGAAGAGAATAAAAAAAGAAAGAAAAATACTGATTAAAAGATGAAGGAGGAGAAGAGAGAAAAAAGGAAGGAGAGAGAAGGAAAAGAGAAGAGAGAGAAGGAAAGAAGAGAGAAAGAAGAAGAAGAAAAGAAAGAGAAAAAAAGATGAAGAAAATGAAGAAGATGAAGGAAAGAAAAGAGGAGGAGAAGAAAGAGAGAAGAAGGAGAAGAAGAAGAGGAAGGGGAAAAGAAGAAAGGAAAAAGAGGAATACATAGGAGACGACGAAGGACTGAAAAAAGAAGCAGAGAAAGGAGGAGAGGGAAATGAAGAGTCAGGAGAAAGACAGAAACGAAACAGAATATGTAGAAGAAGAGGGAGGAAAACGGAAAGAAGGATAAAAAAGAGGAGGGAAAGGAGTAAAGGAGGAGAAGAAGGAAGAAGTGAAGAAGGAGAAAAAGGAGTGGAAGGAAGAATAAACAAGTAGAAGCAGAATGAGGAGATGTGTAAGGAGAAGATGAAGAAGTAGGAAGAGGAAAAGGAGAGCAGAAGAAAAAGGGAGTGGAAGGGGAAGACGAAGAGGTGCATAAAAGAGAGTCAAGAGAGGAAAAGTACAGGAGAAGAAGAATGAAAATACAGATGAGGGAAAGGATCGAGTAAGACCCAGAAAAAAGGAACAAAGATGTAGAGGACTTGCGAGGATAATTAAAACAAATGAACAAGACTTAAAACAAATGAAAGAAGAATAAGAGACAATAAAAATCGAGTAGAAGTAGAGTAAGAATAAGAGAAGAAAGAAGATTGGAAGAAAAAGTAGCATCGTGGATAGATAGAAGGCGAATAGCTTAGCTTGAACACACGAATTTTGTCCGAAGGGTAGAAAATAACACAGTACACAGGACTTAAATAAGTCGGGGCTGGTGTGAGCCAGGGGTTGTAACATATTTTTGGCGGAGACTCGGACTTTATGAGACGGCCCTAAACACTGAGCAAACACAGTGGCCTGCGGCTGATAAAAGAAGGAAGCTCCCGCTCTGAAAATAGTGTCATCAGAACGGGGTCATTGCTTTTTCTGCTGGAGGGAAATCGCCCGGTCCAGGTCAAGACACAGGCAAGCTTTTCTTTTACAGATGTACTTGTACTGCTTTAATACAGCTGTACGTTGGTCGGTGGAGGCGTTCCGCTAAATAAATTGAACCAATAAAGACGACAATGGCTGCCTCTCTCGCCTTATATTGAGGTCTTGCTCTGTATGCGGGCCACCTCTTTTATACTTCTATTGATTTGTGGCTTTCCCCGTTTTTCTACAGCTGAACACACGACAAATAATAATATTTCAAAGTAGAACCATGGAGACAAGTATGAGCAAAATAATTTTATGGTTAAGAATCTGAGCAAATAACTAACAATTTCCTACCTTAAAGTACATATGTTCTTTAAGACACATAAAGGCGAACGGCTTGATATTTCTTCATAGTTCCAACTTACAAGTCAGGTTCCTTAAACTGAGCACAAAAATTATTCGAGTTGGCCTTCTTTCCATTGAAGCAATCTAAAAAATATACAGTTGAATGATTGATGGATTCGATATTAGAAATTATTGATGTATTTGGCTGGGGGTTTCAGGCCTAGCACAATAAAGTAATAATAAGTTTAGAGTGTGATCATCGAGATAATTTATATACATTTTTATTTAGTTGCAGTTGCCTTGATATATTTTTTCAACTGATACAGTCCTTCAGTCAGTCTAAAATATAATTTGGAGTTGATCATCAGAGATAATTTATAGTACACATAATTTTATTTAATCATTGCATCGGTGTGTCTTAACATTTTTTCAACTGATAAACGTGACCTTCGTCTTGTCAGTCTAGGTAAATATTACCAATTCTATTCATGAATTTGAATATTCTTTATAAGAGAAGTCAATATGTTTTTCAAAGCGACACACATTCATGATTAATGATAATTTCCTTGTATGATACAAGGAATGTAAATTTGCATGGCTGATTAATTCAACAAACTCCAAAACCAAACAATAATATTATTGAAGGTGTGGAAACCACAGAATATTTGAAATAACTGGAGGAAATCAGAAGACCAGAGCCGGGAGCTCATTGCCATGAACTCAGTACTCGAATGAAAAGCCAATACAATGTGAAAATTACACCTTCGTACTGCAACAGATGATCAAACAACAATAAACTCAACGTATTATGCTAATATTATTATAAATATTACTTTTTGATTATCATCATCACGTATTTATCTTACATATTTATTACTTGAGAATATTCTCCTTAAAAATATTCGGATTCAGTCACTTCAATTTGAAAATCAACAAGCAGTTAATTGGTTACAACCAACTAGCAGGCAGTTTTTGTTAGAGAGATTGCTTGAACCAGTCTCTAGTTGACACTTCTCAGAGCTGGGAAGCAGGGTAATAAAAATGGCCGCCTCCTAGCGCTCGGCACAGCCGCCCGAAATTAATCCGTTTGGAGACTCGATGATAATTGAAGTGATACGAGAAGGCAACGCGGGCAGCAATCAGAAGCACTGGCAGTAGTAATCAAGATTCTCCGGAATTTAATACGGCAAATTGTCCCCGGAGACTAGCCTCAGTTGCCTTCAGCATTTTCGCTCAATGAGTCATGACTAATCTCATGACTCCTCAAACTCTTCTTGTCCCCAGATATGAGAAATGACCGGACGTAAACTTGTTCAGACGTTTATTGCTGTGAAACTCTAGAAACTTCTTATCAGAGAATTTTGTTCAAAACTTGCCGACGCATATTCACAATGTATTTTCGTATTGTTATCGTCACTGAAACAAAATTGAAAGATGAGCGTCTTGGGATGAAGTGAAAGTTCATTGAAATGTAGGCCATGAAAAATTTGGTGTTGATCTTCTTAAATGATCATTTATTCATCAAGTAAAGTGTGAGTCGTTGAAAGACATTGACTCTATTTCCAAGTCTCTATATATTATTAATAGTATTTTATTATTAATCTATAAATTAATATCATATTAATCTATATTATTTTTATTATTGTTAAGTCTCTTAACAATTTGAATGCAATATAAATAAATTACAGCATTAAAAAAAAATAATAATTATGTTGTTTGCAATTTCCGACTTTCTTATCATTATCAGCAAATACAAAATTGATTTTTTATTAGCAGTTTTCTTTCTCAAGAGAAGATTTTTTATGTAAACCTATAATGGCATAGATCTTAATTTTGCACTAATCACTTGATAGATTCTAAGGAATTTCTGGTGGATGACTTTTTTCGCGCAATATCGTTGCATTTTCTGGAGAAAAGTTTTATTTATGAAATGAATCAATATGAAGGATTATATCGAGAAAATTGAAAGCTATTATTATTCTATTGAACTCTCATCAAGTTGAAATATGAATGTATACTATCTCCGTATACAAACAAACTTCCTAATAGTCAATTTCCTCCATTGATCAATATTATATTGGTTGCATTTGGAGATAAATCACCATCCATACGATGTATACTGTAGTTGAAAGACTCGTAATGAGGTCGTAATTCTTCAACAATTCTACAGCTAATTTGTAGAAATAACTCATTTTTCGTCATATCTCATATTTGTGAAGATTCATGTAATTTCAAATCACCTCTCTCTTGATCATGCTTTGGGAAGATGAATTGGGCCAAATTCGGCAACAAACAAAAGTATGAAATGCGAGAAAGGGTGTTTGAGTGAGAGAGAGAGTAAGAGTGAGGAAAATGGAAACTGAGAAAAAAAAGAGAATGAAAGATAGGAATACAGGGGGTAAGAGAAATTAAGTGGGTGAGAAAGAGAGAGTGAGAGGGATTAAGTTTGTGGGAAAGAGAAAGTGGATGCCAGAAAGAAGCGAAGTAACGAAGAGGTTGGAAAATTCTGCTGGCTGTTGGCTGTTTGTGGATTCAAGTCACGTGACCGTCTGAGTAAAGTGTTTGTCGGAGCTTCAAGGTACACGGCATCCTCTCCTATTGGCCTGCTTTCTCTTTTTCCTTTCCTGACGCATATGCGAGTAAATACTGTTCTTTCCTCTCTACCTATTGGTGAGATAAGTTACTGAACAAAGAGAAGAAGGGGTATGAAGAGATAGGAGAGAGATAACCCGGAGAGAATCGAGGAGGAGAAGGAGATTGGAAAAGAGGGTAAGAAGAGATAGTGGGAAAAGAGAAAGAGGCTTCTTGAGGTGTGAAGAGAGAGGAGAGAAATAAATCAAAAGAGAAACGAGAAAGAGTCGGAGATTAGAAAAGGGAGTAAAAGAAGATAGTGGATTGAGAAAGAGGTAAAACGTTTCTCTCTTATTAAGGTTTCACAGAATTCCTGCTTCATTGTGCCATGATTCCACCACACCTTATCTAACTTGTGCTGGATTTTAAATTCAAAGGATAACTGCGATTTTATTTTGAAAGTGCTACCAGCAAGTGCTGACCAGTGATATTTTTTCCTCAGAGGTTTTTCTGGGATAAAGCAATTTAAAATGGATCCAGAGAATTGTTCCAGAACTTAATGGCGTTTAAATAGAAGATCAACATTGAATGTTTCTCTGAAAACTTACATTTCACCTGATAAACTTACAAAACTTTGAATTATTGAATGATTATTTTATTGATCAAAATAATTTTTTTCCGTGATTTATTTCACTTCTTCTCCTTTCTCTTCTCGTACACGGTTTTATAATGATACTTATAAAATCTACTCAAGAAAATTATAAATCTACTCAAAACTTATAAATATTATTAATCTACTCAATATACCAGTTTTATCATTCATACTCATGTAGACTATTCAAAAAGATGATAAGAATTCATTATACTTAAATTGTTGATTAAATGAAAATCTAATAAAAACAATAGAATTTTTTGCAACCATATAAATATCATAGATCAATCATATCTAGTTTTTTTATGAACATATTCATTGGAATGAGATACCCATGGTCACAGTTGTTACTGTACATCAAACTCCATAACTCAATTCATCACTACACGAAAAGTCACTCAGACTTGCTCGTCTTCGGTATTTTATTCCCAAGTACACCATTAATCGATCAAAACTTGATCACTTCTTTCAAGAGTATTTTATTAGCGCTTTTACTACTTGCAAAGTCTTAGAGTGTTGATAAATAGCTTGAAGAAAAGAATTTCATCGAGCTCGGCATGGAACACAGGCCATATATCTCAGAGATATTCAGAAGAGACACGAGCATGACAGTAACAACCACTCCAGATTACTCGACAAAAAACCTCGCTGCATTTTAATTGCCTCCCAACTCTTCAAAGTTTTTTGTTTTTCTCTCTCGTCTTCTAGCTTTTTATTTTTCAAAAGAAAAGAAAGAAAACTAATTCATGCCTTCAACCTCCAAAGGCAAGATGATTCCTCCCCCTCCCACCTCTCATCTAATCTGCAAGACAAATGTCAGCATTAACTTAAGAAGCATTGAGGGGGCAAAAGAAACTGCTACTAGCAAATGTCTTCATTTGTTCTTTTCCTCCTATTCTAATATTTTTCCCCTCGACTCGGATAATTTAAGTGTCTCATGAGAATATTCATCATAATATAGTTGTGTGTGAGCGCATACACAGCGAGGATGGCTTTACAAAGAGCTCCACAATGAGAGTAATGCTTTCTCGACCTTAATGACTCCAAAATACACTGAGTTTTCTTTTTTACGTGGTGGAAATGTTTCGAAGCGTTCCACAACTGAGAATTCTAATTACAAGAATGATAGATTGAGTGATTTTAATGGAATTTCCATCTGTAAGAGATATAAACATCAAGCAATGGAAGAAAAGATTCTCTGAAAGTGATAGGTTCTGTTTAAAACATCATAGATTCATAACATTATACGTATAGTTTATCTTTTCAAACCGAAATTTAATTCATTATCTGTTTTTATACATTTTTTAAACGCCAGCATTATAATATTTATCTTTTTAAACCAAAACTAGATTCATTTACTCAGTTTTTAGATCATTGATCTTCACAAAATAACAAATATTAGATCAATCCATAGACATGCATGAAAGATGAGTACATTCACAAAGTAATACATAGTTTTCGATTTTGGACTATATTAGTCATCAAAATTAGGGGTTAAACAGTTTTGGGCCCAACCTGTTTCTTCTCTCCCGAATCATAGGCCTATTAGCCTATGATTCTTTTGTCTGTATCGAAAATTGATAAATAAATACGTATAAATGACACAGATTATATGTTACATTTGAAGTGAGGTAATACGAGTTAGAAACCTTTTATAGGTAGAACACAATAAACTTTCAATCACAACCAAATACCAAGCAATGGGAGGAAAGAATGATAGTGGAAGTGATTTTCCAGGAGTGATAGAATTTTTAAACACATCATAACTTCATAAAATTATAATTTATCTTCTTCTACTAAGATTCAATATTTTTCTACTGAACAATGAACACTTCAGTCCTGAATATACTATTCCAATTAATTCTGTATTACGAGAAGTTCAAAGTTGGGAGGAATATTATTATTGACGTATTTTTAATTAATATTTATGAGAAAACTTCAAGAAAGATGGTAAAATATTGATGATCACGATGAACTCAAGTGGAAAAGAAAGTAGCCGGCTAAGCTGGTGAGTCCGTTCGAATAACGCTGGTGTTGAGAGAAGTGAGACGAAGATGAGAAAGAGATAGAGTGATTAAGGAAAAGTCATTTTAAGAGAGGAAATGAATAGCGCTCGGGGCCGCTGCGGGTAAATGACAAAGCTGTTTACCGAGCAGCGAGCTTTGCGAATTGGACATTGGAATGAGAGCTTTTTTCCAGATCCGTAATTACCTATCTGAAACTATTCCAGCAGCCGACGATTAAAAGGCCCGAGCCGAGGTGGGAAAATACGAGCTAGCGCCAGCCAGCTATTCCCACAACTAATTAAAAGATAATGAACTGGCATGGCCATGATGAAACTGCGAAATTGGTTCTTCAATTTCGCAGCCTCTGATTCTGTTTCGAGGGACATTAAAATTTTGTCCCCCGGTACAAAACGGTAGCTACGAAATTCTAGATGCTAGATCACTATTTCACTGACACTATCACACCATAGAACTATACAACATTTGTATACTACTACACTTCATACTACTTAATTACACTACATACTGCATACTATACTAAATACCACTAATACCGTACTACATGGAGAATAAATTACTATGAATCACACTAAGCAATTTACCGAAAGTATCATATTTTTTAATTGCCGACGAACTCGAATAGTTCAATAGATATCGAAATGATTAATCATTGATGGAAAATCTTTGAGTACTCTGAGGACTCCAACAACTGTTACTTATGTTTTATCAATTCAAGTACAATTTAGAAGAAAATCATAATTTATTTTCATGAGAGTAAAAATAGAATTGAATGAGTGAATACTGGAATAGGAGTGAGAAGTACAATGAGGATAATAATAATTGATAACATTATTATATTTCTGGGCAAATTTTATTGGAATAATAATAACAATGAATACTAGTCCCAACAAACATAAATAAAATAAGAACAGAATCGAAACAAACATTCAGCAGCAGCTGTAATCCTGATCAAACCGAGTAATTAATTAAATTTCGGCCGCATTCAATGAAATATCGGACGCTGTCGATTCCTTGTGGTGTGGCGTTTTGCTAATCCGACTGCCGGCATATGATTAATTATCGCACACACAGCAGTTTCTATCGATAGTCGCCGACTGACCCGCCGATAAGCTAGCCAATTCATGTGTCCAAATCAACAATTTGGTTTGGTTTGGTTTTGCCAGTGTAGACTGGTCCACCGATCGCCCAATATTGACAACAAATGAGCGCACTGCTCTGCTTTCGATGTTTGTCACATTTTGTAAAGTGCATTGTCAGCTGTTTTGTACCCTCAAAAACACGGTGCATCATTGATACTGGGCTTCTTGTTCACGAGTCTCTTCCAGGCTATGAACTATTGTTGATGGCTCGAGATAAGCATTGAGACCCTTATTTGTATATGTATAAGGTTAGAGAACCGTAATCGATATTATCTTGATCACATCCAAACGACTGAGCTTTCAATGTTCGTAGACAAGTATTTTACCTTCACTTCCAAAGAGTGCTGAAATTTCAAAAGTGGACTGTAGTGATCAACAAGGATTCATACTGTCCATTTGATAATAAAATGATGAAACTGCCAGATATTGATGTGAAGTTAAGTTTGAGTAGGTTACAATCATAAAAGGAATCTTGGGAGATTGTTCCACAGGACTTAAAGCCAGAGTTATATTGACATTACAATAAATCATAGTTACCATGTTCAATAATTATCATTAAGTTGATTAGTGGTCAATCACTTATTACTAAAAAACCTATGAAATTGTGATTCTAATTATTGAAGTTAACAATAACTTGAAATGATTTATATGATTAGGAATTGAGTGATTATTATTTAGGCTGATCTGTTTGTGTAAATCACATCTTCAAATGAAAAATAAAAATATTCATGAGTAATTATATATGGTTGTTTATTGAAACATCCAATATTGTATTTGGCATAATGATATTCAAAAGGAAAACTGTGTTCTTTCTCACAATTGGAGTGGTCCGTAGCCGAGGGCGATAAGCGCCGTTCTGATAATCCAAAGGTTCCAAGATCGAATCGAATTCCCTCAATTTTATTCCACATCAAGTGAGAGTCATGCCATTTGCAATCTAAAAACATAACATAAAATACAATAGATGTAATTAAAATTGAATACAAAGCAGCTGGGTTCATACTTTTTCCTCAGGCACAAGACGGAGTGATGCTATTGGCTTCTCGAGTGGGAGGAGCCTCGCTACGTCATAGCTCACTGCTATTGGCTGTGGGCGGAGTCAAGACACGACCAATCGCACGCCTCCTACTCAAAGAAGATTGGTCATCTTCTCTGATATAATTCCGTCTGCTTGGACGGACTGGATGTATTCACATTGAGCTGTTCAGCAATTGAAAACAAGGCATAATCTTTAGTCAATATTATATGAGCGAGCTTCAATATCGTAGAAAGTTCAATAAAGAATTGGAAGAGAGCAATAATTATTCAAAATGTATTTCTATGTTTGATGATTTATGAATCGTAAACATAGCTTGTTTGAAAAATTTCGTGTTGATAAACGTGTTTTTCTTCATACGTAATTCAAATATCCTAAAAATTCAAAGAACATAAGTTGGTATTTCGAATCTTTTTCTAATTTTGTCTACATTTACATGAATTCTAGTTGATCACAAACTAAAAATAGGCTGCAGACCATAAACCCCATCTACTATGTTTATTTATCTACATTATAATAATTCTCCGAAGATGAATTCAACCTCTGAAGAAGCACCCTCTCAATAGCAATTGGACGCAATTGAGCAAGATTCTTCCTCCAGTATTTGATTAAGTTTTTCAAGGGTGATGCCCACATACGCTTGAAGCTTGTGCGTGAGTGATAAGAGGAGTGATTATGAGAGATGACTGCTTTGTAGGCAAACGGGATCGATGGCTTATTAACGTCTCCTCCAACAAAACTGTAATAATGAATATTACATAAAATGAAACGTTTCTTTGATATATCAAGCCTACTATTTTTCGGATATCATTAATATCTAATTTTTAATGTGGGGGTGATTCCCACATGAGCTCTGGAGCTTGTGCGTGAGCAATGGGAGGGTGATATGAGATATTATTAATAATTGATAATTATAAATAATAATTAATAATAAGCCTAATAATATTTATTTATTAAATAATAAACGACTTCCACATTCGAGAATCTAATTTTTTGTGGATTATGTTTATAAATGTTAAGTCCTCTATGGAGTGAGTAATATTCTTGAAAAAAATTACTATTGATCGAAAACACCTAGTGCATTGTCTGCGTAAGGGATATAAATTGTAAAAGATCCGATATTATTGAAAAGTGGATGGCCGCCTTCTTTTATGAGACTAGTGCGGCAATAATGTCTGATTTACGATAGACTGGCTACGTGCTAAAATTGAAGCATTTCCGACTCCCGGTCAAATTTATTCGTTCGATGTGATAAGTGAGCAACGAACAGATGACGCGATTGCAAAAATTGCCGTTATTGCCTGCTAACGGGCACATTCTGCTCAAATTGGCTGACAATTCAGATCGAAGGTCGTTTTCAAAATTAGAGCCTAGAAGAAATGACAATTTTACAGGATGCTCGTTGACAATAAAGTGTCATATTTATACATTAATGGCTGACATCATCACATATCATGAGAAGAATGTCATTTTATATCATGTCTTTATTTTTTTCCATTACATGTCATGAGAATGGGGACATCTTTCAACATGGAAAAATTAATGCCCTATATTTTTTCTACGTTATATGTATATTATCATAAGGATAGGGACATATTATATTGAACAGTGAATAGGAAATGTCCTATATTTGTTTAATATCTAAGAATAAACGTCCAATATGTTTCAACACCTATCAAAACTACACAGAGATTGCATAATCACAGTTTGGCCATTGAATGTTACACTTCTGATTGGCTAGCTTGTTCAAATTCAACATACTTTTGCCAACTCTCATAGACTCACATTGAGAAGTTATTTGAACCTGAGTGATACACTTCTTTAAATTCGCTTTTAATGATTTCAAGCTTTCAAAGCTATACTAACAATAGAGAGCCGATTATGAATGTCATAAAAGTGATTATTTACTTTGAAGGAAGTTTTACAAATGAATGAATCGCTTTTAATGATTTTAAGCTTTCAAAGCTATACTAACAATAGAGAGACGTTTTTCAATGTTATAAAAGTGATTTTTCACTTTGAAGGAAGTTCTACAAATGAATGAATCCGTTCAAACCGTAGGTTGGACCGTATTAGAGTCCAATATATTGTTCATTCATGATAAAGAGCAAGTTCAGAATATCGTTTTAAAGAAATTTTATATAAGAGTTGAATTAAAAATATTTTAAATCGAGATGTATGATGATATATAATATTAATTATAATAATTATTGCTAGTGGTCTGTTACTGAGATGAGAGAAGTCCTTGATTAATATTATGATCATTTTTATATTTGATTATCAATATCAATAATTCTAGGATCACATAAAATTCTGCCATTGATCATTGATGAAGAATATTACCTTGAAGCCATATTTAATGGAACGTATTCTCTGATTTTTTCTGTGAAATGAACTATTCATTTTCATCTGGGATGGTAAATGAAGTGTCGGTTGAAGAGAAGGAAGCTTCTCATGAGCGCTTATTCCCTGAACTCTTACCATTCTCTTCGTTGGCAAACTACCGGAACGAAATTGATCTGTCAATTTTGTCATTTCAAAATTTCGGTCGACAATCCACCATCAAGAGAAAGTAATAAATCCTTGGCAAAGTCTATCTACTTCTTTTCAATCACGAAGAGATTCAAAGAGAAGGGGAGTTTCTCAACCCTTGAACTGAAAAAGATTATCCTTCAGCACCGACTATGAAAAATAATATAAGTTAACTGGAAGTTCGATTATGAAGGCATCATCTCGTTTGAAAACAAACTAGATCCTTCTAAGCTGGAGTCAACTTCACAAGAAAAAACAAACAATTTTTTAATCCAGTTCAAAGAGTTATCTTCAGAGAATTTTTAAATTTTCCACTTTTTCCTCATTGATTAATTCCTGTTGTGCTGATGCGAAGTCAAACAAAACCGAAAGCAGCGGATTTTTTTAGGAAAACGGTTTCTGAAATATTGAACTCAGAGAAGAGTCTCTGAGCCCATTATTCCCACACCCATTTACAAAAAGCTTTCTAAGGTTACTGAAAGATACTTATTTCTGATTGAAAATACTCTATTCTCTTCACTCTTCAATATACCGGAGATCGATTAGTTAGGGGAAGAATACCCTATTTCATTCTCTTAGATTATCTTGCTTTATAGTCAAGACGAAATACTTTCATCATAGAGTAACCAAATAGAGAATGGATTATCTCTGTTTTTATGTTCATTAGTGAGGAGAATCTGTGATATGGATGTTATTGATCACCAAGGTTATTAGTAATGACAAAATACAAGAAAAAGCCGTGTATTCAATATTATTCAATTTATACTGTATTTTTTCTTGTGAAACTAAATCTGTATTTTACACATAACATAGTGTCACTTTATCAGACGTATTCACGTTTACAAATACACATAAAGTAGAATGTTTTGATAGTTTGAACTTATACATTGTTACACAAGTTCAAAATAGTTTATGTAATCACAGATAATTCTATCAATTAGAAGTAGAATATTGTCTGTTGCAATTCAAGAATCATAAATTCACTCAATAATACAATAATTATTGTCAACAATAAAAAGTATTACAAGTTACACGTAACTCATTACAATGTAACTTATTTGATTAAATATGAGCGCAATAGGCTTATTGTAATAATCAAGAATCAGCTATTTTATTCCACTGCTTGGAAGCATCCCAGAGGGCCAGAAAGTTGTATTATAACAGTGTCAAAGCAGGTGTGGAATTGTTGGGGGATGATTTTGGCTAGCAACTGAAAGGTTATGTTCTGTGCGAACTTTCAAGTTTTGTGAATGAATAATAACGATAATAAACTTGGTGCCACAGGAGGGGAAGGAAACACTACGCTCTGGAGGAATTATAATTTAAGAGGGAGCGACTAGTTGTGGGGAGAGGGGGTAACTAAATCATCATGTAGCAAAGTGTTCGGCTGGCAGACATACCTTTCAGCCTCGCTTCGCCCGCCCACCGCAAGACAACTTTATCCTCGCTTTAACGGGTCCCCGGGGCATAACATACACCTGCTGCTTCAACTGGTAACCTCTAGCAGCTCGCCTCATCCACAGGGGAACACGCCTGCCTACTGAACTACTCAACTACTGCTTACTGTACACTTCACACTCCACTTTTCGTGTCGCTTTTACTCTTCCTCTCTTCTATTATCTTCTCTCTTCTCTTGTTTGATCCTTCATCTTTGCCCATGCTTTTCCTTATCATCTTTCAACTCTCCCAATACTCATTACCCCTTTCTCTTCCCTCAACTCTTTCTTCTTTGCTTCACCTCATTTTCCTCTTTACGTTTTTGATTGTCCCATTTTCCTCTTTAGTTTTTGTCTTAATTCAGCTTCCAAATCCATCTCCACTTCAGTTTTCTGTCTCAATTTTGTTTCGTAATCTTCCTCCTCTTCCATTCATTGTCACATTTTCTTAGTTTATTTCTTGTCTTAATTTTTCTCCAATCCTTCTCCTCAATCCCCCCTGAGTCATTTTAGTTGTTTCTCATCTAGTATGATTATTTACCATTCTATTCATTGCACCATTCACTATCACATCACTATAATTCTTGTTCTTGTTTTCCTAGAACATCCGTCCCATCACTCCTTACTCTCTGAATTCATGTTTTAGTCATTTCTATTCCTCTATTCTCTTATCTCTCTTCATTTATAAAAACAAAACCCACTTTTCATTCCCGAGAAGAAGAATAAGAGAAAAAGGAAAATGAGGAGGAAGAGAAGGAGGACGAGGGGGAGGAGATAGTGGTGGAGGAGGTTAAAAAGGAGGAGAATAAGGAGGAGAAGATGGAGGTGAAGCAGGAGAAGAGTAATGAGGAGGAGGAGAAAAAGAAGGAGGAAGAGGATTAGGAAGAGGAAGAGGTGGAAAAAAGGGGAAGAAGAAGCAGCATGGTATCGGAAAGGTAAATTTACAGCATGTTCTTCGTATTTACTGAATAAACTCTATCAAAGTACTTCCTTACCGGACCATTATTCGATATTCTATAGGCCTATATTATTGGCAAAGATGTTTTCATTCTAATACCTGGAATGAATACATTAGTAGCTCTGAAAACAAATCCAATTTGAAGATCACCCGGAAACTCCATGAGAAACGTGAAAAATTTTCGTAGTAGATATTAGAACATAAATTAACCCATGTGAGACGGAAGAAAGTTTTTCTGTCGAAACTTTTTATCTTCCGCCGTCTTCGGAAGGAAGTTTCAAGTTGATGACCTCAGGGCCGCTCCAGGTCCACATTGTTTTGAGCGTTGAGGAGCTTCGACATTCAAACTTTCGAGCTGGTTCAGTGGAGGGGATGAGAGAGCAAGGGATGGAAATAGAGAAACACACTGTGTACGACAAGAAGGATAGATACCAAGAAGGACAGGAGGAAATAAAATAGGGAAGAGAAATTTTGGCCCGAAGAATGTGAGAAAGACCGATCAACAGGAAGTGAAGAATGTCTTCAACAAACATAACCTTCGCCTCTTCGTTTTCAACTCACTCGTATTTTGAGACTATCGTTTAATCACTGTGTCAAAAGATGAATTTGGAACAGAAAATGAAGGAATTCATTAAAAGCTCGTCACGAATTTGAGGTGATCAACACTGTTTGTAGACTTATCTGGAAATAATTATCATTCATTTTATCACTGTGTCAAAAGTAGACTGTGGAACTGAAAATGAAGGGATTCATTATAGGATAATAAGATAATATTATGATCGAGCATCGAATTTAGGAAAATTGGAATGGAATTAAATAGAATCGCAGTTTATTTAAGCGTTGTAGTTGTTAATGCGTGTGTTTAGCTAGCGGCTGTTCTAGCCCTGACCAATACGGTCAACATTGAGATGAAACATGATCGCTTGAATCAAGGTTAGTTTAGATTGATAATGTAAATTGATAGTGTAAGCAATGGTTGTATTTTGCCTTTAAACCACTAGTGAGATAAGTCGCTCTGCTCGTATTTCAACCCAGTATCTCACTTGTGGTTTAAAGGCTCTCGTAATACAACTATTGCATAAACTACTATTTCTTAGCTTTCTTGCTTCAACTAGTTACTTGAAAAACCTGTATTGACGAGGGAATCTCTTGCAATATATTATATCAGATAACCACTTATTCCATCGCTTGCTAAGCAAATTCCTACAGCATCTCTCATATATTTCTGAATACATTAGGGAGAATGATCTTCTTGGCTCCAGCATGCACTTAGGCAGTGTATAAATTTGCAGGACACACCTCAACGACCATACCAGGCATCCATAGTAATTTTTGTCACCTTAAACCAGATTTTGAGTGGAGATTCTGGCTAAGTTGACGAATTTATCTGTTTTTTTTCGGAGAAGTACCCAATCTTATATTGAATATATTGTCACATACTACAGAGAGAATGTTCAAGAATAGTATGGTCATTAATTTTGATGTCACTCTTTTGATTTGTTAGCTCGGACAAATCTAGCCATAATTTTGCCAATTTCCATAAGATTTACATTAAGATGATAATTGAATCATTGTTATGTTGAGTGATACTTTTCCAACCTATAATTTGCCTTTGCCAGGGTTGATTTTAATCATTTTTGAAGCAATACCAAGAGTAAAGAGACTACTTTTAATGAGAAGAGTTATTTTCGATGTTGTCTCTCTCAAAATGTAATTGATAAATAAGTGGTTCATGTTTGCCTGTAATCAATATCAAAATATTCAAAAATTTGGCAAAAATATGGCGGTGGCGGGAACAAAAAATGTTTCAAACACACTGTTATAAGCTTTTAACACCAAAGACCACACTGTTATTATACAGTCTCTGTATCACAGAACATAATATTTTGTAACATGTAAAATTTGTCACAATTATGACAAATTTCAAAGAATACTATACTGTAATTAAAAAATTCATATTCTTCTTCTTCTTCTTCTTCTTTTTCTTCTTTTTCTTTTAATTCTTCTTCTTCTTCTTCTTCTTCTTCTTCTTCTTCTTCTTCTTCTTCTTCTTCTTCTTCTTCTTCTTCTTCTTCTTCTTCTTCTTCTTCTTCTTCTTCTTCTTCTTCTTCTTCTTCTTCTTCTTCTTCTTCTTCTTCTTCTTCTTCTTCTTCTTCTTCTTCTTCTTCTTCTTCTTCTTCTTCTTCTTCTTCTTCTTCTTCTTCTTCTTCTTCTTCTTCTTCTTCTTCTTCTTTTTCTTATGTGAAAATTGAAAATCAGCAAGTCGCTGTAGCCTAGTCTACTAGTCTATAATGTTGGAGTGAAATGGCTAGGCTGTTTGACATGACCAGCACAGACCTTCTCAAGCAGAAAAGTTACGGCGACCACTTGTGGATAAGTTTAGTAATAAGGGGGACACGCACTGCACTGCACTGCAAAGTTGGCCTGCTCTCAAACAGGGATAGGAAGCACATAGGAAAGTCATAGCAGGGTGAATTATAAAGCGAGCCACATTCTTGCCACGTACTTGTCTACAAACTTCCTTCACTATTAAATTGCATGCGAGTCCCCCTGTAAAGTAAACAAGAACCGGGCTCTCCACGCAGGGAACATCTGCATCCTGGACGGCGAGTGAATTCCTGTTTCTCAGTTGCAGCACGGGGTAGTTAGCAAGGGTTTCTCTACTATGTCGCTATGAAACACATAGGCCCGTATGCACAATATTCGTTCAAACTCAGTTAAACTGAATGTAATTTCAACCTGATACAAAAGTGTGGGTCTATAGTTTCAAATTGGATCACACTACGTCTAGTTCAGCTTAGTTTGAATGGAGTTTGTTCACACGTGCCTCACTTACATTCTTCACATGTATATTTTTTCAGACATCATAGGCCTTGTGAAGTGAGGTCGCACTGCTGAATGGTCATCCAACTTATAAAACATCCAAGTAATAGAACATAGTAATACAATATGTTTAAAATAGATTATTCATCACTATGGATATTCTATGTTCTATAGATATTCCATATACCCACTTAGGCTAGGCGTACACCGGTTAGTCAAGACAAGACAAGACGAAATTAGTTACGTTTAGTCACAGTAATTCACATAGCTGCTTATGAAGCAGCACACACCGATGCAATGACTAATCGGTGTGTGTTGCTTCATAAGCAATTATGTGAAGTACTGTGACTAAACGTGACTAATCTCGTCTTGTCTTGTCTTGACTAACCGGTGTACGCCTAGCCTAAGTAACCATCCAGCAGTGAGGCCTCAGCTTGATAGGTGTTGTTATGCGATGAATTTGGACATTATTTTTTCTGAGTTAAGTTTTGGGCTAACGCTTCTCTTTTTTACATTGTACTTCGAGCAAATAAATGAATGATTGTAAATTAAAAATTAAAAATTAAAAATTGTTGCTTTGCTTCCGTTTATAGATTGTGGAGTGAATTAATTCATAAAGATTGGAAGAAGTGGTTGGATAATCAAGAGAGCTTGTCGATATCATGACTGGAAATTTTCAAGATAAGTGAGGAAAGTCGAGAGTCTTGTGCTAATAGAAAATGGCATTGACCTTAGTGTGGGACCCGACCGTAGTCTTGCTCAAGAGTCAATTGAGTTCCACACGAAATGAGGTTGAAATTCGGCGGGCATTCCCGCACTACTGCAGAGAGAACACTACAAAATACAAGGAGGTGATAGTGGATGCTAGAAGACTACGAGAGATCGAGATCGGGAAGGGAGTTCGGGGCATTAATTATTTCCGCAGCCGTCTAGATTGTGCCCTGGGCACTCGTAAAAAATAATGTCTCTTCGTTCCTCAGCTGAGGAACCCTTCCTCCTAGATACTCGACTCCCCCTCCCACTAACTCCCAACTTGAACCACGGGTTCATGGGAAAGGGGGGCACCAAATATAATTCGCACTGAACGATCTTCTTAGCTCTACTACGTTCTCCGACCTTCGTCAGTCACCCCCTCTTCCCCCCTTGAAAATGGTCCCCCTAACCCCCCCCCCTCCTTAAGGGGGCTCGCGCATCTTATTAGCACCCAGGGACAGAACGCACTCTACAAAACTTGGGCGATAGCAATTTGCACCCTTTGCCCTACTACAACGAATTGAGCGAGACCCTTATCAAAATTGCCAGCTTCCTTCTACCCCCCCGCTCCACAACACTCTTGACAACTCAAACATACCGTTTGAACTTTTTCTGCATCATGGTCCAGCTTCCATCTACCATGCGTTTTCTAATCAATCCAGTTCTATGAAATAGGGTTACAACAATGCAAAGGATTATAAATAAATCAATAAATGAATAATTATTAGATGAGTGAATAAGTAAAAAGAGATAGATGTATAAAAATGACTGCTTGAAAAGATACTTTCAACTGCAAATAAATTAATATTGGAAAATCGAACTACAGTGCATTGGAATTGCGAGGAAGATAATTGACAGTGGGAGTAAAATATAACATTGAGACTAATGTAACTTAAAAAGAGCACTTTTTGGAACAAATGAGGGACTGACTGAGTTATCTATCGCTAAAATAATAATTATACTCAGGTCACATCAAATAAATGAATTTGAGATTCAAAATATCTCTGTAGAAAAAAACCAACATCGAAATAAATACACATTCTACTCACAGCAATGGCAATGGACTAGAAATGAGAAAAATCAGTTCTTTAAAATAAAATTATAAGAAAATATTTGCAAAAATCAAAATCTTCAGAATTTGAGCGTTTACTGAACAAATAAATGAGAGTCACGGGTGTGTACTAGAAGAAATGAGGTACTTAATTGGCTTTTTCTTGAGCTATGAGGAAACGTTTGAAAAATAAAAATCTTCCTAACATCAGATTAAATTGAGAAAATAAAGGTGTTGCATGAACGTGTCTAGAAAAAAGAGGCATTAACAAAATTCTCAACGGTGCTCCACATAAAGGATTGATGCTCCGCTTCATTCTATTCTGCAATAAATGAATGGAAACTTTATTGTCAATTCGAAAAATACATACCATACATTACATAATCATAATATCAACAATGCATAAGAAACAACCTGCAAGACGAGCCTTGATATTTGTATCAGGTGAATGTACTCTCAGCTCAGTTCACAGCAACGAAACAAATACGAGAGAAATCGGACTCCAATCGTTGCTTTGCTTTTTTCCATTGCCGTTCCACGAAGACTATCGAGTGTCCGAGGGGTTTTCCGTGCTGGAAAATTCAGCCACAGCCCGTCACAGCCAGACCCGAAAACGATAGGAAAGGAAAAGAGCTCTTGAAAGCGTGGCAACGCCTTTTATTTGCGCACTCAGTTTCGATATCAACAAACTCACCTCCGGTTCGCTTCCCTTCGGGAGTTGCTTCGCCGTTATACTCCTCACTTTTCTACGAAACTTCACCGCTGAAAACTGAAAATGTTCAGGTTACTCAAATTTCT
Source organism: Laodelphax striatellus (assembly GCA_017141395.1). Taxonomy (NCBI): domain Eukaryota; kingdom Metazoa; phylum Arthropoda; class Insecta; order Hemiptera; family Delphacidae; genus Laodelphax; species Laodelphax striatellus. The sequence continues at coordinate 26,198,652 of CM029535.1, read as the reverse complement.
GCCAACGACAACCTCAACTTACCGGTTTATTCGACTGTGATTCAAGTATCTTCCAGTCTTGGACACTCGTTGTTGAAAACGAGTGGCGGATTAATTCGGAATTTTATCAAAACCTCACAAAACATAAATTGGAAGCTTTTCAATATTATAAACGTTAGACAGTCAGTGGCATGGAGAGAGTTATGGTTACTACGCGTGTGCGACTCTAAATATCCTACTGTAGAAGCTGTTCTGCAATGTAGAGCAGGATTATTTTAAATTGTCAGAAAACAGCTGATTGATGTACGCTCGTTTACTGACGTAAAATCAGCTGTTTTCTGACAATTTAAAATAATCCTGCTATATGTAAAAATCCACTAACCTTAGCTGTTCTACACAACTCTGAATATTATCACTAATATTCCGTGATAATTCACGAGATAAAACACTATACGTACAACCATAATAATTCGAAGATGTTTTTTATATTAGGCTATCGCCAGATTTTAAATTTTTGCCATAGTTCACGCAAGTGACATTCTTAAAAGTTATGATTCGCCATTTCACTATTCGTTGTAAATATTCGTGGTCACATTGATGTAGCTACATTAGAGGCTTAGTTTCCATGTAACATTGACAGCATTGTAGCGGACGCCATATCCATTCTCCGCCCACTTCTTGGTAAAAACAATTGTATATACGCGCGATTACTTGAGGAGAGTACCCAAGTAACACTTGAATCTGGAATAGATATTTATTTTAGAGTATTGAAATTATTGTATGGAAGTAACAAGAAATTGTTCATTGAATTGAAGGAGATAAATAATAATAATTATTATTATAAGGAGATCAATTAAAATCTACGTTTAAATTACAAACATCAACAATTATTATGTATCTAATTCAACGAGACGTGATGTGACAAAGTGAATTAATTGACACAGGTTTAGTTCTAGGGGTGTCGTAGCTGCGTTGTGATCTTCGTGTGATGCAATACTTCTATGCAAGAGAACGTCATAACGCAACACTTTGCATCACACCGCAGAATAACAAATCTTACAAACAACAGCAAAATCTGTGTCTTTGCAGCAGGTAACTGTTTCTACTAGCGCTGCAAAATGTGATTCAAGAGTGATTGCCTGCAATGCTCGCGTCTCACGTTTTACGTTTCTGTAATTACGAGGAGTTGTTACAGCAATAGACAACAATAAGGGAATCTGGTTTGGCGCGCTATCTGTATCTGAAGACGGCCAGGTGGCCGTTTGCTACAGGATGGAGGCTGTAAACGCTGACGTTTAGATCTGATGTGAGTTTGCTAAGCAAGCATCGGACCCTAAAGCCCTAGCTGGCTGGCTCTGGCTATTTACTCGCAGGCCATGAGAGATGTTAACACACTTTATTGGCGCAGGAATGATCCAACTTGGAAAGCTAATTCCACGCCAAGATTATTCTGCAGATCCGGAAATCTTAAGATACCTTAAAGCTTCCTGCTGCTGCCACCGCCTCATTTTGATCCTCTTCTTCCAACATATTTTGCGTTCTCTTCTATCCTACTTCTATCCCTTCTCTCTTCCTTCTTTGTCTCCTCCCACCTCCTTTCACTTTCCTTTCCTCCGTTCACCTCCTTTCACCTCCATCTTCCAGCGTTTCAAGTTATATGTTCTATTTTCTCTGGCATTACTCGGGATAAGTCCACTATTCTATTTAACTTGAAGTCGTCTCTCTTACCTGATAACACTTCTCCATCCTTTGTCTTTTTTGCAGAAGTTACTAAGGAAAGTTTATTTTTGAACTAATCTCAAGATACCATGCTTATTTTCAGTTCAGCTTTGAATTATTGATTTGATGAAAAACTTATAATCTTGAAAGCATCATGGTTTTGATTGAAAAAGTTGTACGGAAAAACAATTTCATATGCATAGCGTTCACTTTGAAATTGAAATTCAAATTCATTTACTCAACATTTACAAATATACTTGCACCTTCTTGTACACTCAATACAATAATACATGAGAACTTAAATTGACAGTATTGATGTTGGATAAAGTTTTAGGCACCCCAAAAAACTCCATGTAGGGCACCACTTAATTTTTTCTTTAATTTGAAAGAAAATCAAGTTTGGACAGTATTGTTTTCATATACTCGTATGCAATGACATTATTTATTTACACAAGTCTTTCGTCTGCATTCTAAGGTTTGTAGGTTACAATATAACGATGAATTGGGTCAACAGTACACAAAGTATGAAAACCTTAGGAAAAATATAGATACAAGAAATAACTTATAAGTACGAATACAACACCAGATTTGAAATAAGAAGTGCACAGCCTGTTGCTTTCTTCTCATCATAAAATGACGTCGTATTGATATAAATTATTCAATAATATCTCCAATTACACACTTTTATCATCGTGTATACAAAACGAATGTCCCCCATTGTTCATAATTGTACAAAATCACTGAACTCCCATAGTCTGATACTCGATCTTACAAAAGCAAGATCTCATATTATCAGCATGTGCAGAGCATATATTTAATAGAAGCGGCCTGGGAATGGTGAAGACAAACAGCCAAGAGCAGCCAAGGAAATATGATCGATGCATAGCAATGTCAGTCTCAGTTGTTGTGTAAATCATTCGTTGCCAACGATATAGAATATGGAAATGATATATAGATATAGAAATCACGCCTGGAAATAGAATATGGCGTCACAAATGAGTAGTAGAGCAGCTCGCGAACATGCTGCTCACCTTTGGTGGGTGATTGGGAGGGAGAGGGGGAAGCCTTTTTTTCGAATTTCGTTGTTTTGGTTAGGGGGGAGGGGGTTACCTTGTTTCCTGCAACATGTGTTTGCCTGGCGTTGGTTGAAATGAAAGATATTTTTCATGTTCACTGAAGCCGGATAAATACTGATGAGATTATTAAAATGTGCAAGCTACACCTATTTAGGAGATAAATTACAACAGCATTATTCAAATTTATAACCAGTGGTGTGGGAGATGTATTGAGTTATAGGAAAATTTTGTAAAGCCTGTTCTTGTTATTATTAAACCGGTTTTGTATTCGCCATAATATTACTGTATTTGTCATTCATTCATTTATATTAATTAAAATACACATCACAATAAGTGAAAAATCAACAGACATTGTTCAACAGTTCTTCGTTCTCTCCTCATCGCCTCCAATCATCTGACTATTTAGATTCTTTCCATTTTTTTCTTATAGGATATCCATCCTCGTCTAATGAGATAAATGCCTAGTATCAGCCCGAAAGTTCCAAAAAGCAGTGATAACCATTTAAAGTCTTCTTTTGACTGTTTAACTTCCTCATCAAGCTTGTACGTGTTCACTGAATTGTACATTTGTAATTTGAGGTTTACCAGTGAAATAGACAACCCAAAATTATTGGTCAGTTGCACAAAAATCCAATTAAATACAACCGATGTAAGATGATGTCATTTTATGGAGCTCATAGCAATTCGTTACATGAGTTACGTAAGTGCCCTTTTTCACTCTGCATCAGATGACGAACGTCGGATGCTGGAGTATGAATGGGATTTAATGCTTTTTTTTAGCAAGTGGAGTAAAAAAATTAGACCATCACTGAGAATGTGAATTAGTAGATAACTGAACTATTACGAATATTCAGTGAAAACGAGTTGAGACAAAGAGGCATGACGATTGTTGATGGTGTATCAATTCCAAAATTTTTAGGCTTATTACACGGCAAAAATCCCCGATGCTTGACAGTCAAAGTAACACAGTCCTGGATGTCTCTAAAAACCTTGAAACTCACTTATCATCCCTTTATTCCAGACATTTCAGCACTTCATACCGGGTTATTCAAGGCCAAGTGCTGCTGCCAACCTCTTGGTAGTTTATGAAAGCCTGGTAGTCTGGAAGTCAACTTGGAAGTGTCTTCACAAGCAAAAGCGGCTGCGTTCCAGCTTTATGCTTGTCACGAAACCACGCACACTCCCTTCCAAAGCCACGCTTTTCTCTTTCCCACTTCCTTTTTTCTCTCTCTACCTGTTCTTACTCACCACCCTATCTCCTTCTTTTTCCTTTCTTCCCCTTCTTGTTGTCCATTTCCTTTTTTCGTTTACTATGAGCGAGCGTTTCAAGTACTTTTCATGATAATTGTTACCATTGAGAATAAGGTACAAATAGTTCTTCTTTCCTTGATGTTGAAATCTTTTGTGGAACAGTTGAAATCCATTCATTCACATTAGTACTGAGAGGAACAGAAAAAGGTATTGAAAGCACTATGCTTCGGTTTTAAGCGCTAATTACTCTAGTAGGCCTCAATCTTCAAAGAAAAAGAACAAAGCAAACCATATCTCAAGAACATAATAAATTTTCTGTGTGAATGGGCTTCCATATACAATTATCCTTATGAAGGGAAATCTCTTAATGGTTGAAAACTTTAAATTTTCAGCACTTACAGATGAAAGAATGGCATATAATGTTAAATTATATACAGATAAAGGGTGAAAGAGTAAATGTGAAAAAGAGTAAGGGTAAAAGTAGCTAAAGGAGTTAATTTAAGTCACTCTAAGAAGACATTTAAAATTCCCTTCCATGATATTGAAAATAAATTTGGATACTTTCTCAAATTTGATTAAATCAATTTTTTTCAAATCTCGATTCATGAAATATGTAAATGATTTTGGTTGAATAGAACACTGATATCAGCTTAGAAATAGGTGATTCCATCGTACTGTAAGTTCATTATTCAACAGTACAGATTATCACCTGAGATACCCTTAAATCTTCTTAATTTTCTGTGCATGAAAATTCTTTTATCTTCTAATAATTATCACAATCGATCATCATGATAGAAAATGATGTATTTAAATATAAGTTACTACATATTTGAGAATGACAGTCCATAATGGATGAATGTTTTATCATCTGCAATATTTTTTCACTATTTTCACATTTAAAATTGTAGAATTATTGATCTTGTTTTCGATCCATCGAGGGGAAACAATACAATAAGTGACAGTTTCTCTTCCTATTCTCACATTTATCGAATTAATGAGTAAGAAAGTGTTTCTTATCTTTACATTTAACCTACTTAAATTTTACCTACTTGCATGCTTAATTCATGGAATTAATCTTGCCGACCATCCTCCACCAGTATGCAGTGATTACTATCATTGGCCTTCCGAATCAGTGTCTCTCCAACCACAGAAACTCTATTAATACAGATCGAGACGGTGCCTGAATCCGGAATCATAATTGTTTCCAATCCTGCAAATCGCCCACCGCGCGTACCCAACGAGCAATTGAACAAGCCGAAGTAATCCGTGCCATCAAGTGGAGGACTGACAACAATCAATTCTCAATATTGTCGGTGGCGGCAAACCGAATCGCGATTGCGTGTATCCCGAAATTATGGAGCACTCACACACGAGCGATGGAATGGCGTCATAGGATTTTATGGCTGAGGCAGAACAGTGCACCGATCTACGTAGATGGGAGTCGGTTGCATGCGGCGATAACTGGAACTACTGGAAGGTCTAATTGTTCATTCACTTGGAAACGGATTGGAACGCACAGCTGATTCTATTGCTACTGATAAATTCTACTGCTGCTCCTTCACTCTTTCATTACCAACGCTGATTCTACTGCTGTTACTACTGATTCTACTGCTCCTGCTACTGATTTCACTGCTGCTGATTCACTCGTTCATTACACACGCCCAATTTCCGGGCTCACATTGTATTCCAGCGTGCAATACACTGCATCCATTCATTTCCAGATGTGTAACTATGCCACACGTGGCTGCCACTGATTAACAGTTTGTGGCTGAACATAGTGACCCCAGCAAAAGTTGGATTTGGTTACCTCTATTCTATTACATTTGATGGCCGAGAGATTTCATCGGACCACTTTGAAATGGTTTCAGTTGTCATGTAAAGCTGCAAACGACTGCACAGAGTTACAAAGTGACTTCACAGAGTAACTCGGCTCTGTTCAAATTGTTTCAGTTGTGATATAGAGATAGAATAATTTCACAAAGTTTCTATTTCGTTTGTTCCGCAAAAATAGCTCTACTCTGGCTGTGATATGTACTTGGAAATTATATACATATCTTGTACAAATGGTGCCTATAAAATAATGGTTTTGCTATCTGATTCGATATAGCAATACAAAATAATCATTTGACAGACTAAGCTAGTCGATATCTTTGGAATGGGAGTGAACCATTTAATTAATAATCCTTTTAAATTAATTGGACCTGTCACAAACAGAACCATTCATCTTTCAACCGTGGAGAAACGTGTAAAGCTCAGGATATTTATATTATTCTTGGAAAATTATAAGCAATTTCTGTTGTGATTGAGTGAAGTTTCGATATCTTGAATTCCCTTGATTTATGTCTATGTTTAATATTCAAGAACGTTCAAATTCTACTGCTGTCGCTGGAGCTAATAAAAAGGAAGCCTTATTGGTTTATTTTTTCATTTCAAACATAAATTTACGTACGATTGGGGAGAGATTTCAATAACTTCCAAGTGTCTGTCACTTCTACAAATAAGTTATAAGTTTACAAGAATCCAGAATAAATTAAGCTCTTTTTAATAGAAAAACGTTTAGAAATTGTCAAATTCCACTTTTATTTAACAAACACAATTTCTAAAATTTTTGACAATTTCTAAAAGTTTTTTCTATTATGAAACGATTCCACAACATCAATATTAGTTCTACAAATTTTATTAAGCTCTTTTTATCATTGCCGATTGTTCACAACCGATTTGAGGTTAGAAACCAACATTACTTACCTTACGCAAGGCTTACTGTCATCCAAGAAACGTTCTTACGGCTTTCAATCTACTGGTGTGCAAGAATGTATTTTACCAGCTGGAATACAAGATCTGTAGTTGAAATATGAAAAAAATTGGCTTCATATGTTCTTCATTTATTTTATTGATCACTGATCAGGAATGAGTTTCAAAGGAAGTTATACATGTTTGGTTACTTGACTATCAGAACACGTCATAGCCAACATCAGTTAACTACTCAGGTTGAGTGAGGCCTTGAATCCCAAAGGGACTTGATGTCTCAAGTTCTTGATGGATTCAAGGTCGATTAGTCCGAAGCATCAAGGTTCAGGCCGCCAACTTCACTCAGGCTCGAGGACTTTGGGGACACAACTTCGGTCATTCTAACTTGCCCATTAACACAGACTACTAGGCTCTATGATTAATTATTGTTGGGCGCCAATGGTGGATTAACTAGTGGATGCATAGCATTGAACTGGGATCAAGATTGAAAACTTGATTGAAGTACGCAACGAATTCACCGTAAACGGGATATTGAAAATTGTTTCATTCTATTTATTATTTGCTGCTTGAAAGCTTCTGAGGGCCGCATTTATAAAAATAACCTTTGTAAGATTTTTTTTGCCAAACTTTCATAACAGCAACCACATGCTGAATAGACTAATTTAATGGGATCAAAAATTTACCAGTTTTATTCAATATTTTTGTTATCATTATAGCAATATCATTCCACTAATAGTATTTGTATTTTTGTTTTGGAATATAAACAATAGAAAATTGAAAATATCGAAGACAATTTTTTCTATGAGTTACTATATTCAGCAGATCTAACCGTTTAGCGTCTGCTTGCGTCTGAAATTTTGGCAAGAAAGAAAATCTTGAGAAAGAACCGCTGATAAATACGGCCCTCAGATTAAGATGCTGAGTGATAAAAATTATGGGACAACGAATTGATGATTATATTTGTAGCCTTCAGAAACAATTTTGACAGTGTTTTTTATGTATTGATTTCTTAATACGTGTGTAAGAATAACTTTTTTTTAATTTTGGAACTACACTAGAACTTGTCGTGTAGTATAAACATTAATTTTCCATGTTCCTTTGTTTCAATTATTTGCTGCTTTGTTCGATGATAAATTATATTTACAAATCAAATTTCCTCATGATCTTATTGTAAAATAGAAATTCTTTCCTCTGACATTCGGTATGTTTGTAAAAGTCATTCTTTGAATGTTTGTCGAATGGAAGTTTTTCTATCGACGCAGAGTGCAGCGGCTGAAAGTAGATCACCGAAGCCATTCAACTAACGGCCCTAGGAACGGAATCCTGAATATTTCATCGCGTTCCGGTTTCCCGGCGGAGAATGGAAATGGGAACGGGCTGGCTCGGTCCGCAGCCATCAGGAATGGACTTTTCTCAATAGCTTCCGATGACCTGTTTGGGTGTCGAAAGAGCCAAATTGATTCTTTACGCTTTTTCACAACCTGGGCAGCAAAATCAAGATTGCAAAACGAGGTACAATCCACTAAAGAAAAACTCCGATTAAAACATCCATCTTGACAATTTTTGCGCTCAGTCACTTTTTATGTCTGAATGACGAATTTAATCAATATTGCTAAATGAGTTCTAGTCCAGAAAACTCTGAAAGTTCTACACCCATCACAATCGATAACACTGTCCTGCTTCACCACCATGTCTCACTGACGAGAATTGAAATTGAAAAACGTTGCTTGATTAATAAATCAAGAAATTCAAATGGGACGATTCCATCAAGATTTGAACCATTCAGATAAAAAATATATTTTTTGTATAAACAAATAAAACAAATTAGTATAAAACAAATAAATTTTTCTCGAATAAGACTTTCCTTGATTCGACATTGAAACGGTTGAGCTTCGAGAAAGAGTAAGTAGTGAATATGTATGAAACGTTTAAGATAAGAATCACCAAGGACGATAAAATTTGATAGGAAATGAGATTGGAATATGTTATTATTAATTTTATCGAAGGATGATAATATTTGATAGGAAATAAGATTGGAATACGTTACGGGATTGGCTGTATGCTGGAAAAAGGCACGCCCTCTGTTGATGAGGGGAGGGCTCATACAGAGGATCTGATCAATTCAGATGTGAGTCAAAATCTATGAAGTTTATCTAAAATAATCATACAATAAATATTTTTCATTTTTACATCATAACATGAGCTGAAATTAGAGTCATTCAATCAACCTTGTAAATGGAGAAAATAAAATAATATAGGCATACCTTTACTCTTGATAAGAACACTAACTTATAAGAAAAAGTGAACGATTTCCAAGTTTGATTCCAGGTCAGAGTTCATGATGCTGTCTTAATGCGAGTATTATCCAATATCAACTCGTTTTATCTTGGATTTTCCATCTCATTGGAAAAATCATTGATATAAAAACCGCAGTGGATTGATTCTAATAAATTGCTTCATAATTCGGGAATCCACTCCCAATACGTATGAGTGATATTAAAAGTTTGTGCTCTAAGTATCCACATGCAGAAAATAACTACTCAGGTAATAGCATCGGCTCCCCTAATAAATTTGCCACTCAAGGATTAATAGCCGGTACTATCGCATTCCTCATAAAAACCCCCTCTTAAACCACTTTTGGGAATCGTGTATAAAGAGGCATGGCCGACTGGATAAATCATCCGGAAAGTTTCAAATGAGTTTGAAAATCTCATAAAAATAGAGGAAAGTTACGCAAATCCATCTGAACCCCTAATTAAACGAGCTGTGATTTTCCTGCTATGAAAAGTTTCTAACCCAACTTATCTTTATTATTTTCTTAGATGAAAATAATTGCTTCATTTCTGGGTATCTGCTTTACCACTCAATTAATGCCAGATTGTCAGTCTACACGTCTCAAGTTTTTTAATTCATCAAGTTGTGAAATAAAGGAGTTGTCGCACTTGCTGAAGAATGATCATAAGGTCACAAAAATTTGAGTCTGCGCTTGGATGGGTGACCGACAAAGAAAAACTATTTCTCATTTTCCTCTTCCTTGTCAACTTATTGATAAATTAACAACTCGCGTGAATAATTTTCAAACTAAGAGAAATTGATCACAAATGTTCCCTCACAGGCGTTCCCTCATGTGACGACGAGCCTTCTCCAATAGAATATATTTATTTTTGTTCTTTACTATAATAGTAGTATTTATGAAATTACTACGATAGTAATATGTTCACGAAATATGATGAATGCGATTCAAATTCCATAATCAAGACTTTATAATGAAGGTCTGAACTCTATGACGAGGCACCTATAATTATCAGCAATTCAGGAGCAGCTCTTATTCTATCAAGTTATAAACTGTAGCATAAAAATATTTCTTGAATTTGTTTAATCAATATTCCTATGATGAAAATAATCTATGTAGAGGGAACTTTCAGTGGCAATGAAAAAATATATCAGACAATGACAAGCTCTATGTTTTCTGTGCTTGTAGTTCATTAAGACTGATTTGCCGAGCGCTACAAATACTGTCAAAAATCGAGTCAAAGCGTGACTGAGTGTATATTGACTGAAACAAGTTCTGTGTTTTTCGATACGCTGTATTCGGACTTCATTCAGTTAGGAAATGAATGTGAGAGGCCAAAAGTGAATTACACGAATTTGGACGTACAAAAACGACGCGAGCCACGAAAAAACGCTCAAAATAATCGAGTTGCGTCGAAGTCGGATGATGCTCGCGTGCGTGAGGGCGCTTCTCTGGCCAGGAACTTTCATATTTAAATCATCGCACACTTGCTCCGCGTCAAAGGGAAAGGACGAATCAAAACCGTACTGGAAAGAGGAAAATCGCGCAATGAGACTGAATAATTTTGAATTTGCGATGAGCTGTTCCATTATCACCAAGATAGAGCGAGTGTTTACGTATAGCACGATCCTTTTAACTTGTCAGAAATCAGCTGTTTCGGTAGTAATTAAACAGTGATTTCGACACAATAATCAAAAGGCTTAAAAGTCTTAAAGACCTTTAAAGTCTTTAAAAGATCTTTTTAAAGAAGACCTTTCAAAGAATAACTTTTTAAAAGACCTTTTTAATAATCTGCGAGATTCAGCATTTGTAGGTTAAGTATTGTACTGGTGGCCGAGTTAAAGTTAAAAGGATCCTGCTATATCCTTCTTCTCAAATTTGAATATTTGATCAGCTGTTCCATTATTACATAGAAATGTAGCATTTATGTAACCTTTTCAATGTTGAAAAAGACATCTTCAAATAAATCTTCAATATCCTCCATTTTCTGTGACATCTGGTACAATTTTTCCAGAATAACCAAGGTTGAAACTCATCAAGAACATTAATTTTAACAAATAATGATGGAAATCATCTCCATCATACTAAAGTTGAGAAGCCGTACTAAAATTGAGAGGTTAGAAACTGACTCATTATGAATGGCTACGGAAAGTATTTTAGCCTAGCAAATGAAGTGATATTTGAGCATCAATTCTGAAATATCTGAAGGGAAAATTGAAATTTGGGCTTCGAGGTGCATAACATTAATATTTTTGGAAGCTGTATGCAAAATTTCAAGCTCTAGGTTATTCCCGTTTCGGTACTCAATCCACAAAATGAGCTTGCTTCTTTCTAACACACAAACGCAAGCACACGCATTCGTATCTTCTTTTACTTGTAAAGAAGAAGAAGAAGATTGATAACTACTTTCTCTAGTGCAAAAGCTGACATTGTTTTAATAAATTGATGTGGCTATGAGAACAACTAGTTTCATAATTGATATATGATAATGTGTGTCTCAAAAAACTAATACACTGTATCCTGAAATTTTATGCTTATTACTCTATTCATTCATTACGTGTTGTTCAAAGTTTTGTTATTTGATTTAATATAATTACTTCCAATATCCTCCATTTTCTGTGACATCTGGTACAATCTTTCCAGAATAACCAAGGTTGAAACTCATCAAGAACATTAATTTTAACAAATAATGATGGAAATCATCTCCATCATCAATAATTTAGTTTTCTGGGTGACGTCTTGCTGATGCTTCTCATTAAAAAACTGTCCAGTCTCCATCATTAGTCACAGCAATATATAAATCAATATATATATAAGATGGCAGTCTTGTTGTGTGTTTAGAAGACGAGCGCTGCCTTAGAAAATTGCTAATTTTCCTTCAAGAGTTGGATAATTAATCACTTGATACAATTGCTTGCCTCTTTTAACATAAGCTCTGATAGATTAAGAATCTCTCATCGATAAATTCCATCACAAACAAAATTAATGTCATTTATATTAATTTTTCGCCAAATTAAAAATTCGGATGGATCGGTTTATAGTTGAACTTGATTGTTGATTCTTGTATAAAATGTACAAAACATATACAACACAATATGATATCATCAGTGACTGTACGCTTCGCATAGGCCTACTCACTCCTGATTTGTGAACAGTAGCAACGCAGTTAGTTCTGAATGTTGGCAGTAGATTGCAGTTGCTGCTGGGTCGACAACAAGTTACTAAGCTACTCCCTCTGACATACCAGCAAGCTCCGCCTCCTCTCTCCTAATTGGTCGACAGCTTGAATCGTAGTTAACTCTGAATCTGGCCAGTAGATAGCAGTAGCTGCTGGGTCATGTACTTTGTAGTTTGGAAGAAGGTACCAGTTCAACATTTGATCAGGCATGTTGTACTTGCTTTAAATAATCATACTTTGAATAACAAATAACATCACTATTTTGATGTACGAAAATGTGGGCTATAGTCTCGTACTACACTAAAATGTTCAGCTTATTCCATATTTAATAATTTTAAATAATCCCATTCTCACTAGTGTAACAGGAAAACTTGTAAAACATTAGGGGTGATCTAATTTATTTTGAGGAGGGTGGGAGTCATAAACGTTGGGGAGGATAGCCAATCTTGGGTATATTTGAATTGTTATGGGGAATCAAGAATGTGATATCGAAAGGACAAAGCTACATAGATGAAAACAATACGAATCAAATGTGGAGCAACGGTATGATTGATTGTTGTCATCGACCACCATTCAATTGCACAATTCGAAAACAATACTAAGTATACTTGAAAGCCGGGGTTGTTTGAAGCATTCAAATAGAGATATTTTGCAAGAAGCGCAAATTCAAAGTGAGCTGCTCAATACGTGACTATATAGCGGCTGTTTCCCCGGAACGTGACAGGAACAAAGCGTTGTTTTATTCCCAGTGCAAGCAATCTCCTGTGTACAACTCGGCGGTACATCGGAATGTACTTTATTCCCTTTGCTCCTTCTCGTTCCTCTTCCCTCTCTTCTTATTCCTGCTACTCTTGTTTCTCTCCCTCATCCTCTCCTCTTGCTTTTTCTTCATCCCCACGCATACTTTCGCAAATTGGAATCTAGTGTCCATTCCATAAACTTTCTTGCAGTAGTCTTACTCAACGTCTTACTACAACATACCGATGATGACCTTCGTACAAGGAATAATACTTTGGATTAGAAGGAATAGAAGTAAGAGGTGACACAATCCTCCATGTGGCATCTTGAAAAAAGACTGACTTGGAAACTAATCATGATAAGTGGCTTGCTTCGAGTTCAACGATTCACAGTTGTGAATTGGCATGGAATGGAATTTCATTTAATTTGAGATATAAGTGGAAGCCAATCCGAGAAATAAACAATAAAGAATGGAATAGAATTCAATCGTCATTTTATTATTTTATTGTACGGTGAGATTATGTGTAATGAATGAAATATGTTACACTGAAACTTAAATAATAATGAAGCACTTTTTGTCTAAAAGATTCTATGTGGTAGTTGGAAATCTTCTAGTGCTCCGTTACAATAATTATTCTTCAAATAAATCCTGAATTTTCCCATTAGAATTCTACAGCTGGAGAAATAATTTTAATTTTGTAATTCTGCATAAAAAAATTGTTAATAGGCCTTTAATCGATCGCAATAATTCCTAAAAGTTCACTTTTATCGACTAAAATAGCTTGAACAGAATCAAACTCTATCTTCCATAAACAGTGCTATGAGAGAAGTATTTTATTTTGATATAAATTTTTATATAAAAAAATATCTCAAATGGAATCTACAGAAGTTGTTGAGTTGGTCTTTCATCACCCTTCCACTCGCAAGGCTCATGTAAGGATCAACTTTAAAAGAGGTACCCTACTTGAAGCTGTTAAAATCATCTAACAAATATAAGGATCATGTGAGCATCATCCTCGGAAAAATACTTCAAGTTGTTAAAATCAGCTTGCCTATTCTGTCATCCAAATAACATGTAGATTTTCAATGTTTCCGGGACAAAAGTTCAACGGATTTGAGCAAGCACCAACTTGTTACAACTTTCTTGTGAACAAACGGTGGTGGTGGCAGAAAGTTTAGTAATAACAGGACACGACCCCACCCCTCTCTTACTCCACAACCCCCTCCCCCACAACTGACAGTGTCCTGTCGTCTCTTACCCCTTCCACCCACTCCTTCTTCAACAGAGTCGTTGATAAAAAACACGGACATATTTTAAAACTTACAACGTTTATATAGGGGCGTATATCATTCTGTGAACTTCTTGCACCCTCTTTTTTGTCTTCTGCGCTTCAGAACTTTACAAGATACTTTGCTCACTCAGTTTACGATGTATTCTTGTAATTAATATCGGGCAGGCTACAATCCACTTTGCTTTCTTTATTATCTGGGGACCAACTTTCTTGTGAAAATTTTTTCCCCGACGCTGTGAAGTTTGTAATGAAATATTTTAAGTCGTAAAGATGACCTCACACTCAATAATTGGCTGGTTGAGATTAGAACAATATTTAGTAGGTTGAAATGCTGATATTTGACGTAATTTTTGCGAACAGTGATTCTAAAAATTCAATCCATAGATCCATAGAGATCCAAAATCCATTGCTCGAAAATTTTCTCATTTAATCTCAAAGCTCCCAATCACAAAGATCACAATCCAGATTTATGAATCTTTGTTCCAAACTTGTCAAATGTGAAAACCATCAGACTGTTAACCAAGGGCCGCACTTCAGGTGGGTGGTTAACACGATTTATGAATAATTTATGATAAAATTTTTGATAAAATGATTTATGATAATTTTCTACATCTTCTATTATTGTGGATGTTGTATGAGCTGTAGATGAACCATCTACTCTTCATGTAGCACCCAGCAGTGCGACCTCAGCTGTATATCCTCTTGAATAACTCTTACTCAATAGTAGTTCAATTTTCTTAACCAATTATCATCCTAGAGTTCTCATTAATGGTATGGATTCAACTGAATTATGTTAGATTTGGTATTATCTCAACTAGTATCAAATCAATATGAACACTATTTTTTCCGTTCATTCTACTCATCCACTCTTGGAAATAAGATCTATTAACTATCATCAGTGGTTCAATAATTCAAAACTCATTGTCTCATTTAATTCCCATCAATATTATACTGTATAACGTACGAAGAGCTTATGTGGGCATCACCACAACTAAATCTATTGATTCGGATCATTCAGTTGTTAGCATTATTGTATTTAGTTAGTTTTTCCCGCGTGGTTTATTGCTTAGCCGAAGAATATATTCAAGTCTTCAGGAATACAGTTCTATACTTCCAGTAGAATCCAATCAAATCCGTGTTCTCGTGTGCTGAGCCTGAGCTGTAGATAATATTGAAACAACAATGAACAATATCTTAGCTGATTCATTGAATTGAATCACATCCTCGCGGAATATCAGCGGCAATGCTGAATCAACACGCGATTTAGGAATCAAATTCACATCACAGATGTGCGTAAAGCGATCACAATGGCATTGACGGAGTGCTAATTGAAGAGGTAGGCATTGAAGGGAGGCATTGGGTACTTGGAGTGCAAAGCATTGCTTGTCAGATCTCTCTCTTCAATACATGATGCTACTAGTACCGTGAAGACCACCAAGTCGACAAATGATAGCGATGCTAATTCTCAGCACACTCGACCCTTTCAATCCACTACGGAATGAGGGGTTCGCTTTGGGGGATGAGAGTGGTAGAGCCCCAGTGACATCGCAGTCTTAATTACCTATCTATATACGCCACCCCATGTAGGAAGTGTCATCAATTTGTTCCCTCATTCCCCTGCCTGCACTGACTCCGTACAGATGATCACTCGTAGCCGTGTGACTGATATCAAAGCAATTTGTTCCTATTGTTCACAACTAGAAAAGTTCAAACGCGATGAGTTCGAGCACGCACAAATACCAAACCATGCAATGCTATTCAATTATGATTCAAGTAATGTGTATTGATATTTTTCTTGTTGATTACAATTTTTCTTATTAAAATATGTTACAATTATAACAATATTTTTTTAGAACTCATGACTTTGTATAATTGAATAATGTACAATCTCATACAGGCTCTACAGCCTACAAGCCTAGTACTAGAGATGTTCATAGATTTCGTAGCTTCTAAGCAGCCAACTGCATCATTATTAATTCAATCAATGAAAATTATTCATTTATTCATTCATTATATTCGAATTGTTTTAAGAAGTGGATTCTCATATTATGATGTGATTGTTCCAATTGTCAATTGAAAACTTCAAGTTATCTTATCAAGTGCCGAAAAAATCGAGGAAACAACGAGAAACTTCTCTTGTCCTTATTCTATGTTATTTTAAAAATAAACGATAATATTATTCTCCTTCAAAAGCATAAATCTGGAAGCAAATTCATGGATTCATGGTACGTTAGAAACATAGAAAATACGGTGAAATCGAAAACAAAGCACCTTAAGACTTTGTTTCACAAATCTTTCACGTTATTGGAGTCATGTTCCTGTTCAATCTCCCGAAGTCTGATACGGGCAGATTTCTTGAGCAGCAGTAAAGTAGGAACATTGAGAAAGGCGTGAAAAAGTCAGAAGTCAAATCTAACCGGTCTCTCATTCTCTCTCTATTTCCCTTGTGCTCTCTCTCGCTCATAACCTCTCTCTATCTCAGTTCTCTCTCTCTCTTTCCTTCGTTCTCATCCTCTCTCACCCTCTCTTTATTTTTCTTCTCTCTCTCTCATTCTCTCTTACCTTGTTTTGATCTCTGCTATCTCAATCTTAATATCTCTCTCCCACTCTCTCTCCCAATCTCTATCTCACACTCTCTCTCCCACTTCCTATCACTTTCTACAGCTCCAGGAATTGGTCGTAACGTAGGCCGATATGGATTTTTCCGGAATCGAATTGCCTGGACCAATGAAACGAATTCAGCAGCTGCTTTACATGTTGAGTAGGCCTTTGAGACAGCGAGAGAGAGGGAGTGTGCGTGAAAGAGAGAGAGATAGAGGAGGAAAGGGCAAAAGTGCCTTAGAGAAATCTCAGCTCTCGATTTCGGGCTTCAGCTTACATGATGAGAGCAAAGTAGAACATGATGAAGAGGGAAGTGACAAGGCGGTAAAAAGTGGAAAGAGTAAAAGGAAGCAAAGCGAACGACCTAGAAAGGTGTCGTAGCAAGAAAGGTGTTTGATTGTAGCCTGGTGGGGTGAGGGAGGGGGTTTGTAATGGTTAACTGACGCTATGGATAGAGCAGCGATCGAAATGGGAGAGCACTTTTCTCTAGAACCGATGAAGAGGGTAATGGAAAAGCAGAGACAGATACGCAATGAAAATATTTATACGAACTGAAATTTAATATTGTCGAGTGAGAACTTTCAAAACATGTTCAACTACGATACCACTGTGAATTGTGGAATGTTCATTAGAATGAACATGGTACTAGAAATGATACCATTTTTAAGGTTTGATCGTTATGAATAAGGAAGGTCCTCTCCAGGAATATTTCTGGTGGGGTCAACTACTGGGTAAACTACTTTTTTGAAATTTTTCTTTCAACTTTTCATTTTCAAATCAGTTCTTTCATTGGAACATTATTACAGTAACTATGAACTTGCAAGAGTGAATTATAGGAAAAATAATAGAATAGATTAATTAAATGAAAGTATGAGTTCCTATATCCGTCTGTAATGAAAAGGATATGATTAAACTTTGATCAAATCTTTCCCATAACCTCAGACAATCCCATTCAGACTATAATTCAGGTTGGATTCTAACTTGAAGATCATTTTTTCATCCAACTTTTTTGTATTTTATCGTTCATTATTCATTCATATCCCCTGCCTCAAGAATGCATGTCGACTCTCCTTGTATTGCCGATCCATAATCTGTCCATATATCTGATTTGAATGTTGATCATTGTGTTGCTCCATGATCAAAATGTTGAGAAAAACCATTTTGGCAGAAGCTTGCACTAAACGTGATAATTCTAAAATGGCTTCTTCTAGGTTATGCTATCACTGGTTTCCCATTTTTTTCTATAGTTCACGTGAGTAAAAGTTTTTATAATGTACTATGAGTTTACTTTTTCAACAATATTCGTAGCCACATTTATATAACTAGAAATCAGGCTGATTTTCAAATAGAATGTTGGAAGCATTGTAGCAGCCGCCATCTCAACTCTCTGCCCCATCTCAGTAAAAGCTGTTCTCTTTGCGCGAAAACAATACTTACATTTTTTCAACCATGATAACAATCTTTCATGTGGAGATATTTTGTAATCTACACAAATTTGAAAAAATCCAATCTTCAAGTTTTCAAATCAAGTTATTACGATTAAACTTCACTTCATGAAGATTTATTCAAAAGATTCAATTCCACATCAAGTGCAATGTGGTGAAAGGTGCTTGAGCAGATGAGACAGAGGAAAAACGATTAATAAATACATCGAGTTTCTATATAGAGGGAAAAGATTGATATTTTGCAAAAGAGTGAGTGAATTGAGCAGCAATCAAATGGAAGGTAGGCAGAAGGTATAAATGGGGAGAGAGAGAGGCAGTGAGTGTGAAAGTATGCGAGTGTGTGAGAGAGAGAGCAGTAGTGCAACAGAAGGAAGACAGGACAAATGGAACGTAGAAAGGAGGGATGAATAGGAGATAGATAGAGGAAGAGAGAGTGAGATTGAGTGTGAGTGTGAGAGAGAGAGAATGTGCCTGGATCCAGTAACAGATGAACGTTCGAAAAGGCTACGAAAATGACTTGGAATGAGTGCGAGATTGAAATTCACTCACACTCCTCATCCCACCCTCACCAATACACTCGCAGCGACTCAATTACCTTTCACTCATTCCTTTTCGGTTACTCTTTTTCGTATCCCCCCTCTCCCCTTCTCCATCTCCTGGCAGCCTTCTCAATCTCTTTTTTATTCACTCTTCCATCACTTCCACACACATGCACATGCATCACTCGCCCTTCTTTCCGAGAATCATTCATTTCTTCGATGTACTCTCTATCACCATCCACACTCTCTCACACTGTCTCTATTTTTTTTCTCTCTTTCTCTTTATTTTGTTACCTTCTCTCTCTACCACTCTTTTAACTCTATTCCATCCCCCATACTCTTTCCTCATTCGTTTACCGAATTGGATAGATAGATTTTATTAGTCCATATTATCACAAGGCTTTCTCCTATTGTAACTACATTATTGTATACATTACGTCTGGTTGACCAAATAACAGCGTGAGAAGTGCTTGCAAAAATGTAAGACACTGGTAGTGTTATTTTGTAATTTTCTCGCTTTTGTTAAAATATTATTAGTCTCTGTCTTCATTTCAGTAATCAAAATACTCCTGTAGACTATAAAAGCACTCATTAAGCATACCTTTAATCTTTGTTTGAACTCAGATAATCCTTCATTATCCTTACATTTTCTTTTTCGCCCCTCCATACACATCACTTTGGATATTTATTTGTATTATATGTTTATGTTTATATATTTCATGGAGATACATAGAATAGGAGTCATTGTTTCCGCAGATGAAATACTACATACAAATGTTTAATACAGATATAAATGTTCGATATTATATTTTTCAAGCATCATAATATAAAATAGAATCAAATTTGATTTGACCAGCCGGGTGACCAGTTTGTCGAATTTTTGAGTAAGCTCTTTATCATAATCATGTTGCATGATTTATTAGAAAATTCTCAAGTTTGCTATGCTTCGTGAATACGAATAATTTTCAAAAACAATTTTAGAATAAATAAAGTTTTCCATAGACTCATTTTCTTTTATAATATTCTAGAATTCGAGCTGATATACTCTATTTAAACAGATAAAGTGAATGAAACTATTTTAATTCTTGTTTTTCTTTCCGCCTCTCCTATACTACTTTATTTCTTTGCTCTCTTATACCTTTCTCTATGTTTCCTCTTCTTTTCTCTTCTTCCTCACTCCCTCAACTCACCCTTTCTTTTATTAACAAGAATTTCTCTTATATTTTCTTTGTTTACTCTTTCTTGCTTTGCCTCACCTCACTTATTCCACATTCATTCTCTTTCTCTCACTAAGAGCTCTGAGGGCTCTCTACTCCTTTCCTCTTCTATTCCTTGCAGTCAAACCATCTCTCACTCTATTCACCTCACTCCAGACTGCACTATTCACTGCCATAGCAATCTCGTTTCCTCTTCCTCACTCACACATACCTTTCTTTCTTGCACTGGCTCACCTGCCTCATTCGCTTCCCTTGCCTCACCAGGAGGTCTCTGAGGGTCCGTCAACTAACTAATGAGATAGGGAGCTGCCTCACCTAACAAATAGACACAAAGCCTGCTGCCTTAGCCTATGTGAGGTAGCCATGCACGCACCAGGCTTATGACCAGCGAGTTCTGTATTGATGATGTAGAGAGGGCTCAACGTGATATCGTATGCGCATTTGTCAGTCAGCTTCCTATTCATGAGAGTAAAATATGGAGAAGTTGTCAGAATAAAGTTTCTCACTGTTTCCAAGAATTATGTGAACTTGGGTTTGCTCTTCATTGCAGAGAGAAGAGAATTATTGAAGATTCATCTTAAGGAATCGACAATGCTCTTCATAATGAAATGGATATACACTTGAAGGATCAAGGATATACACTTGATAGAATTATATTAGAATAACATTCATAATCAATCCAAATCAAGTCATGATGTTCTATTTCAAAGTCATGATTATTGAAACAAGACTGTCTTGATAAGACAAGTCTCATAAATCGAAAAAATGAACAAAATGAGAGTTTTTATAGAGATTACTTTTGGTTGGTAGAATCTTAGTTGTCAATCAAAGATGGTAACCCTACTCTCAAGGAAGAATTCAATGTTTTTTGAATATTAGGAGGTGCGCAAGACCTATTAATAATCATTTGCGATTGTGTACTCGACTATAACCAAACTCTTCTGACAAAAATTGTTGCTGATGAATAATGAACCAAAAAATGTTGGAGTTCCGGTAAACACACTGTATGTTGAGCATATAAGGATGACGGGAATGAATCTTAAATTTATTGATCAAAAAGTCAACAATGATACTTCTTTACAGTTTTCAAACAACTGGAACAAGATTTCACCAATTTCAAAAAGTATATTTGGATTCAGATCTCTGTGTCTCCAGTAATGAGAAAGGAAATTGGCAGGCTCGATGTTCAACTGTTTTTACAGAAGAACTTTGTGATCGGTGAGTAGGCCCGCTATGGAGTTGACAAGAATAATGATAATATCGAACAAGTCTTTGGAGCCAGGGGGAAAAGAAGACAAAGTTAAATGAGAATGGAGATGGAAGTTCATAGAGGCTTGAATGGAAAAAGAAGATAAGAAGGTGAGAAGCAGAAGGAGGAGAAGGAGGAGCAGGAAGAGAAGTAGGGGAAGGAGGAGAAGGAGGGAGAAGGAGGAGAAGGAGGGAGAAGGAGGAGAAGGAGGAGAAGGAGGAGAAGGAGGAAGGAGGAGGAGAGAAGGAGGAGAAGGAGAAGGAGGAGAAGGAGGAGAAGAAGGAGGAGAAGGAGGAGAAGAAGGAGGAGAAGGAGGAGAAGGAGGGAGAAGGGAGGAGGAGGAGGAGGAGGAGGAGGAGGAGGGAAGGAGGAGGGAGGAGGAGAAGGAGGAGGAGAGAGGAGAAGAAGGAAGGGAAGGAGAAGGAGGAGAAGGAGGAGAAGGAGGAGAAGGGAGGAGAAGGAGAAGAAGGAAGGGAAGGAGGAGCAGAAGGGGAAAAGTAGGAGGAAGAGAAGGAAGAGAAGGAGGAGAAGGAGGAGAAGAAGAAGAAGAAGAAGAAGAAGAAAAAGAAAAAAAAAGAAGAAAAGAAGAAGCTGTTGAAAGTTTTGTAAAAGAAGGGCTGGATTCGAGATAATGACTTAGATAACGGCAGGTATTGTCCGAGACCACCGCAGACGGGAGGCTTACTTGGTGGACGTCTGAGCAAACAAGACTGAATTGGACGTACGTCGTGAACAAACAAGGGGGAGCAAGTGACAAGCCGTTAATGGGGGGTGGGGCAAAATGCCCCGAAGGGGGTTCGCATCTCCCTTTGTCAGAGCTCACGCAATGGTGCTTGTTGTTGCAATCATGAGAGGAGCAAAATATTATCGTCATCACTATTACAGACCATCCCTCCACTTGTGATAGCTGTAATACGAGATGCTTTTCTCCATTGGACACAAGGATATAAAGTTCCAGATTGGGCTCAACAGACCACATCCAAAACCAAGAGAAAGGTGTCATCTCGTAAACGCTTATCTTGCCTCGTTGAATATGTTCTTGGCTCTCACGGGTTGTTTGTTGAGAGCTGCCTTGTTACAGAGATATTGGAAGTACTGTATTATAATACAGAAAGCATTACTCTGAGGTTATCAACAATAACCCCATACCAAATTACAATATCTGTGTTTGCATGATGTGTAATGAATGTGATGTCAACCCGAATAATGTGAAATAGTCTGGTCATAACTGTTCTATGCTTCGTGATATCCTCGTTGCAAATAGGTCACTGTTATTATAGTAATATTAATAGAATCACTGTTCTATATTCCTCAGCAATAGCAAATGCGGGTATGATTATCGATTGTGTGATGCTATGAAGGTATTATGTCGTACTATGTCGCAATGCAAATGCAGTTCCTTAGTTCCAATAGTTCCTTAGCAAGCCATATTATCATGATATTGATGTGATGCTTTACTAGATTATTGTAATAATCTTTAGTTTTTTGAGTGTTGATACAATATTTGATGCCATATCACCTTTGTATGATTTGTATTACAGACACTGCAAGATTTCTTATAACACAATCTCTAAAATCTATATTTTATTAGAAAATTTGTCTTATGCTTATTTATCCTATTTATTCTTTCATCCTATGTTATATCCTAGGCTCAGCCAAGTTTTTCTCTCCCAGATTATAATAATAATTATAATTTTGTAATTGTATCAACGAATAAATGAATGGATGAGTTTCTTAATGTCTGATCAACAATTAAATACAAATTAATAGGCCTACTTCATGTTATAAATGAATACTTGTATGCTTCGCAGCTTTCGGATTCAAATTCATAATGCAATGAAAATCGAGAAGATCCAACCAATTTATAACAGCTTCACCAATTCAGCTCAATTTTCATTGTATGTTATTATATATGTTGATATAATTATTTATTATATTATAATATTGTTATCAATATTATGTTATTATATAGTATAACATAATAATACATAGTGTGCTCATCTGCGGACGCTCTTATGGAACTTATCAGTGAGATTTGTGAAAACGTACAACTCGTCTTCATGGAATATTTATCGGACCAGTACAACGACTGTGTTGAGGCGAAAACTGTCCTGCATCTGGAAGCTTAATGAATATTTGATAAAGCCGCTGAGGCGCCGGTACCCACGCAGTCCATTTCATTACAACAAATGCGTTGAATAGCTGTTGTGAATCGTTGCATATGCGAAATAACTTATACACGAAATTGAAATTGTTTTGCGGCTGGCGAGAAGTTGAATCGCGTTGTCGATGTTGTTCAATGCAAATTAGCAACCCTCGATAAGTCATTCCAACTTTTCCGTATAGAACTGTAAATTAGATAGGAATGAACTTCACTAGACAAAAGAGAGTTCACGCAGATGTAACCTACTTCCGAGAATACGATACCACGTTGATTATACCCTGTTTTCTCAATGCATTGTGGATATTGCTGTGAAAGCTGATTTGAAAAGTATGTTTGCCCGATATCTTTGGACATAATATCATCAACGCATAACAGTGAATTTACAAAATTTTTCTTATGTGATATTTGCTCATTTGTGAATTAAGTAATATGCTCTCTATATCCTAACTCATGGGTTTAAGCGTCTGTGAAGACTGAACAAAATAATAGTTAAATTGGTTTGAATACACGACTGGTGTTTAAATAGTCTTCCAAGAGAAAAAGTTCATATTTCAACGATTTCCTTATCTGGATATATAGGATACTTTATATAAATCTGATTTAGCCCCAGAATTAAACGATGAAAACTTCCCAGAAGCTCAAAAAGAGAAGAAATCGCGTTTTCTTCCATTTTTTCAATTTTTGCTAAAAAATTTAAATTATCAATGTTTAGAAAATAATTGTGATTAAGTTATTCACTGAGATGAGTCAACAGATATTTCAAGCGTGATTCGAAATTTCCTAATTTTTCAGAGGCTCAGCTTGAAGCTAATGTTGAGCACAATTACTATACTTGCCTAAACAAAATAAGACACGAAATTCCAAAAATCTATGTTTAATATAGACACTAAATTACTTAGAAAGTAAGATTGTACTCCTGATTATCAATGTTGATGAAAACCGCATCAGTCGAAACAGGTACAGGTGAACTAGCTGTTCATTATGAATACCAGCTAGTTCACCTGTACACGTGTTCCGACGATGCGGCACAGCACCGCGAAATGTACATCAACACAATATAATTTGTGAGTACAATCTTACTTTCTAAGTGAATTCAGTGTCTATATTCTAATCAAGTGATAAAAGGATGGATCCACAACAACCTATGCATGATACTAATTATTTCTGAAAAGTTTTATTGACTAATAGTATTTTCATAACTAAACAAAAATCAACAGAATGTTTCTGAACATTCAAAGATTGTAATTGAAATCTTGTACTTGACATCATTTTCTCATCATCAACATGCAGAGATGTAAAAATTGTTCACGAATATTGAATATTGTTATTAATGTTATCATTAATGTAATATTATTTGATTGAATATTTCATCATGAATACTTTGTAATATCACTATAATTGTAATGTTACTTAGTCATTCATGTCCGCGGTTTCAATTAATTGCAGCTGCAGTCCCTTTCCTTTGAGATTCGCATTTAATGTCAAGGTGAGATAAGATAAATGGCTCCTACTAACAGGGACAGACATGCTATGAAAGCTAGGCACTTACCAGTCCACTTTCGTCACTCCCTTAATGGAAAGGTCACAGCATAGGTGTCAATGATCGAAGATGAACTTTGCCTATACAGTAGTTGATTATTTGGTTTACTCATCACAAAGACACTGTGCAGAACTGGGAAATGAGTACTTTCAAGAAAGTTGACCCCTTTATTGACTCCTCTCTACAATCAGTATTTGAAAGAGGATGCTTGGATCTAGTCTTAAGTTCAATATGTTATTGTTAGGCTTTTTATTAAAACTTATTTGTTGCATAAAGTTTGAGAAAAAGCATGCTTGATTAGTCCCAGGCTCAATTTGTTATTGTTAGGCTAGGCGTAAACCGGTTAGTCAAGACAAGACGAGATTAGTCACGTATAGTCACAGTACTTTACATAGTTGCTTATGAAACAACACACACCGATTAGTCATTGCATTAGTGTGTGCTGCTTCATAAGCAACTAAGTGAATAACTGTGATTAATTTCGTCTTGTCTTGTCTTGACTAACCGGTGTACGCCTAGCCTTAGGCTTCTTGATAAAACAAATTTGTTACAATATTAGGCTGGGCGTACACCAGTTAGTCAAAACAAGACAAAACGAGATTAGTCACGTTTAGTCACAGTAATTCACATAGCTGCTTATAAAGCAACACACACCGATTAGTCATTGCATCGGTGTGTGCTGCTTCATGAGCATCTATGTGAAATACTATGACTAAACGTGACTAATCTTGTATCGACTTGTCTTGACCAACCGATGTTCGCCCAGCCTTATGTGTAGCGGTAATGAGAGAATTTGGAAACAACATGATTCAAATTAGAATAATTTAATAATTGAAATCATACAATGAAGAACATTCACAAATAATATTACTACCACTAGGAAACTCTACAACAAAGGTAGATATCATGGACTAATCAGAGAAAACTAGTCTAACCACAGACTGAACCGAAATGGATATTGTGATTGAACTGTTTATTCGGGAAAATAGTTTATAACAAATATCTACACCAAGAGAGATTGATATTATAATGATTTGATCACATTATTTGAACCGAATAAAAATATTCAAGTTCTTATCCATTTTTTAAAAATCGTAACCTGTAGGGAATAATGTCGTGAATAAAATTTCAGATGAATAACAAGAGGGTCAAACAATCATTGAGGTCTGGGCCAGAGCCAATCCGCAGGACAGATGACATCGCTCAATCAATCATAGATGGCGTCAAGTCAGTAATAACGAGTGCAATCAATTTGCCATTGCTGGAGCCATGTCGTTTGGAGATCTGGCAGAGCAAAGCAAAAACTCGGTCGCTCCTTTTCCTCTCATTCCAATTCGCTCCCTCTTATTCATTCCATCTCATTTGCTCTCACTCGTATTGTCTCGTTTCACAATGGCAGCAGATCGCCAAACGGAGCCAATGATTAATAACCAAAGAATCAAGTCATTTGCTCACTTTTGTTGCTGTGTCGTTCACACACACTCACTTCTCTCTTCCTCATTCTCTTTCTCTCGCTCTTTCTCTCCTTTCACTCTCTTCTCACTCTCCTCACACTATCCTCTGACTCTCCGGTCAATCACTCTTTCTCACAAACCTTCTTTCTTTCTATCCCTCTCTCTCTCTTCCTCTACAAGAATAGCCTACTTAGTATAAGATGAAAATAGAAAGGATAATTGCAATAATTGTGCATCACACTGTCACCATTGAATATATATCCTTTAATATATTGAATATGACACATATTCATATTCATGTGACATATGTCATATTCATATGGCACATATATTGAATAATATATTGAATATGAATATATTTATTATCTATCTATTTTGCCACCTATTTTTTCCTTGTTTTGATTTTTCACTAATCCCCCTTCTCCTTCCCCTGCTCCCTGGTCTTTTTAATTTTCATAAATATTGGAAATTTCAATCTACAGAATTATCAATCTGCTTGTAAATATTGATGCGTAATCTTTGGCCAGATTATAGCTGAACTAGTTCAAAAGGTATACAATGCTCTTTTCAAATTCAGATAAAAATGAAATTTCAATTTAAAATGAAACCATCAATTCATGTAATCTCTATCATTTGCATTTAAGATACAGACAAAAGATTCCCGTCTCTTATTCATTATAATGAAGCATAATAATAAGATGCGCTATTGCTGTTCTAGAAGATACACTCCTGTATACAAGTGGCATCACTTGTAAGTATTAATGCACTCATATTTCTGACTAAGATACGTCCTGAAAAGTCTTAACATGCCAGCAAAAGTGACGATCCTACATCTAACAGATGTGGAGCTGAGAACCAAGCTTAGTGATGACTGGGGACTCATAAATGTTGACTGAACTTGTCTTTTTGGCAGATTAAATTCGAGGGGTGTTTGGGCTCTAGCATGCCAAGTACTTGGCTGAGTTATGGCGAGTTCTGAAGTGACTTGGAATAATAATTATAATAGACCGTGGTGTAGGATAGGATAGTTAATTATTCTCAACTGCTCTCTTGTGGAAAGCAGAAAGTGATTAGACCAGATTGTTCAGATGGTGCGTGATTAAATCACGGTTTTCCGTCTAGTTTCAGTCGTCATATCATGATGCAAGAAGGTTATGAATATTCATGTCTGAATTCATGGATTGTGAGATTTTCACTATTTTTTTTAGAATCATTGTCCTTTATGGCCCAGTAAAATTATCATTGAAAGTAGGGTCTAACTTGTATGAAATGAGGTAATCGGTTTTCTTTTTTTAATAATGTATGTGAAAGTCCTGGGATGTTAAATCCAAGTTTTCAACCTCGACAAAATTCCTGATCATCTCCAAAAACCATGAAAAAAAAATTTGATCTTACACTATTTTCGTAGGCCAATTTTAACCCTAAACATTCACTTTTTCATATAAAACATCCAACATAATTTTGGAAGTGAATCAAATTACCTACAATTTAAGACCAAATCAATTATTGTAGGCCCAATAGCTTGCGAGATATAGCTATTCAAAATTCAAGAAAGTGGCAGAGATAAAGAACTATTCTGCATTATTATCCTCGTTCTTTTTATATGTGCCTGTAGCAACTTATCTAATAAAAATGTCACTTTTATTTAAATTCCATCAATAATACAGACCGAGAAGGAAGTAGCCAATACTTCATAACTATAACATCTAACAATAACATCTATAACATAATAATATATCATTCATAACAGCTTGGTAGAATCAGAGAAATGGGAAAAATGAGACTAAATTGAGTATAATTGATTACCGTGTTATTCTAACCTACATAATGACATCAATCAGTCATCCGTGGACACTTCCATCTTCAAGATTCTTCCCAAGAGCCCCCGAGAAACAATTTATCAGACATTTTCACATCACATACCACCCGCCTTAGAACGTCACCCTTCAACAAGTCTTTTACGCATCCGCGACGTCATAACATATTAAGGAGAACCCTGACTTGATGCAAGCTGAGGGCGCGTTAATTTGGAAAGCGGTTATCTCAAGGGAGAGCGAGAGAGAGAATTCAACTGAGAGGTGTATAAGAAAGAGAGAGAGAGTGAGTGAGAGAGGGAGGAAGAAAATGAGCAGGGGCACATTGTTGAGAGAGAGATAGAATTCAAAAGAGAGTGTGTAAGAGTTAGAGAGTGAGAGGGAATGTGTGATCAGGGGCACTTCTCTCTTCGGATTTGCGGGAAAGCTTTGCAACCAAACAATTTAGCAGCCGCCCTAAACAGATTAGAGATCCAGCTCTGAGCGAAACGTGTCTGACAAAATTGGTAATAGCGTAAATAGAGCGTAACGTTATCAACCTCACGGCTGGAAACCAGATAACAGAATTCTGAGTTCATAACGGACTGGTTCACATCCTCCACTGATATTTTCCTCCACTGAAACAATATTTTCGTGAGGAACTAGAATCGGGCAAAAAATTTTGATAGAAATATTATAGGCCTATTTGTTGTGCTAATAATGATTCTTACCATACACCATGGAATGTCCCATCTTTGTTGGGCAAAATATTGTTACTGATGATGATTCAAAGAGAGATATTTTCGTGGAATTGAACTTGTATAGTAAGTTATAAGTATGCATTACAACCTATTTTTGAAGTCATTATGACTCACAATCTTATCCTAATAGGAAACAACAATAATTAGAAATGATTATTGATTCACAAATGAATTAGGAATACTGTTGAAATTTGAATTACAAGCCCAGATTCTCGAATGAATCAAGTGCTAAGGAAATTGAATGCAAATAGAATCTAGAAAATCTGTTGTCCTAAAAATCCGTATTGCAATAAATTTAATGAAAAATGGAATCAGAATAAAATCATCAGTTGTCTTACAAATCTGTAATCTAATTAAATTTGTCATCCTCTAAGAAAGAGTTCTCTATTGTTAAAATATCCAGTAGCTGAGAATAATGCGTTCATATTATCACCATAGACTAACAAAATAGTCAATATTATAATAATATTATACCCTATTAAATTATATAATAACTTATCATATGTGTTCCCTCACCCAGTAATAAAACAGAATGAGTTTCATAAATAACTCAGTAGCTATCGCCATCTACTGCTAGAACTTGAAAACACGTAGTTGACAAGTCAGGAAAGAGTGGGCTGAGCTTCGAAGTGGGGGCTGTAGGCGTGGTCATAATCCGGATCTCGTTTGTGATTGGTTTGTCAATCTCATTCTTCGCTGTTTAATGTCTAACGTCCACCATATTTATTCAGATCTTCAGGGAATCACTTCCATTATCCATCCGAGGATCCATAATCAAACAAATGTACATAACTCCTATTTTAGTTGATCTTATACTCAATACTTGATTTACTTGATTACTTGATTCAAATAATCTGAACACTTGAGGAAAATTCAATAAAACTGTTCGCTAAAATGTGAATTCTCTCTTTCCCAAACAGGCAGGTTTCTCTCAACTCAAGAATATGATCTTAAATATGATTTTTACAATTTTACAGGAAATTTCAATACATGTACATTTGTTTAATTGTAGGAACAATGAGAGAGAAATGCTTATTATTGCAGCCCTGTATTCTCCCCAGTACAAGACAAAGGACATAAATATTTTATTTACTCAATTACTTGATTCGAACAAACTTGAGGGCGATTTTTTATAAAATTGTTTATTAAAATGTGAATTATCTCATTTCCAAAATGGCTGGTTTCTCTCAATAATATAAACATACATAATATTCAAAATTATTCAGGAAATGTAGATTCTAATATAAGTACAGCAGGAAGAATGAGAAGAAAAGCTTATTGCAGCCATGTATTCTCTCCATTACAAGACACAGGACGTTCCAGCACTGGACTGTTTCAACAAATGACACGTATAAACTCAAACAGCAGCACTCTGGTAAATTAACAGTTACAATTTGTAAATACAATCAGAACCAGAAGCTCTCAGGTACTTTTGTCTGCTTCAGTTGGCATAAGCATCTCGTGAGAGGAAAATAAGAAAAATCAGGAGACGATGCAGCTTGCCAAACGCTTTCCATTGGAAATCAGCCGCCCGGAAAACTCGAGGAAAACTTTAAAGCGGGTCCTAGCACGAATTATTCCCCTAGCGATAGACTAGCAAAGTCATCTATCTTGTGCTCAAAACGTGACGCTACCTTCTGCAACTAGATCCATTATTCTAGTCGAGATGAGAAAATTCTCCACAGGAACACATTATTCTAGTGGTACTGTGATGCGGAGATGTGAAATTTCTCACCGTCTATCGGAAAATTGCATACGGAGATCGCTTTGCAATACGTGCTCGGAAGTACGAGGATATTTGTTATTAATGAGAGGATCCTAGAGAACTCTATAATATATTATGATCTATGTGATGTATCTATTGACAGATCATTATTTTGTGGAAAAATATGAATTCAGTTAGGGATAGACAAGGATATATTATTTACAATGCACGATATCGAAATGATGCGTTACCAGATAGACAGGAATTTATCTACAATGTGATTATTTCGATAAGTGCAGAATGATGAGTTAGAATCAGATAAATTTTATTGGATATCTGAGAAAATTTATGTACAAAGTGATTATTTAGTACAGGTTAGTTAGAAAATAAATTTTCTCAATTATTCTTTTATGAATGAGAAGATAATAAACTCAGTTATGAATAGACAAGGATTTATGTACAATACAGGATATTATAATAATCTTATAATCTATAAGCTACTCTTAATACAGATTAGCCTAAATTAATATAATGCAGATATTCTTTGAATTTTATAACATTACTGACTTGTTGAATGGATTAGAAACTGTTTGACAATACAGTCGAATATCGACGCGAACATCGATATAACGTATATCGATGTAAGGATTAATCGAATAAGTATTGTTGGAGTAATAGTTGTGACCTGAGAAAGTAAAATCACTTCAGCCGGAATAAATGTGACAATTCTCATTTTTATGACTCAGGATTGCTGGAAATCATACAAAGTGTACAAAAGTTGATCAAAGTCACCAAAAGTTTAATGGAACTTTCTCAGATTCAACAAGTACAGAAAGTCTGGCAGTTTATATAGTTTGATAAAAATCTACTGAGCTGCTACTTTCACCAAATAGGAAATATTTTTCTAATCATGTTTAGGAAGGACACTCTCAAGGTTGTTTGATTATGTGGAATATTATTTTTAAAATGATTTATAGCTGGGTAAAAAAAGTAGCTATTATCGCCAAACAGAAAATATTTCATCCACAACGAGACACTTGAGATTGCGATACTTGAGCTGGGCAGCGGTAGGCTTTCTAATCACGTACTTAATTACAGTTGATACAAAGTTTCAGCCCACAAAGCAGAAAAGGGGTTTGTCGGTAACAGACTTCACCCCAACTCAACCCGGCATTTTCGGATTTACAATTCCCAAATAAAATAGAAAACAGTGACATTACAAAGTTGAGGTGGATAACAAGAGATCAGATAAATAATCAACCATATCAATATTGAATTCTGTGATATTGTATCTGATTAATTACTGCTTGAAGCATTCTTGAATGTAGAGAGCTTTTCTATCTTATAATCAAATATTTTTGAAGGTGTAATGTATAAATCCTCTAGGAGACTACGACTACTACAGATATTGTCAACAGAATTGAATTTATATTGAATTAATATAAAGATTCAATATATATATAATCGATGTATCGATAAAATCAATGTAGATATCAATGTTCAGTTAATTAGTAGTCAATGATTAGTTACACTGATTAGCACCAAAAAGATTCTCGTTTGATTATTGCCAGAATCGCATTTCTCCTTCCACTCTACTATCTCATGAAATCTTCAGTAATGTTATTCTTCAATAGATTCAATGTCGATCAAAGGATTCTGTAAGTAAGCTGAATAAACTATGAGGTTATTGAAGAAATTTTCAAAACTATCATAACTACGTATTTGAAAAGGATGAAGAGCATTGAAAACTCACATGAAATTATGTAAATCATACAACAATGCGAAAATTGAAAGATAGTGTGAAAGAGCATAACTAATTTCAAGTACTACTTCTTTCCACTTCAGTGCATGAGCAACAAGCCAGGTTGCTCCTCCATTTTTGGGTGTGTATCAACATTTTCATCTCTTATCTCGACTTTTTGACAGCCTTTCTCTGCTCTAATCATATTTGAAAGAACTGCCTTATTTTTGACGCTCATCTAGATGAGCTGTCTCTTCAATATTATGTAATACTCTTTACTCCTTTACTCTTCACTTAATTTCCTTTCCTACTACAATACTTGAAAGCTTCCTTTTCGAGTACAAAGCGCTAAGATATCATTACCATTATTATTACAAATCTCCATATAAAAAAGAGAGTTTTTCAACAGAGACACCCTGAGATTCCCAGCTTTCTTGATGAATTTTGATTTTTCAAATCTCCAACTTGTATTGCCCGCATTCATCTGAACAAATCTCTGAAAAATATTCCTTTGGCTCTCTAGACGCATTTTAACATTATCAAAATACATTTTTACCACCTTATCAAAATCTACTAACACTCATAGTTGCTAGTAAAAATTTTATCCTCAAATTTTAACTGCGACAATCGGAAACAACTTTTTTTCATTAATTATAAAAACTTCGATTCCTTACTGTGACATAACTAAAGAACTCTCGAACAATAATTTCTGATTTAATAATATAATTTTGCAGTTTAGCTGTTTAACTTGGCAAATCCCTGTATAGTGAGGAGCACTATGGGTAATGGTCCACTTCCCGCAGTTTCCATAATGTCATATAATTCTTTT
This sequence comes from Laodelphax striatellus, assembly GCA_017141395.1. NCBI lineage: Eukaryota > Metazoa > Arthropoda > Insecta > Hemiptera > Delphacidae > Laodelphax > Laodelphax striatellus. The sequence goes on along the minus strand of CM029535.1, from coordinate 26,165,340 downwards.
GCTTTTCAAAAATAAATATATATTTCACTTTGCCAGTGACATTGCAACTCATTTTTCTCCGTTAACACTGACAGACCGCGAGTATTGCTGTCTGAGTCCGGCTCTAATGGAGATTAACGCCACCCGCATTATTACATCTGTCCGATTCTGCACATACTGGTTCCCAACACTCACTCACTCACTCTCTCACACACTTTCTCTCTCACTCCATCCCTCTTCCTCTCTCACTCTCTCACACACTCTCTCACTCTCTTTCTTGCTCTCTCTCAGTCTCTCGCATTTTCTCACTCATGCTTACTCACTCTCTCCCACTCCCACTCTCTCAAACTCACTCACTCAGTCTTTCTCACTATTTTTCCTTTCTCCTCCACACCAAGACAGCTTTGTGATTTTCCCACTCTCCTACTTATTATACTCCTCATTATCTTTTCACTTATTTCTAGCACTGTAATTGCCACAGAGATGACCATTTAGTACCTCAGAATCTTATCGACAATAACAAAGCGTTGAGTCCCTCACCGGTTATCGCAGGGCGGTTATTAGCTGGGAAATGATTGAATGTTGATAATGTTATCATGTCTCTAGATCTAGAAGATTGATGATTGATTAAAACTGAAAATCCTTCAAGAATCATGTCTTTAGAATCAAGGGAGATGTCCCCTCTTCTTTCAAACTTAGTTCAACAAATCGATAGTTAAACTAGGTTTCAACTATACTCTGTTCAACAAGTGTTTGGAGTGAATTCAATCTTTCAGGTGTTCTAATTTTTTGTAACATTGATGATTGATTAAAACTGAGAATACTCCAAGAATCATGTCTTTAGAATCAAGGAAAATGTCCCCTCTTCTTTCAAACTAAGTTCAACAAATCTATGGTTAAACTAGGTTTCAACTATACTCTGTTCAACAAGTGTTTGGAGTGAATTCAATCTTTCAGGTGTCATATTTTTTTGTAACCGGCTAGACTTATGTTTTTCAGTATAAAACATTTAACTCACTCCAAACGAGTTCAATCTTTAATGCTAAAAAACGCAAGCCAAGCAGGATACAAAGAATTATAGCACCTAAATGATTGAATTCACTCCAAACACTTGTTGGAAAGAGTATAGTAGTATTCTTATTTGAACTGTGGATCTACAGTTTGAACAAAGTTTAAACTGTTAAGCTTAGTTTAAATGAAGGTGAAAGTATCCACTACTTGCCTTGCGCTCCTCTCAAATCTTATAACTCATTGATCATTCATATCCCAGATCTTTCCAGTTCTCAACTAGTTGTACGTTATTGTGAGGAATTGATCGTCTCATAAGCACAAAGAGATAGAGTTGAGTGAATTAGTTCCTCACTGGTGCTTGAAGAAGCGTCAAGGAATGAATTGAACCAGTTACCAAGTTTCACGCTTGAGCTCTGAAGTAGATAGTTCTCTTTTCACCACTTAGTACGGTGTGAGAATGAAAAGCGTCAAGTGAAATGCGGTGTACGTTCCGAGCATCTTCCAGTTGGTTAAACTAGTTGTTCGAAGTTGATTCACAGTGTAGTAATAGTTGCTTGTAATTTTATAGTTGGTCAACTCGAGCTCGACTAGTTGAATAAACTTCTTGTCTGATCCAATTCGAAACTAGCACTTTTCTCAACTAGCCAATGTTAGATTGCAAGACTAGCTTCCTTGTCTAGATGCAAGATACAGTGCGCTAACTTTTTAACGTTTACTGAGTTGAATCTTCTATTTAATCTTATGAGTTTATCTCCAAGCTTTACTTCACCGTTCTCTTTGGTATACGTTTCTAGAGAGAGAGGGAGATAGTAGATCTCTAGTCTAGAGAGGGAGTAGTGAAGGATCGGTAGAGAAAGGTGGTAGAGAGGATGAAAGAAGTTAATAGATAAGCGGAGAAGAAGAAAGAGGTAAAAGACAAGGAGTATTGGAATGAAGGGGAGAGAGAGAGAAGAGAGAGGGTCTTGGGTCCGAATTGCGATTTGAAATGCAAAGCGTCGAAGGGTGGATGATGATGATGATTTGAATTTGAGAAGACCTAAGCCGAGTTACATGGTTGAGTGGCTGCTGCTGCTGCTTCCGATAACATTCAGCTGGACCATCTTTCGCTTATCCGGTCGTCAGCTGACGTTGACAACTGCTGGAAGCTGAAATGCGATTATAAAACCGTTTTTGCATATTTTCGTGGTGAGGTGATGACATCTGGGCCTGAAAATTGGATTCAGAAACAATATATGAGAGGAGACTTACTTGATAGCTGCGAGTAAGCCTATATCAAGGACTTTCATTCACCATTTGAACAATACTAGTTTTTGTTTTATGTATTTTATTCTCGTTCTTGACAAACTATTAATACATATAATGGAACTTTCCACTTGTCACAATTTCTCTATCATTCTTGATCGTATCAATTCAGTATCGTTGTTAATTTTTATATACTTACAAACTATTAATTCCACTTTTAAGTAACTTTTAGCGAATCATCACCCTTCCAATAATTAATGTTAACCTGTCGCAAGTTTCTTGGATATTTAGACGACCTGTACTAGAGAATTAAGGCGGATACACACTGGATCTAAGAATTCATAACGATGTACTCTTTGTTATTAACATCACTGGATCAGTTCCCTTTTTTCCGGTATTTGAAGACTTATAAATTTTTAGAAACAGACTTCTTGCTTAAAGAAGGCCAGTCGATGACAACCTAGAAATTGCATTCATTTCAACTCAGGCACATGCTCTGAAAATATGATCTCGCTTTAGAAGAGGTCTTACAGAGATAAACTCTTGAGAGCACAGCCACGTGGTTGAAGATATATCTAATTTCGGTGGCTAACCAAGCGAATATTTAATTATTACAGTAATATGAAAATTCTGGTGTTGAGGGGAGTAATTTGTTTGTCTCTGTTCCATACATGAGGCCGGTGATCACACAGCTATGATATCCTGCGCCTTTCAGATCGCACACATAATAGCCTACACAGTAGTTGATGACGTGGAGACATTGCTTGCTTGCATCTGACACTTGATAATGCGTTCAGCGACCGTGAATGGAGAAGGAAATTGCAATCAAAACCGCAGCATCAGCAGAACTTGTATCGCGTCCTGTCAGCTCTGAAATGACGTCACTGGCTGAGACAAAATGTTGGCCGCAGTTAATTTATTTATGAATGCGGTAGATGCAAGCAAGTGTAACTGCATGTTAGCATGAGCCAGTGAACTCCCATTATGCGGCTGGAGTTAGTCCATTAGCAGCAAAGCTAACCTGGATGTGACGACTTCTCTCTGTGTGTCTGGACAGACCTTAAGGGAATTCAGGGTTTTCATAAACATGGAGAATGTAGTTGGAGTTATGACAGGATATGAGCGACTTTATGAGAAGTGTTGAGGTATTCCAGAGTTGTTGAAATGGTGGAGATGTCTAACTGGATAACTCGACTTTATTCATTCACAATTTTGTTACGTTTCTAGAAAGCTTCCAAGGACTTTTTATATATTTCATGGAATAAATTAATAGAATCTAAGAATGTAACGAAGAGTGTAAGAAATGTAACGAAGAATGTAACAAAATCTTGAATACACATTAATAGAATACACAGGAAGGAGAAAACATAGAATAGAGTTCAGTACGATTCATTTAATTTGATGCTTGGCGGTCAGTAAACAACTGATGTCACGCTGCTTTGAAACAATAATCCAAAGACGTTTTAAAGTCTAAGGCTAGGCGTAAACTGGTTAGTCAAGACAAGACAAGACGAGATTAGTCACAGTAATTCACATAGTTGCTTATATGAAGCAGCACACACAGATGCAATAACTGATCGGTGTGTGCTGCTTCATAAGCAACTATGTCAACTTATGTCGTAAGCAGACTGATTGTTTGCCACACCAATCGTGTCTTCCCCTCTATCGGAGTTTGATTGAATGATAATCTGTTATATATGTGAATGGGGGATGAAGTGATGAACTTCATGTAATTTTATTCAAAAATGTCTTCGAGTAAGGAATCTGGTCATATTCCTCATGAATGGATATTCCCGGAATTGATCATTAGAGGAATAATATCTATTTGCCCAAGTCAATAGCGAGAAATTAGTATCATAAAGTTTGAAGCAGTTTTCAGCAGAGACTTATTATCATCAAGATGAATACCCGCTAATTATTCCAAATACACAAAGCGAGAAACTTTGAAGAGTATGAAAATTAAAAATAATTTTGAGCCGTGATCTCTCATGCGGGGTGAAGTAGTCGCCTTCGAAGTGGATAAAGTTTGAAACAAAATGATAAGTCCTCTCATTGCCAGAGAAAGTTGAATAGCTTCGTTCTCGTCATATCTCTACCCTCAACTTGATGTGTTGTTCAGTCTACCAAGCATGCTAATTACACAGTCGTTGATCGTGGAATTAACGTGAATAATATTGTGTAGTGTTTTCATTATGTTTAGATATCGCAACATCTTACCAGACACTGAGTCAGAAGTTGAATAACATTGTTTGATTTTTCTGTGTGAATGTTCTTTCACTTGAATAGTTTGAATCTAATGGCGAAGCGTAGAATACTTATTTGGTCATCGTCGGGTGATGACCAAATAAGTATACCACGCTTCGCCACGGTTTGAATCTCATCTTCCATACACAGCTATTTTGAGGATCCAATTTTCAAAGTTGGAATTCAGTATCTTCAGTATATTCAAATTGAACAGGATTTCACAGAAATTGAAAAAGCCTTCCTCCTCCCATTACCCAGTTACTAATGTCATCCACATAAAGATGACAAATGCCAACATCTACCGGCAGAGTTCAGAAATAGAAATCGTATTCCATTGTGACCAATCAGGAGAAGGTAGGCGGAGCTTAAAGGTGAGTCTGTAGGTGTGATTGGTTCGTCGATCATTTTATTATCACTCTGTTTTTTCATAGCATTATCAATTTATTCATCTATTATTTCTTATCTCACTCTTATCTATATTTGATTTACTTTCTTTTCTATTCCATTAATCTTTACTTCTCGTAGTTCTTCTATTGCTCAATATTTCCTGCAGCTCTCTTCCACAAACATTCACACCTCCTTGTCCTCTCAAACTTTATGTAATCTAAATATCTATTCCAATAACCGTCTAGCCAATGGGCTACGACCACTTTGCTAAGGCTCCTGGACTGACAATAAAATTCCATTACCTCATTCCAGCTTTTTACAATGATGAAAGTGTATATGAGAATCTAACCACTATGATGCTGCAATATTAATATTGTATAGTGTATGAAATATCATGATACATCTTTTACAACTTCAAAAGTTGTATCGAATTATAATGGCAATAAATCATTCCCAGGTACCAGGTCAGATGCAATAGCAGACTATAGCTATAACCACTGTGGGAGTGGCAATTCTAAGTAGAGACCTGTATTTTGCTATGATTTTTCTCAACATATTCAGCTATTTCATAATCATAATATACAAAAATATTACAAAAATTACACTGAAAATGTAAATGAATAAATAAATATATAGCAGGATTCTTTTGAATTGTCAGAAACAGCTGATTAATGACGCTCGTTTAAACGTTAAATCAGCTGTTTTCTGACAAGTTAAAAGAATCCTGCTATATTTCTCTATTAACTTTATCTTGATAATATTATTCCTTTATTGTCATTATCTTCATTTCTTGGGAACTTGTCTGCTAAATTTCAATGAGATTGGTTAAATATTTTTTTATATATTATGATAATGGATGAAAGAAAGAATGCTGTTCAACTTCTACCTTATCTAGCTATTTTCCATCTAGATTGAATTGAAATCAGATTAGGTTCTCAATACCCATAATTAATTTTGTTATTGCGTTCACTTTGTGTAATCGATTCAGAGCAACCTCATAACGCCTGAAACTGTTCACAAGGACACAGTTGCCAGTGATTGTGACATCACCGTTGGCATTTCAATATAAATTCCAGTTTGTCATCTGGAAAACTGGCGGCCTTCGATTGTCGTTCTCTGCACAAAGGAATCACCATGTGCAAAAAGAGGCCCTGCTGAAAGCTGAAGAGGAATTTGCAAACCAGAAGCTAGCTGTTGACCTCAAAGGCAAGAATGAAATACATCCGTTTGTCAAAAAGGATTGGAGAGCAGACAAAAGTTCTACAAAATTGCAATGCTCATAGTAAAATCCAGTCTCTTTTGATTTCTCTTTTTCTTTTGAGTTTTGTAAGCAAATCAGCTTATACAATTTTACAGTATTTATGATAAAGTCATGAATTCAAAATAAATGATATACTGTATTTGATTGAACGATTGATAGAAGATCAGTAAAATTGGAATAGTGATAAGGATATTCAGCTATGTATCGACTCGTTCATTCGTAATAAACAATATTCTGTTTTTGGTTGATCGATTGAGAGAAGATAATAATAATGCAAAATTGGAATACTGATAGTGATATTCAGTCTCTTTTGATTGGTTTTGTACTCATATCAGATAATATCGAGTCCGGTTATTCGCTTTATGTCAAATCATTGATTCGAAATAACCAATATACCGAATTTGGTTGAACAATAATAATATTATTGAGAAATCTACAGAGTTTACAGTATTATACTCCATACAATTAAGTTAGATTCAACTAAAAATGATTCAAACATTGTTTTCTTATAAAATGAAAAAGATAAAATATTGATATAATGTATATCATAAATAAATGGATAACTTAAGATTAAAAGTATTCAATAATTATCAATAAAATTAATTTCAATCACTGTTAATTAGATTAATCACAGAATAGGACTACGTTTTCATAATCAAACAATACTCAGTGGGCTTTTCGAAAAAAATTAGGATTTGCTAGTAATGTTTTGAGTAGTTTTTAGCATGATCATGCCAGTAGTCGGTAATGTTTATGCACCTGTGGAAATATTTGACGGAGCAGCAGTTTCCTTTATCGAAGGTATATCGAGTATCAAGCCTTCAACGTTCCAGTCGTTGATTTTGAACCATCGACCACACAGTAGGAAATAGGCTATACCATAATGGATATTTATCAATAAATTATCTTCTGAGAGACCACAATATAACTTGCACGTTTAATCAACAGATTTTTCACTTGTCACATACTGCCAAGTAATGCTTGATTATGTAGTGTCTTTTGCCTTTTAGGAGAATAGATTCAAACTCAAATGTAATAAAGTATAGCCGGATTCTTTTAAATTGTCAGAAAACAGCTGATTGATGTACGGTCGTTTACTAACGTTAAATCAGCTGTTTTCTGACAAGTTAAAAGAATCATGCTATATCGGCCCACCATCTTGTCTGGGTCAATGCATTTAAGCTGAGGCCGCACTGTTGGGTTGTTACCTGGATGGTAGATGATTTATCTATAGTTCATACAATATCCATTATGATATAACATGTAGAAAACTATCACGGCCTTCTTGACAAACCGTGACAACCATGAACCATCCACAATCTCTTCTTGCACTGCGAGTGATTAGTTGAGCTATAGATAAATCATCTACCATCCAGGTAACAAGCCGGCAGTGCGGCCTCAGCTCAACAGTCAGCAAGGGTGCATCGTCTATTTTGATACTACTGTATTTTGTTGAAGTCTCCAACCCATTTAGTTCTCACGAACAGCAAAAACTCAACTTCAGTTCAATTGACAAATACCAGAGTTAGTAGACACTAATGAAGCCTCGGCAGTGTCAATCCCCGAAACAGCTGAGGAAGATTCAGCAGGCAAACGTGTCAGCTACTTCTGCAACATCAATTAAGAGAGACTTCGTAATGACTGCTTAATACTTGATCGACATTGGGATGATTCGAGAGTTAGAAGGATTTTGCTTCATCCGTCAAGGTGAGTGGAAACTTTGCCGATGCTTCGAGTTTCAGGTGAGCAACTTGTGAAAAGCTGTGAATCCGCCAAGCGGCGCGGCACGTTGTGAAGCGCAACTGGAAAGTCCTTCCTCACTCGTCGTCATTGTATTGTCGGATCGGGCTCAACTCTATAAATACTTGAAGCCGGCTAAGATTTCTGAACGGAAAGCGCGCCCATTTCACGGTTATTATTTCAAGCCTACTCACCTATTCAGCGAAACTTGAGACTCGAATGAGGAAATAGGAGTTGAGATCCTTGCTCGAATCGGTAATTCAAAGTGCGTTGCCTGCTTTTCAGAAACATATTTTTACAGTGAGAGAATATTTTAACTTGCTACTGAGAAGATAAGTTTGTTTTAGTCGAATCTTTAGATCCAAGTTCAATAGACGATTACACGAAAGACAGTTATGAAAAATGAAGTCATTCAAAGAGGCTTAATGAGAATTAAGTTGAACTGTTCTCATTGATGTAGATCGTCAGAGAAATTTAGCTGAATCTGTCACAGTTGAGAAAGAAAGTTTTTTAAAATTCAACCTCCAAGAAATTACAATAGACGATTCTACGACAGAAAATTGAATCTGGCATTGAAAAATTATGTCATTTGATGTAGCTCTACGAAAACTCGGTTGAATTGTTTGGATTGAAGGAAAGCTAGTAAAATTTAACCTTGGGAAAATACGTCAATATTCTACATGTTATCAGTTGCTTTAATTCAGTCTCATGTCGTCATTTTCGAAAAGTTGATGATTTTTGGTCTCTGTGAATTTGACTGTTGATCTGTTTAAAGAGAAAGACATACTGTATTAATAATAATTTTAATGTTAATTGAAACATGACATATCAACTCATCTCACTCAATATCAAAGTGGGTGTTTACTGGGAAATGGAGTTTCATTCAGTGGATATAGAGAGTTCATTCCAGAGAGTTTATTTCGAGAGTAAGAGCTTATTCCAGGCACGAAGAACGATTATCAATGTGTCATCAAATTTTCAGCATCAAATACAAAATCTGAATCAAAGCCTCCTTACCTTACTGGTCCTCCTCATTAATCCCATTGTGTTCGAATCCATTGTCAAATAAGTCGTTCCAATATCTCAATCATCACACTGTGAGATTATCATCTCATGTAGAAGCCAACATGAAAGTTCCACGAATGCTTAATGAAATCGCTGGCATTGTTGGCGGGAAGATTTGAATTCCTGGAGCATCCTGTTAGCCATGCTATGTATCTCATGGTAAGTAAGCTTGTGAGAAGGTTCTAGAATGGAATCAGCGACAAAGAGAAGAAACTACAATGGAACTCGCCAGCTTTGATCCTATGCTCTGGACAGATAATCGCCTCTCTTCGCCTCATCATCGGTTCTAAACTATGAGATACAGAGAGAAAGAGAATGAGTGAGGAAGAGAGAGAAAGAGAGAGGAAGCGAGCGATAGAGAGAATGAGGAAGAGAGTGAGAAAGGAACGCTTTTAAATAGTTCGAGTTTCCGCCACTAGCATGGAAGGAAAGCCAGTGGTTTGGTCTGGTCAGTGACTTGGTGAATTTGACAAAAGCTTGGATTAGAACTTACAGCTCAGTGTATAATGTAAGATTTTGGTCTTCTTGGATCTGCCTGCTCCATTGTCACTACAACTTTTTAAAACAGTGAAGAGCTATCAGGTCAGATCAAATTTTTCAATAGAGAAACAAAATCAGAATATATATGTTGGGTTGTATTAAGCAAGATCAATAATTTTTATCAAAAACTAATCGAATGGGTTCAGTTAATTCAGTTAAAAATAGTTGATCTCAGTTGATGCAACACAACAATAGTGTATTTACTCATGTACCATAATTTCATATTTATTGAAGTAACGAGAGAAATAAATTACAAAGCAAAATCGAATTATTGTCAAATGCATGTTTCACTATACGAAATCCTGACAAAAATAAGTCCAACCTGTGATAAAACTAATAAAAACTTGATAGAGAACCATTTATTCATACAATAATAGTAAATATTGAAGCGTAATCTTTGTAGATTGTATCAGTTATGAAGTGTTTCTAGTACTTGATAATTATTGAGTACTGATAATTGAAAATAAATTTGCTATCAGGCTTACAAGCCTACAAGCTTTTGATAAATAATCAATCTAGGAGCTTCAAGCAATTTTCATTTTAGTCACTAAACTTGTCAACTACGATGTGAAAAAGTAAACTTTCTAATTAAAACTTTTACCAAGAGTTTGACTTTATCTCCAACATCAGAAGCAGGTTCTTTATTTTGTCCTCGAAATTATTAGCCCACCTATTTTGAAAGATCACCCTTTTCCATTAACTCTAAAGAATGAAACTTACTCCGATTAAAAAATTAAAACGTTCCTCTTGTTACTAACGGTAATAGGGCGTTTATATTGTGTATAGTGTTTTACTCATAAGAACTGTTATAGCTTCCTTAATGCTCTTGGGAATAACAATCATTGTTATTAAATAGTTCAATTACTTGGAACGTAGAGCTTGAAAGCCACATCTCCTGTAATCTTCGAAAGTAATATTTTTTACGACAGAGAGCTCCTGATTTAAGCTTGATTTGTGAATTTCCGAAAATGATAAACGATTTAGAAATTCAATTCAAATCGAAACAGTCAGAATTGAATAATATCACATAGTATCAAGTATAGTAGTATCATAGTATAATATCTCACAATAATATTAAGTTATCAAGTTAAAACATATTGATTGAGTCCAAAATAGATCGCTTTCGACTTTAATGAGGAATTACCATCATAATGTGAGATGTTCAATCGAATATTGAAACATTTTAGAATTAATTACAGTTTTGAATATTGTTCTTTGTTTGTAATTTATTTATTTACACACACATAATTACAAAAAAAAAATACAAACGTGAATAAAAACAAGAAGCTAAGCTGGGAGAAGTGTTGTAAAGAAGGAGGGGAATGAAGAGCTCATCCAACTATGGTTCTGTAAGATTCGAAATTCAATAACTGTGGAAAAATTGTGAAAAAATTGAAAGATATTACTTCAGTTGAGTGGAACTATATTCAAGTGAATGATAAAACAAAAACATTGGAAGTATAATATAGATCAAGTTCAAGATTTTTCGAAGCCTTCCTTTTTTGTTGCGAAGCCACTGACCGTTATTTTCCATTTTGAGAAGAAAGTATTGATGATAATCGAGAAAATAATTATTATTACAGTTGAGAGAATAATATAAGAAAATGAATGACGATAGTAGAGAAAGTGAAAAAGAAAGATTGGCCGAGGTGCGGAAATGGGGATAGAAAATAATGTTTTGTCTCAATAGGTGGTGTTTTTTGTTCAGTTACAGTCAGTAATTACTTTTCACAGTTTCTTCTCGAGAAGAAGCTTCGGCTACGTTGCTTCTCTTCTTCTCATCCTCACTCTCTAAAACCGTTCTTAGTTGTTCTTCTACTCAGTGTTTTCGTGAATTCCAGCATCGAAGCAGCTGAAATTACGAAACAAACAAGAATTTCCATTACACGGCAACTAGCTTACTGCCAGTCGACTGGCTTTCTCTATAAGCAGGCCTAGCACCTTTTTCTTCATCTTCTTCTTCTTCCTCCTTTTCTTCATATTCTTCTTCTTCACTCCCTCCTTTCATTCGTTTTCTTATTCTTCTCTCAGTCTCTTCTCCAAAAATTCTTTGTTTCTTTCGTTCTTATTGTAAATGCGCGCGCTCAGCCAGTTTTCAACTTCAATCTTAGAAGTATTTCTGTGTCCCCTGAGGCTTGAACGACGAAGTGAATCTCATAATGGGGAAAAATCTTTAGTGTTTAGAAACAATCTCAAAGAAGAAGAAGAAAATGGCGAAGAAGAAATTGTGAGGTGAGAATATTTTTGTTGATTTTGAAAATGAGAAGCGTAAGTTTCTGGAGCAATCCTTCCTCTAACTTTTGTAAGTTTCAAGTGAATTTTCATTTTTATACAAGTGAATGCTATCAGACACATAAAAGTACACACTTTTGCTCAAATATTATTTCAAAAACCATTGGAAAAAAACGATTTGAGTTTACACTATTGAGTATTAAAATAGTACTTATATCAATTAAAAAAGTCCATACATTCTTCATTTATTTATTAATATAAATATTCTTTCACACTATTATTAAAATCATTGTTCAGAAGGAATGGGCATGAAGCCACCCCTCACAGCCCCCCTCTGCTGTAAATCCACCCCTCATATCCACCAACAAAAAACTGAGTAAACCATTAGAAGAGGAAGAAAATTCCCTCTAGAATTACTACTCTTTTAAAAGAGTAAGTACAAACTTAAAATTTGAGACAACGATGTATTGGACAGTGTTAATCGGTAACACTTAGTTCAAAATACGTCCTGAAAAATCTACCCAGCTCAAATTGAGCCTCGAGCCTAACCTTTTCAATACACACATGATGAAAATCAATCAGAACAGTTCAAATATTGAAAAATTGAAAGTGGCAAAGTACAAGCAGCAAACCATGCAACTACAACAAAATCTACTAATAAAATCACAACAACTATAGCCAAAAAGCATGAAAATAGGAACAAAATGTGCTACCAAACTAGAGGTTATGGAGTACCTTCTGTATTTTCAAATTTCGATTGAATAAATTATTAATTATATAGAAGCTTATGAATTTCTCGAATAGAATGACTTGTTGTTAATTTAAAGACGAATATTCCTTCTATAAAAGTTGGAATAAAAATTATTATTTTGTATAATACAGACCTTTGAATCAATATAGAAATTCAGAATGATTTTCAAAAATGATTTCAAAATCAATACTCTTGAAGTTTTTGTAAATTAATGAATAAATTATACTTTTCAATCACAAAATAAATTGAATTAAAATGGTAGCACAAATTGTTAAAATATAAAAACAATGCTTCGAACAGTCCTGGATGAGAAAAATGAGGAAATAGGAAAATAGTTGATGGAGAAAGGGTGAATCATCAAATCAGCATGCCCAGCCCTCTGAAATGAGATTCAAACTCCCAGTGATCAACAGTGATCAAGGGTCTGGCTGCATTGGCAGTTGTGAATACTGTGTTCCACTAAAATTAGGTCCTGAAAAGGGACATTTCAGGTCTGTTCAGCATTGACATACCTGAAGGGACCTGACTAACATATAAATGCTGAAACCCTAAAAACTTTGCTGACCAATTATTTCTTCCTTCTAGATAATGGGAACCCTAAACGAGGGGGATATAATTGAAAGAGGAGTGAGTTTCTCTCACTGAACTGGAAGTTCCACATCAGCATGCCAAGCCCTCTGAAATGAGCTCCAGATCTATGATTGACAGTTTCTGCCCACTACAGGGTCTGGCTGTATTAGTGTGAGTGATTACTGTCTTCCATACCTCATTAAAAAGGGAAAGAATAAAGGAGGGTGCGATTTTACAGCAAACACAAAGTTTTGGTTGATTTGATTTTAATTTTCAGATGAATTAGGCTACTTGATGATTCTATTATTGAGATAGGTCAGACTTCTACAAAAAATATAATTATGATGATGATGATGATGATGATGATGATGATGATGATGATGATGATGATGATGATGATGATGATGATGATGATGATGATGATGATGATGATGATGATGATGATGATGATGATGATGATGATGATGATGATGATGATGATGAGTTGAAGCTGAAGATCGATGCAGCAACCTAGGGACCCTACACTACCTTTCAAAGAAACAATCGAAGTGTTATTAATTCAAAGAGTAAATCTCGAATTTAGCTTTAAGTTTTTAAATTTCAAAAATTAAAAATTATAAGAACTTGATAATAAGCTTTGATTTAAATTAAATTCATGAATCAACTAATCAATGGGAGCGCGATCAAAATCCAAGAAGAAATTGCCACCTTTAGTTATCACTACAAGGTTTCCAGCTACAATTTCTCTTGGTTCCAGATTATTTTATATCAAATGATGAATACATCAATCTAGTAAGAAATACGAGAATTCGAATGTACTTTAATCTGAATAATCAACTATTTTTAAAATTATATTTGAATTTGATGTCGATTTTAATAAATCGAAGAAAATTACTCTGAAGTTTACTTTAGAATCAACACATAACTTTAGAACTATTTACTTTAGAAAAACATAATTGAATTTCGGAAAGTTGAAAACAAAATAAATTTGGGTCAGGGTCGGGAAGTAATGACGATGTTAAAGACTTGAAGCTGAAGAGGGACCTGAAAATTAACCTACTCTTATAGAAAATACCTACTTTTAGAGACTATCCTGCTTTCTAAATTTATTGAGCTGTAGATGTACCTGAAAATTAACCTATTCTTACGGAAAATACCTACTTTTGAAGAACTATCCTGCTTTTTTATATGTATTCTACTAATAAATACTTCAAAAATCATCCTGCTTTGATGTAATTGCTGATTAAACTTATGCAACTTTTTATAAAAATTGGTGAACTCAGAAAATGATTCTGGTTATTGAAAAAATAGAAAAGAATATCCTTATGAAAAATACATAGAGAATAATCCTGGTCTTATCATCCTGCTTGTAATATGGAGAAAGATCTATCCTGGTTATTATACTACGTTTATGTGGAATTAGAGCTCTATCTTAATACCTTGTCTATCTACATGATAATGTTACATCATTATGACTTATCACTATTAGAAGATGAATATCCTAATTGATTAAACTAATTCATATCTCAATACTGCTATGATTACAATAAACTGTATTGTCTTTCTACCTTCTATCATGACTGATAGAATTCATTAAATCAATTCATATCTCAAAAATATTCTGCTACTATGAATCTCTTGAATTGTAATGAATATTTTTTCAAGTATAAAAATCCTATCCTGAAGTAGTGAACCTGAAAAACCCTGACTAGAAAGCCCTGAACCTTAATAACTGATTCTGAATCCTAAACAGGGGCATTGAAGTTCTTGTAGCATCACTCTGCAGTCAGTTGAAGTGTATAATAAATACATTTTATTATCTAGCTTTTGTGTCTCATGCTACTGACACAATGAAATGTAACCTCACACACATTTTTAACGGACAAAATTGTTCAGAAAACTACAATTTGGAGAGTTGAAAATTGATGGATGAATATTTTTCAATAAAATAAAAAAAACAATAGATGAATCTCAAGCTAAATGTTCAAAAGTGAAAAATACAAACACTAGCATGCAATTTAAACAAAAAATCTGTTTCAACTGAACTCGAGAAACATCTACTGTAGCCTACAGACTTTGAACTGGGCAAAATTTGAGAAATATGAAACATTATTGATTTATAAGAATTAAGTGCTGGACAACTTTACTGGAAGAATACAGAATAAAATACCTATATTCTTACAGAACTTCTCAATTTCTTCCTCCCTAGCACATCATAAAAATATAACAACGCCGCCAATCAATATAACAATATAACAACCCTTCTATCCCTACAACAAACGCGAGATATGAAACCTTCAAATACGACACAAGACAACACTGCAAAATCATCCACAAGTAAAGTTGTACAACACATAGTCTCTTAAATATTTTACTTTTTAATCACAAATTTTACATTGATTATAATTGATAAACGAATTCAAAAAATATATATATATTGTATGTGCTTTGTATTAAGCAATGATCACTTTGAGATTAATCGATTTACACAGGAGAAAGAAAAGAATCATTATTACTGTTGGCGACATAATCCTATTATACTAAAATTCAGCTATTGAATTTACATTGTATGAGAAATACAAGTGCCTGCTTCATAGAAGTCTAGGAGTCCTGCATTACTGAAAAGAGGCGGACACAAAACTAGATATAAATTATAAAAGGCATACTAAATAGAATATCTATTATCTATCGAATGGTACCGCCAAATAACGCCATTATTTACAGAGGATAAATTCATTTAACTTTCATCCAATCAGACATCTGTTATATTCTAATATGAAATAAAATACTTACTCAATAATTTTCAATAGAATATAACTAACTCTCAATACTATTATTGTCTCATCTCTTTGCTGATTCACAGTATATTACAGTTCTTTTCAATAAACTGAAATAAAAATACCATCATTCATCTGGAGAATAACTATATATAGATAGGTTATCAAAATTGAATGATTCTCATCAACTTACTTTGTAGTGATATTTAATAATTCATGTAGGCTACATTATCTACCACTAAAAGTAATAATGCAATTTACATATTATCCATGCTTTGTATGTTATATAGTAGAGTATAGTATAGTGCATAAAGGAGACTACCCACTACTTAATCCAAGCCCGAGTAGACAAATTTACTTCAAATTTGCAACTGGTTCAACTCTTCTTTCACTCCTAACACTTAAAATTAATTTAAACCATTTTATTAAAGTGTAGTATATTATTTCGAAGAAGCTTATAGTGCTGAAGCCCATGAATAATCCCATGACACCACCAATACTAGCTGGAATCACAAAATCAATAATATATTACAAGTTTAAAAAAAATCAAAATATTAACTTCTGACACAGTGTCTGGTGAGATGTTGTAAAATATAAAACATGTTTCAGCATCACTGAAGATGGTCAAGTTAAAGCTTAATGATGCCGAAACATGTTTGTGAATTTCTCTACTAAATACAGTGATATTTTTGACTACATCCAAGTGTTTTCATTATAATATATTATAAATGAAATATGTTAACAGCACAACAATTTTCCTTTAATGATATAAAAATTAAGAATCTGTTATAAATTTAATGTTTCACAATAATCCATGTGTAGGTCGTTTTATTTCAATTTAAATTAAGTTAAAACTATTGTAATTCAATTTTCTTCAAATTAAGTAAAATCAGCAGAAATCCACAATATGGTAGTAGGTGTAGTAAAATAATAATAATTATAATTATGGTACGGTATTGCATACCATCATATTATTATGACATCATAACAATATGCAAACCATAAATTTATGAAAATAATCTCTGAGGGAGTATAGGCTAAATGATACAAATCAATAAAAATGAATATAAATTAATAGTTTAATTAATAAATTAAACTTGTGAATGTGGAAAATTTCTTCAATGAATGAATAAATTTAAAGAGAAATCTGTATACTACTTATCATCTACATGATAAGCGTACCACTGAATAGAATAAAAGAAGTTTCTCTATTATGTGGCTGTACACTACATTCTGTTGGGTACCACAAATCCTACAGTGATAAATTTTCATAACTGCAGACCCATTACTGGATCTGAAGTAGCATGTAAAGTTGATTTTTAATCAAATCTCACCAATCAAACTAGAAAAAGTGTAAACGCAGTCTCTTTCAATCACATTCACTGATCCACCTTTATAAGTGATATGTAGTCCCACAAATGAGCTTCTGCAAATTCAATCAAAGGGAAAAGTGAATATTCAATCCAATACTATTCACACTAGTAATGTACAATATTATAAATAAATTAATGACAGAACTATAAATGTCATCAAACTCTATCAATAAAGCTTTATTGGCATGTGCTTTATTGATGGTATTGAAGCTTTTTTATTGATATTTTGTACTTTATTAAAGCTTCATATAATATTGTGACAATAACACTATTTTAGTAGCTTTATTGAAGTGGGATTTATATTGATGATATTGAAACGTTTCTATTGACATTGTGCTTCATTATAGCTTCATTTAATTTTGTGACATAACACTCTTTCAGTAGATTCAACAAACACAACACATGTCGTTTTATTAACAATTAACATAAAATGGAGTTGATAATTTTAATCCTTACTGAACTGAAGCTGAAGATCAATTCGAATCCACTATTTTGTATAGAATAGCTCGCCCTGGAGGAGTTTTCAACTTTTTTTCTATTGAAATCATACTCCCTTCAATTATTCCTACTAAACAAGGCTATCAACTTTTTTACCTTACTGAGATCGAAAACTTGCTTATTGCCTAAAGTCACACACTTTCAAACATAACACAGCATGACTGAAATTACCTAACATGAGTAGCACCAATAAAAAGGAATGATAAATTTATTCTACTATTGCAAACTTGAAAAGAAGTATAAGTACTGAAGTAGGGTAGGAGCCTACCCTAGGGTAGGGTATTCTATTTAACTAGAGTAGAATAATACTTTCAAGCACTTTAACATTCAATACTTATTGGACTGTTATTATTGTTATAAATTTAATACGGTACCTATGTGAATATTAGTTCACACAACTCCTTGATCTCAAAAATTGCTGAACCCATATTATGAAGTAGAATTATTTTCCAAAATATATATTTGAATTGGCGCCAATAATATCACTTACTTCTTTTTGAACTTTGTTTCAAGACTAGAGAAGTTCCATGGCATGTCAGTCACCTTGAAATTATACTTCAGTTCAACACAGGAAGGCAGGCAGTTACAAGAACTGTATTGTGTTCTGATATCGTCACTTATGTTAGCTGATCCACTATCTATAATGGAAAGAGAATTTGCAAATCAATTTGACAGACAATCTATAGCACATCGTATTTCATCCATATGATGTAGCCTGAGTTGAATCTATCCATTATGAGGACCTAATCTATCTATTGTCAATATATAATTATTTCAACAACTTTTATAGATGATTTATTTCAACAACTTATGGATTTATAGAGGAGTCTTGAGTCTTGATCTTGAGAAATGAAAGTGCTAATGGGAATAATATTCTATCGCTTTTAATAAAATGATGATATTGTTGAAATCGAAAAACGTATAAAATATTTCATTTGAAAGTAACAAATAATGTATATTTCTTGATGCAGGCATTCATTATATCATATTATTTTTAATCATCTAGGTCTACATAAAATGGTCAGGTTCAGTGTGAAATTATCTGAGGAATTCAAATTCTTGGAAATTTAATAGGATATTCTTCGATAGTTTCTTTGGATATTCATTGAAAGAAACAAGCTTTTAGTTCATCATGAGCTTCAAACACGTGCTCTAATTTCGTATTTTGCCTGATATCTTAAAAGTGGCTATTTAACTACAAACTTTTAACGTAATCTACATACGGATCGTTATCTCTATTCTCTTATCAAACAACTATACTTATTTTAAGATTTTTTAGAAAAAGGTAGAATTCCCTACTATTATTATTATTTCGGTGATGAACCCATGCTTACAAGTCCTACATATTGTTTTTCATTCTTTATTAATGAGAGCAATATAAGCTTGAGGCACATTCCCAAAATGGAAAATTCTGTGAAACTAAAACCCTTGCTTGGTGAATTCAAATATAATAGCTGAAACATAAAACGGTACCATACTTACAGTATATTCGTTTTACACATTCCATGTCTGCTTTGGTGAATACTCCACAGCTCCGCTGTGAGCCGAAATCTGTGAATCACATAAACTCAATTCAGACATGAAATTTAATAAATTCCAGAGATATTGTGTAGGAATATTCAATGTTTTTTTACTTAGATTGAAATAATATAAGTCGAACATTGATTCAAAAATATGGTTAAGTTAAATGTAAGAACAATTTTATACAGAAACAAATTCCGTCACAAAACCTGACAATTTATAACTTGGAGGTTGATCTACAATATAATAGAAATGGAAAATAGTAACCAAGGTATAGAGATGAAGTATCACAAACATTTATAAACAGTCTCCATGGAATCTTTCTCATTTTTCATGAGTCCAGTTATTATCTCTCACAAGTTGTTTTTTTTTCTTAATGTTTTTATTTTTATTTATACATACAAATCAAACACAGTCCTAATTGCTTATTTGTTTCAATTATATTGTTAAATGTGAATAAAAAACTGAAAATAATTTGAAGTCGTTTTCGCCAGTGTTTTAATTTCATAATATTAGCCTATATAGAAATTCAAAATTTTATCCAGACTATTTCCTTCAAGTGGAAATGTTTTTCTTGTGAACAGAAAATTGGTCATTCAGGAATAGGTGTATGAAAAATGAAAGATACAGTATTTTCAGTCTCTCTTTCCTAAAAAATATTTTCATATTGTTCTGATGTTTCATAGTTTCACTGATCTGATAACTGAATTACTAACTTATGTTGTCAATAGAGAAGTGCCTCTTACAAGATATCTTCAAGATATAATCATCTTTACATTATATTCCTCTTGTCTTTAATGTATACTTCAATAGACGTGTCATTTTTTGAAATTAAAGAACTTCTTGAATTTGAATTAATTTTGATTAGCCTCCTCATTTTTATGCACCCCAAAAATTATGACCCATGTAGCATTACAACCAGTTTATTTTAATGCAAATTTCCAGTCGTTCAGTAGAGATATATTTAGACAGCTTTCAGTAAAGTTACTGCTAGTCCAGTAAACAGGGTATTGGTAACAGGGTTACTGCAGTCCAGTAACTTCACATATAGAATTTTTATGAAAACCCAGAAATTACTCTATAAGCCTAGTTTTGTCAAAGACAATACAATATTATACTGTATTATTATATTTCTATAATAGTCTACTATATAGTTTTTTTTTTTTTTTAGCAAGCTTTGCAACTTTAGAGTCGCTTCTCGCATCCCTCACGCCATCTCTCCTTATCTCTCCAGTCCCCCTCCTGCAATCCTCTACTTTCCATCTCCTGCCGAACATTGGCCATCCATATTTTCCTTGGCCTACCTCTCTTTTGATGCTGGTTTGGAGTCCATTCAAAGACTCTCAATGGTATTCTCCTACTATATAGTCTTAGCATTGTCTTCAATAATAGCATTCACTATTAACCTACACTAGAATAGTCAATTTTAATACAATAAAATACATTACAATACAATCTAATATAATACAATAGTGTAGATTAATAGTGAATGATAACAGCCTACTGACGTGGTAAGAAATTCGTTGCACATTTGCATCTGTTAATAGTGATATTGACAATGCACTCCGTCTCGCAGTTGTTGTATGTGTACAGAGTGAACATTTTTAGTTTGCGTTCATGATTGTAGTAGCAGCCTCTTTTCTGTGGTGACCAGCTCTTCAAGTTGTCTGACGTTGTAATAAGTTCTGGCACTACTTCGATGATTGTCATTTGGTCCACTTGGGCGTACGCTATTCCACCTGTCAGAGACGGTTGTTCTGCTGGGTTGTAACCTTTAACCTATTTAATCATAAATAAACCGACATTATCAAAATCACACTGTAGCCTACAAATAAAAACAAGAAGAGAAATATTTTTGTAAATATAATAACCTATATACTGTGTAATTAAAATTTGGGATTTTAGGATATTTGGGAAATTCCTGTTGTTACTCCTCACATTGAAAAATGTATATTTTTAGAAAATAAATTGCAAATTGAGTTATATTAGGAAATCCAATATAATGTTTATTAGTGGAATGTTTTTCATGTTGGCGTTGGTGATCAACACTCTTTTTCTTCTGATAAAATGTAATTTGAGAGTGTAGAGATATTTCACTATTAAGTTTGAAACATCTCTATGAAATTTAATTCTAAATGTAAATTTCTAGGCTATATTAGCCTATATATTACCAAATATATTTACCAAGAATCCTCTACCTCCCAGGGTACAAAAGTCTTGCATATCGTTAGCATCAAGATCTAGTATGAAACGAACTGTTCTGGACAAGCTTCCTCCTTGCATTCTCCATGGAAATATATCAGTTCGGTTTGAGGTGTAGCCCTCCTCGGGATCCCATATTGTTCCAGGATCTTTAATCCAGTAATCACGTCGAGATAAATGTTCAAATTTCTGAGTATAACTGAAATGTAAAATACAGTGTTTCAAAAAGGACTTTACAACTTTGAAAATACATAGGCCTATAATAGGCCCTAATTTTTTTTAAATATATATAGAACTGGATTTAGTGTTGTTTTTAAGGAAAACAGATCAAGTTTTGACAAAAATATCATAGAAGCGCTCTGTGATTGGTCTGACGTCCATCGATGCATATGCAGAAAAATGTATGCCCGCATCAATAATATGGGTCTTACATGATTTAGGCTATTATGTTTTATTGAGCATCCTATTATACTAGGAAAAATAATGCCAATCATGAATATTGTAGGCCTACTATGAATAACATTTTGTAGTAATTGGTACAAAACCTCTTTACGGGCTGTCATTAGGGTTTTTCCAGAAGTCTTTTAATAATTAACGCGTCTATCCCGTGCAGCGCAAAGCGCCACTTTTAGTTTCTTTGCTTTAGTTTAATTTCAATTTTAAGTTTATCTTTGCTTTTTTAATTTTTGTATTACTCAATAGATGCATACCGGTATAGGTATTAATAATTACAACAGTGCAATATCTAACTATTCTAATTCTTAGATTATTTGGGGTAAGTCAAAAATGAGATAATCCATATACAAGGCCCTGATTTATGAAAATTGATGAGTCTTATAATACAGGAAAAAGTCTAATATTATATTAAAAAGGTAAGATTCTCTATTTTCATGCTGGATATTGAATATATTATTAGTGTCTACCTAGTGTTTATTCGAAATTTCAAGATATACAGTACCAATCTATAACAGTACCTTCTAATATGCTCTTTTGTGTATGCATGCACTTGATTGAAAGAATAACAACCACCATCTATCGTGATTGAGGCGTTCAGGTATTGACAAGGATTCCTCAAATCCTTATTATGCCATTTCAGCTCTCTGATATTTGATTTGCAATCGTTAAGAAGTGTCTGAAAGAGCAAGAATTGAATAAAATTTAGCAATGGTAATTCAGCACAATATGTTACACTGGTACGAATAAAATTGTTCCTTTAAAACCATGCTCCATATTTCAAATCACTCAACTTGACTGGAAAATGATGAAATTTTCTAACTTGGTGCTTGATATAATGATTCAAATTAAACCGTCTTCAGACACACAGAATACGTTTTTCAAAATGACTGTAGTTTAAGAATATTACTCTAGCAGTGGTGCTTTTCTTTGAGGAATTATGGTGTAGCAATAATAATGATAGATTTTCTCAACACCAACAGCGATTCACGTGTAAAAACAATAAAATATTATCACAATATTCATCTACAAGAAGAATTGGGCTGTAATAGAGCTAAATATTTTGACAATAAAGAATATTATATTTATGGAAAGTGAGTGGGCTATCCCAATCACAATTCTATTTGATCATATAAGTATACTCACCAGCATAAACACAAATGGTTTTATACCACTTTTTGTTTTTATTTCCTCATAATTAATTGTATCTTTGTTTATGTGGCAGAGTGATAAAGCAATTGCCAAAAAATGCCTCCTGCAAAAAAAACAAGTTTATTGAGTATCCTATTATATTAAACAAGAAATTTTTGTATGTATGTTTATATGTATTATAGGCTTCTCACTTGATGTGTTTATACACATTACATTCCAAATTTCAAAAGTGAACAAATTTTTAAAGTGTAACATATCGCGCGTAAGGACAGACGGACACTAATACGATTGAAATAAGGCCCTATCGGGTCTTTAATAATTGGAACTAGAAAGAATAAGAAAATCTAGGATTTAATCAAATCATCCCAATCATTGACCCCTTCTCTGAGCGGAGCTCGGTCCCCAGATATTTATTACCAATTTGATATAAATATAGTTATGCTTTTTTCAGGCCCAGTTCTATACCAATTTGATGTAAATAATTTATTGTTGAAAAGTGGTTAGGCTATATATTCAAGATCAAAATCATTTTCGAAGAAGAATAGTTTTCAATTAAATTCACAGGCCTACTCCCGTAACTTCCTATTTTTTATGTCATATTAAGCAATATTTATCACTATATTATTGACCATTGTGTCTTATCAAACGAAAGTTGTTATGCTACGACTCAGGGATGGCAGAAAAATTGGCCATTTCTTGGAATAATGTTCTATTTGGAAGTTTTTTATGTCAAAAAATATTTACCGATATTCCTCTTTTCAATTTTTTTTTCGTCAAGATAAATAATGTGGAGATAGAAACCTGTGGATAGATACCTGTAGTCTTCTTTCTAATGTAAGTTTATACCTAGGTTTTTAATCAAGCTCGTGAGCTGAGCAAAATATATTCTTTTTTGAACCTAAGTTTAAAATAGACCATTAACCTGTTGAGGATAATTTTTCAGAAGAATTCAGCAAAACCACATCAGGCCTATATAATCTATATAATTAATTAATTATGTTTGAAGACAAAACTAGCAAATTACTCAATGCCCTACTAAAGAAAATGCACTGGTGCAATTCAATATAGCCTCAGGTTGAGTTTACAGAGAAGTAATAATTCTTATTTTAATATAACTTACTTGTCAAATATTTTTGTATAGGCTATTTTAATAATCTAATTTTAATAATCTAATAATTCTAATTGAATTGTTTAATTCTCATAACTGAAGAAGTTGACTTTTCTAAGACAAGAATTCGCATTTGATTTGAATCTATATATAACCTATTACTGAAATCTGCTGTTCAGATTTTGTGCACAACTTATTAAAAACTTTTCAAATAATATTATGATAGAGGTAGGACTAAGTGTTCTTAGAACAGTAGCATGATTATTGTTTTGGGAGTGGTGGATCACATTGTTATTAGTATTCTATGATTATTTAAGAACCTATCTTTGGAAACCAAAAGATTCAATTCTTCTCTTCAAATCAACAATATGATAAAAGTGGAGCTGAATTTATATGAGTAGCTCACCTTAGATGAATAGGCCTACGATGTGTGAACAATTCATGCTTATTGTATTAAAAACATTAATAATGATTGAGTGCTTCATTAAATATAATTATATATTATATGGAAAGCCTACTTACTCAGTAGATGAATAGTTTCCTCGTTTACTAAATAATTTTGTAAGATTCATATAGGAGGGCTTAATCTGGTTGTCACTGCAGAAACTCAATGCTGGAAATGGAATATCGTTCATTTTCAACGTTTTCCCGTTGTGGGCCATTATAATAGGATTGTTGATGAAATTCAAGATTTGGTTGTTTACTGTCACCACCATCAAACAGCCTGAGATTGTCATCACAACAAACCAGAAACATCTACAACAATCATAAAGATTCAGTGTTATTGAAATTAGACTATTGATAATAAGACCCATAAAACTAACAGGTGTTTCAAAAAGTACGCACTTCAAAGTTTGAGGGTAGTATATATAATTACTGCATAGAGAATATTTCCTCCTCAAAATATACGCGGTATTGTAATGTATTATTATCACTATTGTAGTGTAGGCTACTCTTTATTAACTCATTGTATAATATATCGCTAACATGTACCAGTGGTTTCTCAGTATAAATACTCATTTATACTCAGTTCGCCGTACCGGTACCTCGTGAGACAGAAGAACAAAAAAGAAACAACAAAGTTTTTATAGTGTTCAGGACAAATTATAGACAGATTCCTTAACTTTTTTCCTTGCTCACAAAAATAGCTTTAAAACGCCATTTTTGAAGCTTAATTTAGAAAGTTTTCCCGGTGACGGACCCCCCTTCTACGAATACCCCCCTTTGCCACAGACCCCTCGGAACATTGCGTAACAGACCCTATATTGTTACAAAAACAGTACTGAATATATGTATGGTAAAATTTTATATGAATCCTTGTATGTTATAGTGACAATACCATTGTTACTAACTTCATGATGCTCTAATTATTATTATTATTGTGAGTCTCACGCACATAGCAGAGCTTTGCTATACATATGCATCGCATTATGATCCTCACAATAATTTATGATAATAGATCATATTACAGGAATAAATCAGAGAAACGACAACCCAAAGAATGTTGAATGAAGAGTTCTGAATACCTCTACAACAGCAAACATTTTACAACAGAACATAGCAAGATGAAATTCGATGAAGGCAATATATATTGTAAAAAAATCAAATAATATATTATTATATTCCATGGAATGGAACACTTATAAAAAGTTCCTATAGACAACTTTGAAATGCAATTTTTGATAGTGACCATTATTATGATAACTATAAATAATTCTCACATAATCATTACAAGTCCACAAAAACAAAATAGCTTATTATTTGGTACCCTATATGGAATGTGTATAGCTTATTTGGTATACTGGTACTCTATATTGAATGTGTGCAATTAAATATGATATGATTTTATTTTGTAAAGCATCAACTTGCAGAAAGAATAATAATTATTGTTACTGAGAGAATATTACCTTGCTGTAAAGCCCAGATCAGTAGCTACCAAGTAGCTAAAGCCATGGAGAGTTGTATGATTACAATAATGCTTCAAGTAATCAATCATTTTTTCATGAAATTTCAATCTAGTCATCACTTTATCCTTTGATCTAGGTTTTCCTCCTCCAGATGAGATTGATGTAACTACTGGCTCCATCTATGAAAATAATTCAATTGTACATTTTATTGTGAAAAGCTAACTGAACTGCATTTATAAATATTACACGAGCAGAAACAAAGACATAGCTCATTGAAATATCGAGCATTCATTATCATTATTATTACTGTATATTATACTGAATTTATTATCACTATATAATATACATGACTTACTCCATTTCTGTACTATTCAAATTCAGATACAGAGATACAGAATAAGACTTTGAAACTACTCTAATCAGACTCTGCTCATAATATTATGGTTACTGGACCTACTGATAAAATTTATAGCCTTTGTAGACTTTATGGTATAAAATTTAATTGATTTAAAAATTAAATTTCAGTAGCCCAATATAGCCTGAAATTTAGATATACTAAGGTACTTATCAAGCCTCAACACACTATAATAGGCCTATATGTATCTGTCAACAGTTCAAATGGATTGATCAAAACACGAATTTATCAAATATGTGCTATTTTGGTCCATTTCGACTCTTCTATATTATAATCCTTATTCATCCTCATAGGCTTCGCACCGGGAAGGGGAGGCACAGGGGGGCACGTGCCCCCCAACATCTTGTAAAAAAATCCTGAGATCTGCTAAATAAGAAAAATATCTGTTGGTACTTAATTGTTTCTATTTAGGCCTATAAATACTACATAATTATTTCTGAGCATTTTTTTTCAGTCGACCAACATTTTATGAAAGTACCGTTTTGTAGTAGGTATGTATATACCTACTACATATATATACATAATATTATGCTTTCCGGCTCAGATTACCCTAATTCTGATTTGTGCCCACACAAATCCATAGCCCACGCTACGCGTATGTTCATCCTAACTTGTTCATAATATTATATTGCTTCAAGGTTCAAGTCGAATCTCTGTATAGGATAACAGTATTAATATATTTAAGTATTAATTTGATACTCACCATGGAATTCATTTTCTGGCCTAAAAGGAAAGATATTGCAGAAGAGAGATTGTTAATATGGATAAATTGAATTATTCACTACAGAAATGTAAAGTTATGAAAGTCAAGTCACTCAACTGATGCGATTCTTGCAAAAAGACAAAGACTTTTCGTTCATCTTTCACGTTTTAAATTGGATGATATTCAATTTCCACTCAGCGAGCTGATGTCGAAGCTAATCGTATATGCAAACTTCAACCATGTTCCCTAACAAGGGATAATTGGTTATGTTGGTGAAGTGGAACAACCCTACTCGGGTCTCCCCACTATTAAAAGCCATACGCTAAATAAATAAATAAAATGCAAACTCTTTAAAAATTCTATTTTATCATTGAATTGCATCTAAATTTAATAAATGAACTTGATAAATATGCCGGTCACGTGAGGTTCTGATCATTTTTAAGATCAATTAAATCATTAATTTGTGGAGAGATTCTCACGAATGGAAGATCTCTTTGAAGATAACATTGATTAAATTTGTGCCAAAGCAATGGATATAAACAAAATGATTGGGGACTGTGATAAGAAGTTTATATAAATTCCATGTTTTTTTTTGTACATAAATAATGAACCGATGAACCATTTATACTGACATACTGTTCAGAAAGTTAATTGAAGGTTGATTTTTCAATCATTTCATTCTAGACAGAAGTTCTTAATTAGAAGAATCCTAGTAATTGAAAAACAATGCTTCGATTATTATTCATTTATTCAAGCACATACAAAAAATACACATATTTGATTTGAAGTCTCAATATTCATTTCAGTCACATCGCAAAAACATCAAAATATACATCAATTTTCAAAACATTTAGACATAAACTTCAACAGGATTGGCTAAATCGAAACATGCATCGACAATAAGCACCCATTCATAAAATTTATTTATACAACAAAATATTTCTATAATTATTCTCACAATCAGTAACAGTTAAAAATGATAGACATCTATTTAAATATTTGTTTTCGCATTAATTTTACAATAAATGAGTTACAATGGTGATTGAAATAATAATTAAAGAAAAATGTTGGTAGTTTTTTTTTAATTAGCTTTCTTGAAAATTTATCAGATAAATGCCTAGGAATTTCTATCTTTGAAGGAAAAGACTTCCTTATGTAGGAGGTATTAAATATATTATAGTTCTGATTTTGTAAATTCTACTACTGTATATAAACAGTAGAATAGACAAAATCCTTGTGTTTTCATTTTAATTATTATTGAACAGTTCTACAATCTCAATAGTGACTCTTTAGAATTTTAATTATAGTTCTCTTCAATTCGTTATGGAGCTATATTAATTTTTTTATCAATATTACTCTTGGATTAAAATTGATAGTAGTTGAATTCGAATAATATAGGAGTAAATCACTCAAAGTAACATGGTAATTGGTGTCTCCTATTTTCTTGACTATTTGTTTTTCAATCTCTGTTCCTCTAGTTGATTTATCAAATACAAATTGGATGTTTGTCAAATTCTGCTACTGTTTTGTCGAATTTTTTATGTAAAATACATTACCTGTTTTGGGTTAATAGTTTCAGTGAAATAAGGCACACATAAATGCATAATTGTAAGCTCTGATAAGATTCAGTTTCAATATTCCAACCGATTATTACTTATTCGGCTTAGCTGCTCCAATAATAAATATTTTTCCTGTTCTTAGTGATACCGGTAAGTGGAAAAAGAGAATTATTCAACATCAAGTGAATTATATTTTTCTAAATTATATTTTCAACTAATTCTCATGGGTATTTCCGTACTTGGTGTACTAACTACCTCAAACTGTTGAAATATTATATCTGTTCACAGCTCCATATCTTCAAATGCAATGCTGTTAAATGCAATAATTGTGTTTGATTTTTAAATCTTCATATAGGTACAGCATAGAACACAACAATTTAACAATAAAATATCAAATAAGTTATTCCAGGATCTCTCAAGGAAATGGCTATCACAGAATATTTCCAATAATAATAATATTCTATTACTTTTAGGCCTATTTCATTCATATTTATATAAGGACGATGGGCAAGTTCAATTTTTTAAAGAACCAACAAGCTGGTTTTACCAATAGTGGTCAGCTATACTGATCTTCACAACAAATACAGCAAAATTAATTATATAATCTTCCCACAGCAGGGAAATTGGAGAGACCATTCTCAAATCGCGGTGGGATAACGCCTTATTTGTTAGGATTTTACAAGTAGGCCTATTCAATTTCAATTTCAATGGGACCGTATTGATAAATCAATGGAATAAATTAATGTAGAGTGTTAATTTATTTTTTCAAATAAAATTATTGAATGCTATTATTCCAGTCGAGTTTTTTCTCATTCAACAGGAAGTTGATTTTAATTTGAGATCAATTGTTTGTGTTATTTTCTTCAGAAAATGAACTATGAAATTTTTTAAATTGGATTCAACATTTTAAAAAATAAATTATGCATTCCTATTGCTGCAATAATCAACTTGAATGTTCTTCAGTATAATTGAAAAGCGTATCAAAGAGGTAATTTGGTTTGAATGAAAATAATTATCTAAAATACGTTATCTAAAAAATTATCTGACGTCGGACCAATCACAGACCATCTCTGTGATGTCACAATATAGTACTTACAGTATAATATAGTTACAGTAATTTACAATTAAAGTTCAAAATTACATAGAAATCATATTTATATGCGTTCTGCCTTTGATTAGACCATTTTAACACTGTAATGAAATTGGTCCTACGTCATTGACGCATGCGTAGAAAAATTGACGGCGGCGCGTCAATGCCGCCTCGTGTAATACGGCTTCAATAGAGGAGCGGATATTAAGGCTCTTTAAAGACGTGTTTATAGAGCCCCAGCGGAAATTAATACGGTACTTAATTTTTGTGCAATAGGCTACCATATTAAATAGATGTTTTGAATAATTTATAAAGAAGACAAGATTATTATAGAAGAAATAAATATATGTGAGTGATATCAACATGGAAATATTGAAATTGAAAAGGTATACTTGGTTATTTGGTTTCATAAACGCTAAATCTTGATGATAGTGAGAGAAAATCAGTCTAACTAGCTGCTCTTATACCAATACCATCAAGCATCCAAATAGAAAAACTTCTGAAATATGATATATTATTTTTATCCATATAACAGTAACATTCCGCTCATGTACGAGCTCGTATATAAATATTCATTATAACATTTGATTAAAACACAATTAAAATCTCATTCTGGGAGAATGCACATTAATACTTTGTCAACATCTTTTACAACATACAAATATAAATTCCATCCACCAATATAATTATCTAGATCAATGACGACCATAAATGCGTATATTCATACTCTGTATGATTTTTCTAATTCCACAAAATGTCAATATTTTACAGGCACATTTTACACGTGATTAACATCAGACTGATTCATGGAAGGGCAACATTTCACAAGCTCTATACATAATATTGAATCATATTCCATTTTTCACATCGATAAATCTATAGCAAACATCAAAAAATTATACTAGTTTCATTCACATTTAATTCCACTTCTTATCATTATACATGTATATAGGCTACATGTACGTACACATAAAAAATCTGTAGGTATTATGTAGACATGAATTCCATTAACAATCTATTCAGAAAAAGGTCATGTGAATGATTCATTGATTGAATCAGCATTGATATCAACTTGAAAATATTGGTGATATTTGCATCACACTAGAAAAATAACAATAATTATTTTAAAAAACTAATCTCATTTTCATTTAAAAAAGAGCTACCTTATCTTGGAATGTTATGTAACATTGACAAAACAAGAAAACAAAAATACTACAGGACATGACAAAACTTAGTTAATGAGGATAACAACATATTACTTCACTATATAATATAAGTCTTGAATATTGGAAAGTTTGTCTTATTTCCGTTACAAATGTTTAAAGTTATCGCAATGCCTTTCTGAAACATATTTTATCAATAGCTGAACTGTAAATGTTTTAAAAATGTCATGCATGATCTTTGGTGTCACATGATGTTCAAAATGAATTTTTCAAAAATATTCCAAATTTCCTGAAATTTCAATATATACAATAGTGTGCTTGTCAAGAATATGATTCCTCTGTCATAATATAAAAATTGTCATCAAAATGTTAATCCTTGAAAAATACCACTTACAATCCATTTCATTTCCCATTCACATACTGTATACCGTAACAAGAATTCTCAACTATTATTATCTCTCTTCAACTTATTGAATTGATTCGTATTATCAACAAGATGTAGCCTTATCACATTTACTATAAAAGAAATCCGAATATTGATTTTGCTGTCTTAATGAAGTAACTTTTTCAAGCATATCAAAATAATTGTCTCATAGACAATATTACGAAACAAAATACTTTTCGGAGTTTTAAAACTCTATAATGTGTCTGTATTATTATTAAAATAACTGTATCAAATTTACCACTGTCTTTTCTTCAAAAATACTTCGCGAAATTAAATTGCATTTTATTATATTTACCGTACCAAAAATACCTCACAATATAAAATTATTTTATTTGCTCATCTTGAAATCATATTCCATAATACAAAAATACTGATTAATTCTATATAGATGAATTGACGAGGATTTATCTGATTATAATAATTATGATGGTGAGGATAAGATTATCTTGGATGGGTGATGAGACTGATAAGTTTTCTTTCCTTAAAACCTTTCAGTGTAAGACGGGTTTTTTATTGATATACAGTTGAACCTCTATATAACGAAGCTTCAAATAACAAAATCTCCTACATAATGAATTTTTTGTAATGAATTTTGGACCTCTCAACAAGGAAGTTTTCACTTCAACTCGCAAAATTTGGAGTGAATAGGAAGTCCACGAAGTCATCTCCAAGGAGTTGTTTATTTTCAGCAGGAAGGACAATAAAAAAATTCAGGTGGGTAGAGCATAGGGTGACAGATAATTAGTCGATAATTTTATTGAATGCAGGTTCCTGCAAATATAATCTCAATAACTTGTCTTTTATCATTGAATATTATATATCCTTTATATAGGATATATAAATTATATATAATTATTATATAGGGTATTCTTATATATTCAATGCTTTTATAGACCAGGTAGATCCACTGGGCTTTTCCTTCCTTCTACCATTTGCTTTTGTCACACAATTTAATTCTTTAAAACTCAGCATATATATAAATTTAGAGAATGCAGTTGAAAAATTTTGATACTAAGTGTATTTGAATATCATCTCATTGAAGTCATGCTTCCTGGAAATAAATTGGTGAGTACTAGCTCACTTGTTAAAATTAGGCTGAAACATGTTTTTAAAAAAATTATTTCAATAACAGCATAAATTTTCGAATTTGACATTGGCCTGAAATACCCTACCAAAGTTCGCAATATCATACGTTATTTTGCATGTATTCAATTACCACCCACAAAATGTTTAATATAAGTTTATTTTAGATATAACCTGAATTTGGACATTTTTCTGTATAAAATTTGGATTAGAAGTTTTGAGTTAATAACGCCTGTTTTTTCTCACCATAAAATATTGTATTTTGAACAAATAAATAAATAAATATGAATCCTGCTGTATACGAGGTATATATATAATCCTGCTCGTATTATAAGATCTGTAAGCTAGGGTGGCAGTCATTTTGAATACAACAACAACTCTCATCCATAAAAGCCTCTCTACAACGAATTTTCGCTCATGATAATTGACTTATACAGAGCTTCAACTGTATACAGTATCATAAAAATATATCCATTTCATACAACATTAATGCATTGAAAAGTACAACAAATAAGATGAAGCATGAGGATCATTTAAATGGTTATCCTGACGCTCATGAATTCGAATTTATTGTCATTATTGATTATCTAATAACATACTGTACATTTAGTATCAATTAGGGGAGTCGACATGGTGATATTTATAATAGAGTGATATTATACTCTTAATAATACATGGAGATTTTATAATAAAGTTATTTTCTTTCTCTGGTCTCTACAATGACATGTAAAAAAATGAAATACGGGCATATATTTATACAATTAAATTTTGTGCATTTTTCCAGAGATCAAATCATGATGATGCATAATGAACCCATAGGTTGAACATATAAAAATACTGAACTTGAATCTAACTTCCATCCGGTAGATGTTTAAGATTGAGTAACACAATTTTATTGACAACTATAGGAGGGAATATTATTTTATTATATCAAATACAGTTCGATATAAGATAAAATCCAACACCAAACATACATTAACCTTTGTGACCACCAATTTTTATTTCTAAGTTAAGTGGCCCTGAATTGTAGAATTGCAATTTCATTCAATTACAGGCTGATCAATTCACAAAATAGTGATAATATTATAGCTTTAAAAATTCTCAAGAATAAATCTTGTTTCCCTCAAGCATCCACCCTCGTTTAGTTAAAATGCATCAATTATTAATTTCCAAAAAAAGAGCTAAAATAGACTATCTAGAAAATAATTTCAAAATAACATTTAAAATGTTCAAAAACTATTCCTTTTACAAACTTATTAACTCTAATCTGGCATCAAAGTTTGGAATGACATTAATAACCAACTCATTGGTTTGTACGTTGTTCAAATATTCTCTTTTTCAATGTTGAAAGCTTGTTTATCATGGGTTCGATTCCCATTCTGACTGAAATTTTAATTGGATCAACAGTTTACAAACTCACAAATCTCGTACTCACGAGTGCATCATTAGCAAAACAACAAATACTTGTTGATTGAGTTTGAAGCAATGAGGATTGAATACTACCAAGTATTGTTTGTATTGATGACAGAGTGAATAACAGGCAGATATAGGTATCAAGAACACAATTTTAGTAAATTGGAGGAAATCAATTGATTCGACTCTGTACCTATCTATACTTTGTAGATACATACTCCATTCAGGGAGATTTACAACATTATCTCCAAAATTACCAATTTTCCTCCACCCCCAAATTACTTATTCTCATCATTCATAGGTGATATTTAATATATAAATCAAACTCAAAGTTGTTTTGACTCTAAAAATAGAATCATAAACTCAAACAGCTAGAAAGCTTTCAGTATGAGATTTTCAAAATTATCAACTTGCCTTCGCCTTCAAATTCTTATTTCCATTCTCAGATCATAAAAAATTCATGAACTTATTCACAAACGAATGAAATTGGAATCAGTTATGATTCAAATCTTTGAACTCCAGCTTTCACCTCGAGAATCTTCAGGTTGTCTTTATCTCCAAGGTTACAAACGTTTCTCCTCCTACGGTTTCTTCGGTCTCAACCTTCAGGCAAATTCGAATTTTATTCAACTCTCATATCTCTGTAGAGTTATATGTCACTCTAGAACTGACTCTCGCCCTGGATTGCTTCAGTATGAGGTCGTCATTATCTCCAAAGTGACACACTTGCCTTTACCTCCGAATTTTTTATTGTCACTCACAGATCATAATTCATAGACATCTCTGCCATTGGTTCGATTCGACCTTGACATTCCGCCCGAGCGTTTTCCACCAGATGACGAGTCACGTGTGCGTTGAGGACTTGTGTACGAGTACATGTTATAGCCGGGTATGATGTGAACCCTCACATCACCAGTAGGCCTGGTACCATCAGCTCTCGGACGTCTCGAAAACGCCACAGTTGTTTTACAACAGCAGTAATGGAATAAATTGTTGTAGGCTACACGGAAATGTCGATTAGCGATGCAGTAGAGTAGGTTATTGATGCATGATTTGCTCAGTGCTAGCCAAGCCAAGTTGTAGAACGTCCTAGGTGATATGTCTTGGATGGATCCAACTCCCAGAATGATCCCAAAAGGCAGCCAGAAAAGGAAGAACAAGAAAAAGCTGTACATGTTTGTCTTCATCAGGGAGTAGTCCCAGGAAAACTGGACAGGTGGTTTGAAACCTGGATGCTTTCTTGCAACATGTAGCTGAAGTATGATACGCATGTACAAAGTGAATGTCAAAACAGCTGGTATAACAACAAACAAAATAGCGACAGTTGCTTGGTAGGGAACCACTCCAGAAAATCTTCTGCGGCAATAATCAGGACCTAAGTCGTAGATGAACTGTACCACGTCAGCAGTGCCGCAAGCCATCCAAATCAGTAGGATGGTTGCAGTGATGTTTTTTGTGGTGAGAGTTGCATACCACTCTGGAGACAGGCATAAGCGGACGTAGCTTTCAGCTGCCGCAGCAGCCAATGAGAGGACAGTGACCAGCCAGCAGAGAATGGCCAGAAACCACTGGCACTGGCAAACCACTGGCGAGTCTTGCAGACCGGCGAGGATCACCACAGCTGAAGCTGGCATCACCACTCCTGTGATCAGTAGATCGGCCAGTGCTATGTTCACTATGAATGCGTTGCCTGTCAACAAAATAGAACAATATCATTATTGAGTGCATTATTGAAACTGCAAGTCTTGGTTACCACGAGCGGAGCGGCGGCGGCGCGGCTGCCATGTATGGGAGAGAGACAAAAAACCTGGTACAATCTTATCTCTCTCCCACACATGGAACCGCCGGCAACTGCACCGCCGCCGCTCTGCTCGTTGGAACCGAGACTTAGTGATTCTAATAACTGCTGATACTTTGAGCAGATAAATAGTATAGTATACAAAAAACAAAATGGAAATGTCAATATAATGTAATAGCTTAATATGGAGTATCATTGATATACATTGAAGTATCATTGAAGTACATTGATATTCATAGAGATAGAGTAGCTGAATTCATGGCCAAAATTCACTTCACTCTGAATGCACTGCCTGTGAAGAATTCAATACAATTGATAAAATTATCTGAATCTCATACATTTAAAGCATTGTTTGACTTGCTGTATTTCATCCAACTACCATGGATAGTAGGCTAAATATTACATATTGTTCAAAAACAATAAAGTAGAACCTGTTGCTGTGTAAAATATGAGAGATCAGCCTGTAAATAGAATAAAAAATCATTCAAAAATATCTAGGAGTACAGCCCTCAATGAACTGAGAGACTTATTCAATTATCCACCATCTCGTCGTAGTAATTGAATAATAAATTTATTAGTCATTTTTTTCAGATTTATTATTAATTTTCGTTATTGATCTGATAAATTGTTGAGATTGCTTCTTTATGAACAAATGAATTGGTTGAATTATATAATCACATAATATATTATGACTATTACTGGTAAACAGATTCAATTACACCAAACTGTGGCATGACAATTAATTGTTCTAGTTATCTTTACAATAAAGTTTTGACTACAGGTGTAATCCTCAGGTGTATTTTCCTCAGTGGATTGGATTATTCTCTGTCTCCTGTCTCTCAAGCTTCTCTCAATACAACATCAACAATGAAGGACTATTATCACATATCAGGTCAGTCTCCGTCTCGTCTTATTTCAGCTTGTTCTGTGCATGAGTCGATGCGCCCAGTGCTCTGTGATTCGTCCGTTGTTATTGACGCATGCGCAGAACTAGCTGAAATAAGACGAGACGGAGACTGAACTGATAAGCGGGAATAGTCCTTCATTATGTGAAAGCTTTTGTGTTTTCTTTCACAAAAAATAGTGAAAGGACAATTGAAATGATTTTATTTTTACTGATAATCGATTATTGATACTAGCCTCTCCGCTTCAGGTAGTCCTCTATCATCACAGCACTTATCATGTAGACATTTCCAATGCTGCCAACCACTGCCAATCCCACCACCAGAAGCAATCTGACAACTCGACTCCAGTCAGAACTGAGGGTGACCGGAGAGACATCTCCCGCTGTTGGTGGTAGTCCTGCATCGCTACTGTTTCCAAACACCATCTATGAGAAAAAATAACAAAGAATTATTCAAATTGTCATTTTCCAAAAATTGAAATATATCTATAACCCAAAAAACACAATTTAAAATGCATTACAAATTACAAGCTAAGAAGAACAAGAAATGCATAGAAA
Source organism: Laodelphax striatellus (assembly GCA_017141395.1). Classification (NCBI taxonomy): domain Eukaryota; kingdom Metazoa; phylum Arthropoda; class Insecta; order Hemiptera; family Delphacidae; genus Laodelphax; species Laodelphax striatellus. The sequence goes on along the minus strand of CM029535.1, from coordinate 26,128,196 downwards.
GTACAAAATATAATGTATGTTATGTACAAAGTATAATGTTTGTTAATCTTGCATTGTTTGTATCAATTTCGCAAAAACACAATATAATGTATAGTAAAAGCAGAGGAGAACAAGAAAGGCATAAAAAGTAAAAAATACATAACAATGATTAGAAAAAATCCAGAAAAAAATTAGTTTTCCCATTCTTGGCTGATGAACCTTGGAGTCTACTCTAATAATTATATTCTTAATTATATTGAACGTTAACTCGTCTTTTTTCTCTTCCTCGCTCACTCGCTCCCTCTCTTTATTATCTTTCTTATCTCTCGTATCTCTCTATTTTTGTTTTTGTTTTATGTGGCTCTGTATAGACGACACAGCCCATCTTCCCCATTCTAGAAGAATGGATTCGGCAATAAAAACTGTTTATTACTGACTTCAGTCATAAAATGACTGTGAAAGCCTCCAGTGTAATATTCACATCATATTTTATTACACATTTTCGGACTCATTCAACCTTTCATATATATCCTCGGATCCTCGGAATGCCGTTTCCCCATGCACATTCCCAGATTCAATCATAAACTCCACCATCTTTGTCAAGAAAAATAAATTATGTGAAAAAAAATTATAAAATTAATTATTCATATGATAATTTTCTCAATCAATTCGTCATTTGATTGATACTGTTATTGTTGCTTTTTTCGCCATTATAATAACTTAATAATATTCATTGTCTTCTGTTCAAGCGTGTGAATTTCTCAATCATTCATGTAAAATTATTTAATCATAATTATTTGAGTTCTAATTCACTATAAATTTGTTCTGAATACTTATGTAATAATAAACATCGATAATAGAATTGAAGAGCTAGGTCCCGGGTTAGATCCCTCTAGTGCCGGTAAATCTTTTGACTGCAGCATTCATCTAACTTTCGAAGCTAAAGTTGTCAATGTTTGTCATTACGAAAGTTTTCAGGTTAAATTTATAGCGAATTATAATTCGAATTATGATTGTTCATATTTCTATACAAATATAGAAATATAAATCTATCTGCGCTTATTAGTATAATATGTCTGCATATTAGCATTGAGGAGTTCTTTGAATATGCAGACATTGACATTAAAGTTTGTTCTTAACTGAAAGAGTTTTGTAAATATGTTATTGTTCTTAACTGGAATTTCTGTTTTTGAAGTATGTGTACTGCTCACCTGACTTTGTCTATAACATGTATTTGTTGATGGCAATGAAAACATTTTGATTTGATTTCACTTATAATGAGAAGGGGATGTAATCAGGAAATTAGTCACATGAACTTTATTTGTCAAGATTTAGTAAGAGTATTCTGCCATACAGAAATGATGAATTCTATAAATACCTCATCAAGGGTGACATTAAGGTAGTACAACACTCAATCTTGTGGAGAATTTCATCACGTGTTTATCCTCGGCTCTTTGGAAGCTCAACGGCTCGGAAAATTGTGTGGATAGAAAGCGGAAAAGCATCTTTTCATCTTGACACGCCCCCTCCCCCTCTTCAACACCTCCTCCACTATACGACGAGAACGGAATTTTGATTTCGCTTTCAGATACAAAACTGAACGTAGAATGGCGCATCACCATTGACACATGAAGTAATAATTATTCTCATCAATGGTTTCACAGATAGAGAAGGCCATGGAGAATCTATGAAAGTGAAATTCAAGTTGAGTGGGAGACGTTCTCTAAATGCTGCACTTGCACTGCTATTCTATTAGCTGATCTCATGTAAGTTCCATCAGGATCTGATCCCACATGAAACCGAAACTGACTGGGTACTAAGTGCACTCAATATTATGTGGTTGATAATCATGGAATTCTTCATCGTAATTATTCTTGCAAGAACGTATCCATTGAAATAATCATGCTCCTTGAAGATTCGGTAGCTTGATAACTAAGACTTTATGTTACAGTTAATTAGTTCATCCCTTCACATTGAAGGAGTGATTAGCGTTATTGCAATTACCTATTACCGAATTGCTGGTGAACCCACAATAATATTGTATGGGAATAATTTTCATATTTGCAAGAGTTATCGTCTAAATATTACAAATCAATGACACTGTAATAATTATATTCCAGGTTTTATACTTTCACGAATACCGTATAATATTCATATTATGAATCGAGTTTTTCTTATCTTCTGACATAATTGAACATTTTTGGTCCTAGGCAGAAATTCATATACAGGTTTGAAGTCTACAAGTTGAGATACTGTTTTTTATCCATCAATTCAAATTCATAAGGCGAAAACATTGACTATTGAGACTAATTGAGCAACAAAATCAATAAGAAAATCAAAAGAATACAACTCAAGGAGCTTTAAACTTTATGGAGATGATGTAATGATTGATCAATTCCCCAAATGATCACACCCCTAGGTGTATTATTGTACAAAGCATTACGTACAAAACTTTGTTATGAATGTTTGTTGGATATAATAGCCCCAGGGTTTGATACAAGATAAAATCCTTTCATGCATGCTTTTCGACGGACGACGATTTGTGATACAATGGAGCATTATTTATTGTCATGGTTTTTCATTAAAGTGCTCACTTACTCCAATTCAAGAAACGTTGCGGTTTTCTTTGTCCGTGTTGAGGAAACGCATGCTTAAAAGGACACCAAACTGTAATTGAACTCACAGTTAAGTAAGTAAATTTCATCATAAATCAACAATGCAAACTTCAGTAGCAATCGTCAATTTCAAATGCCCCGAGAATTCAGAACTAATGAAAGGCAAAGCTGTCACAGCTGTATCAACACACTTTCCAACTAAATAGTTTGTTTCATTCCTTGGTAAGGTTTTTGATCCCTCTGTCTATGCAACCAGCCAAGTGCAGACCCACAACAAGAATTTATAAACGTCTGATTAATTCTCTGGCAAGTTGACAAGTCCATTAATAAAATGAACTCTCTGTTGAGGAACAAAAAAAATCTCTGTGAGAAAAACCTAATGGATTTCTGTTCTCTGATGATTGTTTTCACAAAATTGGGTCACCGATCATAGAGATCGGCTACTCGCTCTATGGCTACGTCATCTTTGTTGCTCTGTTGACAAAATAAAATTCCAAGCATTCCTCGGCATGGAGTGCAATAATTTCTTCACGTTTTATGTTCGGGCTCAGTGTTTTCAGTATAATCGGAATAATATTCATTGCAGCAAATATATCGGAATAGGCCTAGTTCTTTTTTCATATTATATATCCTTATATCCTTCTCAGAAAATATCATTGTAAGCACTACCTTAAATAAGTAGTTATACTTAAAATAAGTAATTAAATACGTAATTTTGGAACACACTTATATAGTGATCTTTGACAGAAGAGCTCAAAGTACATGAATCAAAATTTTGTTTGAATTTAACAGTCAATTGAGTAATACCATAGATAAGAGATAGGATAATCTGTTATCTATGGTAATACTGAAGAATTCCTTTTCTTGATGTATCTTCAATTGATAAAGATCATGGAATATTCTATTAGGTGTATCCTACTACTATTCCGTGACCCCTTCTGCCTTCTTTCATCTAGTTAATCGAAATTCATCAATAATTTTAATCTCTAAGCCATCATTGCAGACTGCATACATTGATAAGTAACCGAGAGTGCAAGTAATTAATTGACCGAGTATGTAAGTTGGCGAAGTATATAATTTGAATTCATGCTTATATCTGACTACAAAATTTGGTGCAATTGAAGGGGAAGTTTTAAATGATTTTGATCACCCATTCAATTATTTACCACTTACAAAGTGATCATGAAATATCTTGGGAAAAGTACCTATAATTAGCCTATTTAAATGAATTTAAAATATTTAATTTCAAAGTATAAATTTGTTTAATAAATTCAAAAATACAGAATGAGAAAATAGTAAATCAAGATTTCTGGGAAATTTCCCCATGCTCTCTATCAAGATATCCAAAATAAGAATTGATAAAAACTATTCATGTTCAGTTAATTCATGGATACATAATTAATTAAAATTAACACTTGCTTCAGAGATATTGTGGAACTTCTCCATAGTAGCTAAGAATGAAAAAACAATTTTGTCTATTCTACATTAATATATTCAAAAACAAACTCAAGTTTTAATGCTCATGGCATCATCTTCAGTGTGGTTTGAGCCTAAACTGAAACTTAGGTGTCCAAAATTGTTTTTTCTTTCTTACCTAATAATCAATTACATTCATTCAAATCGATTCCTAATTTCGCATAGGAGCACAAACGAAATTTCTCTTTCAAAAATAATAATTCTTTTCTTGATCATAGAACTTTGACTGTTGTCTACTTGAAAAATGAGTTTCAAAAATTTCAAACGAATTCATGATCTTGTTGCGGTCTTCTTCAAGCAATCTCATTTCTCACAAATGAGTAACATTTCCTCCCCTGTTTCAATCCACTTACGGCTGCGGAAACAACCTACTTATTGTGGATGGTTCCATTGTTGTCAAGGATGAAATGAACTGTAACAATAACCAGGCAGGCAGATAATGAAGGCAGGGATGGATTTTCCCGTCACTTTTCCGCGTGGGATGTGAAAGGAGGGAGAGAGGAGAAGGTCAGAAAATGCCAACAACTTCTGTAAAACGGTCTAATTTTTGTTGCTCTTCAGATTTAATGCCTCTGAAAGAAAATATGACTGTCACGAGAACGGAAAACTCAGCTGCATAAGTATTTCTTCCCTTTTGCTAAGAGGTAGAAAGGATTGCAGATTGCAGGCATGAATTATTCAAGACGATTAGATTACTGCTATTCCGTTTGAGAGAGCTCTAATCTGATTGAATTTCATTCAACAAATGTATCGATTTCAGTGTTCTCGCAAAAGTTGATGTTTCCGAGTGTTTTTGTCTCTTGTGTTGTGAAGATTACATACGTTTTTGAATGGAAACATTTTTATAGAGGAGCAGGAATTATAAATCCTAGGTATTAGTGAGATTATGAGAGTTTAGCAAGTTATGATAAATCGAATATTCGTGGAATACTTCGATACTTCGAGACTTATATTGTCACGTTCTTGTTGATTTATTGATTGATTTTATTTGTTCTTTTGATTGGGTGGAAAGTTCTCCTTTTATTTTCTATAATTTTCGAAAATATAATGAGTGAAATGGAACATGAACCACAATGCATTGAATCAAGATCATTTTCAAAAAATATTATTTACCAAGTATAATTTCTAAAATTTCATAACAATGAGTTTTAAAATGATTCTAACAAGAAATCCACTCTACCTAACAATATTGATGACAAGAACATACTAGAAAACAACAAAGTTATTCATATTCCATGAGTAATAATAAGCTCACTTCTAGCAGGTACTCGATTAATTATAAAAACTAATTAAAATTCAATTTAGTTTGACGGTCGGCCAAATTAGCGAGTTTCGAAGTTTCCACTACACTGTCAACGCTGCTGAGGACAGTTATTTGGGAGAATGTTTTTGAGAACTTTTTAGAGTACGTTTTTGAAAACTCTTTTGAAAGTTTTCAAGAGTTTCACTCCAGGTTTTTCAATTTACCACTAAGATGCAATCTCACTCCCTCTATGTTTTCCTCTTCCTATCATTTTCTTCTTCTTCTTCTTCTTCTTCTTCTTCTTCTTTCTTCTTCTTCTTCTTCTTCTTCTTCTTCTTCTTCTCTGGAGCTACTACATTTTATCCAATTGGTTAGAAATGTTCATCATGTTCAAAAGGCTCTGATCAAGCAAGTATGCTAGAATGATACAACAGAGTAATCAACGAATTAAATTACATGAAAGAACATAACGATTTGAGAGAGAGAAATGAGATCCATAGAGTGTAAATGTATGTTCCAATAAAACAATATGATGCCTATTTTCTCTACTGTATTTCAAGCCATTTTTCCAGCCAATAATACCATTTTCGAATTGAAAATTTTATATTATGTTGGGTTGCACCATAGATTAGAATCTCCTATCTCTTCTCTATGGTTGCATCAAGCGAGATCAGCCATTTTGAATCAGCTGATCACATTTGATTAGCATTTTTCTGATCCTGGATCAAAACTGATCTTGCTTGGTGCAACCCAAGGTAAGAGTTCGGTAAATTGTTCCTATTGGTGGGATAAAATCCCATTTTTTAGAAGAATTTTCGCTAGAGTACTGATAAACTCATTCCAGATTAACATTATTTGAAAGCAGTCACCATTTCTTTTGAATTTCAATCATGACACTTTCAAGATGAGTCATTTCTTGCCCGATAAATTTTCAGTACAATCTCCATGTCACTCTCAGAGACAAGAGATTGAGACGGGATTTCAATGAAAGGGTTGAAAAATCCTTCCTCTCTGATGACATTACATCCAAGTAGAAAGAACAGTGATCGGGAATTCAATCCTGTCAAGTCCGGGAAATTTACTCTAGTCTCGATTTCAAGTCACTAGCTGAATGGAGATTTCATTAACTTTATAAAAGATAGAAGAGTCTTTTTTTGTATGAATTAATAGTGTAAAGATGCAATGATGGAATTGGAATGATTGATCTCGAGTTTGAGATTTGAAAGATAGTTGTGAAAAATTTCATATTTTTAAAACGGAAACGTTCTTAATATTCATTAGACTATTAAGGATTATCAAAGACTATCATCGGCTATAAAGGATTTAAAATCAGCTATCAAGCAACCAAAATTTCGTATCACATTAATGTTCCATATCACAAGTATTTAAATGAGAACTTAATGAATTCGATCTATCACGAAAGTTATGAGAAAGTTCAATAGATTTTCAATTCAATTCAAATAGATTATAATTTAGTAGTTCGAATCGGTTGGATCTGTCACATCAACTTGATATTAAATCTTGTTATAGTCTACATTAAAATTGCAGCTAAAATAACGGAGCAATCACGAGCAAGATCTAGATTATGACCACGCCTACATACACACGCCTTCAACACATCAAGCTCCGCCTACTTTCTCCTGCTTGGTAAAAATCCGTTTTTCAATTCTACCGGTATTTGGCAGTAGTTAGTGAGATATGTACAACTTCTTCTACTTCTCAGGTGCATGACACAATAAAATAAGGGTCATGCAGTTAATCTTGGATTAAAATATTATAAATATATAATCTTGGATAATCGGGGATCTTAATTAGACTGGATAAAAATCTTCCAATTTTATTGAAAATTATAACATCAAGAATTCTGTGAATGTTCAATTTCAAAATTTGTGATTTGTTAATAATAATACTTGATTACTATTCATATAATTTGACATTGGATTTTCTAAATTACCAATATTTATTTAACCGAAGTTTTAAACGCAGCTTATTAAATATTCCATTATCTAGATGTATCTGCCAAAAATCAACTCAATGATACCTGCGATACTGTTTTGATCAATATTATCCTTTTGATTAAATTTCCTCTTAGTTCTTGTCAGGATATGAAGAATTCATTCATGCCTTCTCTATTGAGTTGGGATTTCTCATTCGACATTACTTACTTCTAACTTGATAACTTCTAGAGATGAACCTCATACTTACTAACAAACTTCTAACTTACTAACTTTCAACTTTCTTACTTACTAACTTCTAGAGGCGAACTTTCTTTCAACTCAAGCTCTCTCAACTCTTCATTTTCAACTCGAACAGGTCGATCAACAACATTGTCGCTTTCTCATTGTTCAACAAAGACCCTCAACCGAATTGCTTCAACCCTTCAGATCGCTTCCTGTACCTCAGACTACCAGGCCATCATCACTAGCCGAGTTACGTAAGCCTATTGTTCAGCTGCTCATTGTATTGATTTCGCAGTCAGTCAGGAGATTGCCTTCAATATGAGATTACTGTGATTGATGCCACAATTATAAGCTGGTGTTCATACTCCCAACCACCACCGATTATTGGTGCTGAAAAACTTATTTTCGCTAAAGGGGGCTCAATATTATTCGAAAAACATATTATAATGGATCATTATGATTATTATGATTGAGGGTCTCACGTCAGAGACCCTGAACTAATCAGGAGTGACCTGAAAACTCTGACATCAGACCTGAGCCAGCCAGGTTACACGGAATTATTATTTATTTATTGAGGAGTCCGATGTCACTAGGCATCAAACCTGAGAATTAAGTTGAAAAATTAATTAACCAATTTCAAGACAATTCATTCTTTTGTCTTCTAGCAGAGATAGAGAAAGCACAGGGATAGCACTTACTGTTCTACTACTTCAGACTCTATTTCTGACAATGTGACTCTATTTCTGACTATTTCTGACTTCAGACTCTATGACCAAAGACAATACAAATTGATGGTTATGAAAATTCTAGTCACTATTGAGATTGTAGAACTGTTCCCTATCTGTATCCTGTGAATACCCTATCAATATATTATGAAATGTGTAATGATATCATAGTGTCAGGGGACTGGAATACACATTACTCTTGTCCGTCCTTTACTATTAATTACATGTCGAACAATGTAGGCGACTTGTATTTGGATTGAGTTGAATTAATAATGGGTTTGCAATGGAACTGACCTACTCTCTGGGAAAAGGGGTTTGTACTCCTTGTCAATTTCTATCCTAGTTCTAGAATGTTCTCCAGCTGACAGTGACAACAATGGAAGAGTGTATTGGAAACCAGAACAAAAATTCTATATTTTCTTCTCTCAAATATCAGCCCTGTCAATAATTGGGGCAGGGTCACTCCTATTGATGTATGATTATCGAAAACAATCTTAAAAATTATTGTTTCTTGATAGATTTTCAACACAATTATTGTTGTAAGAAAGATAGATACTTACTAAGTTAAAAAATACAAACATCCAGACTACAGACTTAACTAATCATGAACTCATGTGAGTTTTTGCACAGATATGGTTCTGTACTTCAACTGAACTCATCAGGATGAAAAACTCATAATGCAGCACACATGTAAGAGGTAATTAATATAGAGCTTTAATGAGAGGTTTTTAACATCTGGAAAGCTATCATTTTCTAAGATAATGAAAATATCAGGTAATCAATATAGATCTCTTTTGAGAGGATTAGAACTTCTTATTAAAAGGTATCATTTCCTAAAATATGATAAGAAATTATGCAGATGATAAGGAATAAAATTTAGTAAAGCTTTACAAGGACAGGTGATATCATCCTACTTGCTAGAATGTTTCTGACTCAGAGACGAGATCCTAAACAAAGATAGCATCTCCAATAATGTGTATTTAGGTAATGAAAGATGGACCACCCAAGCATTTGCATTACAAAGACTATCAAAATGAGCTTTCACGTTGGATGCAATATCTCCGAACGACTTTGAAGCTTCACAAATGGGTTATCGTTCAGGTGCCAACATTTGCAGGAGATTACGGTACAACAAACTGAGAGTCCATTACCGACTTGACTTTCAACATTCTCAATCGATCATTGCTCATGAAAAAATTGGACTAGCACCTCAGTCTCAAGTGATATTCTAATTTTAGAGTAATACAAACACAAATCAAGCGCATTTATCACATAAAGAAGCACTTCCCATAATGGATACTGCTCCTGATGTATATTATTTAGTCTAATGAAATTGATAAAAAAAGTGCTTGGAGTTATTAAAAGAAGCTTAAAGCTTTTAGTAGGTACTAAATGTTCAGACAATGTTGCTATGTAGTCATTAGAATACAGTACCATTATTGTTGAGAGTCTAGGATGGATTTATCTCTCCCATCAATGAATCATTTCACTCTGAAGCTCTGAAAACTTATCGCTATAAGCACAGAATAATCAATGGATTATCTCTACTGTATGTGTTTAGAGAAGAGTACCTTGTACCTTGAAATCAGTTGATGTTTTTTTTCATAAGCTCGCCATTTCTTCTACATCTATTTTGGTTCACATTTTGCAGCTCACAATAACCAGATGTCCAGCTCTGTACAACAATAAACGATATAATATAATAATTCATTATTATTAAGCTTTTGAAGACTATAAAACTACACTGCAACTGGTTATTAGTATAGTATTCTCAATCGCTTTCTCCCCAGTTATTTTTTTGCTGATGGTGATGCCCACATGAGCTCCAGGCTTATGCGTGGGTAATGAAAGGGGTGCGATGATGAGAGATGACGACTACTTTTCAAGCAGTCAAGAGTGGCCATGTTTGTTGTCAAAAACCGTTCCGCCAACTGGGATCGATCTTGGAACCTTTGGTTTATCAGACCGGCGCATATCGCCCTCGGCTACGGACCACTCGAAATGTTTAATATTTTTGCATTCAAAATTACAAAATTGCTAAAATAATTTATTCAAACATGAGGAGCACCAGTAAAAATGAATTGATCAATATATTTTACATCGGTGTGGTACTTTTATTGTATAGTCCGATTCACGTCAAGAAGTCAGCATTGTTTATATGAGGAGCATTGATGCCAAGTTTCATTGAAAAGAAAACTGCAAATGTTTGTTGGGACTGTTTGCACAACTATGCACAGTCAATGATAAACATCAGCAACTGCCTTGTGCTGAACAAGGATAGCAAACTCATCTACAATGCTGAACATGCATTTGAGGTATCTAACATTGGATTATCTCACACACATTGACTTGAGCACGTCAACGGTCAACCTCTTCGATTTATAAATGAATAAATAATAGTTCTTGATTGAATAATTGATTGATTGATTTCAAGGTTGTTTGTTATCAAGGCAGAGAATAAAAAGTGAAATCTATAGAAAATCCCCAGGATTCTTTAGACAAAAAGTTATTTCAATTTGCGGCCGGTTTAGAGTTGACTGTCGGGCGGGCCAAGAGACGCTCTGAATAGACAACTGCTTCACTTTGTGAATGTAGGTGAGAAATGTTGGGGTGGGTTGTGAAAGGATTGAACTATAAAGATGGAATCGCCTGACACTTCAGAATGTCTTTGTTCACATGAAACAGCTGTCTTGCGTCACTAAAATGTTAGCGGGATCGATTTGGCCTCTAATGCCACCCATTTAAACATGTAGTTTTCTTTTGTGCTCTTGGTAATGCAAACGTTTTGGGATTTAAGCCGGAGTCCTTCCCAAACCTTCCTATTGTCATGTTGCTCACTTTTTGTTCAACTCAACATCTTTTCTAGAAGTAAGTTAATCAATAAAATGTCTTGTTATTTGTGAATCAGAGATGACGGCATTTCATTAATATCAACATTATGAGTAATTACTATATATTAAGCCAACAATATTATAGTTTTAAAAGCTATTAATAATACATGTAATGTTACAACACATTAAATTTTATTGAAGTCATGAGAATATCATCATGATCAATGATGAAGTTTCATTAAAACGCTCTTGTGGGAGCTTTGAATTGGGTTTGGAAACTTGTTCATTTAAAAATTCATACTGATAAACTCGTTGAGAAAAAATAATAATTATTTCAATAATAATCATCCTTGTTATTCTTTCCTTCAAACTATTCTAGGCACTATTCACTCGTGAATTCTCAAATCGTGGATACTTAGCAACTCGGATAATGTATATGAGATAAAAATTATGTTCTGTTTAAAAAAAAAAGTTTTTGAAAATCATGAAGCTCAGACGAGACGGTTCCAGATTCGTCTAAGAGTTGTTATTTAAAGATAAACTTTTGTTATCCCATTCCCTAAGTATCCATGATTAGAGTATCCAAGTGTGAGCAGTGCTTTACTGCAGTCAAGTTCATTTGAATTTTCAGAGCCCCTAGATTTGTGATACTTCAATAATCAGATAGGCTCTCACTTTAAAAGAACTTCCTCATATTTCCAGGATGCATGTCTTTCGTACAAGGGAATTCAACTGACATGGCGCCACATCAAACTAGATAGCAAGGTTTATAATGATAACATGATTTATCACTTATTTAAAGAGACCAAGCTCAGCATGGAGCCTTAGGCTTCAAGACGGCAACACGACATTGGTATCAAGATTATTCAAGGAGATACACTCTTAAATAGAGTTCTATTATATTCTTATGCTTCAATGGTGAAACAGCCGGCTCTGATGCTTTCTTCCTCGAAAAATAATAAAATTAATTAATAAAGAATTACTGCACAATTCGAATGAAATCCCCGCGTTCACATTCAAGTAATATAATAAGTTACTAGTTAAGGGATAGGTGAGTTGGAAGTTCATATTATCGATCTTTGTCTGCTCTAGTTCACTGTCTCTTCTGTAATTAGACTTCTGTAATAAGATTAACGATTCAAGGATTCAAGATTAACTATTGACGGATAGTTGCACGATGCACGGTCAATATTGAAGATGATGTCACTCATCGGAGCCAATGCAACCAATGAACGAATTGGACGTCAATGAAATGACGTCATTTTTTGGAGGTTATATTCAATTGAATTGCACCTGACTTGAAATGTGAAATTCTGAAAAAATAATATATGATGAATTGATGAAATTGATGGAGGTATAGAGTGAGAAAATATTTCTTCCCAAAAACACTTCTGCTGTATAGATAAATTTAATGTATAAATTTTAATGTATAAATTTTCTGCTATATAGATTGAATTTTACATATTATTGCTATTACATACATTTATTACAGTCTTCAAATTTAAAACGAGAAATTGTAAATTGTACTTGAATCAACTTATTAAGTTAACTGTAGCAAAACTTATCAAATTCTCAGTTTTCATTGCATCCTCCCTCTTCTATTTTTTCACTAACTTTCAACCAAAATTGGGGAAAAACAAATCAAGTCCTACAAGTTTTCTAGAAATCATATTACTAAATGCTATAATTCATGGAAGAATACCGATTGTATGATGAGCTGAATAAATTTCCATCATTCAAAAACTGGAGAATCTATTTTCAGGATACCTGTTTTAATTTCTAGTCAGAAGAAGAAGATTAATTAGTTGGGCCACTCTTCCTTGCAGCTATTTGACAGTATTAGATGGCGGAAGGCTATTAAATTGAATCAAAGTTTACTTTGCAAATTTCACTTTGCCTGCTGAACTCTGACCTTACACATTTTCTAATCAAACTCCAACTTATCTAGTTCAGGAATGCTTCAAGTCAGTGAATTTCATTTCACCTGGGAGATGGAATAGCTGGAAAACTCTCGAAAACCAAAGCAATAAAAGCTTTAATATTATACAAGAGATTTAATGAAAGGTGTCTGAGATACAGAAAGCTCAATTGCATAGGTGGAGTTGATATTGCAATAGATATCCAAATGATTGACTAATAAAATTCAGTAAGCTTGCTGTACATGGACTTACAGTACAGTATTCTGGCTTATTATTTCAGTACAATATTACAAAATTACTTACTCATTATGATATTTTCTTTCAACTTACATATCTTTATCTACGACTATGTTATAATGCAAGTATTACAGTTTCACAAATTGAAATCGAAACAGCTGACTTTTCGAAATGCTTTTTCAAATCTGTTGCATAATGGGCTTATCATAACACGACTTTTACTTTTTGATACAGTTTCTAGAACTAGACCGATCAGAATCCAGCATCAATTCCAGTTCCGTATCGAAAAACTAAAATCAACTTATTCGATCAAAATCGCTGTACTGATACGAGTGTAACTGTTAACCTAACAAACAACAATTTAACATACCATACTGATTTAATCAAGGTTAGTGATGTTAATATTTCATGTTGATGTTAGTCGTCGATAAAATCTTGTATGCAATACTTGTATTTGGCCTTTAAACGACTTGTGAGATACCTTAAAATACTCGATTCGCTCTTATTTAACCCTGTATCTCACTCGTGGTTTAAAGGCTCTCATAATAGAATCAATGCATAACTAATATCCTCACATCTCCACAACATAAAAGTAATGTTCCCACCAGGATTTATAATTTTATTAATCTATCATGAATTTTATTGGATGTGATGATAAAATGAATCGTAATACGTGTGGTATAAAAATGACGTAGGTAGGGTTGCTCTCGAGGGATATAAGGGCAGTTAAGGGTCAAGGGAGTTTTATTTTCTCTATAATGTCGGTGGATAGGAAACTGCCAGAGTGATGGGCTGCTATCAACGGCTTCAAAGACCAGTTTATTCCCTTTTTACTTGGTACTTTCTTCCCTTCAAACAAATTGATAGCAGCTATTCTCTCCTCTGTGTGAATGGCAGTGTGATATTTTCCAGTCGAAAACATCGTGTTTTTCATTCCTTCTTACAGACAAGGATTTGTTCATAATTACTGTTATACAATTATTCCGATCCGAATTTTCAGATCAATTGTTTGAAGTAAGAAGCATTTTCTTTGAACAAAAATTCAACAGAACATCCCCCACCACCATAGAAATGCCAAATGAAAGCCACTCGCCATCCGCCAAATTAAATGAATATACCTATACAAACTTTAGAACTCTACATAAACAAAAAATATTCCTCTCTTTGTATTTGGCAGGAACCATTCATCACAATACAACACTTGCTAATAGATTCTTTCCTTGAATATCCAGTTCAATATATAAATAAACAGATCTCAAGTAGCAAGTTGACACAGTTTCGGAACTGTGACAGATTCCAATGCGGTATTGGAGAGGCTTATCAGCATTTTCTCTTTAGCCAATCTGGAGAAGTGATATATATGCGGACGTGAGACCAACGATAAAAAAATCTTTTCAAAGAGAATAGTATGGAAAAGAAAGAAAGGGAGATAGAACAGAAGAAGAGGAGGGGGAGGAAGAGAGAAGGGAGAGAAGTAAAAATGAATAGAAGAGAAAGGAAGAGAAGAAAAGAGAAGGGGAGAGAAGAGAAAAGAAGGGAATATAAGGGGTGATAAGGGAAGAAAGGGGAAGAGAAGGAAAGAGAATGCAATAGATGGGAAAAGAAGTGAAGAGAGGGAAGAGAAGGAAAAGATAAGGGAAAAGAAGGAAGAGAATGAAGAGAAGAGAGAAGGAAGAAGGAAGATTATAAGGGAAGAAAAGGAAAGAGAAGGGGAGAGAAGGAATGAGAAGGGAAGGAAAGGGAAGAGATGGGACGAAAAGGGAAGAGAAGTGAAGGGAAGGAAAAGAGAGGATAAGAGAAGGACGAAGAGAGAGAAGGAGAGAAGAAAACAGAGGAGAAATAAAAGAGTGGAATTGATGGCTACTGTACAAAACCAATATCACTGTATAGAACCGGAGGCTTCCTCTCCATACGAAATTCTCACAGCGCTTTGTCCCACATAAATTCAAGCCTACGCTCCTCAAATACGTATCTTCTCCAAGAAAAGATCGGCGTATTTTCCAGATTCTATTCGCCTTTCGAGGCGTTATCAACTGGAGACGTCCTCTATCCTAAGGGAACCCTCTTCAGACCTGCCATTCTTAGATCTCAAATTAAGCTTTCTAATACTTACGTCTTGGTAACTCCATGGAACGTGTGCTACATAAAATCTATTTCATTTTATTCAGAGATCACTTATGACTAACTCAGTTTTTGAACATTGACTTGTGTAGATCACTCTTGTGAATCATTGATAGATCAGAAATATCACAAGTAATCTATCTTGTTTATAAGTAATCAAGAGTTACAAGTAATCTAAGAGTTTATACTATTAACAACATATAAATTATTGATTCCTCTGATGGTATTGGTTGATGAATCAACTGAATTTGGGATGATAGTTAAATTACTACAGTATTTGAATTTAGAGAATAGTTATTCCTCACTTATTATTATTGGAATTAAACCCTAGCAATCAATGTTTTGCTACATTTAAGATTTGATTGGAATTCTATTTTTAACCAACCCTCTCGAAAAAAATTCACATCAATTTATGGAGAAAGCATAAAAATATTAGTACAGTTCAGTGATGATTGAAGTTGAGATCAACTTACTTGAGTGATATTTTTCATGATATATTATTTCATGATTGATAAAAGGTCGATAGTTATTTTTAAAGTACTTATAGCTCATCAGCAAAGGGAAGCTACTGAATAAAGAATAATTAATATTAGCATCTTAATAAAACAGCATCTGTGGGATATTGTGTAACAGAGTGAGTGATAGTCCTTATTTTCATATTGTGATCTTGCTGTTCCATGTTCTTCTTGCTCTTCTTAATGATTAATTATCCAGAGCAGCGACCGCCCCATAATCTAGCCAATTCTCTAATCGCCCTCTGAGCACCAATTTAAAGCCATCTTTTTACAGCAGTTGCTAATGATGCTTCATTGTTTTGTGTTCAGTTTTTGTAATCTCCATGTTATCGAAGAAACCATAGAAAATAACTTCTGGTCTGGGAGTTTGTAACCAGTCATTCAGAAACAAAGAGCTCAGGCTTGCCGTGGATAGGCTTAGCTTTAATCCCAATTTTGAAAACAAAATTGAAAATAGTTGTACCAATTGATGTGTGCATTAATAACAATTTTTTCATGCATTGCTGCCTCATCACGTATAGAAGAGCATTTTGATGAAGAATCAAAACCTGCATAGAGTGTAATGTATCGGATCATATTATTGTAAATTCACAGTACTATTAGGGATAATCCATTCATTTGTTAAGTCTATTGTATTATACATAGTCTAGTACGTAACATTTTGGATTAATTCAGATTTTATTGAGCTTAAAATCCCTCAATACAATCGAATTCCTTAAGTAGACAGAGAATGATTGAAATCAGTATTCTTATCATAAAAACCCAATTTTCTTCTTAAATTATAGAGGAAGTGAATACGGTAATAGAAGATTCCCTAGTAGAAGATTATTCTTCTTTGATAGATTTATGATAAAGAGGGAATCCAAATCATGTAAACTGTTGATCAGGGGTACCAATAACTTTCAATACTAAACTGAATTAATTTGTGACTGATGATTGTTTATTCAATGCAGGAAGCGAAGTTTGGCTTTGATAGTGCAATTCAACAAATCACACAATTTTCAATTCTACAACATTAAATAATCAATTCTATGAGCTAAAAGCGGAGTTGAGCTCTGAATGGAGAATCAACAACCAATCATGTCAATCTATAGGAATGGAGAAAACTTTTGAATGAAAAATCCTCTCGGTGACGGTACCGTACACGAACAGAGTTAATTGAAATGCATTTCAATCAGCACCGTATTTTCATCCTTGAAGTGAGTGGAGTGAAGGGAGGAGAGGGGGTAAGTTTAAATTAATCAATAGAAAATCTAATGGAGAGACAGATAGAATCGACGCCTCACCTATTTTGCATGTCAGAGTTTGGTTTAGTAATGGATTTTGTCTAGCCGACGGATATGGTCGGAAAGCTTCCCGTTGAAGTCTACAACTACAATGGCTCTGAGTGGAAATATCGAATCAGGTAACCATGGCAACGACGCTCAATCCCCCCACCCCTCCCAAACACACTCACCCCCCCCCCACCTCTCATCAAACCACTCCAGCCATGACAACAGGTGGTACACGACGCTTTGCTTTGCGTTATTCAATAGCAGTAATAGCTGAAACGCAAAAATAGACTCAAAATAGCTATTAATACATAGAACAATACCGTGCCAAAACGCCGGCTGAAAAGGGATTAGAAACTACGCGCTTTACATGTTGAATGTGGACAACAACTCACTTCCTGTGAAGTGAGAACCCGACTCTATTTAGAATACGCAATACACAAACACGACACGAAAATGATGAAATGAGAAGAACATCTATGTTTTTTACAGGCTCTGTTTGTACTGTACACAATAATAACATGAATTGGATTGACAGTTTCAGGCGAAAGCCTGTTGGACCTTCAATTAAGTATCAATTTAAGCACATTGCTGAATAAAATGGAAATATATTTCCAATAAAAGACACTAAAAGAAGACAAAATAATAGCGATATGGAGTGAGAAGAATCTCTTTTAATTGGTAATACATGAATTCGGAACTCATAAAGAATCATCTTCTTTTTTCATTACACAATTAACAAATTCCAATAAACAAACACTAGAAGAAGGCAGCTTAATAATGATTATGGGGTAAGGAGAATTTTTTCGAATTGATAATACATGAATTATGGAATTCTTTTCAATACACAATTGAAAAAATAAAAATAAATATGATGCAATTAATTATTGAAAAGAACGTCTCCATTACAAACAGGCAATACGGTACTTGAAATAATGGAATTTTGTGGTAGGGAGAACGTCTCTTTTCTTAATATACAAATTTTAGAAAAAAAATACACGAACAGTAAAAATGTAGTAAAACAAACATCGACATCCTCAACATGCAAGTGTGTAATACAAAACAATGATCATCTCCATCTTTATTATTATTGACTTCTCAAATGTTATGAATTTGGAAAATATAGAAATTGAAAAAACTCTTCATTCATTGATACAAAAACTAAGATCAAAATAATTTGTGAGGGAAAAAACAGGCTCAGCATCAATCTAGAACAGTCTGATTTTGTCACAATTGATGAAAATAAAGTGAGGAAGACCAAATTGTGAAGACAATATCCAAATTGAGAACTACTCGTACACGAAAATAATGTGAATGAAGTGAGAAGAACGTCTCTCTCTAGTTTGAGCAGGCAATTCACAAAAATAAAATGATGATTGTCAGAAGCAGGCAATGCCTGAAATATTTATTGATATTGACTGGTTGTTCCATTCAACAGGTAGGGTCGATGACACTTATTTTTTGATTTGTACTTCTTGGGTCATAACTTCAACTTCTATCATACTCTTATTACCTTTTTATCTCTTCCTAGTTCTAGTTTCATAGTTCTGTACCTACGTATTCATGTATTATTACTCAATGATCACACTTCCAGTTTCGTTCATTGAATATTTTTGTTTATGAATAATTCAGGTCCACATTATAGTGGAATATATTTCCATCCAAGCATCTATTTCATTATTAATTGATACATTAGATTGTACAATAAAAATTCTCGTGAACCGTAAATTCGGAATGTAAGCTACTCTCTAGTTTTGTTAGACATCAATTCAAATGAGAACGGAATCAATGAATGTGATTTCGATATCGGCAATGAAATTAAAAGCCCAGAATTAAGAGCTCAATGATCACACAAGTTTCGTTCATTAAATGAATATTTTACTCACTCCATCATTTATTTGATTCTGAATTTAGAGTAAAATATAATTATTTCTATTCAATCATCGATTCCATTATTAGTTTATACAGTGAGTTGTACTGTATCAATTCTTGTTAGCTACGAATTCGAAAAATAAGCTTCTCCTCTAGGTTTAATAAATAATTTGATTTTTTTATTGATTTTTTGATTTTGAATCTTCTTTATTGCTCGTACAATTAATGTATACAAACATAACAATACATGAATATTAAACAAAAAATATACATGAACAATAAAGCCCAAGGTAGACACCTGTATGGGAAACAAAAACCAACTTTACATAAGAACTAACTCAAGAAATAAATACCCTGGCCTAAATAATAGATAAAGTCTTTATTGGTTCACAACACTGTACAACAAAAGAATTTCAGAAAAACTGAACATCCCTTTGCTAAGATAAATTACATTTCCATCAATTTTTCACATATACAGTCCAATATTGAATTTTCAAATGTTAAATGTTCGTTTTCTTTCGTTACCAAAAGCAGGTTTTCTAGGTTTATCAGGCAACCGATAAATTCGAGAAAGGCATCAATAACGTTTGATTCCTATATCGACACTGAAATTTCGAGCTAAGAATAAGGGAAATTTTTGACAATTATTGGTTGAAGAGTGAAGTAAATTTAGATGGAGTGACAGGCGCCTTCATCGTAGAATTACAAACACACCTTTGCTGCCAAAACCAGCTCTGTACACCAGTCAAACTATGATCTCACCTTTGCCAACTTACCCCCCCCCCCTCCACGCTGGCGTCGAATTCAAACAACTTTTGAACTATGACCACCCAACTAACAGTATTCCAAAGAATTCAATTTATCAACTTGTCAAGTTGCTTTTCAAAGGTAGGCCTATAAACTTGAGAATAGGAAAAAGGAAACTGAAAAGATTTTGTTGAATGCTACTGAAATTCATTCTTACATGTGGTGGTTCGCAACCCACCTGAAGCTGTTCCATTAATCTCTCATCATCATCATTCTTCCCATTACCCTGACCTTATGAAAGCATCGCAAACGAAAAAAGAATGAATGGAATTTTAAAAATTGATGAATGAATTTTATACGTGGATTATCTTTTAATAACAACTCAAATCAATAACACTTCCGAGTTTTTCAATTATTTTTTTCAAAAACTTAGTATTTTGGAACAATATAGTTCAAGACAAGACAAGACGAGATTAGTCGACAAACGTTTAGCCTCGACACTATACATATTCCTTATGAAGCTAACCCACTACCGTCAGACAAATTGTCGATTAACCATGTTTACTGTGACTTTTAATGAGCTCTTGAACTGGTCTATGTAATAACAATATGATTTGGAACAATATAGTTCTGATCATTCAGAATAGAAGTTACGTTCAAGTGGTATACCTCCAACATTATTTTACCATGAGTGTTGAATAACTGGCTAAAATAAAAAAGTAGTAATTATTATGTCAATACCTTCATAACCTTGTAATAACCTTTAACCTTTATACTCTGTAATAACCTTTAAAATTCTTAGATGTCATATCCCACCTCGGTTCAATCTACCCAAGTACCTACCATTACCACCCTATCTCAAGGGGTCATCATTCACATTTCAATTTAAAGGATTCATGAAACCGATGGTTTAGAGCCCCCTGTGATTGTGGGTTCATTCATCCTCCATTTATTTTTCCATTGTCAACGCATCATCCCTGTACTCAGAAATTGATGGCATCGAAAAAACTCGTAGAATTTTTTTGGAAAAATACTTATTTTTATTCTCATATTTTAATTGATTACGATACCTCTCTTTACTGCTCAGATTATGAATCCTATTTGAAGGTGAATATCCTTTTCCCTATTTTCCAATTGAATGAGAATTAAATGCAGTATATTCCGTTACTGCAAGAATTTATTATCCATTTCACTTCATTGTCAACATCTTTTTTCCAATTTCCAATTGAAATGAGAATCAACTAAGTTACATTCCCTTACTGAAAAAATATCAAATTTATCATCAATTTACTTGATCGTAAACATCCTCCTTCCTATCTCTAAACAAACTGAGAATCCATCAGGTTTACGTTCTCAAAGGTTGATTCAATCCCTTCAATTACCACGGCAACATATCGGTGACATAACTTTCCCTGGGAATGAAAATCGTATTTGGCATAAATATGCCCTCAAAGGTTGGTGCGAAATCCCACCAATCATTTCACATGAGGAGATTACAGAAGTGACGTCTCAACATTACGTCCGGGCAAATACCCCTGAGCTGAGTGAGTGAGTGAATGGTGCAAATTAATTAATTTCCCCTTACCTCGCTGCTGTTTCAACCGATTCCGCTGACGCTGCAACTTTACCGTGCCGTTCCTGGTTGGAAATGTATTTTCTTCACATTTCCCTCGGCAATCAGTTACTTCTTCTCCTTGTCTGCTGCTTCACTCCGTCTATCAACAGAACAGAAACACGCACTGCTCAGACACACTCATTTCTGACTACTGGATATATTTCAAATATATAATTACACTTCCCGGAAACGAATTGCTGATTCAAAAAGCACCGCTGACAGTATTTTATCAGACTCATTTCTGACTGCATTTCAAATATAAACAATTACACTTCCCGGAAACGAATTGCTGATTTGTCAATTTAATTATTGGAGGGTGTTTAATGAGGAAGAAGCTCAGTTTCCAGTCAGAAGCTGGCAAGAGAGTCTTGGGGAAATGATAGAGCCCCAAATGGTAACGTGAGGGTGCAGGCACAAAGAGATCTACTTTGAAGCGCTGACTACAGAGCTGTATTGATACAGTTCAATCGAAGCACAGCTGATTCAATATAAGATATTGTTAGCAAGCGCTTGTGATGCAATTAGCTTCCTTAATGAATGCACTTCAATGTTGGGTTGCACCTCCGACCATTTATAGACTTGGTGGAAGGGTCCAAGCAAGATCAATTTTAATCCAGGATCAGTACAATTTCTACAATATTAATTGAATGGGATCAAAGACGTAGATTTACTTTCCCCTCCCAGTACATCAAAATGTAATTTTAGTTATTATTCTCTTCTCTCTTTGTTCAGTGCAATTATAAAAATGAATAATAGGGTGGAATAGATTCAGACAAAACTGTTTTTTCTGATTCCAACTCAACCCCAATTTTGCATAGAACTAAGATATTCATAAAACTAAGAAACTATTCTCTCATGATCCTTTTTGAGGCAGATAAATCTTGTAAACTGCGGTTGAATGGGACCAACAGAAAATAATTTTTCATTATCAGTTATAATATATACTTGCACGGTGTTTCGGAACTACTCTGAATAGGTACGGTAGTAGCACAGAGAACATACTTAGTAACAGACTAGAACAGACTAGAGGAGAGTATTCCTTATCTATGGTAGTACTGTAGTTTCTTTTCCTCATAACATGTTTTTATACCCGGCATATGATGAGGGCCTTTTAACAGAGAAATGTTTTTGGACTGTCATTATTTTCCTAGGGTGTTACAAAACTAAATCCAAGGGTTCAAATACAATAAAATCTGGATAATCAATTGAACGGAAATCCTGATTAATCTTCACAATAAAGTTTGGGTTAAAGCGCTTGCTACAGTTGTCTCTGTGGACTCACGCACTCGATACAGTGCAATCTATGTAAGCTACTGTTACCAAGCGCTTGCAACGCAACCAGCTTTGTAGATGCACCCCGTAGTCCGTAAACAGTATATTCAATCATCAATTGAATATGGTAGTGTGATGGTCGTGAAGCTCCAATAATTATTGGGACTTGTTCCAATCGATAAGTCCCCCGACGATAACTTGCTCAATGGAACAATGACTATCCAATTAAATTCAATTGTTATGCAGGATAGAAAATGACACGCCTAATCCTTTATTGTGAAACCAAACATTCTACACTGAAAAAGCACTTGTATGGCCTCTCAAATTATCATGTTCATGTATTTTAGACATAGATTCCCTTGTCAATGAAGAGTGAACTGCTGAGTTGAAAATTGTTTCTTGATCCTGATTTTAATCTGAGAGACTTTCTCAAATTTTCCGATTATTTCGATTTTTAATTTTTTTCGATTATTATTTTTAGAACTTCTACTGAAAACTAGTAAATAGCTTCTGAAATAAAATTGATTAAAGACCAATATTTGTTAGTAAACATGATTCAGAACAGTTGGGTATAGCTGAGGATGACTTATTTTGAGGATGTGAACGAAATAGCCAACGAAATAATACAGTGAATTGACAGGGTGTAACTTTGCATAAGTCTCTATAATAATCACTTCCTCTTTTTCCTTGGAAAATGAAAAACATGGCTTCAACTATTTTCATAATCCAATTCAATCCCTTAATCTATCGATGAACAAATTTGAAATTTGTGTAGGCAAATTTTTGTAGAATTTTAATTTGAATTGGAAATTATAGTAGTAGTAAGTATAATTGATTATTACGAGGTGCAATTCTTAGAAGTATAAAATGTCAGTCGATAGAAGTTATAGGATGTAACTACCGGTATCATAGCAGCTACAACTTGAAAAGTGAGAATTCTCACTTATTTACTCTCTCAAGCACTTTCTCAAGAACTCTCATCCCTAAAGCTAAAGAACATAATATAAAAACATTATTGAAAAATGAAAGCTCAACAGCTGCATTGATCCTGGAACCATTATTTGACCAAAAATTTCTTACAGATAGCTTAGAAAATACAGAGAAATAATTTTTAAAGAATTCATTAATCTATTTTTCAAGTCACAAATTTTAGAGCTACCGTATCAGAAGGACAGGCCTGTAAAAGTCGACAAAATCGACAATAAATTGAAATTACAACCATTTCAATAATACGAGTGGTTCGAATCAAATTATAACAATGAGATGTGAGGAATCAAACAGATACTGTGGACAAAATCAACAATACAAATTTGTTCTAGCTTCACGATAGTCATCAGAGCCGGCTTTACGAGCCGGTAAATATGGTAGTCGCCTGGGGCTACCAAATCTATGGTGCTGCTAAATTCTGAAGTCTTCATTTGAAAGTTATTATAATTTAATAGGATAATAAAATGTTTTTTCATCGATAATGTTCTTCCAAGATCCTTTCCAGAAAATTTCTGATGCAAAAACAATATGACAACCTGTTGTATCAGAAACAGGCGGGAAGATAATGTGGGTGGATCGATCAATAGACAACATTCAAAGAATTTTCCAATTTTTTCAGACAATTTGATTTGTTGTGAGTGGGATTTGGAATGAAATTGTGATGCAACAGTATTGTGTCGGTAGCAGAGCGAGCATCTGGTTATCATATAATTGAATACGTCACCTCACCTCACTTCCTTCCCTCCAGATATCGGGTAACCATGGCAACGCAGGCACTAAACTGACCACAAGACTGCTTGATCTTGGCACACACTGACAACACACCGACGCCCGGCCGACGACGCTAAGCTATCACTGCCAACTTACGAAATTTTCCCCGTCCAACTGTTTATTTCCCTTCTCGATTTGACAGGGCTTTCCCCGAGGAACAAGACAGCATTGAAAGGAGCTCCCAGGGGTGTGCAGCGCCGTTCTTTCCTGATATCTCCAGAAACTTAATGAAGATGGAGATATTTTTCGTCTCCTCTGATACAAAATTGTATTATTTCCCAAGGAAGAACTCTTTGGCTGAAAAATGATAGAGTAAAAGTTGTTGGATATAATATAGAGATGAAGATATTTTTCGTCTCCACATATAGTCTAAAAATTGTATTTTATTTTCCGAGGCAAAATTCTTTTGCTGAAAATTGTTGGAGTAAAAGTTGTTGGAGATATTTCTCATCCTGTGTTGATCTCCCCTGTGAGAGATATGAAAATATTGTTGGAGATATTTCTCATCCTGTGTTGATCTCCCCTGTGAGAGATACTGAATGATAATATATTCACAGAGGGAAACTCATTTACTACAACATGATAATGAGAAGAAAAAGACAACCCTATTTTATGGCGATTGTATTCAATAATTATGACTTTAATAATTCTATATTACATTATTGAACAAAATTCGAAAGAGGAATAGTGAGGCTGAGCCTGTGTTTTTTCCTCCCAAATTATATAGTATGATTTCCTTGTTTTTATCAATGAATAAAGAATCATTTGTTTGCATTTTTATCTTCTTCAAATAAGGAACATTTGAGAAGAAATCAATCATAATAAAGATGAATATGTTTATCTTTTGTTTGAATTTTTATCTCACACTAAATTGTATTCATTCACTATGGAGGAGCACAATTTCTTGAAAAAATATAGAATACATTCAAAGGAAAATTCCAGGAATAATTAAGATACCGTGGAGACATAACTTGCTCCTTTGGTTCTGGATCTGAGACAGAATAAGTACATTTTTCAAGAAATATGAGAATATTTTGGCGAAAATGAAAAGGATTCTCAGAGGATTTCGCTCACTTAAGAAATTAGAAAATCTACGTGCAAACGTCTTGACGTTATTGTAACTCAGTGAAAACAGACTTTGATGAAGTCAAGTGAAGATTCCACTTTGAAGATTTCTTCCATCATAAAAAAATCCCATGTATCATGGAAAAACTGATAATGGTCACAGGTGCAATGCATTGAAGGGTTAGAAAGATATAATCGGAAACAACATTTTGCAATAAATATAATTTTAGTTTATTCAATAAATTACAGACGCAACAACATTGGAAAATATTAAATCTATAACAAGAAAGACCAATTCCAATATCTTATTGAAACCTATGCGATAAATCTATGTAGGCCTACAGTTAATTATTGGTTAGTATTATTAATAAGCCAAGTATCACAATATAATTTTTGGCAGTGCTGAAATGCAGCATAAATTCAATTACATTAAAAATCGCACTGCGAATATCTTTAAATTTTGGATTGAAATCGATTGATGGCCTTTTCATAGAAAAGAGTGGAACAATTTTCAGCTTATCAATTTTAAAACAATTTTATCCTATAGATTTCACTCGAGTCTATTGAAGTCTATACCCATGCATTATTGCTAAACATTTCCTACATAACAACTCGAATAGGTACTAATTCAATTATTGTAATATGATAGGCACTATAACTAGCATTTTCTAAAATTTCAAATTTATTCATTAAATGCAATTACCAGTAATAGAAATAATAATCATCTAGCCTTCCTATTACAGTGATATGTGAAAAATTATACTTCAGTTTTTACATTATTATTTTTTAAATTTAACCTTTAACCTTTATTTGAAAATTTTTATAACAGTAGCCTACACACAACTTCTGGAATATTGCAACAGAGTATTCAATTGAACTATATATTCACATCGGACAACAAGATTATCTAGAGACGATAATAGATTCCAACTATTTCGGATACGAAGCTTAATATAAGCTGCTTTTTGACAACTATGCAATTCTATTTCAAATAATGTCTTGCACGTGTACGGTAGGATTAAGTGCCAAAATTAGCAAACCAATACTTCAAATAGACAGTGTTCAGTGTAAAATATTCCAGGCGGCCAAAAAATACATATGTAACTATTTATATTTATATAATAATGTGAATAATTCTTTCAGTGTCTAGCCTAAATTTTCCTACAGCGAGAATAACACTGAATAAAGTTATTCTCGAAGATTTTTGGCGTACAATGAGCAATTTCTTTAGTAGATAACAATTTTCAGAGTATTGATATTGAATTTATTTTAGGATAAAAACTTCGTTATTCATAGTCATTGCCTAAATTTATTCTCACATTTTTGAAACTAGTATGAAGTATTATAAATTGTAGAGGAGTAAAGAAGGTTGATATGATTTCTTGAACATGAATTGTACAGTAAAGCAAAAGACAGCCAGAAAAATGGTTTTCCCTATCTTAGTGATAGAATCAGACTTTGATTAAAGCTTGTCTGATATGTCTAATACAGTCTACGAATATGATTGAATTTTTTTATTAAATCCTAATTTCAAAAGACTGAATATTATTCCTAATTTCAAATCTTCGTACAATAATAAATAATTCAAGTAGTATACTAGTAATTACTATGATGCTAGTAGTTAAAATTGATGATTTTATGAGCTACAGTCAATTCTAAATTGTTTCAATTATTCAATCAACTATTAATAAGAATTAATTGTATTGGTTCAATTACACTTATTCGACTACACTCTGACACTACTCTTTGATATTCAAGATAATGGAAGCCTACTATCTAATTAATTGACAATTTGAAAAATGACAATAAATTAGAAATACAATCTAATTTTATAACTCATGATTTATGATGTTACTCTTGTCACAGTAATTTCACTAATGTGTAATAATTGGAAAGCTATTCCTTCACTGTATTATTCAGTAGTAGGCTATACAATTATAGGTATGTAATAATATGTATTGTAGTAAAACAATATGGATTTCACAAATTATTCAAATATACTGTCACATTACAGTGCTATCACATTGATTTTGATAAGATCGGAAACAATAGAATGCTGGCCTACAATCTCCAGCTTTAGACCAAAAACTTTAAAGATTGCATTTTTTGATTTTGTAAATTATTCCAACAAAGATTATAATTCTAAACAATATCATTCAATTCATATTGTGACTATCCAATATGTATTAGTGTTGAAGTTACAAATTATAAGCAAGGGAAGCAAAATTACAATTATTTCAACACTCCAATTAAATTGATAAAAACCGTTAAATGTTAAAATATCCGTCCAAAATAGCGTAAAATGTTAATAAAGCTCACTCACATAAAAATCTCCAAAACCTAAATAGAAAAGAGGCTCCAGTATGTATTAATCATCAAATGATAAATTTCTACAACTATAATCATCATGATAAAATGTATGATTTATTATTGTGCTCATAAATTTTTCTCGAGTGTGTTGCTCATACATGAGCATTAGTTAGGCTTGTGCGTGAATAACGAGAAAGTTAAATTAATGTTAATGAGATATGAATTAAATGACTGCTTTTTAGGCAGCCTGGTTTTTGATAGAGTGGATACAAATTTTCAAGATAGGCTACAAAATACAGTAATACAGAATTTTCTAATACAAAATAATTATTATTTTATGTAGTGTACAAACATAAAAGGGTCAATTAGTAACTCAGCGATCGATAAACTGAAATCATTCAGTTTTGTATTTTCTTTGATAATTGAGGAACTGGAATAATTTTTTTATGAGGCTATTATTATTATTTCATGTGCAAGGTGAAAAGTTACTTTGATAGAATTCTACTTATTACTTTCTGAAATATTGTAAAATTAATCCATGATCCTATCCTAATTTGTTATTTATTTATTCAGTAATGTACACATAATACTAAATGAAAGGTTCAACAGGCTTAAGCCCAAAACTGTCCCTCTTCAAATTTAGAACGTTCATTATTATACTTCTCAATTAATCCAATTATGTTTTGAGTTTTCCAATTCTCTGACCATCAACTCTCATTATCGATTAGAACAACACACAAAATACCCGTACTTGTGAGTGATTACATTTGAAACAACAATCGATACCTGCTAAAAACAAAACATCCCACCTAATAATTTCTACTGCCAAGTCTCATACCCTGACCACCAAGAAAAGATTCAAGATAAAACAAATATAACAAAGCCTGTAAGATACAGCTCTGTGCCAAAAAAAGTGAAAAAATGAAAGACATTGGAGTGACTCTACAGCAGAGACGCCGAAAAGTTGTTCAGTAATTGGCATATTTTTACTCCTCAAAAGAAGCATTGTCAAACACTGACAAATTGTTCAATCAATATTACAAATTATCTTTTCAAAAAACATCGCAAAATGATGTCTAGAAACTGTCCGTTATTTTTCATACAAAAGTCGGTACTGATATCGAAACCAGAGATAATTCATAGCTTTCTCCTTCCTGTGATCGATACTCATTTGATGGACATGAATTATTGTCAAATAGAGAGAAAATAATGTTTATCTTGGAACGCATTGTTGAACAAATCATTCGTTAACTTAAATATCAAATGAATGTAATATATTGATACTGCTAATTATAAACTCAATGATAACTTAGTTGGTTTGAACATATAATGGATGGCAGTACAAGAATAGTATAATGATTTTAAATAATGATATTCTATAATTATTTTCATAATATTAAAAGATAATTATATCAATAGAACAACTTGGTGGATGGAGCACAACTATAAGAATAGTATACATACATCATAATGAATGTATTATATCACTGAGAGCTAGAATGATCGTTATTTAGTCTCTAAACTGGAATATTACCAGAACTTTCCTAAACTTACGCTACTGGAATACTGAACAAGAAAAATCTCACCCTATAGCAAGTAGAAGTAGCTTCAGTTTATAACTAGCTTCACATGAGCTAGAAGTAGCTTGGTTAATAAACTACTTTTATTCTACATTCTTTGATCATTTCCAAGTTCTGGAATCTTATTGAATCTAAGGCTAGGCGTACACCGGTTAGCCAAGACAAGACAAGACGAGATTAGTAACGTTTAGTCACAGCACTTCACATAGTTGCTAAAGAAGCAACACACACCGATTAGTCATTGCATCAGTGTGTGATGCTTCATAAGGAACTATGTGAATTACTGTGACTGATCTCGTCTTGTCTTGACTAACCGGTGTACGCCTAGCCTTATATTCTCACAGAAACACTCATACAACAAAAATCTTACTTTCAGCTATTACTTAATTGGAAGTTATTTAGACAATCAATTTCTTAGCAAATAATTATTATGTGTTTCCAATCTATGAATAATAATACAGAAATTAAATTATGAGTAGGATAGTAATATTATTAACTAAATTATCTTTACAGACATGGCAACGTTTTTGGCAAGTATCTCAAAGTTGGAAATTTGAAGCTTTAATTCGTAGTTTTATCAATCTTCCATAGTTTATTATCACAGTCTTCTAAAATTACCATACAGCTATTTTACCTAATCACAAATTACCCATAACTTATTGAACATCAGAAGAATGACTGAGATAATGATTTTAAAATAGTCTAGTATTACAATTTAAAGCAATGTTTCATACTTCGGAATAATTATCAAGAAAGATAGACAAAATTGTCTGTGGTAACAGTGCAAGAATACGTACACACTAATAATAAAATAAACATAGAAAATAACATAATTAAGAATAAAAAATAAGTTATTCGTTATGGTATACAAAAATAATATTCTGTGTGCTATGAAACTGAAAATAAATAATACTACAAACTATGGGAATTTGATAACTATAGGGTGCGGCACGGCATTTTACTTATTTTAATTACGCGCTACGCAGCGGCCATCGGTCGTAGGAGGTTGGGGTCATTTGCAATCAGATGGGTGGAGTTTAAAATTTTACTCAGTCTAGGTTAGTTGCGGCCATGCAGTGGTCCAGAGGGGAGCTAGCGTTCGCAGTGTCTGCATACATTTCCAACAGTCGTTTCATCATTGCAACCCAGCGTGCGTTTAGGAAACAGTTTAATGTCGCGCCCAAAGGACGTGTTCCTGGTCGAACATCAATCATTCAGTGGGTGGATATTTTTAAGAATACCGGTAGTGTTAGGCAACCAAATCTAGGTCCGTCAAAAACCATTAGAACACCAGAAAACGTAGAGAGAGTAAGACAGGCGGTTTTGCAGATAGGGCGGTACAGGGACGATAGGGCAGTTACAGTCACTTCGGAACGGTACACGCGGATGATTGAAGAGTTTTTCCACAAAATGTGTGGCTTCAGCAAGTTAGTTCCACTCCTCACACGGCAGGCGTCAATGGATCTCTTGCGCGAACACTTTCCACGACTACTCATCTCTCAAAGGGGTGATCTCCAGTGGCCAGCACGCTTGCCGGATTTAGCCCCCTGTGACTATTTTTTGTGGGGATATCTGAAATCCGTAGTTTACGCCAATCGTCCGAGGACCCGAGTTGAGCTAAAGAACAACATTCGCGCTGCAATTGTCGACATTGGTCCAGATATGCTTGAAAAGGTGGAGCAAAACTTACAAAATGCATTGAACAACGTGGAGGTCACCTAAAAGACATTATATTCAAGAAATAAGCTTGTAAGTGAACCAAACAAAACTTTAAATATAGCATTTTATAAAAATAAAAAAATTAAGTTGTTATCTATAATGCTTTTTGGCTTATTGTGCTTTAAAATAAGTAAAATGCCGCGCCTCTCCCTTTATCAATATCTGTACAATAAATAAAAAGTACCTTAATAAAATAATAAAATAGAAATTAATACTTTATGGAGAATGATCTAGGAATAAATAAAGTATTCAATACACCGAAGGTATGAGTTCATTGAAGAAAAATAACGCAATCGCTTGGAAAATAACACAGGATATGAAAACTGATTTCAAAATCTTGAACTTCATAAAAAAGTTATTATTGATGTTACAATGCAAAGGTCAAAGCTTGAATGTTTAACATTCTAACTTTGAAGAAAAACGTTGAATAATTCATTAGTATATATGGATAATTCATTAGTATATATCGATATTGATTGTATATCTACTATATACTACAATATATATCTATTGATAGATATCTACTATTGGTAGCCTATATTGATATTATTGATGTAATTCAGCAAAGGTGATTCAATTATAATTCGATAAAGGTCAGTTTAATCGATCAGTTTAAGGTCAGTTTAATCAGTGTCAGTTTGAAGAGATTTGAAGCTAAATTACAGCATAACAGCTAAGAAAAAATTGCAAATTAGTAATTAGGTTAGTTCTAACACAACCCAAGTTAGTTCTGAACAACCCAAGCGATCAACTCCACAGCAACAAAGCAAAGTCAAACTTTATATAAAAATTCATATTCGTTTTGTAGAGAGTCTCCATAATTCAATATTTAATTCAATTGAGATGTTGCAAGTACCAGCTTCGTCAGATTGTTGTCAGTGCCAAACTTTTAAAGTGGATTTGACAACATCTCAATTCAAATGGAAGGTACAGTGTGTCATGAAATATTGCAATTATTCATATTCGCTATTGAATTAATAAAAATTGATTAAACGAGAATCTGAAACTGCTAACAAATATTCTAAAGACTTTTGCCTCTACAAATATTGGCGACTGAATAATAATGTTGAGAGGTGAGCTTGATTTTGGCCAGGACAAGTATTTTTGTTTAGAAGGTAGAGTTCACTGGTTATCCCTAATATATAATGAGATTCATTTAATTTGACGCTTGGCATTACATACATAGATAGATATTATTTCTTTTCCATCGTAATCTAAGGTCATTAGTAACGTCAGGGAATAATATATTATTTTCTATCTATCTATCCATTTGAGTGCAATCTATCTATTTATCAATATATTGAGGGTTGAGGTAGAGTATATAAGGAAAAATAAAGGCAGCAATTCAATTCAATTTATTTATCTATCTATCTAATAACAAGCGTCAAATTGAATGAATCTGATTATAAATGTTTATTTTGTTCTCAATGTTGGCAGTGTTGAATTCTTCAGAATATTTTAACAGTTTTGTTTAAACAGCTATATTTTATATAGCTGTATATTTATTATTTTAATAATAATCAATTATTATCTCAATTCATTCCAATCAATATTAATACTGATCAACAGTATATGAATGATTCAAAACTCTGTTGAGCGTATGTATGTATTGTATAGGTAAAAATCACTGTTTCAAGCATTTGATCATGTAAACCTTTTTGGCTTTTTTGAGATTTCTCCTGGACCTAGAATTTTTGGCAGGCGTGCGAGGCGGTGGTGGAGGAGGAGGTGGAGAAGGAGGAGGCGGAGGAGGAGGTGGTGGAGGAGGATCTTCAGGATTGATGTTTTCTTGATTTTCAGAAGCAGTATGAGTAGGAGTGGATTGTTGTTGTGTGTTGCACATACAGTTTGTGAAGGAAGCGAGCAGAGTTTCTTTCATTTGCTGGATAGCCGGCATCAGTACCGGATTGCCAAACAGAGGGATCGGTTCGGTGAGTTGGTAGCCGAGTTTCTCGTAGAATCCAACCTTATCGCGTGTCGTCAGGTAGATGTAGTCCATGTCAAATCTGCAAAAATGCGATGGGTTCATGTAAAACACGAGAAGTAAAAAAGTCAAATGAGAATGCAAATAATGCAAAATTAGATGAGAAGTTTAACACTGTTCTCAGAAATATTGTAGAATTTCTCCATAATGAAATAAAAACACAGATGTTGTCTTCTTCTACTAACTTTAGTAGTTGAGTTAGTAGAAGAAGACAACATCTGTGTTTTTATTTCATTAGATGAGAAGATTAGAAGAGGAAGAAGGGGGTAGCAGGAGGTAGAAGAAGGAGGACAGAAGAAGAAATGGCGAAGGATGATGAGAGATGTGGAGGATAATGATGGGGTGAAGATTTTAGAGGAATTGAGAACGGAAATGATGATTTGAAGATGAAATTTGAAGGAAAAGTTAGTCTTTTAGAAGGAATAGAGGAAAGCAGATAATGCAGAAGGGAAGGAGGATATGGGATGTGGAGGAGAATGAGAGACGTGGTGGATAAATATGGGTTAATTTCACACCTTAAGGGCCGGTTTCTCCAACTAAATTAAACCAAGTTTTATTTTTTCATATGTTTTTAAAATAAAACTTGGTTTAATTTCGTTGGAGAAACCGGCCCTAAGTGGTTTAATATTCGAGTGAAACAATACTCTTGTTAAAACCATGAGGCATAAACTGTAGCCTATTCTCATGATGCATAAACTATAGCCTATTCGCATGATGCATAACATGAGTAAAACAATATTTTTTTAAAAATGGAATTGTTAGACGTTTCTTTTATGAACTGCTTTCAAATCTATGTACGCTCGCTTATAACTCGAGAACGGCTGAACCGATTTAGATGATTTTGGATTAGTTTGAATTGTTACAGCATTGGTTAACATAATATATATTAAAATATAAGAAAATCCCTTTATTATTAATAAATAATTAGTAAATTAATGACCTAACCTATCAAACTAGTAATAGTTACATAGTACATAATTATACTGATTACAACTCCTATTGCATTATACTGCTTTTAAATACATTGTAATTAGTGAAACTGATTTATTTGTAGAAATCTTATTGATGTTGTGGAACTCCATATAAAAATCAATTTTATTTATTGATTTTAGTTTACTTTCTTATACGAAACTTTCCGTTTCACTAATATTATTACAGTATTTATATTTTGATCAGCACTATTTGGGGACATGACGATCATAGTAATATCTTTTGCGATTCATAACTTTGCAATATATTTTTGCGATAATACCTGATGGCGATTCATTTTACCGGTAGAATGCATTTGTTTATGAAGCATGATTTTTTATTAAATCTCCAATTTAAATATATAAGTGGGTGCGATTTTATCGTCAAGACGTAGTAGAATTTCTCACCCAATTTTTAAAATAGGTTTGAACAATTTTCAAAGCAAATACAATTTTATTGCATCGATATAAAAATCCATAAATGCGAAAGCAATCTAATAATTATTTTTACCTTTTTATGAATATTTCTGTCTCATCCATTAAAAATTTTCCCCATCCTTTCCCGCGATGTTTTTTCTGCACCAACACTGAAAAACATTTGCAAGAAATGTCAATATGCATTTTCTTTTGAGATTTTATTCAATTTCAAATAGATTGTAACTAGCCTACTTTATCAGAATAGTTCTTTCATCGTTGATTAAGAAATCTGGAGAGTGATCAAAAATGTCTTTACAAAGTCGGTTGAAAACTGTTTTGTTGGAATGTTCAAATACAACAAATCAAAGGCAGAACAGAAAACTTTTGATTGCATTTGTACTGAGAGCGAGCAATTGTTCCTGACTATTTTTACACTGTCTGTGTCTAATAACTTTGAAACAGTGAAACAGCTTAGCCTTTCTTAATAGTAGCGCTTTAAAAACAGAGCTCCATTTTCTGCTATTTGTCCCAAGGTGTTATATCAGAACCTGGGAAAGAATACAACATCATAATACCTACCTGTAAAAATTTTATTAAAATTCTCATAATTGAGACGAAATTGAAAGCACATTTTCTATGCTAAATTTTATTTCTATGGAGGTACTGTTTTCAAAGAACCGAGCCAGCTTATTTGACAGAATTATATACTTTTTTCAATCTTTGTATGGTATAATTCAATATAGTGAGGATGAGGAAGTAATAAAGGACTTATCGACGAGGTTTAGTTTCCTATTCAATAGTACTTAATGTTTAAAAGATCCCCAATTCCAAGATTTTTTATATTTTTAAAAATTATATATTGCCTATTATTCTTTGATATTATAAGGTACTGTAAGCATTGAGACTTCACGATGGGCTACAAAAGGATTATCAGAGGATTCATTAGTTTGGTCATTCGGTGAGAGCGGTTGCTGAGTTATCATGAGGTTAAGTCACGAACACTCAACCCTGCTCTTGGATGGGTGACCGACACAAAATAAGGAGAGGTTGCACCTACCGTGAGGATCTCCCTACCAATAAAAAGCCATAAGTAGAGGATTCATTAGCAGATGATAAATTGAATATCTCACCTGATTCAATCATACAAGCGTTGGGTATTGATAATATTCTTGAAATTTTACTGTGGCCAACAACTTTTCCCTTATACACAAGTATAAGTGAGGTAGGTAAATTGTCGCATGATGATTCAAGACTCAGCAGCCTGAAAAAGAGAAATTTATTTCATGAATTAAATTATCACAATTTTTACCTGGAGCCTACAATAACTTGAAATAACAATCAGCTTGGTGTTGTTATTATAGCTGCTTCATGTTTAGGAATCTGGACTGACAATGAGTTAAGTTACCTCGTTGCAGCTTTTTACAATGTTTAAATTTTATAAGAATTAATCCACTATGATTGATGATGTAGCTTTGTTAATGTTGTACAGTAAATGAATGTAAGATTGAACACTTTTACAAAATTATATTTTCAATATCGGTATTTTAAAAGAAGCTACTGACAATGATTTAATTGCAATCCAGGTGCATTAGCAAAATGAACCACTTAACTATTAATTGATCGAATAATTTATCATTCAGAGGAGACTTTTTATCAAAGCCTCAGTAAAAGACTAGAATAATGAATTTAAGCTACCTTGCTTCCTTTTTCTTAGGCCATTGAGCATTTAGTAGTTTGACACATTGATTAATATACTCCTCCTTATACTTATGAAGTTCATACACTTGCAGGTGATACATTTGCAGGTCATCCATTCTTTCTCAAAACCCTTGGATTTTATACTGACTCTTTCACTACTACCACTTTTCATTCTTTACAACAAACAACAGATTTTTTCAAATAAAATATCGTCTCAAATACTAAAAAAAGCACTTCTATCTCAACATCCCATGAACTCTATATGCACTGTAACCTATATAATTCTTTGAAATACTTTATTGGCTTTGTTCGGTATGTTGTATGAGTAACCATGTTCATGAACCTAGTAGGCAATGTAGAATGTAATGAAAGTAGATGAAAATAAAAACAAATAAAAGATCTACAAGAAATTGACACTGTGACACTGACACTGACACAACTGACGTATGAACTGAATTGAATGCATGAGCGGAATGTACATGTACGGTTACGTCGTCTGGCTTGGTTGATTCAAAACAGCTGGTAGGATCCAAGACTTCTGTTCAAGGTTGAAAAGTGTTGTTTATTTTATAGGTTATGATCCTATGATGTTGTTTATGGTTTGTGCAAATTATTGTGTTTTGCAAAAGAATATCATTCTATTTATCCACAAGGTATGATTCTATTCTTTTAAAATCTTTATTGTGTCTTTCTCAGTAATAATTAGCATTAGCCTACTCTTGATTTCATTGTAAAGAATAAACAGAACTCTATTTAGAACTGTGATGTGGGATAGTGAATTTAGTAATTATTGGAGATTTGTGATTGTTTGAAAGTGAAATTAAAACTATAAAAATACAATTGATTCAATAGTCAAGTTTTATTCTAAAGCGGAGGATCTTCAACACACAATCAGTTCATTTGATTTTAATGTAGACCCAACTTTCTAGCACCCTATAGGTTAGGTGAGTTAGGTTAATAATATTATATCTATCCACAATCTGCAGAATGCCTGTATAAGTTATTTATTTAAAAATCGAATTAATCACTCACTTTCGATTGGCAACGGATAATCACTATCAGAGTATGATACCGGTAGCTGATAACTTACCTATCTATTCATAATATTGACGATCTATATTTTATTTATATCCAGATAAATGTTACATAAGCAAGTAAATCAGAATGATATTTGACCGAAGCGAAGCTAAGGTCTAAGTTTCGACTCGATCGGCTTTTGTCTGTTTGTTTGTACCGCAGTTATTGTCCGATTTGGATAAAATTTGTTATACAAGTAGCCTACTTTTTCGTATCTAACTGTTATAGGTCTATTGCAAAAACAGAAATTTTTATTATCTTCAAAATGAAAGATAATTGCATTGTCAATACGTTAAAAGTAAATATCGCCAAAAACGTGGCCTCCCCTCAAAAATGTGCCCCATCAAAAAAATGTCCCCTCCCCAAAAAAGTGCCCCCTCCACATAAAAGTTTCCCCACCCAAAAACAGTGTCCCTCCCCAAAAAAGTGCCTCCTCCACATAAAAGTTTCCCCACCCAAAAAGAGTGTCCCTCCCCAAAAAAGTGCCACCCTTTTGACAACAGTGATATTTTAATAAATGAAATAGTAAATTTAATATTAAATTTACTATTTATTCAAAAATCACTCTATTATTCAAAAAGAGTGTCCCTCCCCAAAAAAGTGCCACCCTTTTAACAACAGTGATATTTTAATAAATGAAATAGTAAATTTAATAAATGAAAATAGTAAACTGTACAAAATTGGTGTCTGTGTGATGTGTGACATCATTGTAGTTTAAATTGAAAGGTTTCCCGTTCAATCATGTTAAATTCAATTGAAATTGAACACCGGTATCTGAATAATAAATTGTTCTCCTCTTAGTCAATAGACAAATTCAACTATTTTAAAAGATTAATTATTCTTGTAAAATGTAGTTATATTTTTCTTACTATTCTTCTATTCTGCTGTTTTTCAGGTTGAATGATTTAAGGATTGACAGATTTTCTCCATCTGGATTATTAATAAAATAATATTTCCAATATTGGTGCTGTCCTAACTCTTCTCACCTACCATGATGCCTGGTCGAGTTCCCATTCTACCAGGTACCTTATGCAACTTTTATGCCCGGTTTTTCAGTTGTTCAATAAACTATTGAATCAATAAAATTTTTTGCATTTGAAAACACATGGTTATTGACTCAATACTGCTATTGGATCCATAAACTGTTTATTGAACGACTGAAAAACAAGGCATCATTATTATAAATTATAAGTATTCATAATAATTATTCAAGTCATGAAATTCCAATTTAGCTAAAGAAAACGTCACAAGTCAAAATATAGTCACAAGATTTAACATATTGAATAATTTTGATCAAGATCAAGAGTGGCATGAATATATATCCTCTTGTACTAATATTATATTATCAACCTTTCCAAATTGAAATTGATGATTCAATGTGAAACTCTCTTGATTGTGTAGATCTGAACTTTTTCATTAAGA
Source organism: Laodelphax striatellus (assembly GCA_017141395.1). Classification (NCBI taxonomy): domain Eukaryota; kingdom Metazoa; phylum Arthropoda; class Insecta; order Hemiptera; family Delphacidae; genus Laodelphax; species Laodelphax striatellus. The sequence goes on along the minus strand of CM029535.1, from coordinate 26,089,580 downwards.
AAAGTAGTTATTAAGCTATCATAATATTAAGTTTATAGCCTACATTATCTTCTTTATCATACACATGCGTTGAACATGTTTTAATAAATGAATTAATATTGCTGTTTTTGTACATTGGAATAGCCTGGAGTCTTTCATTTTAAAATGAGCCACTAGCTTAAGGATTCAACTAGAAAAATAATTTATTTACTCTCTACTTTCTGTGGTTATGTATGGTTCACCCAAAACTATCAAAATCTGTCAATGTCACTACTTCCATAACATGACCATGAGCTACTCAAAAAAATTTTTATTTTGATTTACATTTCTCGAATACCTATATTCCAATACTATTTTCACTACTCACTTTCCCCATGCATGTTCAATAGGACATCCTCTACATCTGTCTACAATCTATAGGACATTGATTTTGTGGTAGTCAAGTCCGATTGACTGAAAGAAAGAAATTGAATTTAATAAAATTATAAAAAATTAGATGAAATTGCAAGTTGAAAATGAAATTTATTTCTCTAACCTTGAAATTCAAGTCAACACTTTGATCTGTGGTTTTATGGGATTGGTAACATCTCAATAATTGATTTTAATTATGGACAAGTTCCACTAGATCAATATTAGTTCTAAAAATTTCAACAACTTTAAGATTTGACTGAAACTATCTTTTTGTACTACCTTTACGAAATACTTTGTTAATAAGAACAAACAATTGATTTTGTCAAATTTCACTTAATTAAACTACACTTAAAATACAGGACCATGGTTTCATGTTATTACCAACACACCATCGGCTATACTCTTTGTTAATGTACTTTGTTAAAATACTTGATAAGAAAATAATACTTTCAAGTCAAGATAGCAACTGAATTAAAATCTTACTTTCTGTAACCTTGATTGCTTTATCGATCTTGGCAGTTAGCATGTTCAACTAAAACTTTTGTTGCCGCTTATATCACTCCATCACGATTCAAGTTCAACTTGCAACTTGAAATTGAAAAGAGACAGCAGTCGAACTGCCACTGATCAACTAACGCCCAATTAAGCACTTACTCTCGATAGTAGAGTCGAATTGGATTGGCACCTTGCCACCTCTGAATCAAAGCGAATGGTGCACGATCAGTGAAAACTCCTAGTCAAGACAAATCAGGACAAAAATAAACTCTTTTCAGATTGGCGAATACAATCTATAGGAAATCATTAATTATAAAATCCCTTCCTGAGTTGGCGATTACATTTTAAAGAAAAAACACTAGATAAAAAGTCATACTAATCTTCTGACTAAAAACACTATTTTCAACATGATGAAAAATGTTTCAAATGATGTTATTTTAAACTTCATTAGCATTTAGGAAATCATATTATCTACAGGCATGAAAAGTATTATTTTATTTGTAAAATAAATACACAACTCAAAAGAGATCATATTATAGGAAATAGTGCGAACAATCTTGTATTTTTGTTTCAATCCACAATTAAACGTTCATTAATTTTACGTTTATTAATATAACACGTACAATACAAATCGAATTTGCTCTTCAGTGTGATTTTGATTACAGTTACTGATAAATCTTGAAAAACTTGTGAGCTTCTTCATCCATAGTTTTTTTTCAACTCATTCCAATTACTTCGAACCAGGAACCTTTTTATTATCATACCGTCTATGAGCTGAACGGCCACTCCAATCACCTTTACATACTTTATTAAATTGAACATATATTCTGATGTGCTGTAAGCACATCTAAGAAAATAATTCTGATCAGTCTTTTCTGTAAGATCATTTTTAAATTGTTATGCATTGTATCTAAAATAGACTTTTTTCTTATTTCAGAGAATCCTCTGGGTCTGTCTTGGCATGACAGTAACTGGATTCCAATTCTGAACACTTCAAATGTCATGGAATATTTTTCAGAGAGAAGTAATCCATTTTATGACCGCACCTGTAATAATGAAATTGTTAAGATGCAACGTTTGAGCCTTGATCAGTTGAAGTGAGTTTGGAATTCTTTAAAAAGTCTATGAATACCAAGTTTGAGTGCAAGTATTAGTCCAAGCATGTTATTGGATCCAAAAGTTGAATTAACTTTCAAATTGTTCACATTATTATTCTTTAGTGCTGGTTTTCACTAGACACACATAAGACGTGTACAAATAACGTCATAATTTTCAATTTACCTACCTGTTAATATTGATCCAGTTCATACTGGATCAATATTAATCACTCCCTCACAACATTGATCCCTCTGGATCAATCACTTCCTTGCTATGAAATAGAGTAAGAAATTATACCAGGCGAAATTCCATGGGGCAATCTTTGGGAGTATAGTGTACATATATTAAAATACAGATACATGTAGATTTAGTCGAATTTTAGTAAAGAGAGAAGTTATGGCTGAAAGTGCTATTATTCCCTTACATCTGATTATATACTGTGTGTAGAATATGATCGATAAGTAAGTATTTGATAATTATTTAATTCATTCGAAGAATACAAAAAACAATTACTTGTTAATTGAGGATAATTATGTCTGTAGGCTATAATCAGAGAAAATGCAAGATAAAACTACCAAGTTAGTATTTTTATGAATATTTATTAGGCTACTAGTTTTTTTTTACATTATCATGTATTCTGTAAAATAAAATATCAATCAACTTTATTACAAAATATCATAAATCTCATACAATATCATTTTTCAATAAATAATATCTAATGAAATAATGATTTAATGATTCATTCATGAGAAAAACGTTTCATATTTACAACTTCAATGAAAAATAATAACATAATCATGAGAAAAAGAAGAACAATAAATTATACTCATAAAATGTTATTGAAGAAAAAGTACATTTTCTGATGGAATTAACTCATATGCAAAGCACTTGTCGAGCTTGACCGCATATGGAAGAAAATTTCAGTTTATTTACTAGAATATAGGCTACATGAAAACGATTGTTTAGTGCTTTTTCATATCCGAGGAAGGGAGGTGGCACAGGCTCTCTATGCTGCTAACCTACTAGCGAGAATAGGGCTACCTACTAGCGAGGTTAGGTAAAGCTTAGGAACGGTGCATAGAGGGAGCCTGTGCTTCTCCCTTCCTCGGATATGAAAAAGTGCTCACCAAAACGATAATCTTTCTGCTAAATTTCAACAAAAATATGTTGTTTGTTTTCATATTTGAAACTAAGGAAATCTGCATAGATATTTCTCTGTCAGTGTGTTTTCTTATCAACTATTATCATAAATAGCCTAATTTGTTTAATTTATTGCTTCTTTTACAGTAATATGACAGGACTTGAATACATTCTGCTCCATGTTCAAGAGCCGATTCTGTACGTTATAAGGAAGCAGCATCGGCATTCTGTGAATCACACCATCGCTATTGCCGATTACTACATTATCGCCGGTGTCATCTATCAAGCTCCCGATCTTGCATCCATATTAAACTCCAGACTAGTGAGTATATTTTTGCGAGTAATTCAATTTCATTTCAATTCAAATTCGTTATATTCTTGAAATATAAAGTGATCACTTTCAGTCATGAGAATCAGAATCGCTTCTTGGAACCCACGTAAAGCTGTAGGTCTACTCATCTCTCATCATCATCCTTCTCATTACCCATTCACAAGCTAAGAGCTCATGTGGGCATCACCACAGCAAAAAATTACCATTAGAATACTAGACTGGAACTGGTTTAGTAGAATACAACAATTTAATCTCACTGCTATGGAAGAATTCTACCACAAAGTTTAAGGGCCGGGTCGTGAGCTCGGGATTTAGCCAAGTCCTAGACTAAAACGGGTGGCTACCGTAGCATCGACAAACGTTTGTCTTGACAGGTTAGTGGGTTAGCAGCATAGAGAGCACTTAGTACATACTGTCGATGCTACGGTGGCCACCCGTTTTAGTCTTTGGCTAAATCCCGAGCTCATGAACCGGCCCTAAATGTTTTACGTTTCTCTTAACATCTTACGTTTCTGTAAACATTCTACACCACTTCTCTTAACATCCTACAAAATATTTTTTTTTCTTTTTTTTCTACAACATTTCTATGAACGGGGTTCAATTTAATCATTTTTATTCTACAGCTGTCAACTATCGACCATCTGCAATCGATTATTTTTCGCAACTCCCAACTAAACTAAGATGTTTAAAATCTTACAACAACATTCTTGTGAATTGTCTACAACATTTCTATGAACGGGGTTTAATTTAATCATTGTTATTCTACAGCTGTCAACCATCCATCACCTTCAATCGGCTTTTGAAGAGTCGATGTCGTACTCAAAGTATCACCCGAGCAAAGGCTACTCGTGGGATCTAAAGGTGCCCGAAAAGCCCAAGAAAGAAACTCAACGAGAAGAGCCCAGCTCGCTCTTCCAAAGACAGCGAGTTGACATGCTATTGGCCGAGCTGACTAGGAAGTTTCCGCTGCCGCCTCCTCCACCCATGCCTCCTGCTAAGCAACCGGCTCAAGATCGTAAGTTATAAACAAATTATTATAATTAATTGCATTTATTATATTCATGAAGCGCTCAGTTATTTGCTGAAAATTTTAAACGCTGATAGCACTGTTAAAATGATAGTTGATATTATAATCTTGATAGATAATCTCTATAGCTGACATAAAATGATAGACTATTAAATGATAGCCCTATTAAAATCATCATATTATTATTTCCATTATTGTTATTATTACTTTTTTACTTTTTGTTTTCCTCACATTATCTTTATCTATTTCTATTTCTATTTCTAGTTTTTTTAAATCTATTTCTCAATATCTATTTGTGACTGCGTTACTTTTCTATTTTGGAATAATACAGCATACTTATTGCAGTGGCGTAGCCAGGGGGGAGGGGACCTAGGGACTTCTTTGACAGCTTTATCTTCGGGTATAAGGGAATAAGTCCATACTCCTATATAAGAGCTATAATTACCCATGTGAATATTGTAATAAGTATTAAGTAGATAACTTTGTGAGGGTAAAAGGTAATAAGTGTATTTTTGACTTATTCCCTTTTACCCGGAGACCGTTTTATTTGACAAAAAACAAACATATACATAGTACATTCTTCATATACATAAATTCAATTTAAGCTCTATTTGAATGATAGATTATATAATCTTGATAGATCATCCCTATAGTTGATAAATCCTGATAATCCTGTTAATCATGATAAATCCTGTTATAATTTCTAATCAAGTTATTTTTATTTACAGAAGATGTAAAACAAGAGTCCAGAGATAAACAGGAGAAAACAAACGAATGTATGAAACCTCCACCTGAGAAAAAGCCCAGACTAAGCTGAACTTACAGAATTACATGGTTGGGACTGAGTTGAATTTACCTATTTTATTTGTATTTTATACAGTTATCGTATTTCTGGATGTAAGAAAATGAACTTCAACACAATAGAAATTTTGGCATTCGACGTCATTTCAACTTCCAACTCAACTTCAGTAACCAGAATTACTAAGCTAATTTTAATAATTTGTAGAATTTTAATTTAATAATGAATTTCTAGAGCTGTAAGATATTTATAAGTTTTGTGATTGAGCTATCAAGAACCAAGTACTGTATGTAAATAAATCAATTTCTACTGAATTTTGTCTAGCATACTGGTTATTCTATTCCAATCTATTTATAATTCTTCCTTGATAATAATCAGTGAGAACCGCTTTATTTTCTTTCTTAACATAATGTCATTTCATCATGCGTTACGTTTTTTTAGTTTTCCTTTGAATACAGCCTAGAAGTGTTTTTGTTGTAGTGATTCCCACATAACCTTGTGTTTGGATAATGGAAAGGTTGAAATAATTCACAATTTATTTCAAACTGGATTATCAGGACACATTATTGATATCTAAAGTTGATTTTCGACAAAATTTTTCACACTATAATTTACCACCAATAATCCACACTTTCAACTACGTCCGATAGTTCAATTGGAAAATTGTCGAAGATAATAATTCAAACTCAAAGAAAAAAATGCCGTTTTCAATGTCTTCTGATAGCAATCAATAAGAAAATTGTACATAATACAGTATATGTATTGTTGATCAACATTTTTCTATAATTATGATCTCCCGCGCTAGTGATTTTGTTCATTCTTGAACAAGTCTCATCTATAATGAAATGAATGTTTTTTCCAGAAATGAATTGAAATACAGTAGTAAGAAGATTTGAAAATTTTGCTGTTGATTCACTTCACGACGAAGAAAGGTGGTTTTACAAAACTGAGCTCTTAGTTGGGTTTAGTTGAGATGCTGAGAATTTCTAGCACTTGATATGGTGAGTTCATATCTCAACTTTAACAAGTTATCCTAATTTCAATTCCAGTCATTATTAGGATTCTCAGAGTTTCCTACCGTCATTTATTTAATTTATAACCATAATATATGTAGTTTCTCGAAGACCTATCTTGGAGAAAATATTAAAAATACCATGTAGCCTACCATTACAATAATAATCCGCTGAATCGTTTAAGCAGTTTGAGTTGTCTGATACTTGAAGGATTTGACGGATATGATCATGAGTAGGATTTATAGATGTTTGCTGCGATTATGACGTAGCTATGAACCGTTTACCATGGAAACGTTGAAAAACACTCGCCTATTTCTGTTCAGGGTAACGACATTCTTTCAAAATCTAGGCTGGAATATTCTCTTATCGTGTATGCCAGTATCCGTGGTCTCTCCCTCTCAAAAACTCCAAGGAGGCTTCAAAAAAGAGTTAGAAAAAATAGGTATTTTGCCTCGACTCAACTCAGGAGTTTGGGAGCATTGGATAAATCAGCGAAGCGGAGCACCCGAGAGGGTCTCTCCGCCGGAAAAGCCATAAGCATAATAATAATAATCTAGTAGTTCAAAGCATAGAATAGTATTGCATAGAACTTGACATTATTGGATACATTAGTAAGTTTAACTTATAAGTGTAGGCCTAAGTAGTGTATTGGATACACCATGGATATAATAATATTACTATGCTGTATAGAGGCCAATTCATTATCACCTGAATGGAAGACTCAAATTAAAACTGCAAATTTGCAATACTCCTTCATCTTTAATTCGGTGTAGAGAAAATTCAAATTAAATATCGAATCAAATAATCTTTTATTGCCCAGGAACTAGATCATCAAAACTAAAAATAGACCTAATTCACTGGAAGATTATTAGAGTAGATGAAATTAATACAATTTTGAAAAACTTTCCGGAAAGATAAAAATACTAATTTCTTCATTATTTTCATGAGTACAATCAGCCCTAGATTTAACGTTTTGACAAATCCAGATGCTAGTGGGTTCTTGAAAAAAATTAATTCCGCAGTTAGCACTCGTTAGTTTTCAGCTTCTGAAAATGAAACTAATATGATGATAGATTTTCTTTGCAGAACTGCGCGTGTTAACCCATGTCTCAGGGGGTGAGTGACAACCCCCACCAAGCTCTAACGTGCGCGTTTATCCACTCCACCCAGTAGGGGGGGGGGAGTGAGTAGGTTAGAGGGAGAGAGAGCCACCAGCAGACACATTCCCATTCCATCTGCGCCGAGTTGAGTTCACTTCAGTACATTTCCAGACACAGAGCTATGAGCATCACTCCAGCGTCAGCTCATGACTTTTCACCGATTTCATTTACTTAATAGCCAATACGCTCATAAAACAAGCTCAAATTTACAACCACTACTACTACCAACGTAGCATATCGGCATCCAAACAAAATTAATTTACAGTTGCACACTTTTTTAGAGTCCCAACTCAGTTACATACTTGCTCCACTATACAGCCGAGCTGTAATGTAAAACTTCGCCGGTTTAATTGAAGGTAAACAAAGACTCAATGTTATGTGTGTTGTCTCGGTGTTGTAACTCTGTTCTGTGTCAAAATCGTCATCATAACATTGCCCATGTAATAAATCATATTAGCGTAACATACGGAAGCTTGAATCCTTGTGTTCGGCTAGAATTGAAAGAATATTTCGTGTTGTAAGACTTGGCAATGTGTAGTAATGTAAAAGTGTAAGAATTTTTTGTATGTAACTGGAAACAGTAAAACTTGAAAGAAAATAATAACAACGGGGACGGCAATTGATTATAATGAGGTTAATAAAAACTATGAGAATCATTACATATTCTGCAATAATATTACTGTTTATTTGGACCCAATAAAGAATCCTTGCATGAACGTCTTTGAAGATACTGTATGAAAAGAAATAGAAAATGTTCTGTCTTGAACTATAGTATTAGATTGATAGACACACAGGTTGATAAAACCATTCACATTCAATAATATTGTACATTTGTAACTGAAAATAAGCCTTCAGCATGACTGTCAATATTATATTAAAATTGCAAATTTCACTGATACATCCAAAAATTTGTAAAATATAATCATCATTAAAGAATCCTACCAACGAAACTCGGTGTAATACTGAGGTTAATGGATACTATAAGAACCTTCACACTCACCAAAATATTGTACATTCCAAACTGGATAGGAATCTTCTGCATGACTTTCTATTCTCCTTGGTATTCACATTTTTACTCCCAATTAATTTGTGAAATGATCTAGTTGCTCCCCAAAACATCAAGATAAGAGTACTTGACCAACCTCTTTACAGTAATCATCCATTGCACAATGTGAACGCTTCTATCATTCTTGACATTGAAATTCATGAATCATTCTATGAACTTTCATTGCCTTCCTAGTCATCCTTCATTGAGCATGAATCATTTGCGCACCTGTATCGAAATTCTACGTGATAGATCTGAGTAATACATGAGACAGCCAATTGCATGTAATCCAGTAAATTTAACAGCCCTAGAATGACGTGATTTGGCGAAATCAATGCAACAGTCATTTCAAGCTCCGTTAGATAAGGTCATTTCATGGCGGTTGAATTTAATTGACTTTCCTGCAATCGGCTGAAAACCGGGATTCCAATCTTCTCTTATTAAACCTCATCTCCATCCCCTTTAGCAAGTAGTCAAAGAAGTGGTAATCATTGAATTGAATGCCACCTCTTTCCTAAATATTCATTATATGATAATGGACAATATTTAATGAATGATAATAAAATTCATAATAAATATTGAATCATTATCGTTTTATGAAATCGGCATACCGGAACTTTAATTTATTGTAGAAATCTCTTGCAACAAGTTTACCTCTACAAGTTGTTCCTCATGAACAAGGCTGAGAAGAGAATGCTTCTCAGTAAGCGAAAATTGGGATATTATGATATGAATATATTATAATATTATGAATATTAAAGATCAGGAATAAATTATGTAAAATTATTGTTTATCTTACCAAGAGCAGTTCGCTTGTATGAAATTGATCTCAGCACTTGTACATAGATCATGTCTCACGTGTTCATTTGCATGCTGCTTGAATTGTAAGAGTACAAATTATTAAGTGGATCAAAATCATTACTTCTAAAGCTCTATATTGAATTTATCCAATTATTACAGGATGCTGATGAACTTAATTATATTGAAAATGTCATTGTTTTGAGATCTGACTTTGTACCTATTCTGTATCATATTGCCATCAAATTTATTGCCATCAAAAATCACAATCATAATTTTATAATTAGACATAATTACAAAAGCAAAATGTCCTTAATACATAATTGCAGCAAATATTCTTGTAACTCTTTGATTGGACCAAAATCCAAAAAGTGCTATCAAAAATATCAATTAGGAGTTTCCGGCAGCTCCTATGTTGAGAGATTCTTCAATAGCTTGTCAATATAAGATTAGGCTATATTCATTCACAGAACATCCTTCAAAAATTGCGTTCCAAATTTCTAATATCCTATTCACCAGCTATAATAAGTGACACTTATTTCGGTTCACGTAATCGTAAAACAATATGGTATTTTGTTGCATGATTGTGTGTCGTTTGATTTGAAGATATTGGACTCTGGACTGCATTCTCATGGAAATACATCTATTTAGTTCATTATTTAGTTCTCCGAGTTGAGAAGAGACAAGAGTTTCTGTTTTATCTATTATTAATTTAACTAGAATCAAATTCAATATTAATTTGTTAATCTTAATATATTAAGGTGTTCATTCGGCTTAGAAGAACCCTTAATTCTATCAACCGAAAAATGATAATTATTATGGCTTAGAATTATAGTGTTTTATCAAGTTAGAGAAAGAGGAAAACCTAGATCAGATTAGGCTATCACCTTTGATTGTGATTCATAAATAGAGAATATATGTAATGATAATGTAAAGAGAATTAATTTGAATAAATTGAATCCTCGCGAAATACATACCCTCGCTTTCATGAGATATCTAGACACAAAGAAACAATTCGACATAATATTTTTGAATTGAAAATGTGTAATAATTGAGATTATATGAGTGTCATCAGATCAATTAATAGTGGACATTGAGTTCACAATGATTTCATTAGGCTTCTAGCCATATAATATGATGTCTTCATTTTGTCTATAAGGTTCCCAAAATGATGTCTTCATTTTGTTATAAGGTCCCGAATAGAATGTCTTCATTTTGTCTATAAGGTCCCCAATGGAATGTCTCCATTTTGTCTATAAGGTCCCCAATAGAATCTTCATTTTATTGTCCAGAAGGTCTTAAATAGAATGTCTTCATTTTGTCTATAAAATAGATGTATAGATTTGTATATTCTTCAGTGTTGTATATGTATAGGCTACTTTGGAGTAGAATGAAAGCTGTTCAAAATACATATATCTATTGCATAGATGTATAGATTCGGATATTCTATATTGACTTTGGAGTATGGAATTGAAATGATGCAAAAATCAGAGGCCTAATACAATGCAATCAATATTTCTAGACAAACTTAATCTTTATCAATACTAATTCAATAAAGTAATAATAATGTACAATCAAGAAGATAATATTGATAAATGTAAAGAGAGAATGTGATAGACACATTGATGTAGATACATAATAATGTCAAATTTTTCTCCAACCATCACTGAATCAAATCCACCTTTCAAATCCGAACCAATCAGAAGATAATACTGTCAGTCCACCTCCAAGTTCATGTCGCCTTACTATTGGTTGGCTCATTCAGCCCCACTCCAACTAGCCACTCCTCCAGCCAATCACGAGCAAGCAATATACAATATGGAGTACGCTGCTGGTTTCCTTGTTTGTTGATAGATATCGTTGGTTTGATATGAATGTTGTAATCTTCATATAGGCTAAATGATAAATGAGAATTCATTCAATAATAGAATAATTGAATAGGTAATTTTAATAATAAGAGAACAATGTTTACTATTGAAATTCAAACCAATCAGAAGAGAATTCTGTCAGTCTACCTCCAAGTTCATGTCGCCTTACTATTGGTCGGCTCATTCAGCCCCACTCCAACTAGCCACGCCTCCAGCCAATCACGAGCAAGCAATATACAAAATGGAGAACGCTGCTAGCTTCCTTGTTTGTTGATAGATGGCGTTGTTTAAATCTGAATAATGTGATCTTCGAATGAGAAGTATTTCACAAACGATTGAACTATTCAACAACAAAATAATAGAATAATTTGAATAATAAGAAAATAATATTTTTCCAGCACTGAAAATTTTTTCCAGAGCTCTAGAAGAAACGTTCCTAAGTGTGTAGAAGATAGATTCCATACTGGTTTGATTGGAATGTTTATCTGTAAATTGGATCTCCCGATCCAATCAGGAATGATTGATTTAATATTCAAAAGAATGTTATTGACGAACGAATTCAAACATTTTCCTGGCGAAGCATACACGCTTCTTGTAGACTAATCATTCATAGTAACTGAATCAAAATCAATTTATTTCTCAAATGATGCAACTTTTTTTAGACAAAGTCAGATATAAGGAAAGTAATTAGAGTGAGATGGAAAATTATGTTTGTGAATTTTCAATTTGTTTGGATTATTGTGTTCAAACTCGTGCGAATCAAGTTCCCATTCTGCTTTTCATTAATAAAAACCTACAAGATTTTCAAATTCAAATCAATTTGCAATAATCACAGACATAATATATTCCTTATAGAGTGAGCAGAAACAAAGAGAGGTATGAAAAATGTCAATATACAGTATACTTGAATGCAATTTGTCAGAATTTAGTACGGTCAGCATAGAAATCTTGTGTATTGACAACATTGACGGTGAGTTTCAGTATAGCCCCTCCTTATTGTCATTCATCCAAAACATCAGAAATTAAATAACCGCTGCATCAACTATCCAGTTAAATTAAAAGTCTGGATGAAGCACATCAAAAAATATTAGCATAGTTGCTTCAAAAATTTGATTGTTCTTCTTTCACTGTAAATTTAGTACTCCTCAAACAACAGTAGGTGAGTATTTCCAAACCACGTTTGATGACATCTTAAAACTGTTGGTTTATGGTTGGTAATTTATCTATTTGTGAATTAGTTTAGTTGTTTCTTATACGAGGAATGGATTAAGTTTTTGTTATTGTATTTTTGTTCTTTGTGAAAATTTTATAGGAACAACATTATCATTTTTCTCTGCTTTCTTAGACGTTACAATTTTTAAATAATGGGTATCAACTTATTAATTGATATTCACTCATTTCAATATTATTCTCATAATTGAAATAAAGAGTATAATATCAATTATAAGAAGTACTTATACGAGTATACACTCTCATCTCAAGCACAACCTTGTATGTGTGCACATACCAACTTTGGCTATAAAAAGTGGACTGAATTCATGACTAACACGTTTCTGAAATGTTGGTGACAGGAAATCGCTCTCAAGTAGAATTGAACCACTTCACTTGCTTCACGTGTTGCGATTTCTGGATTGAGTGTTCGGAACCAACCGTTTAAAACAATGACATTTGTCAGCTGCATTGTTTGCAAGCTGAGGGTGCAATTGTTGCTCGTGGAGGGCTTATGCTTTGTTTGGTTATGTGATGAAGTGTACCAATCACAACAGCACGAAAGTATAACAACAAACTGCATCACAAACTCTTTTAAAAAGTATTATTACAAAATATAAAGAAATTTAATTAGAAGTCTAGTGATTATATCTTGGGGAAATCTCACAGATAAATAGAGGAGAAGAACTCCTCAACGTATTCATTCAAGTGACAGCTGGGAAATATTTCAAAGTATTTAAGATTTCACTGGAGAGTCAAAATATACCGTCAATGTCGATAATTGAAAATTATTAATCGACGATTTCCAATCGATAATCGTCAATTTCTAGAGCAGAGACTTATTGAAAGTGGGAAATATTTCAAAGTATTTCAGATATCACAGGAGACAGATTGGAGACTCAAAAGATACCGTCGATAATTGAAAGTTATCAATCGACTATTTCCAATCTATAATCGTCAATTTCTAAGAGCAGACTTATCGAAACGTGACTACAGTGGAGTTTATTAAGATGAATTGATGAAAGTTCATCTTGACAGCTAGGTGAAATTGGAATACTGTAAAAAATGCGAACCGTTCAAAGGTGAATGAATAATCCTCAGTATGAAAAAAATATGAAAAAGTTCTGAAAGCAGTGATGATTGCTGAAGAAGAGGGAGGGAGAGGAGGAGGAGGTGGAGGGAAGGAGGAAGAGGGAGGGAGTGTTGATGGAAGCGAGACGATATAAAAGTGAGAGGAAGTAATTTTTAATTTTGTCTGTCGAACGAAATCTGAGTCCAAAGAGCCCTTTTCCATTAACTAATACACGCAGCTTCGTAGGCCTACAGGTTTCCTTCTCCCGCACCTAATTTCCAATTAAGTCACTCCTTTTTTCCTCCATAAAACTAACCATCGTCTGCCAACTGATAAAGAAGTCAGATTGGCGTGGAATATTGCTAGCATGTCATGATTATTCCTAGTGGCATTGGATGCTTTCCTGGCCGCTGTATTGAACGCTTATTTGCAGAATTGAAATAGAATAATATGAAGTATTTTGGAGTCTTCTTTAAAACGTTTTTGAGTCTTATGCTCCATGTAGAGTAACTGGCGATGTAGAGATAGGATTTGATAAGATTTGACTATAGTGACCTCTTACGAGGCCTTACTCCGCACTTACAGTTATTTCGCTGAATAGAATAGAATAGAAATATTTTGCTTCAAAAAACGTTACCCAATGAATGAAAAACCTTTTTCCGTTCAATATCGTTTATGAGAATCAGAATTGCTCCCTGGTGGTTCAAAACCCACCTAAAACTGTAGGTCCATTCATCTCTCATGATTATGTTCCCTATCACTCACGCACAAGCTTAGATCTTATGTGGGCATCACCACAGAAAAAATGTTCAAAATTTAGGACAGAAAGATAATAATTATGACTAGGTAGATATGAAAATGATATTAGATATTAGCTAATATTAGATATAGATAAATCAAAAATACACTCGAATCAATTAAGCAATAGGGCATCAGTGGTTTTTTTATTATTTGACTACCTATTAGTATGTATATTATACTCAAGTACAAATTTAGGACAAGGGGAGCAGATGCTTTTTAGTATAAGGTCCGATGCATGAATATATTTCTTATACTTAACAGGTCAATACATGCCAAATATTCATTGTTCTTGTTCTTATAAATATAAACTTCTTATTGAATTATTTTCAACCAAGCATACTTTTCAAGACATGCTTCTAGGACCAGTTCATGACCCTTCAATATTTTCGCCAAAACTATTATTAAGTAAGAATAAATAATATCAATTTGATAATAGACTTATACGAGTATTATCAACCCATACAAAAATAATATAAACAACATAAATGGAAGTGCTAGATGAGTCATTCTGGAAACGATTTCTAGGCGTTTACTTTAGGCGTTTGAATCCTAATCAGCCTGTTGATATTCTATTCATCATTATGTTGATAACTAGATCCTGTTACATATTCCGATATTCCATTCATCACTCTTGTACCCAACGAAGCTTCCCAATCGAACAACCCATCTGGAACTAAATCCAAACCAAATATACTTCTCAAAGCAAAACAACTACAGTATTGCGCCATTTGAGTCCATCTAATTTCACTACTTGTATTAGAGCATAGTTGAACAAGTCAGCCTGCTCTTCCAATTTCTACCGTATGCTCTGATTTTCAGCTACAATTATAGTTACAATAGATTAAACCATTCACACAGGCGTATTTAACTTATTCAGTGGAACGTATAAAACGGCTCCAGCCGACCGAGTGAAGAACTGGGAATTTAATTGTGATCGAGGTGATATTGATCATTGTGATGAGCGAGTTTGGTTGGGAGCGGAGGGGAGGAAGGCTTGGAAGGCAAATTCAAAATAGAACAGAGAAAGAGAAGCAAGGTGAATAGCGAAATGAGAGAATACGTTGAAGGGAAAGCTCTCTCTGTTGACAAAAGGCTTTTCCGACCGAGAAGTTCCCCTAATGCCCGGAAAACTTCGCATGAATTACGCGAGTCTTGCTCTTTCGCAGTAAGTTGGTTGTATGGATTTTCTTATCGATCCAGAAACGAGCTTAGTTCGGCGTTTTCTTGCCGAATAATATGATCTGTTTCTCGCCTGATGTTTCCTTGAATGCTATCCGAGTCAATCCCTCATACATTATGAGTTGTAACAAAGTAAGGCCTATACTTCTCAGAAGCTGTGAGTCAATCAAATAAAATACGTTCTCATGCGCATCTCAGTAGTTCGATGTTATCTCGCTCTCGTCTTTAAATGATTCATTCTCCGTATTGGAGTAGACAGTGATAGAATGGGTTTGAAATGATTAGAAAATCATGATATCCAAATCATTGTTGAAATCAGAATCTTGCTCTTGCCTTTAAATAATTCATTCTCCGTATAGAACTTGACAGTGATATAATGGCTTTGGAATGATCAAAACTTAAAAACCAAATCATTGTTCAAATCATTTTTTATCTGTACTTTATGAGTATTGATGATAATTGTTTTCTGAGGGTGATGCCCACATGAGCTCTAGGCTTGTGCGTGGGTAATGAGAGGGGTGATGATGAGAGATGACGACTGTTCAGCTTTTCGTCTCCTCCGAAAGACGGGAGTGGCCGTGCTTGTGGTCAGGTTTATTCCTGATTAATTTCATGTTTCATTACGTGATCTCAGCGCTCAATATCCCTTATCAGATCTATGTTTTTTTATTTGAAGTTTCATTTGAAATATGAAGTCTAAGATAAAACTCAGTTGAGTTCTTACTACGTTCTGCACAGGATCTGTCAAGGAGTATCATACTTCTAATCAATCTGTATTACT
Organism: Laodelphax striatellus; assembly: GCA_017141395.1. NCBI lineage: Eukaryota > Metazoa > Arthropoda > Insecta > Hemiptera > Delphacidae > Laodelphax > Laodelphax striatellus. The sequence continues at coordinate 26,073,374 of CM029535.1, read as the reverse complement.
GCTTGCAGTCTTCAATTCAATATAATAATTATACTCTAGGATGAATTGAATAATCATTAGTTACTAAATATCGCAATAATTAATGTAAACTATTATAGAATTAATATTTACTGCAAACACTTATAGCTTATTAACTATAAATTGAGTATATCTGTCAAATAAGTTATTGAAATAACTTGATAACACTTGAGTGACTATTTTGAATTGAGTCCATTTTTTGAATTGCGTCCTCCAGATGGAAATGCGAATCATGAACTGAATTTCATTAGATTCTCTCTTGAATAGATGAATTCACTGACCTTTTTTGAAACAAGATATTCTCCAATAATAGGAATAAAGCATTCTGAATGAATATTGAGAATGATTGAATTAATATTGAGAATGATTGAAGTACTCCTAAATGAGAATGAGGCTCGTGCAGAGCCTCTATTTGTCTATTCAAGCCTTTATTGTGTAGGGGAAGCTGATGGTTATTGATTGTTTGAACAAGCTCATCAAGTAATAGACTCATCAAATCATAACCAAGTTATCGAATTATGATACTTATCGAGTAGATAGGAAAGGAAATGGTGGGGGAATTCTTATGTTCACCGCGAACTCGGTGTACTTATTGGTTCAAGACTCAAAAAACCGATCGATAAAATTCATTGCAATAGGTTGATTTTGTTGACGAATTGATAGACTTAGATAACTTTTTAATAAAGTAAACATTTTGGATAAATATTTGTCTGTCACTCCTTTTTTATACTGATACTTGTTTGAACAAGCTCATCAAGTAATAGACTCATCAAAAGTTATCATCAAGCCTCAAGTTATCGAATTATGATACTTGATAGAGCAGATAGAGATAGAAATATATCCTTGCCCTACCTAATATCATAGGTAAGGAAAGTATTGCGATTAAAAAAAATCCAAGGTACCCCAATTTCAAGTTTTTTGTTTCTTGACTCCTATTAGAGTATTTATGTTATTGTTAATTTTGTTAGTACGTCTCATCAGTGAATGGAGTGCTCCAGCCAATGGCAGACGTTCAATTATATCGATCACTACGTTGCTTCTATTTACTAATAATATTCTTTGTCTTCATTCATATTGGATCAATGAAACAAATACAATTAGGAAAGAGAAACTCGTCCAAAACGTTTTCAATATTTCCAAATTCAGTTACATAAATAATAATCCAAATATTAATACACCGGAGTCCAAGACTTGTAAAGAATGCTAATGTACCAAAAGTAAGTCACAGATATTCACACAATATTATATTAGCCAAAGATAATTGGTTGTTTCGCCAAACAAGGAATCCACTCTATTTTATGAACCTAGATACTGTTTTCTGCGTTATTGTAGAACACTCTACAATGCACTTTCGTGCATGATAAATTATTGTTATTTACATCTCTTCAAGCTGCAAGGGGAATTGAAGTGAGATTGCTGATCTCGTTTTTATTGATCAACACAATTATTCATTGTGGAATAAAAGTCTCTCGACTGTTCTATGACAGTGCTCTAGGGAGAGTGTCACCGTTCAGACGCGAGTGCAATTAAGTGTGTATGACAAAACTCCTGCATACTCTCTGTCTGCATCCCCTTATAAAAATAGTTGTGTAAAACGTCATCACGTCCTTTATTCAGGTTTTAATGATGTTGGTAACTGATGTGGAAATCTCCACCCATCAACACGGTTACACGTGATGAAAATATCCCATATTATATGATGGTGATCTCACAGCAAAGGAGAGGAGTTGGGATGTTGAGAGAGAGAGACAGATTGTGCGGGTGGGAAAGGGAGAAGTAAGTAAGAGAGAAAGAAAGATTGATAGTGATGAAGAAATAGGGGGACATTAAATCAGATCATATCATTCATTCGTGTTAATTGAAGAATATTATTTTGTGCTTGGACTCTGGTAGTTAACAATGTTATTAATATACAATTATTATTCTGTGAGTTTTGAAAATCTTATAAAGAGTTGCGCACATAAAAGTAGCCCCTTAATAATAACATGTACCACAATTGAAACGTAATCTGTAACTTACGTCACATCTTGGATTATTATTTTTTATAGACCAAATTCTTGTATTTTGTTAGTAAACATATCCTGAGAGATGAATATTCAGACAAATTTCCCTATAGTCGTCATAAACATTGTACAATCTCGGCAGAGTCAACTTACTACTTTTATTTGCACCGCTCTGAACCATAGAGATTGTTATTGATCAACACATCAACACAATATTCATAACATTGTGAAGTAAATTTCTCTTGACTGTTCTATGACAGTGCGAATTATTCACATGGAGCAAGTAAGCAATTTGATGCTGATAATACATTTGATTGCGATATTTCTACATTGAATGCCGAAGCTTCAAACATAATATGAATGTTTATTTTTAAAGAAGGAAATTCAAGGATATTTCTCCTATGAACAATCGATCGTCAATTCAAGGAATACATTTCATGGAATATCAGGAAATAAAACCAAGACAAATAATGCAAATTGAAGTGAGGTACATTCTACAGATTTTATAGTTTTAATTGAATTTTATTAATTTATAATAAATTATTCTATTTGCCTTATAACAATTTATCACTATTCGCATTAAATATTCGAATTTTAGATTAAAATGAGAATAAGATAAATTCAGTTCGATAAATTCTCAATCAATGCTCACAAAGTAATATGAAATTGATATCATTCATTGAAATTCTGAGGAAGCTGAACTATACTGTTGTGGTAAGTCATGCCTCCAGCAAATCCAACGAGCCGTCTGATTGGCCAATGCGTTTAACAGGCGCCATCTTACGATTCTAACCAATCAGTAGCCAGCTGTACGAATACGTCACGTGACACCTGACAGCCCGTCTAGAGTTAACGAGCTGCTAGCTTCTGATTGGTCGAGATCGTAAAATGGCGTCTGTTCAGCTCATTAACCTATCAGACGGCTTCTTGAATTTTTGTAGGCGTTCTATGTTATCAGTATTGGCACTCCCTCTTTTCTACGTACTTGGTGTTAGTTCCAGCTTTCTCCCCAATTCTCACAAATCTAAATTATCACTCAATCTTATTCAAAATCTTTAGATTAAGTTTTTATCGTTCTATCTCATTATTCATTTTGATAATGATCATAATAAGTGAAATTCACATTTCTACCGAGTTCAGCATTTTATGATAAATGAATTTAGACCGCCATGAGTAGTTAAGAAGAATAAGATATCGTTTGTTAAAATCAGTTTTCTTTTACAAAAGTGGGGGCGTCCTTATTTTATGAACCTTGAATGGTTCTTTTCGCATCCCTTCACTTCAGCAAACTGGAGTCAGTAATTTACAGAATTCCTCTTCTCAAGGTCCCACTCCTTCAATAGTTTATTGTTCTAGAAGCTTCAGCATTGAAATTGATACAAGATTGAAGGATTATCAGCCACTGAATGTCATGACACCAATTTTTCATGTCATTTTTGTTAATTCAATTGAATTTCAACTTCACTTTCAATTTGAAGAAGAAATGGGTGTTAGCAGAAACGCCTTCTCTCCCAAATTCTAGGTTAAAAAGTTAGGTAACATCCAACATCTTTTGTTCATGTATGTAAAATAATACATATGATGTATACCAACATATTATTCTGTTGATTTAAGCGATAGAGTGTAAAGCAGGGTTCTTTTGAATTGTCATAAACAGCTGATTGATGTACGCTCGTTTACTAACGTTGAATGAGCTGTTTTCTGACAAGTTAAAAGAATCCTGCTATAGCAAGAGTGTATTTTACTGAAAAGAAAACTTCAGACCACGTAGAGAGGAAGAATATGAGTGGCGAGGAAGAATGGCCTGTGAGAAACCCAGTAGCCTAATGCTGTTCCACGAATTCTATGGAAGCTATTATTATATTGAAGCTCACAGAGGAAAACAAAGGTCGGTGGTTTGTGTGCTATGTGGATGGAGGAGGGAAAAACAACAACAGGTAGTCTCAAACCCCCTCCAGTGTCCTTTCCTCAGTCCTAGGGAACGTAGGTACTGCTCGGGTTGATAGGTTTCGTGATGATGGAGAGGCAAAAGGAGCGATTCCGATCAGAACTAGGCCAGGAGAAGAAAAGACAAGCAAGTAGGACAGTAGCAAGAAAAGGATAAAAATAGCGAGAACGGGATTGTGACGGCACTTGCAGTGCAGGTTAATCAGTTGAGTAGTGCCAGTGCAAACGCCGCCGCCGCCGTCGCCATAGAGACTGCGTCAATATGGCAACCCATTCCATCATACCGCCCTCTCACTCCAACCTCACAACTTCTCATATCCCCATCCTTGTCAACGCCGGCCAGCTCTCACGTCACAAATTATCATTTGTGCACCCAACATAACCTATAAATGTGTTCTATTTTCAGCTTCCTCAGAGTCAAAATTCATCAATATTTTCATTTTCCATTATCAATGCTTCTAGTGGTGGTATCATCAGCTTAGGCATAGCGTGGGCCATGAATTTTTGGGGCACAAATCAAAATTGGGTGTAATATGAAACAGGAAGCATATAGCAGGTCCCTTTTAACTTGTCACAAAACATATGATCGACGAGCATATTATGATCACAATACTTAACCTACAAATGCTGAATCTCGCAGATTATTGAAAAGGTCTTTTAAAAAGTTATTCTTTGAAAGGTCTTCTTTAAAAAGGTCTTTTAAAGGTATTTAAGACTTCCAAGCCTTTCGATTATTGAGTCGGAATCACTGTTTGATTATTGCTGGAAAAGCTGATTTATGACAAGTTGATTGGATCCTGTTATACTACATAAACCATACATAAAAAGCATACTGTAAGACCGTGCTTTAATAGTTATGTTATTCTACTCGATAAAGTTCTCAGAAATCATTTTGTGTAGGCCTAAACAGAAAAAATTGAGTATAACCGAATATTTATTCCATTTGGCAGATCTCAGCATATTTTTTTTAATGTTGGGGGGCACGTACCCTCTGTGCCCCCCTCCCGGCGTGACGCCTATGATCATCAGCATATAATGCTAAGAAACAAGGAACATTAACACTGTAGTCATTGATGTAGTCAATGAATAAAAACGGGCCCAGTACCCATCCTTGAGGTACGCCTGCTTTTGTCAATTTGGGAGCTGATCAAATGAGGAAGATGTTTGTCACAGAATCCTCCCACCCCTACATCAATCAACTATCGATCAATTCAAGGAAGTTTCGCCGCTGATTCGCGGAACTTATTTTCAAGTTTGGGGAGCTTTTCCATCGCAGGAAATTGCTGTTACATTAAAAGGGTGTAATAGGTGGCTCAGTTCAATAACATGCCAAGAACCAACGTTATAAAGCAAATGTGCGAAAAGTTTGTCACTCCAGCCGAGCTCTTCTACCCTTACATCAATTAGCGATCGACCAGCTCCGGGCCAACAAGGAAATTTTCCGCCGCTAATTCACGGAACTTATTTTCAAGTTTGGGGAACTTTACCATCGCAGGGAATTACGGTAAGATTGGAAGGGTATTATAGGTGGCTCAGTTCAAGAATATGTCAATCTCCAGCTTCACCATGAAATATAGGTATGAAAAGTACGTTCGTCTTGAACTTAATTGACTCAGTTCAAAGAAACATCCTGAACTTATGATTTCTCAGAAACAGAATAAAGCACTAACGCTCGGTTTCTCAGTCGTGAAGTAAAACGTATATTTACTGGTCCAGTAAAACTGACTACCGAATGACTGAGAAACCAGACAAGAGAAAATAATTTGAATATTCTTTACAAGTTCATTATAGGGGGATACATCATCATCAAAATTACTGAACTTTTTGCTCCACGTTGAAACCACTTTGATGAAATCACTATCAAATTTAAAATTTGTTTGAATGTGCATTTATGTAACAAGTGCATATCAGCTTTCTAATCATTGATTGTTTAGTGATCACTGCAATTAAGCATCAATTTCAAAAATGAAAAGTTCCATGAGACAATTTCTTTAGATGCATGAGACATTATTCTTAGATCATGAAGAACCAATTCAATATTTAATATTTGAATGGAGATATAATATTTAGAATATTATACATCGAAATACATCCAATTATTGTCTATATTTGGACGAGAATGTGAATTATTGTTGAAGCTGGGAAGAGTAAAAATGTATACTACTTGAAAGTGACAATATAGCGGTATGAAGATGAGAATGTAATTGGAGCTAGGAGATAGAGAATAGCAATGATTCGTAGAGGAGAATAGCCTATGAAAAAGATGTAAGAGATCGTAAATACTTGAAGGCAGATTAGAAAACTTAATGCGAATGTTAAAAAAGGAATTTGATTAATAAAACAAATCCAAAACAATGATAATAAATTATTACAGTATCAAGCAAAGTATTATTTGAAGATGGAAGATGGATAATTAGGAATTTCGTACAATAAATTATTATAAAGTATTATTTCTCTTTGAATATGGATTGGGCGTTGAAATTATCGATTTCAAGCCTGAGACAATGAGTGAATGAATTGAATCTTGAATAATATCGGATATATTCTTCAGAAAACGAATAAATAATACATTTTATCAGTACAGACTACTTTATTACTGGAATAGTACTATTCTATTATGACTATGAAATCGACTATTGGATTATCTCATGAATATTCTGGTATTTGCCTTAGGTATCAAATGCAATAATCCCCATTCTCTAATCGCATCCGAGCTCTACTTGACTGGGTTATTAAATTTTTGCTCTTAAGCCTTCCTTAATTGCATTGATCAGCAATCGTAGTTTTACTTGTTCGAAATCAATAAATGCAATTTCAGTTTTGAAGAGAGTGGAAAGAGTGAAGAATTTCTCCAACTACCGGCGAAGGCATTTCTTGCCTTTTCGTCATAAGAAGATTACATCATGATGAATAAATTTTTCAGGCTACCGTTTTCTAGATCAGAGACAAATGATCGCTTTTTCATTGAACTTACATCTAGAAATACTAGAGAATATAATTTTTTTCATAAATTTATGAAATAAATCGGAAAATTTGAACTGTTTAGTTAGCCTTCCTTGAGGCCTACTTGAAAAAGGATTATCAACACAATAATAATAATTCTTCTTCACTGACACACAATCAATTCCATGTTTACATTATCATATTTTCAAACTCTCAGTTCAAAATGGCTGTTAATATGCATTCAAATCAATCTAATTGATAGAATCTCTTATCTATTTAATATAATTTGATTTCAATGAACTCAGATAATCTCTACTTACGAGTATTACTAACAAATCATGAGAGAGTTCAACCTTTTTAAATTTTAAACTGAATTATTCATTGATGAATAGTCTATTTTGTATGTCTAATTCAAGATATTAATAGTCCAACAACTATTGAATATTTTGAGCTTGTTTTGAAATGTGAAGGCTTTGACATTTTGGAGGTATAAAAGTTTGCGAAAAGCATTTAATGCTTCAATAATTTACACAATTATCGGTTACAAAAACTAACAAAATAACAGTTATCAGTCCTCAACCTAAACCAAGTCAAACATTGATCAATAATGACCTTGGCAGTAGATCTCTTTCATCCTGGCCGTGGAGCAATTAATTGGAGCCGTTTTACTATGGACGACCAAACATCATAATTTCATAACGCAGGCAAACAGGTATTATTCCTCATGCAGCAATGTCAAATTGATACAAAGTTGTTCAACCTGTTGCTTTCTGTTAGCTTAGTCACAAGAGGGTCGCAATGCTCAAGACCCTCCATTGAGCGGCGGGGGTAGGTTTTAGAGGGGTTCTTGGCACAATGCCAACAATGATGCACACTGTCTCCCATTTGCTCTGTTTGCTTCCCCCCTTCTCCTCTTCTCTTTCTTTTCAACTTCTTTTATTTGCACAAAGATACAATTCTGTATAATGGAGACGAGCAAAATGCTTGTCTAAATATTCAGTGCGACAAGAGGCTCAATAGATGTGAAGCGGGTTGCCTATCCTTCCCCTTCTAAACGGTAAAGTTCTGTGTGGAAAAAAATAAAAAGCCACTCATTCGGTGCGATGAAGGCCTCAATAGTAACAATATTCACAACTGTTGTGAAGCAGGTTGCCTATCCTTCCCCTTCTAAACGGTAAAGTTCTGTATGCAGCTAAAAATAATAAAAGCAACCCATAATTCAACAAAACTAATCAAATACTTGCAAAAACCATTCTTCGCGCCCAATAAACTCTAATCCACTTGTTGCTTCATATTTATTTTTGAAGTGTTGGGAAGAGCTTTATCTCCATGAAGATGTTTTCAATGGTAGGCTTCCTGAGACATTTTGAGCTTTGATCATTCAACTCATTTTGAGCTGAGTGAACGATTGATTTTTTTCAAATTCAATGCATAGTAATGTCACAAAAACATTTATATCTTTATACGGGTTTGGGCTCAACATTTTAATTGAATACAATATATTTAACCAGAATAAGAATAATATTAAGAAATTGAGGAACAAGAAAGAATGTACCATGCAATTATTATGAGTTGAAATTTAATCTATAGTAGGAAAGAAACTCAGCTACAAGAAACAGTAAATAAGTAATAGTTTGGTCACTTCCAAAACAAACCTCCAATAAATGAGCTATTTTGCAGCCCATCCTGAATGGCTATAAAGGGTATTTGAAAATCCAGTGAGGATAATTTTATAATGGCTGACGGAATTCATATAAGAGACAACTTACCTCGAATATTTTAATATTCTGTTTTTTCCCTCTCCTCTTTCATTTCTTCTATTTTCTCTCTCCATCTCCCGTCTTACTTTCTCAAGATTTTTCATTACCAATATCTGTTAAATTATCTATAATTATTTAATAATGATAATCAACATTATCTGTTGAATGGTGATCTTGTAAGAATTTTATCTCTTTCATTGTTTGAAAGTCACATCTTTGGAACAACTTCCAAAAATACTAAAAAGGAAAAGGGAGAAAATAAATAAACTGTTTAATGATCTCATTAGTTATTCGTTTGATATGAATTCTTTATTGATAATATTTGAGACTCGTCAGAAATTGTCATATTTCATAGGAAGGTTTATGGAAAACTCAACTGATATTCAACCAACGTAGATCAATACTCCAGCAGCTATCTATCCTAGTTTCCCATCCACATAAGTAAACGAGACATATCAGCATGTTCTAATTTGATGGAAAGCTACTACAGTAATTCAATTTATCGGCTCATAATTTGTCGCTGGGGAATGAGTTCCAGCACTTTCACAGAGGAAGTGAAATGGATCGCCATGTGTTTTTTATTAGTTTATTACTGAATTACTGATCGGCAACTGGACGTACCTATTCAGAGGAAAAAAGAGAAGAGAAGAAGAAAGAGTGAAGAAAGAGAGAAGAAGGAGAGAAGAAAAAGTGAAGAAAGAGAGAAGAAAAGAGAAGAAGAGAGTATTACAGCAAAGGGAATAGTGATTAAGATAAGAACAAACTTATGAGAGAGAGAGAGATTGAGAGAGAATAGAAAAGTAGTTATGAGAGAATGGAGGGAGATGGAAAAGAGTTGAGAGGGATTAGATTAGATAAGGTTGGGCTATTTACTTAATTCATGTAGATTACAACATAATTATATTGGCTTAGATTCTAGATATCTTGATTATGATAGTTGCAATGAACGTCATTTAAAATGAAAGTATTACAGTATTTGATTTATAAGAGAGAGATAGAGAGATTATATGAGATTAGAGAGTGAGATAAAGACAGAAGGATTAAGATAATAATGAATTAGATACTATGGGAAAATGAAAATATGTTGAGAAGGGATTGGATAAGATTAAATATTATTTTATTCATGCAGATTACAACATTTTGGCTTAACTTCTAGATCATGATAGTTTTTACAATGAACGTCATTCAAAATAAAAGTAATTACAATGAGAGAGGGAGGTAATTGAGGAGAGAGGAAGAATGAGAGAAAGTGGGGAAGAGAGAGGTAGAGGACAGAGAGTAGGAGAGTGTGTGTGTGTGGGAGAGAGGGTAGCTTTCAGGCGCCACCATGTCACACCCCTCTGAAAGATGAGAAAGTACATTTAGTAGATAGAACAGGAATTTGTCTCGTTTCTGTACAGTAGACAGCACCAACACAAACGACTTGCATATTAAACTGTGTAACAGGACTTCAACATATCAACCCCTGGGCTTGAAACAGCATTTAGGGAAATTATTATTGATGGTTATTTAGACCTCTCAACCCCGACCCACCCTTGGTGCTCAACACACAAATTATCATGTCTGTGTTCGTTAGCCTTCTGTCGCCATTCATCGATCTGGCGCTGGCGGGAAATTCAAATTCGACCAGTTTTATTATCAGAAGAGCACACACGCACGCACGCGACAGGCATGCATCAGCGATTCTATCGCGTCGAATTTTACGGATGACGAACGTCAGCCATACGCGTCATTTGCTTCTCGATTGAAAATACTGTAATATTATTAGTGGTGACATCCTCTTGTGTACAAGTTTGCAGTTCTAATGAATATTTGAAGCGTTTTCAATTATTCTTGTTCGTGATTTGAAAAGAGTGAATGAGCTGATACTGGCGGAAACCAAGAGTGGCAGGAGTGAGGATCCAAGCCATAACAAATTTTGATAACAATTTTCATTCTTAAGGATATTTTAAAATAAATTCACAATCATAGTTAATAAGATTTTGAATGAATTTGGACAGATGGCATAGTTTAAAAAATCCTTGAACAGTTTTCTAAGGAGTGAGTGGTCATGGGGGTCAATTGAAAATCAAATATAGTCTTGATCTATTGATTATTCTAAGAAAGTGTTCAAGGGAGTTAGGAGATTCTGAATACGAGTGAAGTTACCCGTACACTTTGAGAAATCCAATTTAAAAATAAATCGATATTGTTTCAAAAAACCTGTCGCAGAGAAGGCCTGGAAAAATGTCTTGAAGTTTGTTAGCAGTTGCAGCTCAAGCAGATTTTGTTCCGGAAAATTTATCTCGATTGTATTTTTTACTTCGAACTTTTACTTTATTTTTCGAACATCAAATTTGAATTTCTCTGGTTGGATACTCCACTGAAACTCTTACCGTAGACTAACCAAACAAAAGTGATTTATCTGTACTCTCCTTATCCTTGTTACCTTGTATCCTAATTTCTTGCCATTTACGCTGGGCAATTGATTTCTGTTTGTAGAAGTTGAAATTCTCTCAAATTCCTACGTAATCTCATAATTTCTGAGCCAGATATTTCCTTGTACTTCGTTACTCTGCATTCCTTGATATTTCTATTTTCGCCAATCTGTGCTTAATATTTTCCCCTATTTTGTGTTCTTTGATATTCTTGATCTGTAGTACACTCTTTATTCTTTTGATCCTTTGATATTCTTATTACGATAAATGTGTACTTGATAGTTTTCTATGTCGTACTCTTTGTTCTTTGATATCTTTATTGAGATCAATCAGTGTTAGGTATGATAAGAGGCAGCTAGCAACACAATCGTATGGTTGATGGTCGGCAGTTATGCCAGGAGGTTTCTTTGTGCCAATCAAGTTGTCAATTTATAGTTCAAAGGCGGGAATCTTGAAAGGAAATAAAGGTTTTCGGCCCTTACATCTCTGGTCTTCGTGGAATCGTCGTACAAGCTTTCGCATCTTTTTTCTCCTCTCACGTCTAGTTCACACGCAATTCACTCAATCTCTCTCTTTCTCTGTCTCTCCTCTCTCTTTGTGCGATCCGTCAGCCAGTTTTTTCTCTTCCTCTCCTCAGCCATTTTACCAATCCATCCTAATCCTTTCCACGTTTTCTTGTTCATTCATCCTGTAATGTCAGATTTGGCACGTCAGTAGTTTTTTTTCACTTCCCCTGCAAATTCTTAACGGCATTTGGAATGTGATTGAAACGTGTAATGTATTTCAGATTGGATAAGACGTGAACCTCAGAGAAACCCTTGATACATTATTCTGCAATTCTTTCTACTCGGACCTTGAAAGAATGGGGCAAGAATCGAAAATATAGATAACTCTTCAAATCAAGATGCTCCACATAGTTCAATCATTGAATAGAAATATGAATATTCTATTGAGCATCCAAAAAAACCAATGAATAAATAATTACAAAATATATAATATATATTTTTGACATGACGAGCTGGTCGTTTGCCATGTTGAGCAACAATAAATAATATACAATCCTCCTTATTACGAACTTTCTTGGCATGAAAAGGTCTGACAAAATGTAAATGAAGTCTTGAATGAGAAATAGAGTTGAAGGTCTATTTTGTATGCACATTTGGATTAACTCAACTTTGCTGGGGAGAAAGAGGAATACATTATCATACGGAGATTCGCAAATTAAGATTTGTGATTCAGTGTTTCTGAATTGATGTTGTATGGAATGAGGCAGCACAACAGATTCAAATCCATGTTTTATCATAATAAATCCTGGAATTAATAAATGTTATTGTAGTGTTGAAATGAGATAAATAAAACACAGAGATTGTAAAATTAATGTAATGTAACTCTATTTTCCCAGCGTCTCTAGCACAATTAGTCACATTTGATACACAGAGGCCTATTCCATAAAACTTGGAAGTAACGTAAGACAGGAAAAATGCAGACGTACAATTTTATTGCTTATTGCCACAGAGAAAGCATACGCCAAGTATTGCTTTCTCTATTATATTAGGCAGTCCTATTCATGCCTGATGTGTATCCACCTTCATCGTGCTCTAGACGACTTCTAAAACTTTATTAAACAGGCCCCTGGAGAAGAATCTTCCGTAAGGGAAATTTGGAATGATTGTTTGGAGTTTTTCATAACTCTCCTCGAAAGATATCCGAAATTGACATTTTCTAAACGGCTTAGGCTAGGCGTACACCGGTTAGTCAAGACAAGACAAGACGAGATTAGTCACGTTTAGTCACAGTATTTCACATAATTGCTTATGAAGCAACACACACCGATTAGTCATTGCATCGGTGTGTGCTGCTTCATAAGCAGCTATGTGAATTACTGTGACTAAACGTGACTAATTTCGTCTTGTCTTGTTTTGACTAACCGGTGTACGCCTAGCCTTATAAAGTCCTCAAGATGTACCAAGCTGGAACGGAAGAATGAAGAATGGAATGAAAGATAAATAGACAAGGAAAGCTTGATGAAGAGATTGATATGAAAAAAATTCATAAAATTCATTTTTTCAGTAGAATGTCTGTATACTACTAGTATTGTGAAAGGGTGGACATCTGTCTTACTGGTAATGTTTATTATAATCAGATAACATCATTATTGAAATTCAATTCAATGTAGCACCTTGAAGTATCATTTCGATTGAATATTGAATAAATTCCATGCTTCTCAACTGAAATGTGGTTTATTCAAGATTATAAAAAAATACAAGTCTGCTTCAAATGTGGAACATATCAATTTAGTGGAATTTAAATCAAATCAACCTCTTTTTCAGGTCGCATATGTTCCCAACCTCCATAACATTCAAACATTAGACATGTTTTTTTCAAATGTGTGATTATTGCTTGTGAAAATAAGGACTCTTGTATTGTCTGTAGTGAAGGTGTAAAAGTAAACCACTTCTTCCCTGTCTCTGGGTCAATGTTTGCCTTACTCTCCAATTACAGATATGAGGAACATCAGGTCTGTTCCCTCTCTCCGTCCACTGGTTCGATACGTGAGGTTCTCTTTAAATGTACGTTCTTTTTCGAACTCAAACAATGAAGAACTTCAAACCTATTGAGAGGTATAGCTCGAATTGAGAATTATTCAACATTAGACCCTTTTGGGTTTCAGGTCTTTTACTTACAACTCCAATATAATTCAGGCTTCATGCAATCCGTTCGCAAAATGAAATTCATATCACTTCCAACTATAGAGTTTCAATCTAAATTAAAAAGAGTATGAGCACACAGAAATTTCAAAATTTCAAGATTGTGCTTGAATTGAAGGTAAAGGTAGAAAAATGAAGATCATAGTCAAATGAATCTCAATATCAGATCAATCTTTCATTCTGGATCATTCCTTCAACGGAATCAGGATGAAAACAAAAGTGATTTTCATCAACTGGTTGTGTCTGTAATATCATACTTTTTCATAAATCAATCGAAGATTGATCTTAAACGAAAAATCTCAATAAAATATTTATCTTATCACTTTCCATATTCAGTTGAAATTTTTTCACAAGATCATATCGAAATAAAAGCGAGTAGCCTATGCAAGTGTTGATCAGCTGCTTTAAAGATCATGTATAGCAGGATCAATTTAACTTGTCAGAAGACCTATTGCCTATGTAAAATACTGCATTCTGTACATTAGTTTGAAAACTCAGAAATTCTTTGCTTTTAAAGGCTTTAAAGGCTTTAAAGGTCTCTAATACTTTTAAGCCTTTAAATTATTGTGTCAAAATCACTGTTCACTTATTGCCGAAACAGCGGTTTTCTGACAAGTTCAATTAATCCTGCTATATAGATCCTTACGAACAACTTTTCGATTCAGTTTCTATAGATTCTACACCTTGTAGATTCATTTTGATAGCAGCACCTATAAAATCTGATCGAAACAAAGGCGAGAATGTTCGTAAAGCTGTGCAAGTGTTGGTCAGTTTGTAAGTGTTGGTCATTTTGTGAGTTTGTGCTAGTTGTGAGCAAGCACAGCCCAGCAGAGCAGAGCACACATCATCTGAACGCTATTATCGGGCCGCACGCGACGCTTCTAGTCTGTTTTATAAAGGTGTATTGATTTTGAGAGGGGCTATCCGTTATATCCCGTCTCGGCTCAGCCACTCTACTACCATGTGAAATAATATTTCATGTCAGGCAGAGCTGCATCACTGCTACCATATCTAACCCAATTCGACGGCTATAATAATCGCTCTGTGTCATACATGACAAAATATATAACTGTTGAACGTCATAAATTTCCTATGCGCGCCTGGTAATGAGACCTGTCTCCTCTGGAATAGATTCGCGAAGAATTCAACGGGAATATATGGTTCAATTTTTCCATTCCAACGACAAGAAACTTGAAATGCTGCAAAGGAGTAAGATAGAGATGCTATATTATAAAAATATTCAACTCTACAATACACAGATTAGTAGTTGAAATTGGATAAATTATATTCCGTGGTTCAATTTTCCATTCCTACATTAAGTAACGCCTGATGCTGCTGAGGATAAGATAGAGATGCTGTTATATGATAAACTTTGCAACTCCACAATAGAGATTAATACTTGTAGTTGGAATTGAAGAAATTGTATTTTATGGATCATTTTTTCCATTCCAGCATGAGGATACTCCATTATGCTGCTAAAGAGGAGATACAGATGCTATATATGATAAAATATGCAACTCTACAAGAGAGACTGATACTTGTAGATAGAATTGAATGAATTATATTTTATGGATTAACTCTTCAATTCCAGCATAAAGAAACTTCATTGCTGCTACAGATGCTATAATATTATATGATTCAACTCTACAATACTTGTAATCGGGTAAATCGTATTTCATAGTTTAATTTTCCAAATCCAGCATAAGGGAACTAATTCATTATGGCGATAAGGAAAAAATGTCATGTATATGATAAAATATTCAACTGTAGAATTGAGATTACTAGTTGAAGTTGGATAAATAATATTTCCAGCTCGATAATAAGACCTGTCTACTCTGAATTACATCGAAAGAGGAGATTCCATTTTCCCAATTCATGTATCTCAGAAGTTGCCAATGAGGAAGAGGTCATCATCTTTCATCTTTTAAGTGTATCGTGTATACTAATTTGTATATTTGTATCTATTGTATAGTATTTGTAAGATTCGTGTATTAGTAATAGAACTCAAAATTGATTGAAAGTGATGACCAACGATTAGAGTTGAAGTATTGCCAGTAGAAGAAAGCCAGTAAGCTTAGAAAGATCTCGAAGTGTAACGAGGCATCTCTGTCAATGGATAGACAGGAGTAATTTGTCTTCTTACTTATAGCCAGAATTACTTACGATTTATTACCTTCTTGTGAGATTCCCAGAACCTTTATGGAATGGTGATGGTTCCAATAAAAGAAACAATGGATATACAAACCATATTGCTGTATTTGGAATTGGGATAATTTTTAGAAAGCTCTCAGTTAGAGGACTCTTACTAAATATCCGGTATGGATATACCGGATATACTAAAGAACTGGTATGGATCGGATAAAGTGGTATTTATTGTCCATTGTATTCTACATTTTTACTTTTTCCACTGAATGATTGAGAAAAGTTGAGCAATTTGACTGAAAAGGAACTCAGAAACCTCAACGCTCAACAGCCTTGCTTCCTTGATAAAATTATCACATGATTTTCTTCAAAGAAAATATATCAAAATATAACTTTTACTGGAATATATTATCGAGATTTCATTGGTCAATTACCATTTACATTCACAAAAACATTTTCCTGCTGCTGAAAAGCGTAGGCTATATTATATCGGAAACTAATATTTCTACCAATTCTTCATTACGAGCACAAGATAAAAGCACGGTACTAAAATGACTCATATTTGGTCTCCTTTTTCATGGAACAAGTAGGTCTGTCCAGGTATACTACCTTTATCTCACAAGATATACATTACCTCTAGTCTGCGGTTATAGGTTTATGGTAGGCGTTGGGGATAATAAATTAATCTTATCTCTGATACAAGTCGGTATGATTTGCTGAAAAACGTCTCAGCTTGAAATTACGACTAACCACGACCCTATAACAGTCGAAAATAAGGGTTGTTGTGAAAAAAGATGTGGTTGAGATGGAGTATTGTTGCGTGATTTGTGGATATCATTCCGTGAATGCACTCTCTCACTCCTTCCTATTTACTAAAGGGGAGCAGTGTAGCTCTTCCGGTCAAACTTGGTCAAAGCCGGAGAAGTCCCGAACTCCAAGTCCGGCAGTTCTGTCTTGGGCTCTCTCGCAAACTTTGACTTAATATACTTCTCTCTCTCACCCTTCCTCTCTCCGACTCTCTCTCTCTTTGTCGGTAAACAAGGCAGCCTTGAGCCATCTGGTAATTAACGTCGGACGTCGGTGGTTGGCTGTAAATCTCTTAACCCAAACAATTAAAACTGTTCAACGTTAAACTGCTGATAACAACCTTTTTCAGGTCGTAAAAGTGTTTGCTATCCTATTGTGAGGGTAAATAAATCGAATTTTTTCAAAAACTCTCTCTGAAGTAATAATTTATTTTTCAGTCCAGTGCGTCAACTCACTTGAACAAACAGATCAAATTTAGTAACTCAAAGTAGACATGGAATTTTTTGATCAAAAATTTCAAGTTAGGCTCGAATTAACCAGAAACAAAAACCAGGTTTGTACGAAAGTTAGTTACAAAACATTGACAAAATAATATTTTCACAACCGTTTCAAAATTATTTGATTTCGAAAACTACGAAGTCAAATGACTTTGGAGCGACTTTGTTGAAATAGAGCGTCAATGTTTGTGATTATTTTCAATTGGTTGAGAATATTTCTCATGATTACTATGAGATCCTACAGCTGATCTTTCTCTGTTGTGTGTGTTCGCCATTTTTCTGTTTCGCGCTGGACTTCTATATACTCTTAATGAGACATGCCTTTGAACTTTAATTAGGTGTGAGAACAGTGTGAATTTTCACACTGAATAAAGCAATAATACATTGGAACTAAAATCAACCCAAATTATTTAAAGCAAAATTTTGATAATTTCAATCATTCATACAGTTAGGCAAACTCCAGACTATTAACCATCGTCGTCCACTGGAACCGTTTTCATCCGAATTGCTAACATTAGACTAAATGGCAGTTGTTCGGAAGTCGGACGTTCTCGGACGAAAATGGTTCCAGTGTATGACCAGGCTTAGTCCTTAAATAGTCGAATCAAATTAGTCTTTTTCCTCCGGTTTCACTTAAAGAAGATTCCACAGATCCACCTGTGCTATAAATCTTTCAACCGATTTCTTCTTTAGCAATTTTGCATCTTTTTCTTGTGAAAAGCTGATACCGAGTGGAACGCATTCACGCAATCACACAAGCGTATTGACAGAGTTCAACTCCACTGCAATTTCCCTTTGCAAGCGAAAGAAAAAATTGGGCGAATCAGGAATCCGAGCGTGATGTAAAGAGCAAGCGTCTTCCTTTTGCCCAGAAATGTGAATAACTTTCCGAATGCTTTTCTGCAGCCGCAGAAATGCTTCTGAGTGCTAGCATTACGTTACCGTATGGAAATGACGAGAGAAGTACTGATGCTATTTCTTCACAACTCCTACTTTACCCAGTACCACTCAAGTCACAATTGAGGGGCGGATTTGGTCATCATCCTTACTCAAATCACAAAACTGATACATCTTGAGTTACTCTCTTGAACTGGGAAAGTCGTTATATTTTATTTATTCATACATTTGGTAATCTTTCGAAGTACTACTACTTCATTCAATGTATTTCCCTTACTTAAAGCACAATGATGACTAGAACCCTTACTTCATCAAGTACCACTCAATCGAGGATTGAATTTGTTCATCATCCCTATTCAAATCAAAACTCTGATACATATTCTGTTAGTCACGTCGTTATTCTGATGAAATGATTGATTGGATGCTTTTTGAATGAATTAATAAGAAGATGTTAAAATTCATGAGGAATGTGGACGAATCAAATGCTTCAATTGTGAATTCTTTACTATCTTCACATGAAGGCTCAATGTTCATGTACTATAATCACTATTCATGTACTATCATTTCTCAGGAACAAACCTTTTATGACAAATTTGTGAATGATAGCAACATTAAATCATAAGTATCAACTTTCCAATCTTGAAACCATACTGTATGATATTCATTGTAGTTTTTTTTTATATTTCATTTCTTCTGAAATGTAAAATTTATTATTGATAGCCAAGAAAATTTGAAAGGTTGGAACACAATCTGTGTCAGTACGAAAAGAGTAGAGCAGCAATCAGACAAGCCAGTTCTCCACCTTTAATCAAAGCATAAAACTAAGAACTTCAGGAAATATCACGTCAATGATGTAGTATTTGGGCGAAATGTTTTCTAAAACAACTAGAAGGAAGCAACTTCAAATGTCAGCTGAATTACATAATCTTACAAATGAGAATTGGAGCAAATAATGCAAACACTCATGCAATGAACAAACCTCCTCATAATAAAGCGATCACGATTATTACAGCAGATTCCTTCACCATTGTTCGAGCATCGAATAAATGGAAAACTCCCCATGGCAAAAGGCCTGCACTCTGGCATTTCCGCTCTCAGACTTTCCGTAAACATCAGATGACCTTTCCAAATACTTCAACCTACTCATTTTACTTCAACTGGCAAATACTCCTTTCAATCTAGCTTCCACTAGATTGTACGAGACGAGCAGAATTGTTCAAGCTGAGGCTTGGATACTCAAATCGCGGATACTCAACGACTGGAATAATAAACATGTGTTTTTAAATTATGACGTTCACACAATACGGTTGCAGGATCGTCTGAGCGACATCATTTGAAAACACATGTTTGTTATTCGAGTCGCTGAGTAGCCGAGATTTGAATATCCAAGTGTGAGTAGAGCCTGAGACCCAGCAGTGATACCAATTGTACGGTATTAACTGTATTCAACTGTATGATTAGAATATTGTAGGCTATGTGCTTATTTCTAAGAGGGATTAATCCCTGCATTTCACGAAGGATAATAATACGCGTACCAAACTCTACCCTATAAGCCTATTCTATATTCAAGCGATGGTTCATCGATATTATTTTGCTCATTGATGCATTATCTGATGCTCAAATTCACAAATGACTTCACAATTTACTTTCAATTTTTTCACAAAAGACTCACAATTTATTTATAGAATAAAGAGGTAGCCATCAAAAATCAATAGACTGCATCTAGGAATTTCTTTGGAAATATTGATGGGTCAAATTCTGTTGTTTGTTGATAGTTGATGGACCGAATCGGTACATAAAAAAGTCAACATTATGATGGTGTTATCGTTATCTCCTATGACTGTTACAGCTAAAAATGGTTGTGGTTGACTTTACATTCAAAGTAAATGCATGTGTATGTATCAAAATTATTCTGAGTAGGAGATCGAATACTGTAAGCGTGTAAGGCAAACAATAAATTGACAAAACTGTCATGAAACCACCAACGATGGATAGCTCCTATTTCTTTTCAAGTGGTGGAGTAAAGCAAGAATCCAATTACACCACCACATCGTTCTTTACAAACGTGTCAAACTGTCAGATTTAAGCTAGTAAGAGTTTCAATAAAAGTTGTCAAGATTTATAGATGTCAAGTTGGCTTCGAACCACCGGTTAAAGATTTTGCTTAATCAATTTATTACTTTTTATTTGAAAATGTATTGTATTGGTTTATATAAGAGATTGATGTGTTGAGCAGTTCTGAAATCTTGTACTTGTCCTAAATCATTGATGCCAATTTTACAACAATACAAATTTATAAATAAATTGCAATTTCTTTGTAAATTGTAATAATAGAGAGATGAATTCCTAGAATCTTGTGGAAATTATTGAGTTTTTGACTGTTCTTTAGGTTTTTCTTTCAAGAACTTTAACGTTACTCATGATTGAAAATACAATTAATGAACTGGAAAATACTCGTTTAAACTGGTTTCTTAGTATTCAATTTTTCTCATTTATACATCCATTACATCAATAAAAGATAAATAATTTTATCCATGATCAATTTTAAGTAAATAAGTAAATTATATTTCGTTTTATGTACGGAACATAAAATTAAATTGTTGGTTTTGTTATGTACTGGCAACGTTCAAGTAACCATTGAAAATGTAACATGGGAAAGAATCACCAATGTAACCAATGTAAGCACTCCAGCCCTGTTTTAAAAAGTCTATTAACATTTAATTTTTTGAACCTGAAAGAGATAAATCTTTACAAATAAACTCAGCAAAATACAATATTAATGATCACATCATTGTTATTGCTCTATGGTGAATTCACCATAGAACAACTCTACATCTCAACTATAAGTAGTATTTGATTTACTAAAGATGCACTAAAAGATAAAGATGCACTATTGGATTTATGGAAGAATACATAAATGCAGTGGGAGAAAAGAATGAATCAATCAAACGGGAAAATATGAAAAGAGATATAAAATAGATGAAATACTAAGAAACACTTAAAGATGAACAAAGTAATAGTGTAGTGATTTCACAGTACTGATTGCAGATTCTGTAAATACGGAAGCAAAGAAAATAATGAGAATCACGAGAAGATTAGGATTAAAACCACGGAATAGCGGACCATTCACGATCAAGATTAGATAGTCGAACTTTTAACAGATTATAACTCCCATAAGATAACAGATTTCCCTATATTATCAAACTTTCAACAGTATAATTTTTGAATACATTGAGGAAAAGGAATTCGAGTTTTGTTGGAAGCTCTGTATCAAAATTCAAGATTGGAAAAGCTCTTGATAGTCTATTCGAAATGAACTTGGTTTTAACTCGATACTTTGAAACATTGTAGTGTGATTTCAATTCAAGAAATAAATTGTGAAATATTCTATTCATGCTGTTTTTCAATCAATACCACATTCAATTAATTCAATAACACCACAGCTTTTTCAAGAGGAACTTGGATGACGAAAGTTCAAGTTAACAAACAAGTCTGAATGATTTCACACACAGCCAAAACAGAGAAAGATTTCTTTCTTCATGGGTGAGTTCACTACATAAGACACTCGCCCTTTTCAAGTCAGTGTTGTTTTTCTGAATCCAGATCGAACTGGGTGGCAAATGAAATGGAACAGAAGCTAGCTGGACTAGAGGAGTTCTCAACGCAGAAGGCCGGATTGACTTAAGAAAGAAAAAACATTGCCCCACTCTATATATCTGTATATATAGAGACAGATTCTACTGTGAACGTAGCCTTGTATAACTATATATTTGAAATAAATCTATATAAAGATCAGAGTGGACCCCAAAGACTACTAGGGGTGGATAGGAGCACCTAAATTGGATTTCTGGTTTTATGGGGATACATTTGGTATATGACGAGGCGCATGGGGCGTATGGATATACGCTAGGAAAATAGAAGTCAATCTTTCTCCAGCTTCGTTATTCTTCTCTCATCTGATTCTCATCTTTTTGTTCATTGTTCTTTTTTCTTAATGATTGTTGTATTTGCCAAGTTCTACTCTCTAGAAGCAGAGAAAATCCATTCAACTAGATCTGGTTAGTATATGCTAGAAGTGTAATTATGAGAATGAATATAAGTTTGAGCTCAAGAATGTAATCGCATGATTTCTATGGCCTCTATGGCCATTCTCTATGGCCAGAGTTTTGAAAAATGAAGAGTTATTAATTTTCATCTGTTTATCTTATCAAAAATAAATAAATAACTGAAAACTCTCATCTATATTAATATAAGAGAGTTGGTGTCTGTACGCTCGCTTATAACTCGAGAACGGCTGAACCGATTTAGATGATTTTGGATTAGTTTGAATTGTTACAGCACTGGTTAACATAATATGTATTAAAATATAAGAAAATCCCTTTATAATTAATAAATAATTAGCAAATTAATGACCTAACCTATCAAACATGACATCCATTCTGATCCAGTCCAAACAATAAAAATTAACTTGTTCTATTTGTGGAATTATTTGGTGAAAATAATTATTACTTCCTCTTATTTTCTTAGAGCGCATTCTTTCTCTTTGGTTTCATTGAGTGAAAAAGTGATCCTATTTTTCTTGACGCGTGGCTGAGATATATCAGAGGTTATTTGGCATATTTGATCTCATGCAGATAGGATGGGTTTCAAAGATTCTTGCTCATTATAATTCTACTTCTCGTATTTCAACATGGAATTCCCACGACTTTACATGTGATATGCTCCATCAGAAAATAACGAGCTCGCGTCTCCATATCTTGCGTCAGTACTTTGAACTTGCGAGAATACTTTCTCGGGAGCTCGGATTTTATATTTCTTCAGCCATTTCAATCGGGAGATTCAATGTCAATTTCGTGCAATGACATTTCGCTTACAGAAGGTTTAGTATTAACGGTTGACATTTAACTTTATCTTCCATGATTTTGATGCTTGTGCTTCTCTTGCAAGAGCAACATTTTCTATTATTATCTACTCAGAATCTTAGAACTACTATCATCATGAACTCCAAATTTCTAGACGGAGGGTCAGTTGACAATGATGAAGATGTTCACCTTCATTCAACAGAAGTCTTTTGATTCGTAGCCAATTAATCATTGCTACCCAATACTGTGAACAAGAAATCTCATCTCAAATAAATTATTGTAATCATCATCATTTTCTAATTCCATAACCCACAGTGAGTCAATATTGTTTCATCTGTTTATTCTATTCATCAGCTACACAATGATGAATCTCCGAGACCAAAGCAGGAGAGTATCCCACGCTACGCGGTGTGCTATTATTGGTAGAAGGAGCCTATCAAACGATAGATTCACTTTAATATAGCTTGTTATTCGCTTGACTTGATGATTATGAACAGTGTTATTAATCAATCAATTATCCATGTTATTGACAAACAATAATACATGGTGTTCTGTCACTGGCGTAGCAATTGGCACAGATTAAGGCCTGTTATTGGCTTGTCTCAATCAACACCTTGAACTCCAAGTATCAAGTAACTCATATCCCCACAATAATCTGAGCTTTGTCAACATTACATTCTTCATTATTTAAGGACAAATCTCCCCCACACATGGAAAAATGCGGGTTCCATGCTTATCATATTCATCATAACATTAATACTGTATGATTAAGCACGTACTTTGTACTTTGTACTGATATCTGATGACAATATTGTTAAGTCCTCACATTTGCATTACTCCTCACCTATCTGCCTCTCAACGTTTCAACTATTCTTCAACTCTCTCTAAAGTCAGGTCCAAACGCTCCGATAAATTGAATCAATTTATTGAATCATCCTGATTGAGTCAATTGGTGAATGAATCAATCTGGTTTATTCAATGAATTGATCCATTCATTGGAGCGTTTGGACCTAGCTTTGGTTCAACTGGATGGTTTATTGATGATTTTACTTTATAGTAATAATTATTAATTTATAGTTCCGTAGTATGCAGTGTTTTAATTGCAATTCAATTGACTGAAGTGATTTCGTGATTGTGAAGAATATTGATAATTACTTGGTTTTTATAGTTTTCATGAAAAAGTTTTCATGAGAAACATTCACTTGCATTGATTCCATTCCTGTTTTCCTACAAAAGAAGTATTTGTATCTTTATAGAATAAAGATAACGATATTTGATCTCTTTATAAAATGAAGAATAAAACTGTATGTTAAGCTCATTATGAATGAGAATTTAATAGCTTCCAATGTAGAGTTGCGTATTCTGGTGGTATAATGAATAATGTGAATTTTCTCGAGCGAGACAAAATGAGGACCAGAATAACAACGAATCCCCAGAACTTGATAAGACGCCGAGTTTAATTAGAATTCTGGATAAGAAATTCAGACAACTTCTCAGCTGTACAGTATGCATCAGTATGCTAATCAACCGGACTGAAATAAGTTTTCAGCCAAAAGTGTCTGTGTTTAAAACTTTCAGTTCTTGATTGACAAAAGATCCGTTTTAACAATGCCGTCGAAATTGGAAGAAAAGTGGAGAGAGAGTGGATAATTAAAGTAAAGGGAGAAACTGGTGCTGCTGTATTACGCTGTATTTACGATGTATTCTCTTATTCTCTTTCTCATCTCTTAACCTCATTTTATCACTCTTCCTCTCTTTCTTCATCTCTCACCCTCACTCTATCTCTTAAATTCTCTTCATTCTTTCTCTCTCTTAGCCGAGCTTGGACACTTTCACCATGTTATTTGTTGCATTGTTGAAAGAAGAAACAACAGAGAGCTTTTTCTTTTTTCAAAAAGCTCTGCAAGGTGGAAACGGAACTCAGATAAAAGTTGAGTAAATTGAAACAAGACTAAGCGGTGTGATAAGAAATTATAATAGGCTTAATCAGATTTGTATCCCTGGAAAAAGATTCTGCAGGAGAATATTTCAGATATTTTATAAACAAAGCTGTTTATTACAGATATAAAATAATTCTTCTATCTCCTTTCAAAAATGTACATTGGAAACATGAAAATTAAAATCAAGCTGAATGAAACCAATTGATTCATGCGGTAATAAAGTGATGAAATACTCGATCGAATACCTTCATTCTTAACATATTCAGCCCGACAGAGAAGCAAAATATCTGCAAGCCTAAATTTTCTTCAATTTTTCTAGCTCTATCAAAAATTCTATTCAATTCTGTATTATTGATCAAAATGATAGAACTATAACTTGAAATGTAATACCTCGAATTGTTCGTTTTTCTTAGCTCAGGCAATAAAAGGATAATCAATAATAAGAATATACCTAGACTATGATATACGTAAGTAATCAATTCATTTCAACTTTTCTACTGATTTATATAATTCCACAGCGTGTTAAGTAGGTATAAGAATAATTCCTTATGAGGAATAATGATGGATACCTTGCTATGTCTAATTGTCTTACCTTCTAATTCCTCTATCAATTTTGTTTTTCAGATGCAGAGGTTACTTTTGAATTGGAAATCATGTTCTGTTACGTGATTTATCTGAACAGTCTTCCATAAAACGTAAGTATTTCACATTCGATTTCCCAATGCAGCCTAACTACGGATTTTAATTCTGATACCGATTACTTAATCAGCGTCACTATATTTGCTATGAAAATGGCTGCCATCGACCATAGATACAAGAGCACAGTGAATATTGACCTTCAATGTCAATTGTCAATGTAAATGTCAATTGGGGAATATAATCTATCAACTAGAAAAAAGACGCCATCAACTCTAATATGTACAACAACACAGTGATAACTGTAGAATAATATAAAGTTTCTACTGATAACACAAATATACTCTATCAACTATCAACATGGTGCGAAGACTCCATCAAATTTATATCAGTCAAGTGAATAGGTAAAGAAAAGTACTTTTCTATTTTTATATCATCCAATGTTCCAAACTGATAAGAAAACGCTTGTTTACAAACAAGTTCCTATCGAGAAAACTGTTCAGAAACGTTACTTGCGCGACAAGCGAGTTGACACCAGTTTTAAGGAGTATTCTGTTAGATTGAGGTCATCTGATTTTCACGAACGAACCAGACAGTACAGCTTCTGTGCGCTCCGGGGTGCCGAGAAAATGTGTCAGCAAACTGCAACTCATTTATATGGGGCTGCTCCCTTCGCTGAGCTAAATTCTCTCTTATCAGGCGCTCATCAAGTCTTTGTCGGCTCGTAGGCGAAACGCCTTCTATCCAAACAATACTGCACCGATCTAGTTGAAGCTACTTAATTAATTGATGCGAAATTAAACTCAAACTCTGGAGCTTATTGGGATAATGGTTGCGGGCGTAAACTTATGGCTCGCGAGTGGTGTGATTAATAGAGAATGGTTTTTCAAAGTCTGTGAATGTTTTGGGATAGATTGAATCAACTTAAATCCATTAAGTGGTTCTGAGAGGCTTGGGGCTCCATTAATTATATTGCGATTAGCCTAATCTTATCTTAGTCACTGTAATGATATTGAGTAGCACAAGATAAATGAAAGATAGATAAATGACTTTATTTTTCACTTTTACAATACAAATTGTAATAATATTGAATAACCCAATGTAAATGATAGATAGATAAATTACTTTTTTAACATTTACAATACAAAAGTGCTGTCGATTCAGATTCAGTGTCCAGGTGTGACTGTAATAGTAGTTTATGCAATGGTTGTATTATGAGAGCCTTTAAACCACGAGTGAGATACCTAGGTTAGAATACGAGCAATACGCAACGCTTATTATCTTAATATGTTTTCCATTACAACTGAACTCGTACAGGCTAAAAATAGATATCGCTATCGCCTCTGTGGAGCACAACATTTTATCTATCACCAACAAAAAACAATAATTTGATCAGTCAAAAGATTATTATGAGTAAAAATTAACTGTGGTATTTATCATTCCTTCTTGAAAATTTCCAAGTGACTTACAAATTTAATGCATAGTATAAAAAATACTATGAAATTGACCAGCAATGATTACAGTCCAAAGAGATGCGGTGGAATAATAGGGTGCAGTACTGAAATAAATATCTGTTGACTTGGAACACATTTATTGAAACGATCTTGATTAATAACACAATTTATCTTGCTCCGATGGTCCTAATGCTTTGCCATAGGAAAATACAGACAGTTTCTTGCTACATGAAAATGTAGTTTAGTATATACGTGATTCATGATTAAATTTAATATCTTGTGTTATAAGGCTCACATCCACCATTTATCACTTCGTTTTCATTCAGACGACATCCAGTTTCGACCGGTGTATAAGCAATAATTTCTTATTACTTTGGTGTACTCACAAAATATTGCCTGTTCCGTATTGCTCATTAGCAACTTCTTATTGCTCTGGTGTATTCCCAATGCCTTACGATGGAATACGGAGGTTCTCGAGCTCAACTCCGCATTCTTCAGGCCTTCTTCGCTTCCTTCCTCCTCCATCGCTCCTTTTCATCTACCCCAACAAAACAATCTCTTTCTCCTTATTCTTATTATTCTTCCTCTTCTTTTTCTTCCTCTCCTTCTTCTATCTTCTCCTCGACTATTGAACTCATCTTCTTCCCCAATCCTACTCACTTCGTCCTCCTTCAATCTCCTTCCTTCTTCTCCTTCTCCTTCTTCTTCTTCCTTCTTCCCAGCTCTTATCTCCTTTTTTCCTCCTTCTTCTCCAATATCCTCCTTTTTCTTCTTCTCCTTCTTCATCTCCTTCTCCTTCTTCTTCTTCTCCTTCTTCTTCTTCTTGTTCTTCTTCTCCTCCTCCTCTTCTTCTTCTTCTTACTTTTCTTCCTTTTCTCCTTCTCTTCTTCCCTCCTGTATCTCCTCCTCCTCCTCCTCCTCTCCTCCCAATAGCCTTTTTTCTTCTCCTCCTCTTATTCTCCTCCTTTATCCTCCTTCTTCATCTCCTTCTCCTCTTCTCCTTCTCCTCCTCCTTCTACTCCTTCCTCCTCCTCCCTCCTTTTCCTCCTCTCTTCCTCCTCCTCCTCCTCCTCCTCCTGCTTCTGTATCTCCTTCTTCTTCCTCTTCTCCTCTTCTTCTCCTTCTTTCTCTTCTCCTCATTCTTCTCCTTCCCCTGGGTCTTCTCCTGGGTCAGGTCCATCTGTGGTTCACTCCGTGAGCAGCACAGCCGTTCTCTTGATCCGCTTCAGCCCATCCCGTCATTGTTTCTCGATGATGGAAGTGTATCTGTCCACCAGCCTTCAAAAATGATCAATAGTCCGACAGCCGGTGATTGCCTATACCGTTGCTGCTGCTGCTGCATTAAAGCTCATAAAATCCTGTCGATTCTAGAAACGTCGATACTCACCCACTCCTTCTGTACTAATGTGACAATGGAATTTTCCCACTTCCATTCCAGGATATCGCAATGTCCAGGATGAATCTTGTTATTGTTCAATACTCAAAGTTTATTTTCAACTAACTTATTTATTTAATAAAATCAATAAATAAAAGTATCACTTATTTATTTTTTGTATGAAATTTATTAAATCAAACATCGGTTCCGATGAACTATGTGAACATTGGCTAAACCATCTGATTGTGTCAATACAATACCCTCGTTTAGCCTAATTATTCTATTGTACAGATAAACATATTCTCGTTTCATTTGACTCGCCATTTCCAGAAAATACAAATAATCTATACTTATAAAATGCTAATATCAATTAACCTACCTATGTGCTTATTAATCTACCTATGTGCACTCACTCACCCACTCACTAACACATTCACTCACTCACTTACAGAAACGTTCACTCATTCAATCACTCACTCACTAACTCACTCACTCATCTTCTCACTCACTTACTGATCACGATATCTGTAAGACTCTTGCATGGATTGCAATGCAACTTGGAATATAGCTTCTCTTCAACCACTCCTGATTGGTTACGCCAAGTGGCATAAAATTGAAAACCTCGTTATAAAAAATACACATATTTTACAAGAGTTCTTCTTACTTTCTTGTTTCTTCATATATTTTGACATATTCTATTAACGTTTCTCTCCGGTGTCCTAATGAATTCATTCAAAATTGCTCAATTCACTCATATGTGCAGCCTTAAGGTATCTATGAATCAACTTATGCATTCTACATTTATACATATCTCACTCACACATTCACTCACTTACTCACACATTCACTCACTCACTCACTTACACACACATTCACTCACTCAATCGTTCACTATATCAATCACAATCAATCCCAATCACTCACAGGTATCAATAATTTCATAAGAGTTTCTTCTTACTTTCTTCATATATTTTCATCAATGTTTTTCCTCGGTCTTCTAATAGATTTATTCACAATTCCAATATGTGTAGGCCTAAAGGTATGAGTCAACTAACGTACAATCAGCTCGCAATTTGAGTTGTGTGAAAGATTGTGTAACTTTGTTGTTGAAAAGCAAACCAGCAGTAGGGAAGCGGGCTTTGCCATTTCCACCCATCTTACATAAAAAGCAGACAACATCTCTTTGTTTAGTGGAGCGTAGCCCTTCCAATCAAGGCACTGTTGTTTCAGGGATGAAAGAAAAGATTCGATGCACTCCTTTTCGGGATCAAAATCCAATCAGTTGCCTTTCAACCCACGAAAATCAGAGAGAGATTGTATAGTCACACGCTTCACAAACTCCAACACAACTTACATTAGGCTCAACACTTTGTATCAAATGTTATCAATGCCTGCTTGATTGAAGCTTATCGAGAAATCAAGCAAAAAATGTTGATTGAATCTAAACATAAAGCACAAAAGACCAATAAACCACGGAAAAATTAAAGTCCGATCCATTCATTGGTTCCGTTCACAAAGATCACATCTTATTACGACGGTCAAATTCAATTGGATTTTCGTGAACTGGCCGAAAATTTATTTATTGATTGATTTTCATATCACAGATAAAAGTAATAGAACATCTTCTCCTTTTAAAAGAATAAGGAGAAATTGAATGGCAGATCATAATGCCATTTGATGGAAGCAAATAATTTTCTGTGTAGTAGTGAAGGTGATGTGGTAGTTATCCATACTGAATAAGATGACTGCTATGACGTTTGTAGAAACCGCCCATTGTGGGAGGAGCTTATATCTAGGCCAATGGCAGGCGTTCACCTTGATAGGCTGTTCAACTCCCAATCACAGCGCTTGGTCACGAGTATAAATTCTGCTGCACTGTACAGTAATTCTGTTCTTCTGTACACTGTGCTGTAGTTCTAGTTAACCAGAGATTGATAATGGTGTAACAACCGAAACTGCAGTATCTCGTTGTTTTATTGAATATGCGGTTTTGACAACGTCAAGACAACATCAAGATTAGTCTTCTTATTCAGAAGCAAATAATGTTGTCTTCTTCTTATCGAAATAAATAGAACATAAATGTTGAATATAAAATACATGTTGATAGGTGATCATTAGTTTTTACAAATTCAGAAATTCACATTCAACAAGAGTCAAGTGCATAATGTGAAAAATGTGCAATCAGGCGAGGTGGAACCTACCCGTAAGGGTCTCCCCACCGATAAAAAGCCATACGATAAAAAAAATTAATGAATAATTCATTCCTCCTCACCTGACATTTTTAATAACAACAGATTCCGTAATTTTATTACATTTTCATATCACATCAGTTACGGAATTTCCTGTTGATAGAAGTCACATAGTGTTGCGTGTGAAATGTTCACTTTATAATTATTATAATGTTCTCTGGCACATGCGAATATCCAGTAACAATGCATATGCCAAGACCACACCCAAAATTATAATCATTCTCTGCGTGCATCAATTGAACAAGCCACACCCTTTACATGCGTCTGCTTTTTTCCAGTTACATTGTTTCCACTAGTTATGAACAGAGTCAGAGCTGGAGAAATGAGCAATGGCTGAAACAGAATTTTCAAAATTAAGCTTATTCTTAAAAGTTATTAGAAATCTCTGATGTTGTTCGTTTTATGAAGCATCTAGAGATTTGGATTCTTGAAGTGGATAATTTTGTGATTATGCCGGTATCTCATCGCTCCGATTAAATAAAAGATTTGCGCCTTCGTTGTAAGGGTGACCGCTTGTGGCCTGCTATGCTGAAAACAACTTATGACAATCGAAATTGCATACTTTCTGGTGGTTCGGAAGTCTCCTAAAACTATAAGTCCATTCATCTCTCATCATCATTATTTCCATTACGCATTGTCAAGAGCTTATTTGTGGGCATAAGCCTTATCGAATAAATAAAAATACAGCAACTTCATCATTGTATATAAAAGTGATTCCGAAATGATTGACTTGATCAGGAAGAATAGGGTAAAACAGAAGTTCTTCTTCTATACTCTTTTAAATTTATTCATTGAATTACATCACACATAACAACTTGACAAATACGTGTATTCTGAAGTGCCAACTATCATAGATAATTCAGTGTGAGAAGTGAGCTCTCTTTTTCAGTTCCACTAGATGATTGGATCAACAGAAGATAATCCAGCTCTCTATTAGTGAAAGAAGATTCTATTTAAATGATACCTTTAAACCTCCCTGCCGCCTACCCCAATAAAGCATACAACGAATACGTACAAAGTTAATCACTCATCGCATCGCGAAAGCCACCATGGATTATTAGTTGGCCAGACCATCAATGCTAATTGACACAAACTGCAGTCTAGGTTTAATAAAAGATCACGCAACGAGAGTGAACCTTATCAGCCAGCAGCTAACTCTAGCAATGATCGTCAGGCAGCAAATGATAAACGTTGTATGTGGCTAGCATGCTATAGTAGGTATATCTACTCTGTAGGTAGATAGATATACCTACTCTGTGCTATGAGCTAGCAGCGAGTCCCAACGCAAACATTTGAGTTATTATGGGGGGCGTCGGGAATAGTAAGCCACCTCTAGTCTTGCGGTGATGGATTGCTGAAAATACCTCCGATGATAAATCTGACTCCCTCCCACCGCTGGACTCTTGAATAATAATTGTACAACGTTCATTGTGTATAATCCAATGTGATTGCGGTTGGCCTCTGGCTTAGAGACCACTTCATTAAATCAACCTAAAATGGTATTCCGCGGATTGTTGCCCTGTGTGTAATATGACAGGTCCTCTAAACGTTTGACTCGAGTACAAATTTCATGGGACCATTCAAGAAATGTAATCCATTCTAATCCAAGGTTAAGGGATTTATGGGGTTACAAGGTAGGGTATTTACCCTACAAGGTAAGGGATTTGTTGAGGTAGAGTGGTTCGTTTGATTATTTTCAAAAATCTAAATAGACTCGACCAAGAGATCAAGTCATTCTCAAGATGGATAATCAATTGATTCGAATTTTTTTCTGTAAATTCTCATTACAGTATCAAAACAATCGAAAAACACCGTTCAAAATCGGTTCTCATCATATTGGTATCATTTCCAATAAAAACTTCATTTTCATTTTTAAAACTTATTCATTTTATATTTTAAAAACTTGAAATAGAGTTGATTAGAGATAAATTCACTGTCAAGATCCAGTTTCTGGCAACATTGTTTTCAAACCATAGTAATTATTTCAAACAGTGAAATGAAATGAAATGTTCTATTTGCCTTTTAACAATTCTTCTCCCTCTCTCTCTCAATTCAAACAATAATTCACAATACAAAGATCAAGAGAAAAAATCAATGATAAACAAGTTTAAATTCGCATACCTAAATTTAAATTGAATTTGAATGATAGGCTACCTCACAAACCTCCATGAGCTGAAAAAGTATGTTTCTTATGAAATTACGAGTACTTTCAAGCATTATATAATTTTGATACACATAGACACAGAAAATGGGAAGTTATTACCTTTAATATTATCTGTGACAAAGGCCATAAGTTTGGTTTACCTCTACATTAGCTTCCATACTCAAGCTTGATAGGACTTTCAAATGAATTAAGAGTAATGAATTGAAGAAATTGAAGTAATTCCTTTGAAGAGTAATGAATTGCAAAAAATTTATTCATTCATTTATTCATTCAGCAATGTACAATTGACACTTAATGGATGGTTCAACATCTGTTAAAAATCTGTTAAATGACAATAATGTTGAATTTCTATCAATCACGTGAAGTGGTGTTTGTGGAAAAATTCAATTCAATTAAAATTGCTTCAAGTTTTCAATTGATAAAGTGTTAATTCACTTCGGTGGATTAAGTGATGCGAAGAGCAGAACAGCCAACTGATTGCAGCTGCAGACTGCTAGTAGGCTACGCTGATGAAAATCCAATCGATTTGGGCTATTCTGCATCAGCGCGGCGCGGCGGCTCCGCTGCAATGAATAACTTATCACTCACTCTCGACGCCAGCAGGAAATGAACATTACCGGTACAAAACGAAAGTACCGGTAATTCTTTGCACATGCACTCACTCCCTCTCTCTCCCCCTCATACATACACATATACTCACTCCTCTATCCCTCTCTCTCACTGATTGAGGGTTAAGTGTAAGAGAGGGCCGACTGCGCCCTAACTTCGCTCTCCCAGATTAAAAATAAAGGCAGTCATTCAATTCAATTAAAGTGAATAATCTAATCCAAGGTCACACCCTCTCTTTCTTTTTCCCTCTCAATCCCTCTAACTCTTTTTCAATGAAATCAATCGATCAATCTTTTTCTTCTTTTTACTCTGAAGTTGTTTTCTTTTTATTTTTCCTTCTGATTTTATTTGAATTTTAGCTTTTTTACTTTCATTCATTTTTTCGTTTAGTTTCGTCTCTTCTTATTTTAATTAATTTCAGTTTTGTGAAATTCATTTTTATTTCTAGGTTGAATTTTATTATTGTATTGTTATTAAATCTATTGTGTGTCAATAAGGCTCTTCATGGAGTATTCTGTGAGCTTTTGTATGTCAATAAATGAATAAATAAATAACTCTCTCTATCTTCCTCTAAGAAATAGTTTGTAAACTTTGTAAAAAGTTATGAATCCCCCCTTGGGCAATTAATCACTTGATCTATCTCTCACTCTTTATTGATATCAATACTTTACTGCTATCACTTCAGTCCATATGAGATTGACACTGACTTTTTTTTGAACTTTGAAGAGCTGTATTCCACAAACTGTTGTTTCTACAATAACGATCTAGGTCTTGAATTTTAGGTAATTCAATTCAGTTTAAAAGTTATAAAGACAGTTTATAATGAAAAAGTGAAGATTCAGGGTTGAAGTTTGCCAAATGTAAAAAGTATAAAATATCACCATTTTTCACGGTTTTTGGAATACTTTGATCCGATGGTTGCAGACTTTTCTTATATTTAATATCCCAGTACTATCATACTTCCTATAGGAAATATACCCGGCGATGACCAAATAAGTATACCACGCTTCGCCATTAATCATATTCAACGTGAACATGAACCCGCTACCACATTCCATTCAAGTTGAAGTGTAGGCTAATATTTTAATGGGTTATGCAGTCTCACAGTCAAATAATATATAGACTCATATAGGTCCACAATGGCTTCAGAACCTATTTGTGAAGAAGCAATTTGTTTTAGCGATGACAATATATATACCTTATATAGTACGATGATAATTGCAATGACAATATATTTTCCAGTGATTTATTATGATGTACCAATCAAAACTAATTCCTTTTGGTCTTAATAAATGAGGCTGTGACAACTTATAGTACAGTATTTTCATTCGCTTTGGACATCTATTACAAAATCGCTGGAAAAACAATCAGTTTGAACAATTATTACAAATATCGCTAATATAATTATTTTTTGTTTCTCATATTGTAATCTTTTTAGATGAACAATAAAAAATATATTCATCAGTACAGTTATTAGAGTTTGAGTTCAATTTATTAGTATGATACCCACATCGTCGTTTTCATAATACGCTGCTTTCAACAGGAGGCCCCACAGTAGCCGCTTACTGATAACTGATAAGGATTGCTAGTCACGTCTGCTACGCCATAACAGTTTATTACTGCTAGCATCTAACTCGTGCCACAAATAAACTTTTCCATGAGAAATTCACAGTAAAACTTTAACCATGTTTGAACTTCTTGTGCATACAAATAAGCTCGAGTACAATGCTATATCACTCTTTAAAACTGTTGATAAGCTAAGGTATGTTTTCGAATTGAAAATGAAACTGATGGGTATACAGGGTGTCCCACAAAGGTTGTATCAGCCGTTAAAAATAGATACTACATGATATTTCCAACAAAAAATGTCCAGTAAACTTTTTTCCTATCGACCTTCGTTTTCGAGATATATCGATTTTTTGATATTTTGAAAATATGCTAATTTACTGCCATTAATACTGCCAAGTCAATACGGCATTGCAGAAAAGTTCACAGAAAGAAGAAACATTTTCTCACTTTTTATTCTGAGAAGAGAAATTTATCTGTGATTTGATCACCTCTATAATTTTTTAACTACCTCATAAATTCGAATTTTCAGTGAACTAGGAAGAGTGAGAAAATTCAATTATATCAATTGTAACTGTTTATATTCAATATATTGGATTTCTCTACACATGACAATTTTTGGCGATCGAATATGACCTATTAGCTTGTCTTTCAAAAACAGTAATATTCATCTACAATTTAAACATTATAATGTACTTATTTAATAGGCCTATATCGAATATGAAGAGAGTTACAACTTCCTGTATAGTAAGAAAGGTGATGTTGTGGAAGTTATCCATACTGCATAGTATGGATGGCCCATTGTGGTGACCGAGCCATCTAGCCTAGATGGCAGTCGGTCAGCTTTACATGAGCCATTCATCTACCAATCACAACGCTCCGTCACGAGTATAAATTCTGCTACAGCCACACTGAACTTTAGTTTTAGTTTACCAGAGATTGATGATGGTGTAATAACCGAAACTGCAGTATCTCGTTGTTTTATTAAATATGTGGTTTTGACAACATCAAGTCTTCTTATTCAGTGGAGTTACAACTCATTGAATTGAATTTTCTCACTAAGATGTTTTGCAGACTTAAGTTGTGAACCGTGTCTTATGGAAGTCATATTCTATTGTTTTGAAATTAGTATTGATATATAAAAAGGGGGTGAAAGGATGGACAAGAGAGAGAGAGAGAGAATTTAGAGAAGATCATGAATAAACAAAAACAAACAAACAAAAAAGCATCTTCCTGTCATTCACGTAGTGATTAATTATTGTTCATGAACTGGATTGGATCTATTCGACCGAGCTGTTTGCTTTTGGAAAATAAATGCAGAACGTTCACAAGTTCGCAATGATGGAAAGGGATGAATCCCAGTTAGATTGGGATGAAATCGTTTTTTTCCTTTCATCATTAGTGACAATTTATATCCATAGTGTCAACGATCTCTCTTCATCCAAGCAGTAATCAGAAATGTTGATAAGACTGAAAGAGAACGGAAGAATTTGCATGACTGAATCCGCTAAGAGTGATGAAAAATGTCAACGGTAGGCTCTTATTTGAATCGATATAATGCTTCCTTATAAGGATATCTATTCACACAGTAATTGAAATGCGTTTTGATGTATTTATTTCAAATTACTAATAGAAAAATCTGAAGGAAGCAATCACTATAACCTACAATGACTTATTTTTATTATTCCTCTGTATTAGACTATTATTCATTCTCTGGTAGTTCACTTTATTACGTGATTTTGCAGTGGTTAGATTCAATTGGATTTTCCTGCAACTAGCCTGATGAGTTTTCAATTTTTTTAAAATTATTTCTGTTTGGAAGAAATTGCTTTGTTTTCTTGACAATATTATATTCACTCATTGTCACTGTCACCAAGAAGTAGTTATATCAGTACTATTAGGCTACACTTGTGAATCTTGTACACTGAATAAACATCATTGTACTTTTACAATAAATATAGACCTAGAAAGAACAACTTTTTGTTTACAGAGAACATTCATATTGAATAACAAGGTTTCACTTTTATAACAATATTTACTACGACAAAAAGCATATTAGAAGTCTTTTTTTTAAGAATTGTAATTGAATATCATGTTATCATCATATATCTGTGCTATATCATCGTTTTTAACAACATGATAGAAGTGATTCAATAAAAGCAGTTCGTGATGGAAACCAAAATTGAAGAATTTTAATAAAAATGATTAATTTTGATCCATTATGAACTGCGATGTTTACACTAATGTTTTCACTTCACTTCCGACATGCAGTCATGTTATTTGAATGTATGAAACGAAATTTTTGACAATCGGTTTATTGAAACTCGAAAGCGCTTCAGTCAGTAAGTAGACAAATTTCGTTTCTTACATTAAAATAACATGACTGCATGTCGGAAGTGAAGTGAAAGCATTAGTGATTTTAATAAGGTTTCAACTGCAATATGTTTGTAGCTGCCCCAGTGAGCTTGGTACTTTAACTTATTATCCTTTACTGTTATTTGTATCTCACTTTGCCAAACTCAGCTCTTGTTCTTGTACTTCACCTTTACTCTGCCCTACTTCATTCTACTTCACTAAACTTGTACCTTGCTAAACTTTGTTCTGTATCAATAAATTTGAATGAGGTGAATAAAAATTGACGAAAAATGTTTTCAACAGTGTATTATTGTTATCAGATATCCGGAGCCGCCGAAGATGGGGTTCAACTCGACTGATTACAGCGCTGGCGTTGGCACGGAGACGATAATATCTCCAGTAACGCTAAGCTCTGATTGGAGCAGAGTAGCACGGCTGCTATTGGTCGTTGGCTTAGCGGTCATAGGCAGTGTTGGCAATGTCTATATGGTCAGTGCGGTTATGATCGAGGAACATCTCAAAAAGAAAGGTAACTATCCATATTAACGTGTATTCAATCTATACGTGTGCTCAATCAAAGACAATATTCTACAAGTTAGATTAAATTGTAGTCTATTGACAATTTAATCCAACAAGTTAGATTATTCTTAATGAGGCATTTTTATTCTACAAGTTAGGCTAGGCGTACACCGGTTAGTCAAGACAAGACAAGATGAGATCAGTCACGTTTAGTCACAGTAATTCACTTAGTTGCTTATGAAGCAGTACATACCGATGCAATGACTAATCGGTTGCTTCATAAGCAACTATGTGAAGTACTGTTACTAAACGTGACTAATCTCGTCTTGTCTTGTATTGACTAACCGGTGTACGCCTAGCCTTAGATTGAATTATATTGACAATTTAATCTAACTTGTAGAATTGTCTTTGACTCAATCTAAACGTATACTAACTACAATATTTAACGTTGGCTTACCTAACGGAATCTAATTTTCGACTACGTTATCCATTGAAATTCGGTAGGGAACCAGTTTTGGGCTGAGCTTGTTGTTTCTCTCCCAAACCCCAAACCATAACATATTGTTTGTATCTGTTTTTAATGAATGAATTGAATTGAATATTAATATATTGACATAAAAATATATGAATTCATTAATACATACATAAATACATGCAAAATATAGGCATGAAAATCTAAAGTACGGTACTGAATAAAACAGTTGTGGCAAATGTCTCGT
Organism: Laodelphax striatellus; assembly: GCA_017141395.1. Classification (NCBI taxonomy): domain Eukaryota; kingdom Metazoa; phylum Arthropoda; class Insecta; order Hemiptera; family Delphacidae; genus Laodelphax; species Laodelphax striatellus. The sequence continues at coordinate 26,034,787 of CM029535.1, read as the reverse complement.
TATATGATATGAATAGTCTCAGAGAGGCCAGAGGCAGATGTCTCGAGTCTTTTCGTGACAGGATTTATAAAAAAGTAACATATCAGAAATTTTATCCAGGGAAATTAATGTAGTGGAGAGGAGTATTATTTATTAACAATAACATCTAGATTATGCTCATCTCTGTACTGCAAAAACGTACGCTCCTGACCCTTTTGATCAAATTTTTGGGAGTGAAATGTAGTAATTCAGGCTCATTAGATACCTTCATAACGTCCTCTCCAGTTTAAGAGCAACATTATTATTTCACAATAAAACGAAATTCAAAATAAATCATTGATAAAATTATTTGTCAATTATAAAATCAATATAATGGTATAGAATTATATGGTCTATATAATTATAAAATGGTGAGTTTTTACTCTAGAAATAATTTGATTCTCTCAAAACTGAGGAGAAACTGGAATATTTGTTTCTTCCAAATTGTCTTGAAAATTCAAGCATATACAGTATATACACTATACAGGAATAATGTTCTGTATTAGTAACTGTGCAGTGCAAGGACTTTTCAGACAGAGTAGATGAATATTGAGTTTTAAATTACTTCAAGAAAGTTTGTTATTTTGCCAAACTAATTTCCCTGTCAGAACTAGGGTATTCCTATTTGAAAGTTACATTTGATTGTGTTTGATATCATGACCAATATTATATTCCCATAATTTCAAGAAATTTCCAAATAGTGGTTTACTTCTGCTTTTAATGAGATTTGAAAAGTTTATAATCATATCAAGTTGCAACAACCCACCTTGTAAACTAACTCTTCTGACTAAGCTACAATATATTAATTCGGAAATAATACACCTGATTCAGGCTTGTTTGATACTCCCATATATAAGTTTCGCTTTGAATTTAGGATCAAAATCGAGATCTTGAAATGTAAGAGATGATCTTTAAAAGGGAATAATGATCTTTCATTGACTGACGAGCAGTCATTCGAATTTTACCAACAAATATATAAATACAATTTTTTGGCTTTTATGCCATCTTTGCTATATTTTTATGATTTTGTTTTCATCTTGATTGTAGCTCAACACTGATGTTGATGTAGAAAAAGTGGTTTAGGAAGGCCAGATTTTTTATTTTCGCCACCATCATACTTTTGCCAAATTTTGATATGAGATTGCAGGCAAAGATGAACCCATTCACTTATTATTCGAACTTATTTTGTGAGAAACTACATCAATAACAATAGATAGCTTTTCCACCATTAAAAATAGTCTTTTTACTTTTAATAATATTTTAAAAGATGGTCATATTATTTTTTATGGTCATTATTATTTTAGGTATATTTTATTATGGACATTTTAAGGTCATTATTATTTTAATGAGGTCACCTAACCACTTTTTCCAATCTTGTATTGTATTTATATGTTGTATTATTGTATTTTTTTTTTTGGAAATTGTGTGTAAATAAATGAAATGAATGAAAAGAAAAAAGCATAAAATGCTGAAAATTTACACTGGCAAAGGCAAATTGTAGGTTGTAGGTAAGAAGTGAATCACTCAACATATAATATGATTTTCATGTAATTTCAATGCAAATCTTATGGGAATTGGCAAAAGTATGGCTGGATTTGTCCGAGCTGACCAATAAAAAGTGTGACATCAAATGGCCACACTGTGATTATACAGTCTTTGTATTGTAAATCAAACAACGAGTCGTGATAGCAGACTGATGTTTAGATCCAATATTAATACGCATGCGTGCTGCCCAGCTGATTAAACAGCACACAATGTAACAAGATTGCCATGCTTTCCAATTGGATTACGCACCAAGCTGGCCAGGATTCTTCAAGGACGAAAAGCACTATAGTAAATACAGCCCTTGCCGATCTCCTGGTATGATCTCCTGGATTTGTGGGTTAAGTGAAAGAGGGGGCTTGTATGCCTCAACTTCGCCCACAGCACTTTTGTAATGTGAAAGTAAAAAATAAAGTCATTTATCTATCTATCATTGTCCAGTTATGCCAAGGAGGTTTTCTTTTGTGGTCAACAAAAAATATTTATGAAATGGAAATTTAAATTAAAAATGTTTCTCTAATTTCGCAACGTATGTTTGTTGCGCAGGTAACATTCTGCTAGTGAACACAGCCCTTGCGGATCTGCTGATCACAGGACTGGTGATGCCAGCCTCGGCAACGGTGATCCTGGCCGGCTTACACGACTCGCCACCAGTGTGCACGTTCCAGTGGTTCCTGGCCAGTCTATGTTGGCTAGTGACTGTGCTCACCATTCTAGCCACAGCTATCGAGAACTATGCGCGCATCTGCTTCAGCGCCGACAGCTACGCACCCGCGTTCACCTCCACGCGCATCACCATCGCCGTCCTCGCCATCTGGCTGCTCAGCGGATGCGCTGTCACCGCCCAGGTCACCTACAATCTCGGCCCCGACTACTGCACCAGAAAGTTCTCAGGCACGTTCTCCTATCAGGTGAGGACAAAATTCTAGAATATTATATCAGATTTACAAAAAAAGTACAAGAGTTGCCTGAAAAATAGAATTATTTTTGGTCTACCAAAGACAATTTAGACAATCATCATTAGGCTACTGTAAAAACTGGCATGTTCTTACAATAAATTCTGGCACGTTCTCCTATCAGGTAAGGACAAAATTCTAGAATATATCAGCTTAACAAAAAAAAAGTACAAGAGTTGCCTGAAAAATATAATTATTTTTTGTCTACCAAAGACAATCATCATTAGGCTACTGTAAAAACTGGCATGTTCTTACAATAAATTCTGGCACGTTCTCCTATCAGGTGAGGACAAAATTCTAGAATATATCAGCTTTACAAAAAAAAGTACAAGAGTTGCCTGAAAAAAAGAATTATTTTTGGTCTACCAAAGACAATTTAGACAATCATCATGAGGCTACTGTAAAACTGGCATGAATTCTTACAATAAATTCTGGCACGTTCTCCTATCAGGTGAGGACAAAATTCTAGAATATATCAGCTTAACATAAAAAAAAAAAGTACAAGAGTTGCCTGAAAATATAATTGATTGATTGATTTTGGTCTACCAAAGACAAGACAATCATCATTAGGCTACTGTAAAACTGGCATATTCTTACAAATTCTGGCACGTTCTCCTATCCGGTGAGAGTCTTTGTGATGAGTTCTAGTAATTTCTCTGAATATCATCATTAGGCTACTGTAAAAACTGGCATGTTCTTACAATAAATTGTGGAACTTTCTCCTATCAGGTGAGGGAGTCTTTGTGATGGAGAGTTCCAGGAATAATCTATATAGAAGAAAAGAAAATGATAAAAAAATAGGAGATGAATTTCTGGAAAATACAAATTATTTATTTTCCGTCTACCAAAGACTTTCTGGCAAGTTCTTGTATCAGGTGGGGAAGTCTTTGTGATCAAGGTTTGAGGAGTATTCTGGAATATATTCGGGTTTCTGAAGAAATTACAAAAGGTCAGGTCGGGAATTCTAAAATATAGCCTACTGATTTTGAAAAGAGATACAAGAGATGTTTACTACTGCATGATAAAGTTTTCTGGCAAGTTCTCGTATCTGGTGAGGGAGAAAGACTTCGTTTCAGGAATATTTGTAGAGTATATTTATTTTCTAAAAACAATTACTAGAGATCTCTGAAAATATGAATTATTTTTATCTACCAAATACAATATTGCAGTAGTTTCAAAAGCAATTACAGGGTTTCAGGAATATACAGTACTACAATCTATTTGTCTTCTAAAAACATCACAATAGATCTGTTTCATTACCAAATCTTTGAGTAATTATTTATCTAACTATCAATTATTTTCCATCTACCAAAAACAATAAATTATTACTGTAATAACTCACTGGCAAGCTCTCGTCAGGTGCTGAGAGAGTCAGATTCTCAATGGCAGGTTTTTCATAAAAATATTCTAGAGGATATATTAGTTTTTTCTAAAATCATTAAAAAGACGATATTATAGAATATAGACTCTAATGATGTAAATTTTCCTTCCACAAAAGACGAATTACTTTTCAAATGTGCCATAATATGATACTTGAATAAATTTAATATACCTATATACCTATATACCTATAATAGGCCTATATTAATTTGATGAATAATGTAATCAAATTAATATTATTAATATATTTTATATTTTATTCTAATATAAAAACTGATCGACTGAAGCCTCTTTCATCAGTACATGACTGTAGAAACTTTATTTTATTTTCCATGGCTCTATTTTATTTTAATTTAATAGAAATATATGTATTCCAGTTACTTAAGGATAATTTCTTCCATGAAAAAAATCAGTTTATTTATTAAAAATGACGTAAACTATCATTAACTATGTAATCTGAGGACAGTAGGCAATTCTCAGCCCCAACACATATAAAAATCGAAACACATATAAACACATAAAAACACATATAAACACATATAATAAACGAATCCCAAACACTCACTTCGTTCAAAACTGGAGTGAGACACTGGGTGATTAAACCCCATTTTTATGAACGATTAAAGAGCAATTATGAAGGTATGGATAGTTGTTTTTTAAAAGTAGCCTATTCTATAATATTTTTGTCAACTGTTAGTTGTGCTATTGTTTGATCCTATAATGTATTGGTATTCTTGTTCTTTATGACAATTGTCAATGTGGTGTCAATTCTCAAATTTCATTTTCTATGTTCATAGGTAACAGTCGCCATCCTCTTTGTAATCCTGCCAACAATTCTAACATCGGGTTTCTACCTGAGGACCACACTGCATGTCCGTCAAACAAAATCGGACCCAAGCTTCAAGCCTCCCATCACGTTCAGCTGGGACTATTCCCTCATGAAGACAAACTTCTACAGCTTCATAGTCTTCCTCATATTCTGGCTTCCTTTCGGTGTGATACTCGGCATCGGCAACATACAGAAAATCAATCCGCGCACATTTTACAACCTGGCGTGGCTGGCTTTGAGCAAGTCTTGCATCAACAACTTCCTCTACTGCATCACCAACCGTCATTTCAGGAACGCTTACGTCAATCTGTTTCACTACTGTTGCTGTAAGACGACGGTTGCTTTTTCGCGACGTTCGCGAGCCGAGCCGAGCCGTCCCACTGGAGATGTGAGGGTTCACATCATACCTGGCTACAACATGTACTCTTACACGAGCCCGCAACGGGCTCGCGAGACTGGGAAAACTTCGGCCGGGAAAAGATCAACGGGAACTGCTCGCGGTGCTGGCAGGTCGAACGGGAGAGATGTTTATCAGCTCTGATAAGTATCATCTGACCTACAAAAAATACTATATACATTCCATATATGCAATTACAAAAATGTGTTTAAAATAAAGTATCCCCAAATTTAACACTATGGATCAGAAAATATTTTTCCAGTTATATTTATGGGTTTTATTTTGAATTTTTGAGTTGATTTTGTAAAGTCAATACCTGTGTCCACATTTGGTTGATTTTTGTGTGCTGCATATTTATGCTTGAGCATTGCAGCATTGAGATTTTCAGATTTAAATATGAATTTTAGGTTTAGTATGAAGATCTTCTGATTCAATTTATAAACCACTTGAAAAGATTAACTCAAGCATTACATTATGCCTAAGCATTGGTAGCATTGCGGCATGCAAATCGACCAAGGTGTGGACATAGGGAATGATATTTGAAAAATTCATATTGCCAAATTGTAATACATTTGACAATATTAAATCAATACAAGTACATTAATCAGTCACTTTCATGATATTGGAGAAGGTTACATCCGTATTATCAAATCGTTGTAGGCTACAAAAATATACATTATCATCAACAACTTTCATGATTTTAGAGAGCTAATGTTATACAACCATCCGTATTGTCGTCATATTGTTATACACATCACTGAACCTTTCATTTATTACTCCAAACAGTTAAGCCGATACTGGAGAAAGTGTACGGTAAGTTATTACTATATTGAGAAACATTCCCTGCTTTTTTCTCTTTACTTTAAAGTCAATCCCAATAACTGAAGGGAGGTAGGTTACATCAATATTGTCAAATCGTAATACATTATTATCATCGGAAAATTTTATGATAATGGAAATAGCTACATCTATATTGTCAAAACGTTAAACATTATCCCAAACTTTCACTGTTATTACTTCAAATGAAGTTGCTGAATTTTATAATAAATTATCTAGATCCATGTGAAATACATTCATTTCTATGATATGCACTACTGAATTTCCATATTCTATCTACTCTTTAAAAAATAACAGCATTGATCGTATTGGAGATAACATTGAAGAATATAGTAACTTACCGTACACGTTCTTCACCGTATTCTAACCTTAAAGGTTTTCTTTTAATAAAAGGTGTGATTGATTAATTGCGGTTCTACAATTATTTACTTACATGCTCTTCATTTTTTCTTATTATTTTATAAGTGGTTCATAAATTTATAGAAGAATCTTAAAGATCTATTCTCTAGTTGAACACGAAATTGGATTTCTGAATTTATCAATGAGAACTGATTTCATGATAAGGAACTAAACACAATAATTCTCTTGGCACATATCAGTTATCATTTATATCAAGAGTGTTAATAAAGAGTAACTTATTCTTTTAGATCAATGGAATATATTATCAATATTAAAATACTACAGTAGACGATAACCAACAGTGAAAACATCATTTCTCTAGCATTCTCAGAAAATAATGAAATATTGAAGCAATAGCTGGTATGCAGTAATAATAGACAAACTTTATGAATCATTTTCTTATTTGAGTATTCCCAACTGAAGTGGACAGTTTTTCAATACAGGGTTTTAACAAAAACTCCGTCCAGTGAATTAATAGAAGCATTACCCAATATTGAAAATAAACTCATGGATCCAGCTCATCAAAGTCTAATTCAATAACAAGTCCAATGAATTAACAATAAAAATCTGTACCAATGTTATTCTGAATGAAACTCGTTCAAGATAATCAGAAAAATAAAATAATTATTTATTGCACAAAAAACATATATTGAAGAATAATGTTTGTTTTGCTTGGGAAATAATAGCAAACCATTGGAATTGGATGTTAGACCAACAGTCAACCACAGTTTTGCCCAATTTTACAATAAGAAATAGGAAAAGAGATTTTTCTACGATTAATTTTGATTCCATAATATTTAATGAGTTTTTGAGAATATTTTGATTGATTGAATCATTGTACAAAAAAGTCCTATAAATATTAATTTAACCCTTGTACATTATTTTTGTACCAGAAATTGATTGTAGCTTTTGGTCACTTGTAACATTGTCTAAAAATGTGTTTTTCTGTAGCTATATTTGATCTAGATCAGAAAAAAAGAGTTTCTTGTATTTATTTCAGATTTGATTATTTAATGATAGATATGTTTCTACAGAAAACTCAATTTTCCATTATTATCGCGACTATATAACGTTAAAAAGTATCGCAACTAGATGAATTTATTGTATCACAGAAATAGAACCTTATTGACCGGAGTTTTTTAAGTGAATTACATTTTTCTATAAAACAGTAGTTAGCTTGAAATATATTTCCATTATGTATTTGTGCTCTCTTCTATTCCATATTATTATTGAGATTTATTCCATATCAATTGATTTTCTATTGGGAATGAGGTAATTTAGTAGGAATAACTGATGTTTTTTTAATAGTATCAATTTTGTACTAAAAAAGAGAAAGTCTATGAAAAATTCTGGCCTATCATGGAGAACCAATTTTCTATAATAAGACATCTAAAAATATACTTCAATGAACTTGGGGATGGTGTAACCATTCTTGTTTGCAAATTACCTAAAAGTCTAGTGATATAATTATTACCCAGTATTGTACTTTTGGTTTTGGATTTTACTATAAAATAGTACCTATACTACTAATATTAATCTTACTACTTACTATTACTACTATTTGGAATTATTTTTTCAGAAGTCAAGATACATTATTTTTTAGGCTATATGTGAATCGTACCAGTGTATTAATATATAATATTTATACTAAGAGTTTGTAATGTAAGTGGTATATAGTGACTAAGCTAGTCTGCTTTTTATGGTTCTATATCATTTTATTTAAAAAATGAGAAGCTCATGAAAATTTGTTCAATTTTTATATTTTTAGCAATTTAATATTGGAATTGATATGAGTATTTGAGACGCTCATTGATTTGTAATGAGCCCTATTTAGGCTCAAATAATATAGAAAGAATAAGAGGAATTGCCATGATTAACGGACACAATTCAACAAAGGAATACAGACACCGTATTGTGAAGAAATATATTTTAATATTCAAAGAGTGTATTTTGAAATAGGTGGATCAGAGTTACGATTTAAAGAAACCACAGTATTGGAAGAAATGTGTATTCTTATATTGCGATAGGTACTTGATAGATTTAACGCTTTAAGAATCCGTTCCAATTTTATAGACGTTTTCTCTTAATTTAAAATTTTCACTTGTCTTTTATTTATTCATGCCGTAGCCTTCTTAGTTGATTTAACAGAATTCTTCTTCTAGTAATGTACCTAGTTCGATTTTGTGCTGAAGATTTTGAAAACTCATATCACCTATCAATGAAATATGAATATATTACCTTGAAAATAACATAAATTATCAATATCAAATTGCTACTCTGATTTTAAATGGTCATGAAACTGAGCTTTCTTGAATTGAAGGACACCAAATGCTATTAAATTATGATAGCATGCTAATGTACATAATAGGGACATAAGCTAATGTATATATTATTATAATGTATAATACAGTAGACTATTAAACTTCATGAATATTTATAATAAGTATGTGTTGATGCCTTTTTTCTATCTGTGATCTGTACTTATTTAATCATTAAAGTGTCTAGCGTTTCACTGTATGTTATGGGACCATGTAGCTAAACAATATACACTTCTAGATTAAAATTATAAACCACGCAACCCCACTCTATATTTTATATTTATCGCTAGACCATCTAGATGGATAATCTTCCTTGTACACAGAAAAAATTAATTTTTGAACAATTTTAAAATACTGTTTAATTTAAATAAATGATGATCTCTACCTTTTTCAAACATTGTTCCAAAAAAAACTTGTCTTATCTTGAGTAAACTGGAAATCGTTTAAATGAAAGTTCCTAATTTAAAGTTCGAACATCACTGAATCTTACTTCTATTCTCTCTGATTGAATTATTATTATTTTTATATTAATAAAATTAATTTTCCATTTAATATTAACTTATAACTTATACCTGTATATTTCTGAAAACCATTATTGAGATTTCCTCATTGGATATTGAGGTTAGAACTGAAAGATAGTCCTTTCTCATTAATTTGTCATCTCATGTTATAACATTCTTCCAAACATAGGAAACTGATCATAGGGTATTATTTGTTTATTCCTAAATCTTCTCTAACTTCTGACGTTATTTTTCTTTCAGATTTATTAGTATTTTATAAAGGTGTAGACTAGATATTTTTGTACATTGATAAGGTGTGTCAAGTGTCAACAGAGGAGTACTTTGTAAGGTATCCTTTGTGAGTGGAAAACTTATTATCCAATCCTAAGAGGATTTTGTTCGTTCCATTATAATAGCATTTGATGTATTCTTTGCTGTATAGACCAGAACTATTTGAATGTTAACTTTATTTCTGTAAAATGTTTGTATAGATTTATCAGTTGATTAAGGACACAGTATTCATAAGGATACATATTCATTTGAGGAAACCTCTCGATCACGGAGAGGAAAAAGCGATATTCTAAATGATACTGTAGATTGTCTGTGAATAGTAGATCACTGGTCTTTGATTCATTAATGTATCTTTGTTTCAAAACATGGTCACCCTATTCAAAGTGTATTGAACTGGATCAAATTCATACCGGTATTCATTGTGTTGTAATCTATAAAATGCATTTCTAAGATATATATTATGCTATTGTAAAAACTGTTTTTTAAAGGAATGAGAAAAGAATATTATTGATAATAATGTACAGTGATTTGTATTGGATATACTAAAGAAATATTGACATTGTACTGTGGAATGCATGTAATAAAATACATATAAAAATAATAATTGAATTTTTTGACATCCCTCCTCCTAATTCTTATGATGTAGAATATTTAAGGAAACCAAAAAGATAGGCTCTGTATGGTATGTAATATTAACAAATATGTGTAGGCGATAGACCTCATATTAATACTGTATCACTAAATTTTTTCAAACTGCGTTGAAACAGAGCTTTGAAAATGATTGGATCATGGTGATGAACTGATGAAAAATTATTAGTCTCTAAAAGACTGAAAGCCCTCACCAACAGAGATAATCTGTAATTTGGTGAGTCTGTGATATCATGCAGCCTGCTTTTCATATTACAATACAGTAGTAAGTTGAAAAATAATGATAACTTTATCTAATTCAGCTTTCAGATTCATTAGTTTTTACTTTCTTATCAATAGTATTTCAAAGTGTTATTTACGATTGTAATGAATCAAATGCATACTCTCGGTTTACTTTTTCTTTATTTAGATTATTTTTCTCATAATCAATCGGTTTTCATCCATCTATTTCTTATCAATCTGGTTACTGTATTATTGTGGACCGAGTCCTTCATTTTGAACTCCCGCTCGAAGGCTGACTGCCAGAACTGCTGAAAAGAGGATCATTCAAAAATAGGATATTCAAAGAAGGATATTGGAAAAATGAGTTATTTGAACAGCTAAACATTCAAATTTGGTTATATTGACCAATAAATTGTATCAACAATTTAGATTTTCATTCCAGTTTGTATTTATTTGTTTTCATTTCAGTAGGTATTTTGTAGTTAGGTTGACAGAACTGATTTCTCTTTCATTCTCATTTTGACTTGTCAATATTTTGGATCTGAGTACTTATCAGCAATATTATTTTTATAAACCTGTGGTTTTATTACTGTAAGTAGAATAAAATACTTATTCACATACAAATTTTCAAAGTATTTGTTGAAAATATAATAGTTATCCATCTTATTCAACAGTTTAATATTGTTCGTGGTTTTGTCTATTGTTTTCATGTTATAACCTCAACGTTGCACGTGATGTAAATGGAATTATATTATGTTTTCCAGTCATATTAAATATTATTTTTAATTTATACGGCATTTGAATATGTATTCTGTTGACTATCATGTGAAAGCAATTTCAAATTTTCACTAGAAATCAATGAAGTAATGTCATGCTTACAGGATAGATAACCTAACTTATTGCGTGGTTACAATTGTAGCCGTTTTGTGTTTTTTCTCTCTTTAAAATTTAAACTGATGATTCGCCAAATTTTTAGCTTCTTATAATTTTCAGTTTTCCATTTGTATCCATGCATTAGGGATTGACTACTTGATACGATGGACAAAGTAGTCAATTACTATTTGTGTAGATAAATCTGTTTCCCTATTCTACTTCTGTTTATTCTCTGCCTAAAATTGGTTTTATGGATAGGCCTAATTCAAGGAACTTATTCAGACAGCCCTTTGACTAACAATAAATAATAATTTATCCATGTGGGCTACCGGTACCATAATTTCATAGAATCAGCTAACATTTTCTGTAAAATTTAGAATAGATAAGAAATATAGACGTTTCGTTGATGAGTGTTTCTTTGTTATACTGTTTTTGATGTTGCCTGCTCATTACTCAGTATTTGATGCTCTCGTTACCTTATCTTTGATTTTTTCTAGTGAACCACAAAAATGGCAAAAAGTCTCAGGAGTAAGTGGAAGCGCAAAATGAGGGCGGAAAAGCGTGAACGTTATGGAAAGAAGGAACTGGAGAAATTGAAGACTATGCTGAGAGCGGCTGGTGAGGACGATGGCAGTTCATTACCGGAAGTTGAATTTGTTACTGTGGACGCCTTGAAGGAAAAAGGTAACTCTACCACTACTATTTTATTTTTTCGATAACTCTATTTTTTCAGTTACTCAGTTACAACTTTTCTTCAGTTTTTAACACTCACGTGCCTTGAAATCGATAGCCTACAACGCACTTGAAAATTATGTCACTGAGATATTGTGTAGCCCAAATAATAATGAAATTTGATCTCAAAATCTGAAATTGTCTTACAATAATGTACATAAATTAATATAGGCCTAACTCAGGTAAAGTGTGTTACCTCGTCAACAGTAAATCCATAGGTCTGGGACCTGTTCCAGGTTTTATTTCAAATTCTATTTGACCAAGGTTGGTGAAAACCAGCAGAACTTTAGAGAAAACACTCTTTGATTGAACTGCTAGTTTTCTATGCTGTTTTTAAATGGGATAAACCATGATTTGAGTGAAACTAAGGCTTGAATCTGGTGCAATTCAACATGGATTACAAGAAACCATCAATAACTCATTTTTTATTTTTTTGAGAAAACACGTTTTGAATGTTTGCTCCACAATTATACTTCAGCTAATTACAAAAAATAGAAGCAGGTCAAGTTATGACAAAATTTACCCTCTTATAATTTGCTAAGTTGGTTACATAAAAATCGGCAACTATGTGTATACATTCTTTCTGTAAAAAATTTTTTACAGTGTTCTTGAAAGCTATATCATGAAGCCCTCTTACAAGTTCATAGTATCATAGTTGATGTATTATAATTTACTTTCTTCGTTTTAAAAATCTGTAATGAACTACTTCAATGTCAATCCAGGTGCCAGGATCCAATTTCCTCCACTTTCAATCATTTCCTTTTGAATCCAAGATTCAATTTCACCTTTGAGCAAAATGAACGCACCACACATGCAATGAGCAGCATTTGTACAGCTGGCTTTTAACCTGCTTACACTATAGACATGAATTTCTATCATGCAAGCCGAGGTACCTATTTGCCTACCTATAGTCTCATGTCATAGCCCATGGCTATAAAATAGCGGAATATTGTCACTGGTTTCCCATTGATTACTGTTTAGAATCGTCAGCGCAGTCTCTTAACAATGATAAAAATTAAGTTGCTATTGTGACCAATATGTTTGATTTAATCAGTCGTTACGCCTCTATATTTTCAACTCTTAGGACCGGTTACTAGACTCAAACGGGTGGCCACCGTAGCATCGACAAACGTTAGCCTCGACACTATGTACTAAGGAGGTGGCACGGGCTCTCTATGCTGCTAACCCACTAGCGAGGTTAAGACGGTGAGAATCTAGAGAGCTAACCTGTCGAGACTAACGTTTGTCGATGCTAAGGTAGCCAACCATTTAAGTCTAGAACTTGGCTACATCTCGAGCTCGGAAACTGGCCCTTAAGGGTTTCAAAACTTGAATCAGTTGTATAATCTACAATACCTTATTCGTGCAAATCAGGGATTTTATAATAATATTCTATGTACTTCAAATACTCCGTTCGAACTTATTTTGTTACTATAACCAAATACTGGGTAACAATTCCAAGTCTGTGCTATAACTACCTTTTTGGGAATTACCTCTTTTTATCATGCAATATTAGGAAACTTCAGAATCTTGTGCTTCATTCATCTTTAAATCTAGTTTCATCTATTTATTAGTTGCAGCTGAATTTCAAAATGTCTGCTATTTATCATCTTAGTAGAGTAGTGTAATTATATATTTTGTGTTTCTTTCGTTAGTTAATTCAATTTCATCATTCAAGTCATCACGTATTTTTTAATTATTCTAAAAAAGAGGAGCTATTACATTATTATTGGAAATTGTTATGGGTTTCTTATCACACTTGGTTGATAAGCTTTGTTGTTTATGATGGGAAATGTAGATGGGAATAAGTTATTATGTGTTATATGTTATTATGTTGAAAGTATTATGTGTTTCTTATAATATTTGATTGAATAGCTTTGTTTGTTGTTTTTTGGGAAATTTAGTAAATCTTATCATTGTATCATAACTTATTTAGCAGACAGACCTTCACCAAGAAAGCTAGAAATATCAATAATTAGTTGAGGTTATTTCATATCCATTTTGAATGTTGTTGGTATTGTCAGGTAAATGTTTTTAAAGTTGTTTATTGTTTATGTGGGTGTATGTTTTTGAGCGCTTTCAGTAGATTATTTGTGAATGTAGAACAAACCCTTTTCTTTTCAGCTGCAAAGAAGCAAGTGACCATCATTGATTCTGAGGATGAGAACATGGAGGCTATGGAACTTGATCCCAATTCAAAGGAAAGCAAAAAGGGCCGCTATCCCATTTGGATGAGTAATCATAGGATAAAGAAGATGAAGAAGGAAGTGTGGAAAAATAAGATGAAGAAGATCAAGAAACAAAAGAGGAAAAGTAAAAATTGACTTTCAAGTAATGTTGATGCTTTATATTGTTGATGATTACTTTGTAAATAAATTTCTTATAAAACTATGGCCAACTTTCAAGTCTTGAACTTAAACTCCGTTTCCCATAAGTCAGTAATCAAGTGCATAAAATCCTATGAAAAAAAAATAAAATCCAATAAATAATTTAAATAAAATCAATGAATGATAGAAAAAAATAATTAGATTAAAATGACAGAATATAATCAATTTTCGAAGTAGATTCCTTATTGAATATGCTCAAGAAAGTGGAATCTTAGTATTTACTTGTCAATTGTTGAATCAACATTCATCATTACAATATTGTTGAGTGTTTTTCTTTTCAAAAACAAGAAAACTTATGTACCTAATTTGAAAGTAATAATTTAGTTGAATTTTACTGGAACCACTCTTAACATAGTGGAGTCTTAATAGTGGAAACTGCTCTGAGTTTCTTAATTGTTTAGATTCAATAATGATGAAATTTATGAGGCTTTTGTAAGAAAATTTTGCTTGTTCACTTTGACTATTAGTTGAGAGACAAATGTTTAAATTTTGTAAAATCTTATTACAATCAATCATTGATATTCTCTTCTTATCCATCTCTGATTCAATAAAATAATTGAACGATATCTTATCATATTATAGTTTTATTAATACATAACTCAAGTTTCAATGCTCATGGCATCATCAGTTTTCGTCTGAGTTGAAACTGGAACTTAGCAATCAGTAACTGACAATGTTGTCGCGAGCATTCGAACTGTTTTGTTTTAATAAAACTATTCCTGTAGGATACGACAAACATGTAGTGCAAATTCATAAAATACTGTAAACAGTGTAGAATGTATCTGATGTGTGATCCTTAAGTGAATATAAACTTTATAAAGTCCTTGAAAATAATTTCAAACTTGATTGAGTAATTTTTCAGAATATTATTATTGAGCTGAATTACTATTATTATGGCTTTTTTGGTGGGGAGACCCTCTCGGGTGTTCCGCCTCGCTAAATCATCCAATGCTCCCTTCTAACAATGTTAATGTTCCAAATCATCCTATGTTCCCTTATAACAAAGTTAATGTTTAGTAACAAATATGGGAATTATGAAAAACAAAGGATCAAGTTTACCAACACTGACTTTCAACTTATCATTCTTGAAAAATCTTTCAAAATCAAATTCTCCTGATTATTAAATTCACAGCAATACACAAACCAAGTTCACTTGAACAAGTGAAACCACTTTTTAAATACAGTATAGAATTTTAACGACAAATTTAAAACCAATAATTTTCAACACGTTATAACTTCATTTTTCAGAATGAAAATTATTAAAGAATTGTAGAAGTTATGAGTTTTAAGGAGTTTGGGGATCTCAGTATGCGTCAAACCTGCTACTTGGGTAAATTTGAATGGAAAACTAATCAGGCTAGTATTTTGTTATTTTGATCTTTCATTTTCTGGATCAGTATAAAATTCTAATCATTTTGTAGTTGCTTTTAAACATTTAATGTATTATATTGTTAGTCTAGACTAGAATGTAGAATTTTTCACGTGTAATGCTTTAGTTGATGTACATAATTATTTCTGTGTGAAGGAGTAGACCCTAAAGCTTATATTATTAAAGTACAGTAGTTGTAGTTTGACTTTTTCGCTTGAAGTAGCCTTAATTGAGTATAATATTATTCTATTGGCCACTAGTCTGAATAAAATAATAGTATAATCATACGAGTTTACCCCATGCACCGCAAAGCGCTGCTTGCTCAGTACTGTATCGTTTGGGAATACAATATCATTGCAACAGACTGGTATCAGTGTGAGTTTCCTCTAGATTTCACATCAAATCTCACAGTGGTGGAAGCACAGTAGAAAGGGAGGCACCAAAAGTTTTTTCGTTTTTTTTTTTAACTTGAATTTATTGTCTGAATCATTTCATGCAGCTAACTGACTTTGTTAAGATGTATGAATAGCATTTTCTATTAGATTGTGAATGATAGAAACTTGATAGGACATTGCACAATTCATTTTTACTTTTATATTCCAAAATCAGACGAAATGTATTTACATTTCGAATGTATCGTTCTCCAATTCAAAATATTTCTTTGGACTCATTAATTCAATATTTCTTTAATAAATTTACCCACGAATTCAATATTTATTCATTACTCTGAGACAAACTTCTGTATTTTACTTGAATGTTAGGATTTTGAACTTGATTTAGGAGTATTTCATTTTACTCATCCTCATTGACTAAGTTGTTCGCTCTAGGAAGCCAAAATACTTCCTATCAATTTTTATCTCAGTAATATTATAATTTGTAAAAATTTTGAAATCAAGTAAATTATTCTGATTCGAGCTAACATTATTAATGTTAGTAAATATGTGAAACTCCGTACTTCTGAATAACTTAGTTGCAATCAAGTTTGATTTCCATAAATTCAATTGGAAACTATACATTCAGACAGGAAGTGCTGATAACTTGATTGTTCTTTTAGAAGTAAACTAAAAATTTAATTATACTAAAAAATTGAACGAGGAATTAACAATCGCCATTGTAGTTCCTATTTAAATATGTCTATAATAGTAGTGGACATGAAATAATAAGGCCGAGACATTTTGAACTGTGTCAAGTCTTGCCAGCTGACTACTGAAATCATGTAGGGGAATCCACTCCTTCGCTAAAAATGAAAGCACAGCGTTGCTAATTTGCGATGTGAAGCAAGACATTTTTTACTTTTCCTCGCTTTACCGGTTCCATATATTACAACACCGTAAAATCTCTCAGCTGCCAAATTTCGTGGCCGATACTATATTCTAGATCATGAATTCTCCACATACTTTCTGTACAACAACTAGAATTTTTTTGATGGAGGAAATTTAAATTTATCTGTTGAAAGTATCAATCATATTGTAATTTTTCAGCACAATTATATTTGTCGTGAATTTTCACCGTTGTCAACTCAACCATTTTTAGCCAACTATGACTATCTTCCATTGTAAAAAATCATGGCAAATAATTGAAATGATGCTGACACATTACAATAATTGATTACTACATCTTTAAAATACCCATGTAGCTGGAAAATTTGTGCTTTTTACTTCAAACACGCATTATTATCAATTTTATAATTCAATATCATATTTTAATACATGTACCTTATTCATTTTAAGCCTTTTCACCTGCTCCCATTACATCAACGTCTATTATTAGGAGTTATTACTTCATTCAAAATAACAATTTGCTTGACTTGTTTTCATATATTTGGAATAATAACCGTCTGCTGAATAAATAGATTATCACAAACAACCGATAATTCCTGGCGACCAATTACCATAAAGTTTACTACCAATTTTATGGTCTATAAACCTGATTCATAACATCACAACTAATTCGCAGTGTTACATGTCCGGACATTCTTGCCATAGTGGATGATATTTTCCCAGAGAAACTGGAAGTGAGATCATCTCGTAAAACTTGTTTAGCTTAAATGCTGACAGGAACTTACAAACATAAACACGTGTACGTCTTTGAAAATAATCTATGAGAAACATTTCTCGCTTCCTTTCCGATTTTAACAAGCTAGTTTGACTTTTTCGAAATACAAAAAGCTAACAGCAAAAAAGTAGGCAAAAGACCCTATCGGCATTGCTTGTTGATCCTACACCATAGACTAACTCTATTACAGTTAGTCTATGCCTACACATATTAGATAGTCAATGGTTGTATCCATCAAAAGGTTTTTACTACTTTTTATCAAGGCTGCAAATTTCTCAACTATTTTTTCCTATAGGCCTATGCTCGATACATTTATATGCTGATTAACTACTTTACTCAATAAATCATGTAATTAGCCAAGTTTACTTTAAAAACGAATTTCTGTTTCTTCTTAGCCTACTGAAAAACTATGCACTGAGATAAAACACATTTCCGTACCTATTAATTACGTTTTCAGTTTTGTATAGAATATCTTTGAATCGAGCCTACATGAAAAACTGGATTTAAAACATTTGTAACAGCAGCCTAATATTCTCCACTTGAGTGACTATTTAGTTTCATGTTGTAATAATGTAACTTACGGTAATAATATTCAATTTATCTATTGTAAATTCAGCATCGCTACTTAACAATATAAAACATATTCAGTACTGTATATCTGTTCCACTATATATTTTTTAAACTAATACTGTAAATCCATAGATAAGAAACCCTCTGTTGAAAATACAACAGTATTTTCAATACCGTTATTTCAAAGCTTACGACCTCTTTTATCTACTTTCCCCTTCAAATGTTCTTGTATATTTTGAAAAGAGCTTGTATTTTCTCATACGTCTAGTAAATAATCCATTAGAGATAATGTCTCATTAGAGATAATCCATTCTATTTGATTAGTCTATGATATTATCAAAGGCAAAAGCCTACTATCAATTTGCGTTTGAACAATATTATAATGTAACACCTGTTATTCTCCATAATTTGACTTTGATCAATATCATAATCTAATCCTAATGCGTCTTATTCTGGATACTTCAATGTAATTTTTATTGCTATTTTTAATGCTATTACTATTATAACATTTATTTGTGAACCCAGAGAAATAGGAGAGGTAACTCACGATCACACTCAATATACAGCATAATGCGAGTTTCAATATTTTGTTTGAAGCTCCAACTGTCCTAGTTTATTACTTCAAATTCTTCATTGAAATTCAGTAGAAGTACTTCATGTTATTGATTGGTTTTTATTAAAAAATGTGATCGTTTTTTTAGTCCATGACTAAAAAAGTCAGTTTTTAAACTCAAGTCTATCAGTCTATGACATTTTTATCATAGACTAAAAATGTGATCGTATTTTTATTCGATCTATTGATTATGATGAAAAATGTGATCGTTTCTTGCATCAACTCCAACTAGCATGATTTCAAACATGAGTACAATTAAAACATTCAGAGTACTATTTATGATTTCAAACATGAATACAAAAACATTCAGAGTACATTTATGAGTACTAGACTGATTTCTAAGCATGAATTCCTGTTCATGTTCAACTGGAATCCTCAATTATTATACTTGCCAACCTGGTATTGGTTTGAGTGTTTTCATAATTGAAAAAGTTCAAGTATTTATGTTAATTTCTTGCATTATCACATTGTAAAAAATTAAAACTGGCTACTCTAGTGTATGCTCACCAAAAACCTCGAATTTACATAAAGCATCAACATTGAAAATCATTATCTCGACATTACAGAACGATTATTATCTTGATGATAACTTAGAATAACTGTGCATCTCCACTAAGGACGGGGAATAGTAGGAATTATGTTATTTATCTTCCGTGAAGGTGTCTTTAAATAATTTCCGGCCGTGTATTAAATCACATTTCTTATCTTGTGTCCGTTTGTAATAATAACACAGAAGAAAATCAGAATTGAAATTTCCTAATAAAATACTACCGGGGCCCAGTTTCAAGACATTAAATTATCGGGACCCTGCGCGCCCCTCGCCTAGAGTCGGCTGTTATTATTTTTTAAATATTTATTATCTCAAATTATGACCACGTCCGCGAGTAAGTTACGGCCCTGCTTCTATGAGTCGGGTCGGGCTGGGCTGGGTTTATGGTAATTCAAGTTGCTGGCTAGCTGTATCTTTATGTAGGCTAAGTTCTTCCAACTCCAATCCACCGTGTTTGTCTAAGATTATCGGAGGCACTTCTAGTCTGCTCAGCAATTGAATTAATAATTTAGTAAAGAAGAAAAATACAGCAGCACTAAAGGAAAGAGGATTTTAATAAGTAAGAACAATGAGTACCGTCATAGAATAACCAAATAATTATACTGTATTTGGATTTGGTTTATCTCTGGTAGGCTACCGTACTTGACTTAGCTGTTCTTCTAATACCTTAAACATCTCTAAAAAGAGTGTGGGTGGATAATATATCCTTCTTATTCTAACTCTATTCGAATGTTGGTTTCAATAATGTTGACTATGATTTTTTGTATAATTATAATTGCACAGTAATATATAATATTATATCTCGTCGAGTTTAAATAATGGAAATGTTTCTAAATTATCTGTAACTTATTTTGATAATTATACATTTCAAACAAATTAATTCATATTAAATAATATATGAACAAATATATTTATTTAATACGGACTCTGTATAGAAATAAACTATTGAAATATTTATAGAGGCGTTATGTGTACTGTATATTACTATGTAGTTTTCTTAGCAAAATAATTCTCCCATTTTTCGTTCTTGAAACTTTATCAAACTTACCTTGTACTGAGAAAACCTTTTCTGCTTGTATTCTTCCACCTATCAAAAGTTCTTAATCGGAGATTTGATTCCTTATACAGTATTTTAATGATTATTCATTGCCAAACTTAATCTTTATTGAATATCACATTCACATTTCAATTGAAACAGGCCTACACAATTACATTTTGCAAATTATGTAAAGAATAAAAATTGGAAAATATAAATCTATTGCCACTACCAGCAAAAGTTTAAGATTTATACCGCAGTTGACAGTTAACTGTTATTACAGTACTATTATAACAGTACTGTTATTATTATTACTGTCATTAGTTGTACTTATTACAAACATTAATATGTCATCTATAGAGTTACTTTGTATCACCGAATAAAATATCTTTTTCAAAACATGACTCAGGAAGAAGGAAAGAAAACATCAGAAGAAAAATTATAATGTTCAATTTAGTGTGAAAAATGTACACTTCTTATTCATCTGTCATAATTTTTTAAATATTTCGCAGCCTGAATCGAGAGCCCAATTAAATTAATTCATACTGCTTATGCAAATGAGCTACCTCCTGATATAATTTGATTAATGTTGGGTACCAATATTTGGAATTTTTATATCTCATTACTTTGATACTCTTACATGATTTTATTCCAATTAAATTCAATCTTTCTTGTCAAAATTATTAGTCCTTATATGAAACGTTTTTGCCAGCTATCTAAATGAGCTACCTTTTGATAGACGTTGATTCAGTAGGCCTAAATCTGGAATTATAAACATAAATACAGAATTTCTCCCTGTTATTGAATTTTTGAATATAAATATCATATCTATCACATTAGTACAAAACAATTCATTTTTTCCAGTTCTTTTTTCCATCCTTATATGGTAGTAGCACAAAGCTTCTAATGATAGATAACTTTCTTGTTTAGAAGAATATAATTCTTAATGGATGGTTGATGATACGAATGTTGACACATGACACCTGCAGCTTTCGTATCTTTTTCAACTTTGTTTCTTTCCTAAATGACGATTTGATGAGTTGTATATAATGTGAAAAAGAATTCATGATGCTTATACACATTAATTATGTGTTCTGACAATGGAGAATCTTGAATAATTTGAAACAAAAACTGAACCAAAATTTTGTCAGATTGTTGATTGAGTCATTATTTTTTGGACAGCTTTGAACATATAATTTCATGTAATTTTAGTCTTGTCTTGTATAATTCTAGTACCTTCCGGTACTTAATACAACCTAAAAACTGTCCAAGTTAAAAATCTGGACCTTCTAGGTGTTGATGTAACAGTAAGTTAACTAGCTAATTTTTCCATCATTATCTAATCAACGTTAAATCAGGGTGTATCTAATTTTTAATACTCCTTAGGCCTATATACTTGTTCAAGTATTATGACAGTTGGAGAGGGGGTTGGTTCACATGTAATTTTCAGATATTTCAGTTTCTTAATACGTCTTATATTCAGGGCCGGATTTCAACCTATTGCCGCCCCTAGGCACTATTCTGGCTGCCGCCCCTTGGAATATCAGATATATATTATGTATGTTATTATATAATTATTATGTTGTGTATATTATATAGGTTATTATGAAAATAAAATACTAAATTTACCAGTCAATATTGATAGCTTTAATAAAACAATCAGTTACTTTTAGATTTTTATTATATTTTAAAATGACCATGCTCATTCAAAGTAAAAAATAACTGACAATGAGAAATTAGTAAATTATTGAAATAGAAAAATTGTATTATTAAAATATTAATGAATAGACTTGATCATTAGGCTATTCATGAGAACTTATTCCGTTTTCTATGATTTGATTATTTCGGTTACTTGATTTGTAGGCCTATACCGTAGTCTATAAATTTGATTAGCACCACCAATGGTATTAGTACTATCATATAGTGAAAATCATAATACTGAATCAGATACAAAACTATTTACATAAAGTCTGTTACTAATGTGTACTATAATAATTTTATAAGGAAACTGAACTCGAAAAACGTTATGAGTATTCACAAAATAATTCAGCTTTATGATTGGGGTATTTGGAATATTCGATTGGTATACAGTAGTCCAATATTAAACTACAAATTAGTACAACCAACGGTATTAAATTTCTAAAAATCATGTATAAATTAGATTGATCAAGTTTAATTAATTATCTAGGTAAACTTAGGCCGACTAGTAAAGTAATTGAAACATGAAAATTGAAAACAAGAAAAATCTTCATCAATATTCGCAAAAATAATTTTTTATGATTAGACTATGAGAAATATTCAATTGGTATGCAGATGCAGAGTTCCAAAGAATTAAAAAACTAGCAAATATCAGAAGAAGCTATCAAATTTCAAAACTACCTGAATAAACTCACTACTAATTCTTCAGTAATTTGAAAATTTTCTTAATACTAAAAAGATAAATTCACAAATATAACTAACTTAGCTCCCGAGAGCCGTGCCGCCCCTAGGACGTGCCGCCCCTAGGCAAGTGCCTAGTGTGCCTAGTGGGAAATCCAGGCCTGCTTATATTCTATCTTTTTACTGCTCTTGGATGGGTGACCGACACAAAATGAGGCGAGGTGGAACCAACCCATGAGGGTCTCCCCACCTATAAAAAGCCATACTATTTTTTTAGTCTAATTTAGACTAAACAAGTATCATCCTCCACCTCATTTTTTTTGCTGGGGATGATGCTCACATAAGCTCTAGGCTTGTGCGTGGGTAATGGGAAGGATGATGATGAGAGATGAATGGACGTACAGCTTTAGGTGGGTTCCGAACCACCGGGAAGCGATTTTGAAGCTCATAAATTGTATTTAGAGGAGCCGGTCACCGTTACAACAGGAGTGGTAGGCGTCGTCTCTGATCTAATTTCACCGATTAGACTCGCCTGCTACCACTGGGACAACCGCTCCCTTACCCACGCTCAAGTAATATATTTATTTGGGCATCATCCGCAGCAAAAATAAAATTTGAAAATAAAAACAATTGATTCAAAGTTGAAAGTACCGCAAAGAGACGCAGTCTGTTCAAAGCGAATAAATTATTCAATTTCCTTGATTGTTGGCTTGAAACCATAAATCGATAAATCGGTTTGCTTACCGATTGAAATGAATGTTATTCAGAATAATCATTATTGCTATTTTCGAAACAACCGTCATTCCTTCAGCTGACGTTTTGATGGATTCCAGTGACTGGACTAGCGGCACAATAAATTGATAAAGTTAAATTCAATCAGGACTTCAATAATGCATTATCCATTGTAACTTTGAACCTTCGCGACTAGTTATTCAGCTTAAATATCTCAGATGGGCATGGAAAACCACATAAATTGAATTTGATTATGTAGTTGAATCAAAATTGGTCTAGAACTGCTGTTTTAGTTGCTATATTCACCACAATTTCCGAGGGAAGACTCCGGACAAACTTTTCCTTATTGGAGAGCAAGGTAATACCGTAGACCAGGCGTGTCCAACCTTTATTAATCAAGGGCCACATTGTCAATATTCAAAGAGAAGGCGGGCCGGGGGGGAAAGGAAATCGGAGGGTCTAAGGGGTCTCCCTCAGGAAATTATTTAATTTCTACCCTCATAAAAATTAGCTCTTATTTTAGCCGATAAAAACAATGTCCTTCTTAGTTTACTATGCAACATAAGCATAACACAGACATAGTAGGCTTATGTATCTACACGTACATGGCACAGTAACTTCATACTTTGTGTGAATACACTCACCAGCACCACTAAATAAACACTTGAAAATGTAAATCTTTATTATCAGTTCACTAGGATACTTCTTCACGACCTTGAAACTGAAACAAAATGCTAAAATTGATCTGGCAAGACAAAATTCATTTTCTGTGTGAACCTCTACTGGCGTATATAAATTAAACTAGCGAAATTATTGGCGCTAGCAAATCGTTCCCTATGTACAAACTTGGTCGATTTTTGTGTGCTGCACAGCATGCGGCCAATGATTATATAATGCAGCTTGCTTGAGTCGCACACAAAATCGACTGTAGACATAGGGATAGCATATTACGTATCTATGTGCCTCGTCACAAGTATTTTAAGACTAGAGATACTACACTGAATTTGAGATATGAAGCTGAATAACTGGTCGCGAAAGTTTAAAGTCACAATGGTAATGCGTTATTTAAGTCATGATTGAATTTATTTTCTGTTATAATAACCGGCAATTCTCAGGGTGAGCTGTGACGAGTTAAATTGATAAAGAATTGTTTTTGATCGTTTTGACCCGATACAATCTCCGAACGAATCTCAGCTGTTGTTTTCTCTGAGCTCCACGAGAAATGACGACAACTTTGATCAAAATGATAAGATCGAGAAAGGAAGACAGGCCAACTTTTATTATGGTTTCACCACCTATGAACGAAGGAAGCAATTGGAAAGGAGACAGGGAGATTTGGTGATGACGGTCATGTGAAAAAGAGGAGGAGGAAGAGAAAGAAACGCAAAAGAAGAAGAAGAAAATGAAGGAGGAGGAAGAAGAAGAAGAAGAGGAGAAGAAGAGAAGAAGAAGAAGAATGAGAAGGATAACGAGGAGCAGGAAAGAAAAGAAGATTGAGGAGGAGGAAAAGGAGAAGAAGAAGGAGGAGAAGAAGAAGAAGAGGAAGAAGAAGGAGGAGGAAGAAGAAGAAGAAGGAGGAGAAGAAGAAGAAAAAGGAGAAGGAGGAGAAAAGAAGGAGAAGAAGGAGGAGAAGAAGAAGAAGGAGGGAAAATAAGAAGAAGAAGAGGAGGAGGAGAAGAAGAAGAAGAAAAGAGGAAGAAGATTGAGGAGGAGGAATAGAAGCAGGAGGAGAAGAAAAAGAAGTAGGAGGAGAAGAAAAAGAAGAAGAAGGACTGAAGGAGAAGTTGAAGATGAAGAAGAAGAAGAAGAAGAAGAAGAAGAAGAAGAAGAAGAAGAAGAAGAAGAAGAAGAGAAAGAAGAAGAAATAGAAGATGATGATGATGATGAAGAAGAAGCAGCTGATTGAATGAGATAGGAGATGAGAGCAGTGCTTTCAAGCCTGCTTTATTGTTCTCATTGGATAGATGTGGCCACTTCCCTTCGGGTCAAACAGCACGAAGACGAATCTCTATCCGGGAATCGGAACAATAAATTTCAAAATTTCCAGAAATATATTACCAAACTGGACTAAAAATCTTTCAAACCGAACGCGGTAACGGTACAAAGGAATAGGTAACGTTTTTCTTGTCACACGGGGAAGATTTGTTGGAAACTCAACCCCGGTATAGTATTTTAAAAGATATGCGACGTATTTACGACTTTTGAAACTTTAGGAGAGAAATTCTCAAGATTTCTATTGACCATCAACGCTTGAGAGTGTATGAATGTGGCTGGCTCATTAATATGCTCGTTTTCGTGTGCCCGCTTATCAGCCGAAATAGGATATCTTGCATTCTAGAATGATTGTAATCCAACGACCTCTGCCACAAATCCTCGCTAAAGCAGCGATTTATTTGGCTGTTGCAGTCATTGCTATTATATGCCTAATCGTTTTTCTTTCAGCAATCTTTATCTTACTCAAAAAAACATTGCTAGTGCAAGAAAACAGATAACAATCTTATTATAGATTTACGATAATTATTGAAATATTGCATGTATACAAAACTGTAGCTACAAAATAGAGCTTTGTCACATCTAATATGTCAATGACAGTGTGAACGACTGTAGCCTAATTTCAGGTGCTAGTCGATTGGTAAAAGACCGTCTAAATAACTTTTTGTCAGTTGACTGGTATGCTACTAAGGCAACGTGTTGAAACAAGTCATATAGTAATTTAATAATAATATCGGGGGACCGAGCTGTGCTCGGGAGTACAAAAGCACAGGAATGGAAATTATAAAGAAAAAAGTATGAAATTAAACATTTTTTTTAAAGTACAGCCATCAGTCATATGCACTAAATAATCATTGCACTATAAAAAAATTAATCTCAGCTTTCAAAATATTATGAATAATCGGGTTTGAATGCATATTATTTGAAAAAATGCTTTTGTGGTAAAATTTTGTTTCAGAGAAATAAGAAATAATAAATGGGTTAGTAATCAGCTGTTTTAATGAACTCTTGACGACTTTTCTCAAATAAATAAAAACAGATGACATGGCTAACTTCATGCCTCAAATTTGAAAATACCAATACAATATGGAATATTTTTAATATTTTGAATTCCTTTTAATTTTCTATAGATAAATTAAAATAAACGAATAAACGAAAATAGAACGAATTATCTCAACAGCTGATAATTATAATCTTCTACTCACTCTCTCTCAACATCAAGAACCGACGGAAAATTGTTTCTTCTGTCAGCTGATTCTCTGTCACTGTCTCAGCAGCTGAAATAATAATCTTGTCTCACTCACACACTCACTCGCTCTCACTCTTTCTCATCATTTACAGCCGAAGGAAATTTCTTTCTTCTGTCAGCTGATTCTTAAAGGATCAATTTCTCCTTTTTTAGGTCCTTTAGCGAGTTATCCCAGGGATGAGACCCGGCGCAAACGAATTTTTGTATCACAAACCTCTTATATTCCAAATTTCGTCAAAATCGTTAGAGCCGTTTTCGAGATCCGTTGGACATACAAACATATAAACATATAAACATACAAACATATAAACATATAAACATACAGAAATTGCTCGCTTAATATAATAGGATAGTAACTGGAACTAGGAAATGTTTATGGAATTCAGAGAGTGAGATAGGGGTGGCTACCGTAGTCGCTACAAACGTTAGCCTCGACAGTTTAGCTCTCTAGATTCTAGAGAATTTATTTCTCTAGAGATTTATTACTAGATTCTAGTAAATTTTATTATTCTAGAGTTGAGAATAATGAAATTTACTCGGAATATTGAAGATTTTTCTTGGTAAATTTTGGAATAGAAGATGTTTTGGGCTTACGCCTGTTTCTTCTTACCTATTATATTGTAGCCTACTTTGATGAAATAAATGAATAAACTGCATGAACGAATATAATTAATTCGTTCATGCGAATTTACGTTTACGTTTACTTTAATAAATTAATTATTATTATCTCCATCATTAACTTCACACAAAACGCGCGTTAATTATTTTCGAAGTAAATTTTCGTATAGAAATTCATGAAACCACAATATCTGACGATGGATTTTCATGTGAAAAGTAAACGTTATTGTAGTACAAGAAAGGAACTGACCACCGATAAAACCGTGTTCGGAACCTTTTCCGTCAACCGCATTGTTGAAGACAATGTTATGTTTTTTCGAATTAATACACCATACTCGATTCTTCACTTCTTATTACAAATTGTGAAGAACATCTTGCCGCGTAACCAATTCGAGAGCTTATCGAAATTCAGGCAACAGTGTCTTATTATATTGAGAGGCACAGCGAAAGGAATTATGCTTATAAAAAAGTGGGAGTCTGTCGGTGAAGGCAAACACTTGGCTTGGAAGTAGAAGCGAGATGAGGATGATCCAGTGTGAATGAAGACATTAAGACAAGGCTCCCATGACGTGTCTGTCGAGATGAAAAACTGGACAAAGAAGAAAACAGTAACGGCCTTTCCGAGCTTGATATCTCTATTCAGTGCGCCTCTACCTGTTTACTGTATATCATCTCCTACTTTATTTCTCAGCCTCTCTCTCCTACTCCTCTTTAGCACTCCTCGAACAGAAGATAAGTAGTTATTTTTTTCTCATTAGTGTGGCTAATGGCTACTAGCTCTGTATACTGATCTGTTTTTAAGTGGTCGCGAGATATATGTCAACCGGGTGTACCTCTCGCCACTAAATTTTTAAGTTCGTTTCCATTGGAGTCAGTCCGAGGCACTAATCATTGTTCCCACTTCGGTTCAGGCAAGTGCTCACTCGAGAGCCGCTATGGCTTAACACGCGTTTTATCTCGTTTCATGAGAGAATAATATCAATAAAATACTGGATGGCATAGGCTGCGGTCGGCCAACTCTAAATAGAACAGTGATCAAGTCTCCTGATCGCTTATATCATCGAGTTCAAAAAAATGATATAAGATGGTTTCAGTATTTTCGTCTGATAATTCAATTACATACATAATAATACATGCATTCACTCATTTATTGCATTCTTGAGATTCTTGACTGAAGTTGATGATTTTCGTATCATTCTTCCTCTTGGAGACTTAGTAACCTCATGTGAAAATTGTTTTACTCTCCTTGAAACCTTCCTATCATGAGAGTTCACACTACTTCATATAATTCATGTGAAAAATTGGTTTTTAGTTTTCCTTCTTTGAATTTTATTCCCTAGAACTTGATAGTTCTTCTTGTGGGCCTACGGTATACGATGAGCTCTAAAAGTTTTGTTTCTACATTTATCTATATTATTTGTCTATTTTGAAAATAAATCAGGTGCATCTTGATTGAGAAATTCGAAGTCTCTAGTCGTTGCTATACTCTTGGTTATTCTAGTAAACTACATCATCTTTTGTTTTTGAAAATAATAGACATACAACTTGCACTTGACGGGACAAATCTATGAGATTGAGTGTTAAATCCATCGAAAAAACTATTTGCTTTAGTTCTTTGGCCCTGCCAACAGTCTGGTGTCCGGGGAGTCGTCTTATTGGCTTCTTTAATTCGGGGTGATTTCATCACGAATAAAAGGGCTTCTTTAATTCAGGGTGATTTCATCGCGAATAAAACAAAGACAAAGCAAGATGTTGTTCAAGTTATTATTTAACAATAGCTTCAAACATGAACATAAACTTGTTTTATGAGTGGGTCAGGCGTTTCTACAGAGCTGTTCTATGATTGATGATATCTCATTACTTTAACTTGAGACTTGAAAATCGTTTGAGGAAAGGTTGAGTAACTGTACTTTACCGATAATTTGAGTGATCGATATTCTGTTATCAGTTACAAACTTTTAGAGAATAAGAATTTGAAACAAAACATTGTATCATACATCATAGTCAGAAACCTCTTTGAGAGTTTTGTGAGATCAAAATTATTTACTTCTCATACAATTCTCAAATAGAACAAGAGCTAGACGATCTTCTTTTCATCACTTGTCTTAACAATTTCTAGATTCACTTTTATTTTTTACAAGCTCTTATCAATGCTATTAAAATTATCCAGATTAGCACCTCCTGACATTCCTTCAAGCACCGCTCACTCTCTCCTGATTGGTCAACAACGCAAAGTCTACTTCTGATTTCTCACGGTAGATGACAGCAGTTATTGAGTGATGAATACCTTTTATGGAGATGACAGTGCAGTTGTTGATTCAATTTAAAATATTTTTGAAAATCAATAATTTACCACAGTTCTAATCCATTCAAGATTCAATGTAACATTACCGAGTTTTATAAAAAAAAATCAAATATTCCGCTGTATAATTCTTAATATTGTGAGTGATTCATTGAGTTTGATTGAAATTACAACTTCAAGGAATTTTATTAATCAACATCCTTCAAGAAGCAAGAAGGTTTTGAACTGGTGATTCACCGTTGCAATACTACAGTACTGTTTCCAGGATTACTAAAAGTTGGTAAAACTGGAAAACCATGGTTAGATAACTTAAATATTTTAAAAATAATCCAAAATAGTAAAAGAATAATTATTGAATATTCAGTTGTACTATCTTGTTTCGCCTGAGGCTACCTAAATCTTTATTACTCCTGGCTCATATGCATATTGTTGTTATCTGCACCTTGTACAGGTTTTGTTTTGCATCTGGGTCAGCATTGTCATTAAAATGTGCATAGATGAAGTTAGTAGCCGCTCCAGTTCAATCTCAGAACTGAGGCAATTGAGTTATATAAGTTGGGCTGTCGATAAAATTATAATAAATTGAAACGTCTTGTCACCCCCACGCTTGTGAAAGTATTGCCAAGACTAGGCTGTAGATAAAAAAGAAGGCGATAATTAAAAAAGAAGGATAGCTAAACAAATCACGGCGAGCGAGTGGAGTCGAACTCAGTATCATTTGTGTTCAGAAACATGTTCATTAGCATTGAAATGCGTGACACAGTAAACTTTGTGTTGTTGATATTATTCTGCCGTGGTACAATACAGAATACAGCTCCTGCTTTGTTTCACTTTCTCTTGTTTGCTCTCTTTGTTGGCTGTCTCTTAATTTATTTATGTTTCGTGAGCTGCACTTTGCTGTAATTAGGATACAGATTGAGGTCTTTAGTTCAGAGCAGAACTGTTGCAACACACGACAGAAGGGCCGCACCCAAATGCTGATTTGTGCACTGCAGTCAGAGATCAATGTCCAAAGTATTTGATCAGAATTTATTGTGGATGAGTCCTGATCAGTCACTGATCAGAATGAGATCATCATTCGAGATGAGAGATAACTTCAAGATAACTAGATCACTAGATAACTAGTGTGATGGCTTCAACTAAGATTCATGTTGAGAATCATGAATCATGTCAGGGGCGCCATTTGGGGGGGGGAGGCAAGGGAGAATTCCCTTACACCATGGTGTTTCCCCAACAGTTTGGTGAAATGGCGCTCCTGAATCATGTTGGATCATTTCATTATTGAATGAGCAAAGTTTTTGGACACTCATTACGTGATAAACGTGCAATCAATTGCATAGACTCTGTTGCAAGGAAATGTCTCAAATAATACAGATGTTTTCTTTGGTAATTTGTGCATTATAAGATTTCAAACACAGTTTGGATGATGGTCAATAATTAGAGTAGGATGTGATATGGATGGCTTTCTCTCTTCAAAGGCTTACTAATTCAAAGATTTTAATGAAATCTGATGAAGTTTTCCACTTCATTCAAGTTGACAGGAAAAATATAACAAGAGAATCAAAAGTTTAGTTTGAAAACTAGAGTATCAGAATTATTTATGGTGTTCAGAATTCATGGTCTCCTTCAGTTTTTGTAGAATCATTTCTATTAATTATTGATACTTGTACACCGGTGTGAATACTGAAAGTATACTATCTTAATTTAATTTAAATAAATTGTTCCAAGAATTTTTGTTGCAATATTTCAGATATATTTATTAACAAATCAATGAGTTGATTATTCCAATTCGCTTTCAATGATTAGAATAGGCCTCACTAGAAATGCTGTTCGAATGTCCTGCTATGAATGAACGTCCAGAATGTAACGAATGTTGAAAAACTATCAATCTTTCAGCTACATCTACTTCACTTATTCAATTTTCCAATACCGTTCTATTATTCTATTACAATACACTAGAATGAGTAGATTATATTATTCATTCAAGTAGCTAGTATTTTCATTGGTTAACAGACTTCTTCGAAATCAAAACTTGAATGATACACTCTACAATATTTCAAAATAATTTCTTAACTCGGCAAATCCAATCCCACGTTGAGGACACACCTAACACATAGCAACCTTAATGGTTCAATTCTTCAAAAATATTCGCATTTCCTCTTCTGTACGTTACAGATTTTTTTCAAGGATTTACATGTCTTTCTATGGTAATGAACCTGTTACATTCAACTTAGAAGAATAAATTGAGTCAGTTAGTGGTATTTTGCATTTAAACTCCGGATGTTGTAATTAATAGTCTCAACACGCGTCAAGCAATGAGCTATCGACTAGCACTGAAAAGTATCGACTTTTTCAGTTCGATTCGTTGGTAGTCACAAGATCTGATAAGACCGGTCAACATGTTCGATTACATTCTGCGCCTCCAAACTTGGTTGTCTCAATGAACAGATGTAGGTAATTACTCCTGCGACGGAAATCTTATTCATGCGCACTCCTTTGGTTTGTCGCTCATCCTTCTCCTCTTTTCTCTTCCTTCTCATCCTTTTTCTCGTCCTTCTACTCCTCTTTTCTCTTCCTTTTCCTTCTCTTTTTTCTTCCTTCTCCTCCTCTTTTCCTTCTCCTCCTCTTTTCTCTTCCTTTTCCTCCTCTATACTCTTACTCCTCCTTCACCTCACCTCCTCCTCTTCTCTTTCCCTTTTTTTCTCCCTTCTCCTTCTCTTTTCTCTCCCTTCTTCTCCTCTTTTTCCTCCTCTTCCTCCTCCTCCTCCTCTCCTCCTCCTCCACCTCCTCCTCCTCCTCTTTTCTTTCCTTCTCTTTTCCTTCTATTTTTCTCCTGCTCTCTTCTTTTCTCTCTCCTTCTCCTCCTCTCTTTCCCTCCTTCTCCTCCTCTCTCCTCCTCCTCCTCCTCTTTTTTTCTATCACCCTCTCTCTTTCCTTCTCCTTCTCTTATTTCTCCTCCTCCTCCTCCTTCTCCTCCTCCTCCTCTTCTTCTCCTCCTCCTCCTCCTCTTCCTCCTCCTCCTCCTCATCCTTCTCCTCCTCCTCTTTCTCTTTCCTCTTTATATCCTCCTCTTTTCTCTTCTATCTCTTCCTCTTTTCCTCTCCTCCTCTTTTTTCTCTCCCTCTCCTCCTCCTCTTCTCTCTTCTATCACTCCTCCTTCTTTTCTCTTCCTCCTCCTCCTCCTCCTCCTCCTCCTCCTCCTCCTCCTCTCCTCCTCCTCCCTCCTCCTCCTCTTCCTCCTCCTTCTCTCTTTCTCTTCTATCTCCTTCTCTCTTCTCTCTTCCTTCTCTCCTCCTCTTCTCTTCCTCCTCCTTCTCCTCTTTCCTCTTCCTTCCCCTCCTCTTTTCTCTTCCTTCTCTCCTTTTTTCTCTTCCTTCTTTTCCTCCTTTCTCTCCCTTCTCCTCCTCTTTACTCCTCCTTCTCCTCTTGTCTTCTCACTCCTCGTTTCACCCTTCCATTCGTTGACACTAGGTTTGGCATCAAGACAGATGGCTCGATTAAATGTTCGATATCCTGCAGCCGAAGCATAGCTGTAGATGGTCTCTGCGATATAGATATTTAATTTGCAACGATAAACTCGAACTAATACGGCTATCTGAAGCAACGGAATCTCGCATTCGAATGAAATAAAAAGGATATGGCGATAAGTTTATTTTGAATGTCTCGCTTTAAATCAACCATTTCAATGCACAATCTGTCTCTTGAATATGCTAATCATTATATGCACAGGTCGACAATTTGCGAGATCTAATTTTGGCAATGACGCCGCCAGCTTGTTAAAAACTACCAGGTCATTTCAGAGAATATTTGGCAATCAATTTGGTTGAGAAATTTCACATGAATACAGAAATACCAGTGAGTTCGGATACTCATTCTCACTATGAATCATGAAAATGATAAGGGATAAGTCGAATATGGTACCTGAAAATTACTTACTGTCTCATCCTTACTTTTTTGGTTCGATTTTCCGATTTCCTACTTGGTGTTTGAGGTCCTGAGGATGCAAGGACTCTCCTCTTCACCGTCTCCTCCACCACTCCTCATTGCTAGGGATCAAAAGAGATTTGAGAATATAAGGTTTCTTCCATTTTCTAGTATTTTTGTTGTTTAGGTACTATTTTAGGAGTATTATTTATAATAATTAATTGAACGAAATTCCTAATTAGTAACGCTATAAGATACTCCGCTAAGTTCCGTAAAATTAGCTGAGTAGCGTAAGTCTTCACAGTATTTTATAGCATTATTGATTAGGAATTTCGATCAATTAATTATTATGATTCAAAAGCAATTTATTCACTAGTTGCAATATCCCATTTACTTCTATCTTAGTTTTATTTATTGTGTTTCTTGGATCCTAGATATTTCAGAAGGATTCTATAGCTAGAAACCTCCAAATTCTTCAAATTTGCACTTTTTATGTTGTCACCAACTCAAAAACATTTTTTAGCTACGTATGAAACAGGTCTCTCTTTTTTATATCGTAATTGAATATTTACAAATAATATGATACAAATAATCACAGTTACATGCCATCTTTCAGTCTCAACCAGTAATAATAATTCATCTAGTCATATGCTTCATTCTTTTTTTAATTTTTTTCAGGAATCATCCCTAATTACCTTTACCCACGCACGGTGAAGGATCCGTGAATAATAATAATATTTGTCCACGACATTTCTTCCCTCGTCTGAATGAATAATATAAGATTTTGACTTCTCTTCCTCTCTTTAATTTTGTTAATCTTCAGCTCCAGGTCGTACTTGGATGTCCAATTTACAGTGGATAGATCGTACTTGAAATTTAGCTTAATATATACTGTACCCCCTTAGCCCCTCAACCCTCCATACTGAATATAACGATATCATAAATATGAAGATGATTATACTGAACATTCATGTGGCCATCATAAGTAGCAGAAATATTGCTCCATTTCTTCATGGAGAGAATCATTTTGATCAATTTTCTGGTTCAATACTTTGTAATGAACGACGAATTTCAACTTATCACTACAATCAGTGCTATTCACATTTTTCCACGTCTAATCCGCTCGCCAAGTATCTAAATCACCTCAGCGTTGATAAATAATCAAGAAACAAAGTTCACTGAGTTTTTTGGTGGCAGTTTTTGTGTTTTTTTTTCACAAAAATCCTGTAGATTTGTTATCTGAGCCGGTCAGACAATAAAAGATCAGGTGAGTCTAAATCGAGGTAAATTGTTCGACTCTATTTCCATCGATGGAAGATACCTTCCATCCAATTATCTTGTTTTTCGTCTCTCTTATGTTTTAGTTTTTTATCATCCGTCTCTCTTCTTCCTCAATTTCTTTTGCTCGTGTTTTCTAGGAAAAAAGACCGTTCACACTACTTCCTCCACACAGTGAGATACCAATTAACTAACACTGCTGCACTCCTTTCTTTACGTTTCCTCTCTGTTCTCTATCTTTCTGCTCGCGTTCTCCCTTTTTCAATACTATTCTTTTCTAAGCTTTCTTTTTCTTTCTCCCTCTCCTATTTTCACCATTTCTTGATATAAGTATTGTCCTTCCTCTATTTAATTATTCTCATTTACATCATCAAATTTTAATTTACCTCATTTTCTTTCATCATTTCTTCTTCTATTTCTGTTATTCTTCTTCTTTATCGTTCTTTATCGTTATTCTTCTTCTTCTGTCTGATAATCCAAAGGTTCCAAGATCGAATACAGTCTTTTCCATCGTTTTCTTCTTCTTCTTTGTTCTTGTTTTCTTTCACTTTCTTCTAATCTTCCTTCTCGTCCTCCTGTTCCTCCTCATCCCTTCTTCTTCCTCCTCCTCCTCCTCCTCCTCCTCTCTTCTCTCTCCTCATCTCCTCTCTCTCCTCTCTCCTCCTCTCCTTATTCTCCTCCTCTCCTTTCCTTCTTCTTCCTCCTCTTCCTCCTCCCTCCTCCTCCTTCCTTTCCTCCTCTTCTCCTCCTTCTCTTCCTCCTCTCCTCCTCCCTCTCTCCTCCTCCTCCTTCTCCTCCTCCTCTCCCTCCTCCTCTCTCTCTCCTCCCCCCTCCTCTCCTCCTACTTTCCTCCCTGATTTTTATCGAGTTACCAATATTTTCTAAATATGCTACTGTTATTTTGTTTTATACAGTATGTATACTTAAAATATACAGTATTCTCCGGAATGCCAGTATGTTTATAAAAACCACAATCAAATTATTCTCCACTACATCCTTCTTCAGTACAACTCAGATGCACCTTTCTCACTCATCAAATTAATCTATTGAACTCTTCTCTTTCTCCATCCATCCTTGTCGCACCAGTAGCTGGAAGAAATCGTCAAACAGTCTTACTTCAATACAGTATTATTATAACTGTCGTCGTAAAACGTGAGCACATAAATAAAAGGAAACAACTGATTTTTCTCAGCCTACCTACATTTTCTTCCATCAACAACTACCTTGGTGACTACTAATGTCAGCTGCTCAGTGCTCGAATCGTCTCCTGCCATCAAAATCTTAATGAATCGAGTTTCCTGATTCAGGGCCCATGATACTTGAACAGGCTTCACTTATCTCACTTTATGTTTCCTGTCAGACTTCAAGTAGAATGTACAATAGAAGTACGTTATATATGAACACTGTTACAGCTAAACAGCTTTGAGAAAAATTTTCCTGTAAAATTCAATTCATTAAGTTTTAATTTATTACAGAATATATTATACACTATGTGAAAATTGAGATCATTTCATGAGGTTGAGCTTTTCTGAGAAACCAGTGTTTTGATCTATAAAACACCATTTAAATAGTATGATTTACAAGATAGGAATTTACGTGGGCCATTTATGTATTTCTGAAATATGGTGACGCTTTTTTCATTGAAAAAAAAAAATACTAATTGCTTAGTTATTTTCATGATTACAATCAACCTCTGATTTTAGCCTATGGCACTACTCACACCGATCAGAGTTGCCGAGTTTCGGAAAGACCGGAACTGGGAGACTTCAGTTGCTTGTCTTACTCAGACTTCCGCGACTGTAGTTGTTAGTTGCCGATCGACTATCACATTATTCTCAAAAATTAAATATTTCGAGTTTTATAACTTATCTTCGATATTTCATAAGTTGAAGTAACCAAACAAAATGGAATACTACTTTTTTAAAGCAAATAATCCTACTTTTCCAGTTTGTTTTGGTTATCTGTTCTTATCTGTACGAAATTCTATCAACATAGCCTACAATCGCTTGGCAATCATGCAAATCGATCACTCGACAACCAGCATGTTGGATAGCAGAGCAACTCAGTTGCGCTGCGATCGAGTTTCCGATTTTGGAATCGCCAGTCAGAGCGTCACATTTGAAAACATATGCTGCGTCGCTGTTGCTAAGTTACTGAGCGATGAATTTCTCTGCAATTTGAAGTTTCCAAGTGTGAGTAGTGCCTATAGGTTAACTCTATAGCCTAATTATAGCCATAGCCATAGGTTAACTCCTCTATAGCCTATAGGTAACTCCATGCTACATGCTATAGATAACATAGTATACATGGTATAATTATGGGAGTAGTGTAATTGTAATAGTGGGTAGTATGCCTATATTAAAATAATATTACCTACTAATATTGTACTACTATTATTTTTATAGTATTATATTATCAATAGTCGGCTCCAATCATTGAGCAGAACAACTCTTTTTCTTATCGCGAATCCAGAAACGCCCCGACCATAAGTGAGAGAGGACCATAAAAGATTTATCTGGCAAGGAAACATGCTGCATGTTTCTTTCTATTATAATAATATTCTTCCTCATACTCATTCCATCTTCCATTCTTCTGATGCTCTCAATCTTCATCCACTTCCAGATTAAGTATAAATGATACATTAAATATATAAGTATAATAAGTAAGTATTTCAGATTAGTAGCCACGTCTAAACCTGAACCCGTTGCTTGCTTCATCGCCTCCTGCTTGATATTTTCATGTTTTACTCGCAACTCTCTTATCTGCCTTCATCGGTGCTTCAGCGTGGAACGCGCCACTCTTTATCTATCTTGATTACATTTTCAAATCTCAGGCAGTGTTTTTCCGACAGTTAACGACGTGACTTTCTTCTCATCAGAAAAAAAGTTGGTGGAAGAACTTGGTATAATTTTGAGGTTGCTCAATACATGTAGAATACTGGTGAGATCTACTAAATTGTTCTAAAATTATGTGGTTGGAAATTGGGCTGGTATCGTAGACTACTTAAACTTGAAAACTTGTGTATTTTTTACTTTTTCTATGGATGTATTAGGTTGAATTATAATTATGATACATTCATTGAACTGTTGGATTGAATTTCATTCTATTTCAGAAATTAATGATTATGATATATTATTATTATAATGTTTATGAGATGATTGTATTGATGTATTGAGATGTAAGAGGATATGCTGGAGAAATTGTTCCACGTGTGATGAATGTTCAAGGATATTCCAGGTGATTTTCTAATGATTTCAATCTATTTTATATTTGGATCAGTATTTATCTATTTACATACGGTACAAACAAAAGATCACAGACATAAAGTCCATTACATGCCTTATTGACATTAGTGTTTACATTTTTATTGAAAAAATAAGAATTACAAAATTAATACGAAAAAAATAGGGAAAGTATGCACCAGATCAAATAATTTTTCAACAAATTCCATCTCATGAGATAATCTTGTACTAACTTACAGGTTATCAGATAATGTACCCATGAACTAGAAAACTACCTACATATCATGTTTTGGCGAGTTGTAACAGTAGGCTTTACGTGCCTAGTGTATGGTTGGTTTGCCTAATCTGCTTTCAGTTCAATGTTATTCTATTGTTGGAATCAGCAGAAATGTTTGATCGTGTAAATGCGACTTAAGATGTGAGATCACATGAATATTACAGAGGAGGCTATTTCAATCTTCAATCATATCTTAACCCCGTCAATAAAAAAACACATTGAAAAAAATAAAGAAACACCAAACACTGCCATCATTTGTAAACATTGACTTGTCCAGAACTAAGCCAATAAAATCGACCAATGACATTAAAGGGGCGTGCACTACATCGGAACTAGTCGCTTGTGATTGGGTGAATAACTGAAGAAGTTGACGTAGTACAATGTTCCACCGGTAGATCGCAGTTGAGTTATTACAATTGGCATTCTTTTTCTTGAAAATCTTGCTTATTTTATAATATTGAGAATGTAGACTAGTGGCGCGTTAGTTTAGTTGAATATTTAATTATAATATAAGTATTATTAACTATTAAGTATAAATGAAATTAGATATTTCCGTTCTGCTAATCATAATCGATTATAATTCACTCTCGGCTCACTTTTTCTAGTGAGGGAGTTTTCGTAGGATACAAGAATTGGTGTCTCAAGCAAGTAATTCTCCAAGTTATGGAGATTGTCTGTTTTTCTTTCTCTAGCATTGTATCAAACTGATTATAAATTATTGTATTAAATTGATTATAGCTGATCCAATAAAAGACTAGAAAAAAATTTTCCTTTCTAACTAAAACTATTGTGATTATCAAAACCTCAAACCGTTAGAGTTGAGTCGTGTATATGAAGCGGACGAAATAGTGTGTCTCTAATGGGGGAAAAATTAATCAGGATATCAAAAGCGGCTTCCGAACTATTTTCCGTTTGTCTATCTGGCTATCGAAATCACATCGGTCGACACTTCATCTATCGAACTTCCAGAAGCAGACAGACGTTTTAATGGTATAATTGCCGAGGATGTGCAGTAATAATGACGAGCGAGCAGCCATGTTGAAAGTTTCCATCATGATAGACGGATTGTTTTCAAGTTTTGGGCGAATGGAGATGTTAGCAGCAACGTTCGCTAAAGATGAAAGGATAAAAGTTCGGGCAACGTTTGTAATCAGGTTCGGTAATGATAGATTCCCGTAACATTAAAGTATCCAAAGCAGGATGCAATTGATAGTCATGGATCGGAAAGATAGACTCCACCAAAAGTGAGCCGCCTCAGTGCTCAGGGCTCCACTCGATAGGCTATTATGTTGTTAAGCAACAAGATACCCCTTTTTATATTTCCTTGTTACTCTTACTAATTCTATTCCGGAATCTTTCGCGTTTAACCGACCTCTGATCA
The DNA here is from genome assembly GCA_017141395.1 of Laodelphax striatellus. NCBI lineage: Eukaryota > Metazoa > Arthropoda > Insecta > Hemiptera > Delphacidae > Laodelphax > Laodelphax striatellus. The sequence goes on along the minus strand of CM029535.1, from coordinate 25,994,891 downwards.
ACATCATTATAATCATATTTTTCCCAACTTCCATCTTCCCAATCTTCTTCCTTGAATCATCTTGTATGAAACAGCTTTTGATCTTTCTGGTCATTGCTACTGATTTGAAATGACAGTAATTATTGATGCTTGTGATGGGGTGATGGAAGCTTCAAAAATTTAACACATCTGGGCAAATGACATAATTTCAGACCTGCTTAGTAGAAAGCGTCTTACTTGATATAATACAGTATGTTATACAATGATATAAAATACTTGATTTCATTGCGGGTTCAGGCTTCTATTAGAAATTCACATGAAAAATTCTGTATTTGTCCCATCAATGATATAATAAATCATTTACAAATGGAAACAGGATTAGTATGATAATATTTTGTTCGAGTTTGAGAGAACTTAATCCAGATTGCATGTCCACACTGTTGTCTGTATCAAGAAATTTCATTGATATTTTTTTTAATCTTTCATTTCGGTATTTAGTCTAGAACTGATGCAAGATGTATTATTGAAAAATTCAACCGAATCCTTGTCAGCATCAGTTTGCTTGTGTTGGAATATTCCATGAGTGATTTTGTGGGAAACTGTCTCTCTAAACTCCAATATAATGAATTTCTCTTCTATTAAACTCGTATTATAAAAAATTTGAAAGGAGTGTTGCAAGAAGCATCAACAAATACGGTACAACTTAGATGTTTCAATCCCGTATTATTAAAAAATTGGAACGATTGTTGCAAGGAGACATTCGAATCCCGCCCACTAATACGAGAGCGACTAGGGTCGTAAGTAAAAGACCAGCAACTGACAAAAAGGCGTTATCTTCGTGGAACAATAAGTTGTAGAGAGCTATAAAGAGTTGAGTTTCTCTCGCAGCTAGACGGTTTGAGCAAATTATTCATATTTCAATAAGAAGTGTCTGCGGCTCTGACTGTGTAGTTGGCTGGAGTGGAGTGGCCTCAGGGCTCACAATAATCGTAAAAGCTTTGGTTTTCATCCAAGGAGCTACATAATTCCTAACGTCTTAATAAAGGTCTTGAGCCGCACGACTCTTTGAGACTCATTCAGGACCGACATAAACGCTCATTTATGCTCGCCTGGCATAAGTTGTACATTCACCTCATGACACTGTAACTAATTCCAACACAATAGAAAAAATAAACTTTCGTGCCAGCAGTTTAACATTAGCTTGTTATGCAGGTCCAAATTTTCATGTCAAGTTTTGTTGTTGTGATTGAAATTTGAGCTGGAAGTTATGTTGTTTCAAACTTTAGAAACAATTATCAGGACTAATCGGAAGCTACTAAGAGAATTGTGGACTACGTTTCTTACTTATATTGTGATTGTATTGATAATGAAATGATATTTTAATGATTGATAAATATTGATATTGCAAGATAATGATAATGAAATGTCGGTATTGTGTATTATGATAGTGGTCAGTTGTAGTCATTCTGTATTGAAATTGTAGATTGTAGATTACGGATTTAGGCTACTATCAAAAATTCACTTGATAACCTCTGTATCATTGTCAAATAAGATGACTTATTCGTTGTAATTCATTCACTTTGGAAACCATAACTTTTCGCATTCCACGAGATGTGATTCCTGATCTGAATATTGAGTTTTCATTTTTATACTATCAGGATATCTGTCTCTTTTTTCACTTTTATTCTTTCAAGGATTTAGTAGAAGCCAAAGATACTATATTCATCTGAGAGATTAATATTAAATTTTTTGAGATTATACATTTTTCTCTTTTTTTTTTGCTAGATATGATGCCCAGCTCTAAGCTTGTGCGTGGGTAATGGGAAGGATGATGATGAGATATGAATGAGCCTACAGCTTTAGGTGGGTTCCGAACTTATTTATGGAATAAGTATAGCTCATAGACTCACTTTCTCATTTTCAACAATACTTTTTTCATTATGAATTTAGACTAGGCCTACTATCAGAAATTCACTTGATAACTTTTGTATTAGTCGAATCAATGATATACAAATGGAAACAGGATTAGTATGTACTTCAACTTAGTGTAAACGAGAGAAAAAATAAGGTTGAAAGAAAGAGAGGCTAGAAGTCAGTTTTGAACTGAATTCGAGAGCTTATGTTATAATAATACTGTAAGGATAAGGTTTGATACTATTAAATTTTGGATGCGTCAGTAGTGACAGAGACAAAATTCTTTTTTGAGATTGAGTGTGAAAAGAAGAATAAATAGGATGTTTGTAAGGAGACTGCTAGTTGGTTAGAAAGAGACAGTGATGTCTCCCATGGAATAATAAATGCTATGTCGTGTACAATGAGAGGGAGTGAGAAAGAGTGGATGTGGATCTGTCTTTTCTTGTTGGCTTGAGTGAAGTGCGACCCAATCTCTTTGATAAAAGGTGCTGTAAACAGTTCTCTTGTCATGTCTACCAAGTATAATAAGCGGTTCAGATGAAGGGTTGTTTACACCTTGAAAAGCTGTGTGAAAGGTGTCATCTCACGAATTAACACATCACCCCTGTCTTAATTTTTTTACAGTTAGACTTCTTCGCCTCTCCCCAAGGATCAAATTCATTCGGAGATTGAGCGTGTACACGGCTTGCTTTCATGTTTATGATGCGCTTATTTGAATGCTCGTTCGTCTACGGACCCGAATAGTTTGTCATGGAATGAAACCGACAACATCAACCAAGGTAAGTTCAAATTAAAGTTAACAACATTCAAAGAGGTCAAGAGTGATCAAAAATAGATTTGATTGATCAGGGAACGGAGAATCTATAATTATTATGTATTTTGAAGTACATTAGGTATACTTCATTATTTTGAAGCATATTATGTTTGGTTTGAAGTATGCCTTAAAGGGTATAATGATAAAATCAATCAAAAAATGTTAAGCTTAGTTGAGTTGACACTGATAATTAAGAAAATGGAATTCCATTGAAAATCAAGTAGGCTACTGGTAAAACCTAGAAAATATTCTTTGACACTGAAAATGGCATTTCAGCCGGAAATATAAGGAGATCAAACTTTTAGAACATCTAATTTCCAATAGATTCCCGTTCATCAAAAGTTTCTATCGTTCAAAGTTTTACAAACGTTTGTATAAAACGCCACATGCTAAAAAACCCTTCATTTTAAATTCACCATTAATTAGTCAGACGTCACCCCTAGAGCAGCATCAAGTGGTTTGGATATCCCTAGATACCCACAAACCAGAATATCACAAGCCTGTACCCGAAATTGCAACACATTTTTCAGCCAATTTTGGAAAAAAAACAGACAATTTGTACCTGACTTCAGAAACCCTTCTATCACTGGCTAATTACTGTTGTAAATAATCAGTATCAAATGAAATCTAAAATCTGCTTCTTCAGATTCTATAGCTGCAATAGTTGGCTATTTGTATTGCTTCATGTGAATTATTCCTATCAAAGCCACTGATTCGAAGTCAAAGCCTATTTTTTGGATGTAATTACAAGTTTGCCTTCCTATAAAACTGTATCCAGAAGAAGCTCAGATAGAAATTTATACCAATTCCTGAAAATTGGCAGAAGTTGAATAAATCCAATAATAGCAATGAAATGTGGATGAGTACATTTCAAAAATGGTTGCTTGGATAAAGTAATTTAATATACTTTCGGCTTCACTTTGGGGAGTCACTTTGGGTAGAACACCTCTGACATCTAGACGGCTGAATAATGAAGTTGTAACTTGAATGACCCAGTAACTGCTGCCATCTTACGACAGAATTCAGAACTAGCTGCGTTGTGCATTGCCGACCAATCATGGGAGAGAGGCGGAGCTTGGAGGCGTGTCTGTAAAGATTGAAGCTGTAAATCACCCAGTAACTGCAGCCATCTACCGGTCGAATTCAGAACTAGCTGAGTCATTCATTTCTGGCTTATCAAGAGATAGTAGGCGGAGTTTGGAGGCTAAATGATTTACAAATTAGGCCAAAACGATTCATGGAAGAATTTTAGACCCAGTCAAGCATTGTTCAAGTATTTTCATTGCTGAATAAATAAATAGAAAAAATTTGTCTTGGAAAACACAATAAATGATTGAATCACCGTTTCTGAAATATGTTTGAATTGTATCATAATGAAATGGTTACACCCCATTAACCTATCTTCTATCAGATGTTGTTGAAGTTGAAGTTGAAGTTGAAGTTGATGGAATTAAATTCCAATTCTCTGATCATAACTCCAAACTCCTCCACTTCCTTTCCAATGATTCATGTGATTCAAAAACAAAATGGCCTATCAAAAAAATAAGACATTTTCCATGAAAGTATTTTTGGATTCACCTCAAAGTTTTTTCACATGCACGAATCCAATTCACAATCACTTAGTTCATATTAAAGTGATGCAAAAATAGGCTTCCTGTTTCTTCCCTTTATCTTTCTTTTGACTCAAAACTGCTGATAATACGTTTCTTGTAATTGTATACAATTTTGTGGGGAAATCTTAAACCCCATAATCACATTTTAGTCCACAATCACACCTTTAAAGTCCTCAACTTGAGTATACTTGAGCTGCACTATTTAGTTTATTATATAGTGTGCTGAGACTATTAATTTTCAAGTTGAGTTATAGTTTCACCTTTGAAGTTCTATTATTAATTTATCAATCGTATTTTCAATCTCCATTCACTAAATCGTTTCTATTATGCGTTATGGCAATGCAGACATTTTTGTTTTTGTTATTATTTGTCAAAAGTTTTGTCGTACGAAACACTACTCCTTCAGGTAACCTGCCTAATCCCAAAACTACCTGAGACATTGCTGTCGGACGAATCGCTACTCGGACGAAACGCTACAGGACCAAACGGCTGAACTGATTTTAACCTTTAATGTGACATAAAAAGACAGACTTTTAAGGTGACATTAGATGTATTGTTTTATGTTGTTCTATTTCGGAGGGAGCATAATTTTCTGTAGGATGCATATTTTTCGAGTTAAAAGCGAGAAGCACCCCTGAAAATCCCTTTTTGTCCCGGATCTTTGCAAGCTCAAATGTACAATTGCACTATGGACAACTCTAGATTCAAGAGTCTAGCTCTAAATTTACCAGTTTTATGAATCCTACATCCTCCCAATCACAAAACGAATTCTAAGCTTGTTCTCCATTCAAAAGCATTGCTAATCATGTTATTCGCCTTAACATTTCTATTATCAGAACGCCAAGTTAGAAACCAACAATAGAGGATTCTGTGGGAGTCGAAACTGCAACTCTCAATACAGTTGTTTCCAATCAGCTGCCAGTGAGAATAGCTTTGCCACCTACTACTACAATAATAACATCAGTTTTATTGTTGTTCGGTATTATTGGCGGACTAAGGCCATAAATATAAGTGTATGAATTGTATACAAATAAAATTATATATTATACAAATAAAATTTATTTTCGGAACGTATCAAAAATATATTTGTGAACTGTATATACTTTACATTTACTTGAAAAGTAAAAGTAATTACTTATTTTTATTCACATAGCCATAAGATTCCAATTACAACTGCCAGATAATCGTAATAAAACTCAATGAGAGAATTACAGTAATAATAATCAGTTCAACCACTCACCGCCTCACCTGTTGAGGAATTTAAACGGCCTGAACGATATTGAGAATATTGTACTTGAAAAAATGTACAATTGATCAGGTCTGATATTGTAATAAGATGTAATACATTATATAATACATAATATAAAGTAATGTTATGGATAATTTTATTGCAATCTTTATTTTATTTATCATAGGCCTATAATAACTATAAAATTATCACATTTATAGTTATAGCTTAGTAGACTAGGCTACTATAGGAATAACTGAATTTACTATTCGAGTCATTGAATTTTCGGTAATAGTTAACTACTATTACCTACTCGGCTATTCGGTAACTATGACTAGCCTATAACCGTGACTATGTCTATAACTATGGCTGTAAACATGACTATAACTATCTCTTTAACCATTATAGCTGTGACAATAAGTGGAGCGCGGCGCGGCAGCTATTGAGTTGGCTGTGCAGTTTTCTTTCTGGTCGTGTGAGGCGATCCGTCAAGCATTTGACCGAAAGAGGATCTTTGAAAAGGACCTAGCCACCAACTTGTTCTCAATAGTCCGTAACACACGTGATAATTGGCTGAGGTTCAGGATCAAAGGTGGAGGCGGCAGCCAGGATAGCAGTTGACAGGTCTATTGTGTCCCGCGCTGAAAAACTCCCGACCGGTCATTAAAAGCGGGACAGGATTCCACCTTTTATTCCTCGTTATTCCAGTTTTTTTCATCACACTGCGATGACTTAACACACGTATAAACACACGAATTCAGGACCCTATGCTAGGTTTTCTTTGCCATGAATTCTTTCCAGACCCTAAACCCCCTTTTCTCACCTATTCAAATTGAAGCTAATTTCCACATCCGCGTGTAACATATACCTGTGATCTCGCAGGATCCTGACACGTCTTTTCAACCATTCTATCTTCTCATCTCCATTTCTCCCCCATGTCATTGAATATATATCCTTTAGGATATATATTCAATGCCCATGTTCTTTTATTCATATCCATTCAATTTCTCCAACTTCTTCATATCATTGCTGCATTTTTCATAAATCTTCTATATTATTTATCTAAATCATTACTTTCTATCGATAATTTCTCAATAAAATAACGACTTGCAGTGAATTTTTACATAGTGAATACACTTTTTGCTACTCACATAGACTGACTTGACATTCACAACATTAATTTCTCATATTCGTATCAACAGATTGGATACTTGTTTCCAGTAAAGAAGATAAAATTCAACTAACATGTAGCTTGTAGCTAAAATTAGCTAACTCAAACATGTCCATTTAGTTAGCTGATGAGAATCATGAATGTGATATTGTTAGTTGATGAGAATCAGGAATGTGATATTGTTAGTTGATGAGAATCATGAATGTGATATTATTAGTTGATGAGAATCATGAATGTGATATTGTTAGTTGATGAGAATCATGAATGTGATATTGTTAGTTGATGAGAATCATGAATGTGATATTGTTAGTTGATGAGAATCATGAATGTGATATTGTTAGTTGATGAGAATCATGAATGTGATATTGTTAGTTGAATAGTCGATGAGAATCATGAATATGATATTCATCAAAACCATGCTGGGAACTATTCTTCTATGTAGTATTTCAACTTCACACCTTCACATTCTCTTGATTGAAGTTACAGTTAATCGAGTATACTTCTACTCCAATTCACCAATTTCATCTATGCTTTTCGCTCCTCGATGTTTTATTGATTCTGAGTATCTCCATCAATAGTGTTCAGTCATTTAAAATTATTCAAGTAAGATTAAATTGATTCAAGTAAGGTTAAATTGATTCAAGGAACACTGATTGAATGGTTGAAGCTATATAACACAATTTTTTCTTGATCTATTTCAAATAGAAGACACGTAATAGACTTCGAACAAAGATTTGATAGTTTTGACATTTTATATTAATCATCCAATGACCTACTGTAAAAGTGGTATAAGAATTTGTCATGTAATTCCAAAACTGATATGAGCAAGATAAAGTAAGATTATGTTTGTGTAATTCGCCTAGCTACTTGCTTGTTCAAAATCTGAACAAATATATTTTCTGTTCTACAATTTTCTTCGGTCATTTACCTAAAACATCTTCCACGGCCAATTTCTCCGCAACATATTTATTTTATCTTCATCATTATACATGTTGTACATTACACTTTAACGTATACAGATATATAAGGTTGAAGTATCTATGGTTTACGGTATACAGTTGAATCGTTGATTCTTGCGAGTCATGAAAATGCCATGTTCTAATTACCCGTTGCGTATTCAAAGTAATTCCAGCTAGGCTTGCATTCAAGCCATATCTGTTGAAACACAACAATATTCCTTCATTCAATTTGAGTGTTGCGAAGTGTTCCGTCTGTAGAGCCGTAGTGTCCGTAGATAGAGCCGTCTGATGTGATGGTTGAAGAAGTTAGCTGAGCGGGCTTCGCATCCTCGAACCTCTTCTCTTGTCTGGACCATTGCTGCACTTACCACCTCGGATTCACCTGTAGAGCTGAAATGGGTTGAGGTGGAAGGGGAAGAGCAGCGATGATAGGTGAGTGGGGGGAGACTGTGAGTGAGTGAGAGCGAGAGAAAGAGGGAAGAACCGGCGTCCACCTTGTAGAATCAGCATTGCCGCCGCCGCCGCGACCGCCGCATGTGTGAGTGTTGTGACGTCATGATTCTTCTCTGGTGTTCCCTGGGCCGGTGAGTTCTGACTTCAGTTCTGTTTTGCGTTGTTCGCCGGTCGGTCACTCTCCCACTAGTGTCGCCGTCATTTTCTACATTTCCCTCGTGATTCCAACCCCTGCAACCAACAAACAATTCCGTTTCAATACACTAAAACCTACGATATTCAACTATTCCCACCCTGGATAACGATCATGGAAATTTGTGAAAACTGTTTGCAACTTGTCCTCTGAAATCCGCTCCTTGAAAACGTCGTGTGTGATCCGACCGCTGTTTGCGACGAGTTATTTGTGGTTTTTAATTATTGGTTTGGAAACTCAAGTGCAGCGTTTGATGCTTGTGTCAAGGGAGGATTTATGGTGTACACGTTTTGCTGCTGCTGTTGTTGATGTGAGTACTTTTTGGTGTCAGTTATGTTTTTGGCAGTACAGTTATGATTTTCTCAATTATAAAGTAGAATTGCCATTGTAAAAATGGAATTAAATAGGATTACCAGTGATGAATAACAATTCAAAGGTGGATTAGGTGGAGGTGATATTATTGCGTTACAGCCATGAAAAATCTTTATTTAGACTTGATCCAGAATTGAATGTCTTGAATTCACAGACTTGAATGCCGCTAATATTTTAATGTTAATTGATTTATTGTAATGTGTGATGTGCGACATTTTTGGTCCAATAGCCATAGGCTTGCAACATTTTTATGTTTTTGAATTGATACCATTAAGAAAATTGATTGATTCATTTGATTCATTAATGAATCAATTGATTCATTAAGAAAATGAGATGCAGTCCTGGTTTTAATTCAAGCTCCACTAATAATATTATTCTATTGAGTATAAAATTCTAGAATCACTTTATAATAGTGATTCTAGACATAGGTTTTCCTTCACTTGAGTGATTATCGAGTTGGTTTGAGTACTCGTTGGTGAAGCACTGAAACCCTGTCTATTAAACATTTCAAATTGATTATCGTGTGACAGCCTAAATGTTCCATTGCTTTTCATTGTAATCTTTGGATCCAAGATCTCTAGTATAAGAGTGGAAAACAACATTATTTAAAATGATGGGAATTCATTTAGAGGGGAAATTGATTCTTCATGAACACAGGTTGAATTGTATGTATTGAGAACAATTCTATATTGAGAACATTTATATATTGAGAACAAGAGATCAATCGTGGACCATATTATTTTAAATTCATATTATTTTGGAAATATCTCTAGGTGTTTTCCCACATAAGCTATGGAAAGGAAAACTCTGAAAAATATGCAAATCCCAAACTCTGCCAAATTCCATTCATTAAGACTCAGAAAAATATAAGCTTTCCATTCCTGATTTTTTCACCATTTCAATGATTCAGTTCATTAGATGCAATATTCAATATCCAAGATTACTAGACAAAAGGTTAAGCCATCGTTGGTATAAGACGCAAAGTGGAGGGGGAACGCCAGCGTGACGTCACTTGAATCACAAAATCTAGACAGTAACTTGACTTCGTATACCGTTTCACTCTGCTTTGAATAAATCGTCGTTTAACCCTCTTAGAATTGAGTTAGAATTTTCAAATTCACAGTACTTGAAGCGAATGAATCACTGATTCTAATGGTGTAATTAAATATACCGATTTCAAGTTTATTCAACTCCTATCAGAAGAAAAAGTAAACAGATTTTCACACATCTGAAAACGTGACATGATTAAGCGAGGAATTTTCACATTTCTATGGTAGGCAAGTTTTGTAAGCGGGAAAGTTGTAGATAAAAAGATGAATTTCATTTTTCATGTGAACATTTTTTCTCTACGACCAGCCGTTTTCCTGATATTGTCGGCGGAACGTAGGCGAAACCACCAAAGGCAAACCATCGATTTGCTAGGTACTATACATGGTCATAATTTACTCAAAGTAGCCTAATTATGCTACTGAACGAAGAAGTAAGCATTGATGATTAATCATAATATAGTTGATTGAATAATGATTTCATGATTAATTTATCCACAGTGAATTAAGTCTAATAAATACAATTATTATTAAACTACCGTAATAAAAAGATGGTATATTAACTGACAATCGGAAGGCAGCATGCGTCAGTTGATTCACTTCAATTTTGTGTTGCACAGGAACTCTCTCTCAGGAATTATTTCACTCTAATAACTTACAAAGTAGTTAAGTAGAAGTAGAAGTAAAATTATATTTGACTTCTATTTCGATCACTGATACTCGATTTCGGTAGCACAAAAGATAGTAGCATGATATCTACACCTACGTGAAATAATAATGTGTTCATCATTTACATAACTACATCTGAAAAAAGTCTGCATATTTATATTTGTCAACGTTGGACAGCAGCCAACATATAAAAAAATTATTAAATTAAACTAATTAATGATAAAAAATTTAATTTGACTATTTTCAATCATGTATACCAGTGATAGGCAAACCTTTTGAGAGGAGGGCAAAATGAAATAGAAAAATATGCTGGTGGGCCAGAGAATATTATAACAAAACAAATTTTTCATAGATGATAAACTATTTATCTTTGACATTTTTGGCATAATTCATATCCCATACTTTTTATATACAACAATGGCTAAACAATAAATAGCAATGACTGAACAATAAAAATATACCCACGATGGATTATCATTTTTTGAAACAATATAATGGCATGAGATAACTGGGATAAGTTGATTCGTATTAGAGTGGAGCCGAATTCACGGTAGGAAATGCCTGTTCACAGATGTAGGAGGATACATTGCAATTACCGTATCTTGTGAGCATAAGATTTCAGTGAATACTGCCATAAATGCATCATTCTCTTCATTGCAAACTCAATTAATGTTTGTTTTACCATCATACTTTGAAAGTGATGAGAAGAGAACAGTATAAATTTGATTTTAGGTAACAGTAACAGATTATAAAAAAAATAGTATGGGGTTGATAATAGTAGGGGTTAAGTTAATCAAAACCATAAAGCGGGCCGGTTTAGAGTAGTTCGCTCTTAGTAAGAGTATTATCCCACTGGAGCAACTGCATTTTATTGTTTATCAATTTTTTATAACGAATGTTAATTTGTAAGAGAACAATTTAGGACGATATCACCCAATAGAGTACAAGTGTGAAATTGAGTTTCAAAACATACTTGAATCAGCACTACATGGAAATATTATCATATATGAGTTAGAAATAAATAAATTGATGTTAAGCTCGTCCAGCTATCAAGATATTGACAGCTTAGAAACCACGTCAATCCTTACAATTTTACTGCTTTCCTTCTAATATAATTTCTGTTAAAGATGGTGCTTATGTACTAAGAGAATGCAATATTTTAATATTAGGACAAGTAATACATGAACAAAATGTGGTAATTCATTTATTCGAAGTTCAAAGTAGTGAAGAAGAATCTTGTCCATCCTTTATTATTGCAAAATCTCAAATGGTTTAGTACTAAAATGTTTAATATTCATTGATAAAAGCGCATATTTACCTTCAAATCTCTCTTAAACTGAGTGATTTAGATCTTATAAATAGCATGCTTAGATTTTATGAGTATTTATTTTCCAAATAACTTACATCAGGTATGACTTTGTTGAAGTAATACTTGTCAATTCTGTTAGTTTTATATCCTTGCAAAAGTACTCAGTATGTGCATACTGTAAATAAATCGAATGAATGACTTCGGTTTCAAGTCACAAGTGCATGTTTGCAAACAAGGTTGAGAATTTATTACAGGTCATTTTCAGAGTTACGACTCGGTAATGGCTGTGAGAATCACACGTGAATGTCTGTCTTCATTTCAGTTAAATACTCCTTTTTGTTGCAACTTCGCGTTTGGTTTATGACGAAAGCTGAAACTCTCTTAAGTAAAGATTTTGTCTAGACTGATGTTTTTATGTTAGTAAATTTTAAAATGCGGGTTTTCAATTCATTATTCTTTGTCTCACCTCCGTATAGCAAAATAATGCTCACCTCCGTAATGCTTACAGCCTCCGTAAAGGCTGTATAAAAGCATTCTAGTTTATGAATGACAAAATTATTTGAATATCATGCTAATATTATAATCAGCATAATGCATTTGAAGAATCATGATACTGTAGATAATTTGAGAGAAAATGTAAACTATTTGTAGGATTTTTAGGATATTTTTGTCTCATTCTATTGATTGTATATCATTCTCAATATTCTTGTCAGTATTATTCAGATGCTATTTTTGAAGTTAAAATGTTTGAATGGGTTTGAATTGATGAGACACATTGCTAGAATAATTGGCGTAACTTGAAATTTTAATTATCTAGAAACTAGATCTCAATTACACAAAAATTGTCCAAAACAAAATTTACAAACTAAAAACTCCATCATTCTTATTCATCTTACTTTTTCTAAGCTTGATTTTTCGTGCAGTTTTCATCTTTTTTTTAAGTATTCAGGTATTCTAACAAGTCTAAACATTCAAGTAAAGAATTGAAACCGAATAATCCGTTTAGAAAAATCATATCGATTTGATTCAGCTGCATTGCGGTCTGTGAATGAGATTTCATGTGAGAACATGTTATAAAACTGGTTCGAGACGGTACTCAGCTTGGCACTAGACTTGATAAGCATCATTGATACTCAAGCAGTATAAAATAGTAACATTGACTTGAACCGTTTTCGTGTTAATTACAGCGTGAACAATTTTCACGGGTTTTTGGTTCTTTGCGTTGAGCCAGAAAATTAGTTATAGATAGCGTTTATCGTTTCTCGCATCCGTTTAGACCCAGTTATATTGTTACCTCTCTATTTCAACAAACAGCTCTTTTCATTGGCTGTACGATCTTGATTTGGAATCGTGGCACGAACCAATCATGACTTCGCTGGCCGCATTTTGTGAATTCCTAGCGAAGTTCGTTTTTCCATCAATTATCGAAAAATAGGTAACTGCAAACCGACTGAAATTCATGAACACTTGGTTGGGTACTGACAGAAAATTGTGAAACAATTCATAAATTTTTCTCGCGTTAAAGTTCATTGAGAAAACAAGGATTGTTTGCTAAGGAATGGCAGAAAATAATAAATCTCGTTTAACACGATTATTGGTATTCATCATTGTTATTACACTTTCTGTTCGCTTTTGATTTCAACACTTGAAGATGGAAAGGTCGAAGAATAATTATTGTTTCTAGAAGTAGAGAACCTTCACTATGAAGATGGAGATAATCATGGCAATGCTATTACTTGAAATATATTTGACCTTAAGCTGTTGCAACAATGGAAGATACTATAAATTAATCATTTTCCATAAATCAACGATTTTTCTCTCCAAGTAAACTTGATAATTTTTTCCAAAAATGAATCTCTCCTAAAACCTTCAATTGTATTGATTACATTGTGATTTATTCATTTATTTATTTAGCGTATGCCTTTTAATAGTGGGAAGCCCGAGTAGGGTTGTCTACTTCGCCAATATGAAAAATAGACAAATTATCCCTTGATAGGGAGACTGGTTTAAGTTTGTTTCCACTTAGAAAACATACACTAGCTTTTTAAAAACTTTTTTTGATTTTATAAAGTCCGAAAAATATAACACTGAAGCACGGCATTGTGATACTCACCTGTGACAGATGGTACCTGTAGACATCATTATGAGTTGAAATATGCTATCAAAACCACATTTTATTATCAAGAAAACGAGAGAATGATGCATTATCCTTAGAAAATGCATACCACCTTGATTCTAATTCTATAATGAATCTCAGATAAACCATTGAATATATACCCTATATAAAGTGTAGCCTATATATATTCAATGTTAAACTAAAACCATATCAACAGAGATTATTTACTTGTTCAGTACAATACGAATACACATTGTTTTGTTATCGGTCGATAGGGGGAGCCTATCAATCGATACAGCTGTTTAAGGCCTGTCATTGGTTTAAAATTTCAACGATCAACGCCCACTGATGAGACATGCTAACAAGATTCATTGGACCTCTATACAATTTTCAATCGCATTTTGTTATTAGTTCTGAATAATTCTGATTCTCATGTGAATGTTTGAATGTTTCACCAGTGTGCGTGGCTTGTATAAGCCAATGGCTGGCCTTCAACTGTATCGAACGTTAGACTCCTCCTACCGGCCACTAATAAGTCATCGTAAATGAGTGAATGAATGAATAAATAATATCGTAAATGAGTAAATATTTTTCTGTCTGTGTTCATCCAAGATTGATTTATTATGTAACTACCGAAAAAACAACCATTATCACCTCTAAAACCTCTGACAGATTGCATTGATAAAATCGTTTCTGATAAAAATAGTTTTGACAACATTCGGTCTTCTTGTTCATCTCGCAATATCGACGATAGAATATTGAAGTTTTTTCTCAATATTTTTGCAATAGTTTTGAGAATTGCAAGCTTTTTCAAGGCTTCCAGGTGGGTTGTCCAAGCTTTAATGTAGAATCCTCGTATAAGTTATACAATTACCCGGAGATCCATGTTTAACAACGTAACAGTGGTCAAATATAATAAGGGTACCCTCTTATCGTTCTTTGAGACGGCATCCCTTGTAACAAACTACTAAGAACAAGTGGTTCTCATAGAATATTTATTCGGTCACCTAGATAGACTCAAGACTACTTATTCATGAGCCGAAGCCTGGCTCATAGGCTGTATAATGGTTGTAGAGGTAGCCTACTATTTCCTGTAGTAGAAAGGCTTTCATAACTTCAAGAAACAGTCGTGAATGTAATGTAAGTTGTATTTGTTTTCTACTAAAAAGTTTCTCAAAATCAGTGAGACTTCAGGGAACAACATTTAGATGCAGATTGAGGTCACTTTTGCATATAAAATTTGTTCATCCATCATCAGAATATCGTAAATAATCTAATTCAACTTAATTTCAATAGAGTTGATGAATTAATTCTATAATCTCCGTAATACCGTGCCTTAACTCAATAAATCGGGAATAATAAACGATTTATCAGTTGAAGATTCGAGTTCCAGGTCTATTAATCAATTCTACTCAATTGAGGATTATTTTCAATCCAAGGCTTAATTAAAAGTTTTTCCTCATTATATTCTCAGGTTGAAAGACTCGATTAGATTACGAAATAAAGAACTTCTTCTCAATGGATTGATTAGCAAGGTTCCAAGTTCAAACTCAAACATATTTTCACCACTTCAATTTATTGATTGTGTACTTTTTAATTCTACGTTCTAATTTTGTTCGGATGTGATTTCACTGGTTAATAATTTATTGATTTATTGAATTCAAGTCAAAGCTTCCCCGAAGATCATGCTCTAATATTGTTGGCTATTATTCCTTTCAAAGTTACGAAATGAAGAGCTTCTTCTCAAATGATTGAGTAGGTTCAAAATTCAATCATTTGAAAAACATTTTTGATTCTTCAAAATTATTGATAATATTCTCCTTTATAATCTTACGTTTGATTTTTCTGTTCAATAATTTATTGTTCCATTGAAATAAAGTCGAAGCATTTCCCAATTATCATCCTCTAATATTGTGGGAGATAATTCTTTCCCGATTTCTATCAAGCTCGCATTTCCCATTGCCTGTTCAACATTGATGTATGAGATTCCGCCTGAAACATCCACTTCTGAATTCGCACTTAAATTATATTCTGGTTGTAATTCCAGCTTGTTGCAAGTGCAATTCTTATTCGGTGGAGCGGGTTCGGGCATTTTGCTCGTCCCCTCTGATGTCTATATTTTGTATTCCGTTCGAACAGAACATAGAAATAAATAATGCATGTCCAGCTCATTACAAGGCATCTATCTTCGAGCCGACCCAACATGGACCTGCTGCTGGGAAACAAACGAATGCCAGGAGAATGCAGAAAATCGAATAAAGAACGGCCAATCTTCTCTAGAATTATATTAACAGACATGCGACAATGTTGAGTTGATTAGACATGACGACTCCGGTTGAAATTTTAATGAGCCCACTGCCAAGATGGATGTGTATGAAGATGGGTCTGTGAAATTTTAATGATGTTCATTTTCATCTTACAATGATTGTCATGGATGAGGTTGACTTTATATTCTCCTAAAAAATATTATGTCAATCATAAGTTTGTAATTAATTGGTTGGAATTTTTCCTTGAGTTGAACAATACTCCTAATTAATTATTCGAAATATGTTTGTTGCGGAATGTAATGTATATTTAATTCAGACCAAGTAGTATAAATATGGTTGAAGGTATGAAGGTATGAGCCACTGATAGCTGATACCTGCTTGAGGCTCCAGACAGTGCACATACTTTCAAGCATACTTTAGTTTTAGGCTTCTAGTGAATGGTGGAAAGAGAATTTTATACATAGAAAATAGTTGAGTATCATTCTACACTTTAAAAGTGTACGAAGATTCAAATTATCTGATTCAAAATAACCTCTTTTGGCCTTAGAATAATAATAATAATCTTTTGGCCTCTTTTGGCATAAGGTGAATAATAACTCCTAACTAAATTTTTCTCAACTACAAAATTTTAAGTTTTTCAATTCACTTATTTACTTATAGAGAACACTGAAGAACATAATTATTTGCTATTACTATATCTAGTTTGGCATGCTTCACCTGTCAAGTTTGTAGATGAATTGAGCTGAATTTGGCCACAAACTGAAGATAAAGTAATATCTATAATTGCAACCATATTAAAAACATCCACATCCATAGCAGTATGTATATAGCTAGTCTGTGATTTGGCTGAGAGGGAGTTTTCACAGACTTCTAAGTTCTAAAAGTTTAAGTTCCAAGTTTTAATGAAGTAGGCCCCTGGTATTGTATTGTTAATTCAGTGTTAAAATAGTAAAGAGAAAGTGAATTCTTGCTACTTTCGTTTTTGAAAATATTCCGGATATAAAAAAGTCTAAGAAAGTCAAACTTCCTGTTGTTATCATTTTTGCAAGTGGAAATTCAATTTGAATATGGGGAAAAACAGGTCAAGAGATAAAACATTTTATATTTTCATGTTATTAAGTGATTTTGTTTCTTCTCATGCCTTCTAAATATTACACATATCTTTTAGGAGTCGACAGTCGTTTCCTTGAATATCAAATTGAACAATTTTCAGAAGCTGTATTGGAATGGAACATTTTAAAAACAAACCTACATACTGAACTACCAGTAAACATGTAAGCTTGTAAGGAAATATAATCTCCAAGCACATTCAAAATTTGCTCCGCTGAAAATGTTTTGATTCAACCCTTGAACTTTGTAAAATTATGGCTTGAATCGTCGATGGTTCCGCTTATGAAAGCTCTTATCATCTCAAAGATCACTCCTCACTCACTTTCCTATTGTATCAAACTTTCATGTTCCATCCATGTTTGTGGCATAAATCGTCGTTTATGAAGTTGTTTCTTCACTGCTAATTTGTAGCTGGAATTCTTCTAACAGCTTGACGATGAAGTTGTAGATTGGCTACGGATATTATAGTTGTTGATGTGCTAGAATAACAGGTTTCTTATGTCTCAATTTGAGTGGCTTAATGCTTGCCATAAATCACTTGTCCAATAGATCGGAGAAAGTAGCTGCTCTTGTACAGTCAACAGGAGTGAAATCACTACCACTCTGGTGTCACATGTGTGAAGCTTATACGTGTGGTGGAAGATTATTATCTTGAAAACTCCGAGGAAATGAAAAATAAGACGTCTTCTCCTGTCGACAACCTATAGTGGTGCTTCCTGAAACCAAAACAATATTTCAGAGAAGTTAAAAATTGTTTTGGTGTGTTCACTTGAACACAACTAACGATGATCTTCAACAAGAAATATTATATAACATGTTTCAATTGGTCCTAAAACATAAATAACTATATGTTTCTGTGATGTAGTTGAAATGATACGATGTATACATTGTGACTTGTAGAAACAAACTGAAATGTTTCTTTATAGAAAGTAAACAAGATAACTAGAGTAACATGAATTATAGCATTAATATGAGGAAGATATAACAATAACTGGAAAATAATCTCAACAAAACGTAATTAGATAGAAATTAACAAAAAAATACTTGTAATAATATTGGCTTTTTATCCAATTCTCTACCTACATGAAGTAATTACATTTTAAATGTAAGAAACAATGGATCAAAAATCATAATCATTAATATTGGTTTCATTTCCATCTTATAACAAAATTTATCTCACTACAATGAACAACATGGAAGTTAAGATAGATATTGGTTCCACCTTATTATCAAACTTATCTCATTCTATCCATTACTAATCAATAACTTAATATTATATCCATGGTTTTTGGTCTTGATTTTCACCTGATGTTTCATGGGGCATGTTTCATTGATTGGAAACTCATTTGAGAATCAATTTTGTTAAATCTTAGAGATGAGGACTGTTATCAAGTTTAAAATTTATATAACCTTCTCTGCTCCTTAGATTCAAACTTCAAAATAGACTGATTCAGCATGAGAATCAGAATCCTTCCCGGTGGCTCGGAACCCACCTGAAGCTGATAGCTTCTCATTGCCCACGCAATATGGGCTTGGCTAATGAAAATCCTAGCTTATGTAGGCATCAACACGGCAAAACTTTTTTAATGTATGTGATATTGGTAAAGTATATTTTCACGTCAAAAAGTATAGTTTTGAGATTTAGATTCAAGATTAGTTGAATCAGAATCAAGAGATACCTCTTTTAACTGGGTATAATACCAGAGGAGAACCTCCGATGTAGCTTCATACAGTTTTCAAAACATTTCCAAATTTATTTTAGAAGACTTCAAGGGTGAACTTTCAAGTTTTCCTTTGACATTTCATTCCCCTGCATTTCATTTCTTCGTATTTCTTATTGAATAGTCAATCAATCATTATATACTCTTCCTTTATATATTACATCATTGTATATAGTACATTCAATGTTTTCTTGTTCATTTTGATGAGAACACACAATGAGTTTGACCTTTCCCGTAAGTAATTCTGAATTTTATTCATGCATTGCCTTCTGAGTAAATGTGATGCTAAATAATTTCATGATCGTTTCTGGACATGAATGGTTGATAGACATGCACCATTATCATACGTGGACACGCAGGAAATTCAGTATTAAAATGTTAATCTCGATTATAATTATTGTAAATTATGCAATTGGACACGGTATTGTGGTGCTGCATTTGAAATGCAATGGATATGCACTCCGTCTCAACCACGACCTTCATTAAAACATTTCTTATGATGTAGGGGAAAATTAGAAGCATAAATTTCATTCATTTCTATTCCATGTCTGATGGAAGCTAAATACGAAACTAATCAAAATACGATTTGTCAAATGAATATTTGGAACTTGATTGCCCGATATCTTTCAAGTTCACTCGAATAACATTTATTCATAAATAAATATATTTATATTTATATATAATTATTTAATAATTTGATATTTCAAATGAATATTTGGACCATGATTGCACAATAATATTTATTCATAACTAAATATATTTATAAATGTCATTTAATTATTTATAAAATATAATAATAATTATTAATGCTTTGATGTAAAAAACAGATAAAAATTATTATTAATAATACTTGGATATTGAAGTGTTTCATGAGTACAGTAGTTTACGGTAGATAGATCTTTCGCATATATGCACTCTGCTACAGAACCAACGGTGGTGCGTCTAAATAAAATATAACCTGCAGACCCAACGCAGGTTATCATTAGCTCACCTGAGCCAGTGGGCATTGTGGAGTGAAGTTCATAAGAAATGAGCGAACTTGATTGCAGTAACAGCCAGCGTCGGCGGCCGGAGGTCTTCCGGGGAGGAAGGCCTTTTCGTCCCGGAGGAGGCCTTGTTTCTTTTTCTATTCCTTCTTCCTCTTGTCCTTCCTTCCTCACACATCCTTCTCCCTCTCTCACACATCCTCAGCTATTTCTGTCCTCCCTCTCGTCCTCCCAGAGTGATTGCTTGGAACAGAACAGGTTTTCCTCTCTTGACCACACAGTCAGCGATGCAGTATGATGAAGAGCAGTGGCCCTAGTGATACTGTATCGGCAAACACTCTTGACCAACGCTCTTGCACATTACTCATAATACTATTCACTAGCCAAGTTTGAGATTAAACCTTCATAGGGAAGAGTGGAGTAGAATTATTGCTTTCGTTTTTTGCCTGGGACGGTGCAGATAATCCAAACATTGAACTCTTCATAGAATGAATAGGATAGGACTACTGCCTTGATTGTTCTCCTAGGCGGGTGAAGTTAAAAGGCGCATTCGGCCCTTTCTCACTCTCATCTCTCCATTACAATACTAACTCTAAACAATGCAATACTAACTGTCCACAACTAATAATTCAACATATGATAATCGGCCTTTATGATAAAGCACAATTCTGTCAATAATAATTATTCATTACGTAACGTTCTTATTTGAATAATAGGTTATAATGAACAATTTTAAATTGTAAGTGGTGGAAAACATTCAACAGATTAAACCGAATAAGAAGAGGTAATGATAAACAATTTGAAATTGTAAGTGTTAAAACCAAGTCTACAAATTAATCATACTGACTAAGAAGAGATTTTAATAAACAATTCAAAATAATATGAGTGTTGATTTTTTTTAAGTGTAAGGGTTACTTTTATCAACAACTGGTTCTGATTAGAGACAACTGATTAATATTAAACCTCTGTACAAGTTTCTCAATTGTTCATTGAACCGTTTATTGATCCAGTAACAGTTTAGTGAACCAGTATACCTGTTGAGTGGACTAGTAAACCAATTTAATGGTCCATTGAATCTTAATAATACTAGTTACTTACCCTTAAGAGGCACTCGACCAGTAGGCCTAACTGTAAAGTCTTTACCGACCAATTTATTCAGAAACCAGACATAAAATTACTGGAATTCGATTTATTAATCTATTTTTAGCGTTTTCGTCTGATAGCTTTATATCGTACTACTTAGTTAAGGCAAGGTGGACCATCCGTTAGGGTTTCTTCACTAATATAATGACAGCTGTAAGCATGAAATAAGAGCTTAGTAGTACTACACAACTACAAGAGTAGCAGTACATATTATATTAGAAATATCTCTTTATTTCGTGAATTGAATAGTTGAATTTCTAAAGTGAAATAACAATGCTTATTCGATTATAAATAGTTCTTAAGAGGCCCCAGGACCTAATTCCAGAATGACCTTTCAATTCCAACTTTTACCACACTAGCGCTGCAATCGTTCCTTCGTTTATCCATCATATATCATTCGTCTTCATTCGTATTTCACCCACCACACTGCGCTGTAATCGCAGTTCACATTCCACCCTCAAATGCTGGGGAAAAAGTGAAAGTTTTTGCCTCGCTAAACCTATTGCCCTTTTGTTCAAAGTAGTTTCACAGTTTGGGACATTGTCAGCTCAATCAGCGAGGGGTATAGGACAAAGGAGAGAGAAAGAGAGAGACTGAATGTGTTGAACCGAGGAGCGATCACTGGCATAAATTAGTCTGTATTAGATCCCTGAGCAGTTGAAACAGAACTCGAAATTGGGTTTCAGACATAGTGAAGAATTCAGAACAACCAATGAATGGTTATTGAACCACGGTTTGGAAATTATTAGTATGAATTGATCAAATTATAATTTCATGTATTTACAGTACCGGTATTGGTTTAAATAAAAATGATAGAAGATTACATGAATATTTTACGGCAAGGAAATATTATAAAGACTAATTGACTAAAGACTAATGGATGGCATGATAACTTAAAACCTACACTACAGGCCTATTGTATGTTTATAGTGTAGTTTATCAATTACTGAATGAACAAACATGACGTTGTGACTGTGTCTGTTGCACCACACCTTATCATTTATTATCCAGACTACGTCATATCATTGTAGCAACATTAATTCATGTATAAGCAGTTATCCACAAAGTTTGTTAAATTAGATTGAGATTGAGAAGAGAAATTGTCTCATTATTTAACTTATTATTACCTATTATATTTATACTGGTGAAAAGTATTCATAATTGTTGCGTGGAGGTAGAAGTGTGGAGCAATAATAAATGTAGCTGTGAAAGTGAAAGTTTTTTTGTCAACTAGGGTAGACCCATTGCCCTTTGTTCATAGTAGTTTGACAGGCAGGAAGACTCAATCGGTCAAATGCATAAAAGGAGAGAGAATAATGTTTTGAATAGGATAGCAGACAAGAAAGAATAAAGAAATAGTGGAGAATTCTGAAAACTACTCAACTCAGCTATAAATGACTTGATTATACAGGCCTATAAGGAAAAACATATGGTTTTGATCACATCAATCGTTTTTTGTTTTGTAATAATATTTCGGTCAAGTCATAAGATGAAGTCATCTTAGTAGTTATCTCTGAAGTCATGAACTATTCTCCAAGTGAATGAAAAGACTAAACATTGTCAATGCCACATTCAACTAAAATAATTCCTAGTACCTAACTAAAAGTTAGTACTGATCAATGATTTTTCAATTGAATGTGGTATTGGCAATATTCAGTCTTTATTTAGGATGGATATCTACCACAATATCACCTTCAAATCAACTTTTACTTTTCCGATTTAGTTGAAGCTAAGGAATATCATTATTCAATAATAGAATAATTCAGGGAAGACTCTTATTTATTATTGACTATTTTAAAGAATACATACGGGATAAGTAAAGTAACACCATACTATTTGAATAATAATTTTACATTTTTTTTTGTTGCCGATATTTTTCTGTTCTTCAGGCCATTTTTAGAATGTCATTACTGTTTAAAACAAAAATTTTAAAAGCTACAGCAGTCCATTTTATAATTTGTAACAGACTTGTAATATTAGTCTATTGAGCTAAGAGTTTCCACTCCCATCTTGTTTCTTTCATCAGTCCATTGAACATTCATGAGAGAAAATATTCTCTAAGTAAAATAATTATTGTATAGGTCTCGTTACACTATATTTCTATTGAAATAGGAAAATGAATAACCACAAAAGTTTTGATTCTCATGAATCTCCTCATAATAGAGAAAAGTATTTTACTGCCAGTGAGCTCTTGAATCACAATCTTATTTTAAATTTGCTTGATGCCAAGAGGCCAGATCAAGGAAAGACTGTTCATAACAAATTCCCATAGTAAAGGGGATAGCATTGGAAATACCATTTGATTATAATATCAATAGGCAAACTATGATAGACAAAGTCAATGAATAAATAAAACGCAAAGTGAATAGATATACAAATAAATTAACCGTATTCAATCATTCACAAGATTGCATAAATCATTGTATTGAAGTATAAATTATTTAAGGTTTCCATCTAATAACAATAATAAGACAAATATAAAATAAAATTATAATATTGCTTTGAATCAATTTGCTGAAATATACAAAAAGAAATATTTTGATACAACCGGAAGGTTGTCTGTATCTAACACTAACTAGTAGTTCTGTGAACAGTAGACCTCACGTAATTACCTTGGCACATGTCCCTCATGCACATGTTCAGATACATCATGTTCAAGAAGTACAAGATTCAATCAGTCAATCATTTACTAATGAGAGTACAACAGGCTCATGCACAAAATCTGCTCAAAAACTGTTCCTCTTCCAATTTATACCAACAGTTCAAATTCAGGTAATGTCATACTATCATCTTACTAAATATACTAATTTCCTATTTGAAAACAAAGGCAGAAAGATTTAAGAATTTTCAAACATTTCATAATTATATAATTATTACATTTGCAAAATAAGCGCTAAATAAAAAATTCAAAAGCTATTGAAAATTTTGAATACATTTTTTCATTGAAGAAATGAGAAGATATTGATAATTGAATATTGGTTAATAAATTTTGAGCTGAATAAATACACACATCCAAAGAGAATGTTTCTGCCAAAGTTCACAAGAATATGTCAATACCTACTCTACATAGTACTCTATATAATAATTACAGTACCTACTCTTTCTACAGTATTAGAAAACTAAAGCAAATGAAACAATTTGATAAAACAATAGCCTAATGATACACAACACAACAAAAGGTATCTCTCCACCGGTATTCCTTTTATCTAAACAAAACAAAGAATGAGAGTATCCTCATTAAAATAAATAAAATCACCATACCACTTTGCGAAATTGGATGCAACTAATGCTACAAGCTAATAATATTATGTAATCAATATTTACACATTTTAAAAATATCAGTATAATATTACAATACCTACTCTACATAGTACTCAATATAATAATTATAGTACCCACTCTTTTAACAGAATTAGGAAACTAAAGCAAATGAAACAATTTGATAATACAATAGCCTAATGATACACAACACAACAAAAGGTACTTCTCTACCGGTATTCCTTTCATCTAAACAAAAAAATGAGAGTATACTCATTAAAATTAATTAAATCACCATACAACTTTGCAAAATTGGATGCTACAAGCTAATAATATGTAATCGATATTTACACATTTTAAAAATATCACTACAATTAATTATTAATCTCAAATCCTGAATAAGGTGAATTAGAAAGTAGAAAGAATAATTATAAATATATTATCCGTAATATAGAATAATAATAGTTCATAAGACATCAGTAGGAGATATTATCTTCGTGAATTTCTTCTTGAATTGCTGAACTGGCTGAATTATTTCTTCGTTTTGTTTTCGTTTTTCTCTCTTTGTTTTTCTATTTCTTTCAGCTTTTTTTGATTTGCTTTTTGTATTTCTTCTTCTATATAGGGTGGATTTCTTATAGGCATTGACCTATTATGTCTGGGGTCTATAATCTCGGGAAGAAGACAATCCATATAGAAGCTTTTCAACTTTGGAAACATTTTTGTTTCCCAAAACATTTCATCTCGAGGGATGTTTGCTATTTTTATCCCTTTTGGGGTCCATAGAACAAAATAACACAATTGTCTATCGGTCACTCTTAGTTGCCCTTGAATTTGATAATGGAAATCATGATTTTTATTTATGTCCCCTATTTCCCCATTTTTTCCTAGTGTCCAAAAAGTCACTTTTCTACTTCGAATCGCGTCATCCGGAGTTAAATCTTTTGCAGATGATGGACACTTTATCTCCACTGTGGCATCACTATTCACAAGTCCATCAGGACTTCCTCCTAGAAAACAGTGATTCTTGTCTATGAAGAGGCCACATTTTTCAACACTGACTCCCAGGTGATTGGATACTTCTTGACGGGCGGTGTCCTCATGTTCTCTACCATACGCCATTGATTCGCAATCAAACACAGAATATAGCATCTGCTTCACTAATGATGCGCAACTAGTTTGAGGTCGCATTTTGCATACTCTGCCGAAATTTGATGCAGTCAACAAATTCCTGCGAACTTCCAGCCATTCACTGTTATTGCTTTGGTTGACAGTGTTTTTCTGAATCATTACTCTTTCTTCTTCTGTTTTTTCGAGAGATTTCAAAAACTCTGCTGCTTCCTTGGCCATAGTGTTGTCATCCAAATCTGGGCGCTGAGCTGCAAGACCGTAGTCCTTGTCGTTTTCACAGCTCGATGATGAAAAGAGGGATCTTTTACATCGTTTCAAATTTCTCTGTTTTTCACATCTCCTTTTTCTTTTGTTCTCAGTGCTTTTTGTGAAAAAACCAGGGCTGTTATTGTGTATTACCTTGTGGAGGCTGTAGTGGGCCTTGCCAGAGTTGTGTTGCACAACAGCAGCTGCACATCGTCCTTGATACGACCCTCTCATGGCAAAATTCACTCTTTTGCCACCAATAAATTTCGCAATTATTGAATTATAATGTTCAACATAATTACTGGTGACATCTGTTAGCAGGCTCCTACTGTGCCTACTAAGGTCTTTGAATATTTGAAATATATTGGTATACAGTCCAGCTTTTGACATACTAGGCACCAGGTTTGACTGCTGTGGAGCAGTACCAGGCTGAACTGTACAAAAGTAGCCACGCTCAGCACATCCTTGGTGCTCACCGAACACGTGGCTTGGAATGTTTAGGATGTCCTTCCTGAGCTCTTCGATTTTTTCTTGCGTTGGACGTTCTTCTCCCTTTCGATAATCTTTTGCTTTGACCACAGCTGTTCGACACCTCATAATGTTCTCTCCAATCTTCTTTCGTAAATTAATTGAATTGTTGGCAGTTCTTGTGGTAGTCAATATTTTAAGCCTATTACACAAGTTCCTCAGAAGGTGATTCTTGCACTCAATTTTTTCTACTGTAAAATGTTTGTATGGCCGACTTTCACGAATTTTTTTGTACACATTACTGTCACCGTCTGCTATAAGCCTAGCATACCTGATTCCATGCACCTCCTCGCTCCTCTGGAAAGCTTCACAAATTATGGCTGCTTCCATGCTCGTTGAACTTTGGTTCACGCCCCAGTTTTTATAGCAAGAGTGATCTTTTACTGCTTCTCCCAAGGACTCAGCACGAACACATACAGAACAGTATTTATTTTTCACTCCAATGGACAGCACTTTCCGTGTCCTGTAACCAACAACCGCTGCCTGAAAATAGAAAAAATAATTATAGTAGATCTACAATATTTCATAGAACTGATATTACTTCATTTGACCATGAGATTATATCAGATTATTCATGTAGATTACAAAATATTTCTGCTAAGATTCTAGATTATGATAATAGTAATAAAATGTTGGTTGGTATTTATTTTATGGCTTGAACAATTTATTATTGGTAGGAATTATTCATCCATATGATAATAAATTATTGTAATAATTCTACTGGGGGAGTTGGAGAGAGAGAGTGTGAGAAAAAATATACAGTAGCTCATTGAGGCAATCTGAATTGAAATGGATCTATGGAGCTATACTAATCCAAATTCAGATGATGTTATTTATTTATCAAGTTATTAGTCCACCACCCATTTTACTAGGGGATATTTATATTTCCACTTTATTTGGAAAGTACTTGCATTTTCATTTTTAGATACAGCTTTAATTTGTAAACGAAACTACTATAGATGAGAATATATTAAACATAAAATTTAATCGAATCATATTTTATATACCGTATCCCATGTTGCCGAAGTTTCAGGTGCTAAACTACATTTTTTTTTAGCTCGTACGTGTAGGACATCTGTTATTGTTATCGAATCAATAGACAATATTATTACCTAGGATTCGAGAGTAAGAGTGATTGAGTGAGAATTTTTGTGCTTACCACGCCTGACAATGAAGAGTAGTTGGTACGGTAGGATCGCTTGCACCAGCTGCCATCGGCGACAACGGTGATTAGGGGTACGCCATCCTTATCAACGTCACCATGCTCCCTGGCCAGCCGCGCCTCCTCCTCGGCAGCCTCTTTCATCGTCATCTCCGCTGTTGCCATCCATCCTTTCGTCAATTGATTTTCATACTTCGTATATGTTTTATTACTCATCGGAGGAATATTCATAATGGACATCATCTCCTCCAACTGAGCGTGGCCACCTCCCGTAGTCATTGTTCCGCTGACTGCAGCTGTATTTATGCTCATTTTATCGTCTTTCTTTGTTTCTGACCAAATAGTATCAACAGTATTGCACATTTCACATTTGAAAATAAAAGCACTTGTTAGCCCTACCCGTTTCTCCCTCACTAATTTCATATTCCTAAATGAACAATCAAAAGGGCCGTGACTGTCTAAATGTTTTATTTGTTCGAAAAACTCAGATATTTCAACGATTCGTCTTCCCAGGAGCTGTTCTTCTTCTTCTTCCCCTTCCTTCTTTCCGTTTTCTACTATGTTGTCGATAGATTCCTTTGCTTTCCTGAAATAACAACAAAATTTATCTACCGAGCCATTTTCAACACTCAAACACATTAGTAATAATAATTGCTTTATTATTAGTTATTTATCAAGCAAAACGAAAAAAGGATACTTGTATATTCAACTTTATCACACTCCTTCTAACAAGATCAAGCTCCACACAAAACTAAACAATAACAGCTCTAAGAAGCCTTATTGACGTGGGAAAAGAAAACTATTTTTACTTATTATGGAGAATATGCGAGAGGGTTTGGTTGACGGTCGAAGTCATTGACCCCGCTTGCTCATTCAACCCTGAGACACACTCAATCGGTCTCTCTCACTCTCTTCGTCATCGGAATGTACCCTTACTATGTCCACAAGTGGAGACCATCGCAAAATATAAATGCTATATAATTGTATTTTGATGGTGGACGCAGGCTCTAGTGTGACTTATTTTTGTATTGATGAATAAAAGTACTTCTCAATAATAATTTATAAATATAAAATATATTGCAGTGTTGTAGTACAATATGTAGAAATTCGTCACATAGGGGTAACTGAGCTTTGAGCGTGGAAAATTCGCCAACGTTAAAATTTAGCGAACGTACATAAGTTTCAAGGGGATTTGAAATGAATCGGGGTTGTTTCTGAATATATGGAAATATAATCATAAATTACTTGTTCTTACTGCACCTACAATCAATACATTTAGTACTATAATCGTTTATACACTTATTTGACTGTAATAAACGACCCAATACAGGATACTTATGCGACGTAATGGTTATTTGATTTTTTGGATAATCCAATCTCCGACCATGACCTGCTTACGAAAAGATGCTGGACTACATACAGGGGTTCCACTGTTTTTTTTACTCTTCTTTTCAAATCTTGAAACCTTACAATCTGCACGGTAAGAAAATAGTCTTCATACTTTTATCATGCATGTAAAATAAGGTACATGTAACTAAGGTCAGTGTTGGAAGTTTAATCGGAGTATTTGCTTTCGATATTGCATTTAGAACTGAATTTAGTAATTGTTCCAAGTCAACATAGATAGGGGAGTCTAATATATATAAGTACAATAAATAATATGTTCAAACCTACCTTTTTTCCTCATTGTATCTTTTCAAGCCATCATTCAATCGCCGCTTCTTCCGAGGAGCTGACAAATATTTTCGAGCCTTGCCCATAATTGGGTTTACCACACAAATAATAATAATCACCAACGAGAGTTATTTAAACAAACCAAAATGATGATCGCGATTTTGTTGAGCTACTACACAAGACTGGTCCTTACGTGCTGGACGTATTCGAAACACTGAGGAATAAATTATTGTTAGTCGACAGAAAGGTAAAGTTCCAGTTCCACATTGAACAGAAATAAGAACTGCCTTCTATTACAAATATAGAACTTGCTAATCGGTTCTCAGAATTGTCAGCTTTCAAAATGGTTGTGCTTCTCGTTGTTGATGATGATGATGAGGATGTTACTTCTAGCTTCTACTTTAGGAACCCGAATACTTGTCGAATTTTATTATTGAAAGGGTCCCAAATGATGACAATAATTTTTCAATAACATATATATAAATTCGAATAATAACTCGAGATTATAGAATGCTCTTGTTTCAATAATGTCTATTCAATATTTAAAATATATTTATAAAATATAACATGAGTAAGGTAGAGCACTCTTGTAATTTTAAAGAATTCCAACAGGTTTATTTAGTACCTATGTTAAGTAAAAGCAAATAAAAAAAAAATGATTTGTTAGGCCCTTAGTAGAACGCCAATAACTTGGAAGTTGAAAATCCGGACTGTCAATAATCTGTGATTATTTGTGTCACAAAGCCATGACAGTCCTATTCTTCAATTAGCTCAAAAAACTCCAATATTTCAGCATTTTGCCTTCCTAGCAGCTCTTCTTCTTATTCTTCCCCTTTCTTCTTTCCGTTTTCTCCACTTTCGCTGTTTTTATTTTCTTCTCTTTATGACCGATCGATTCCTTAGATAACCACAAAATTTATAAAAGAATAATAATTGAGCATTGTCCCACTCGTACATTACCAATAATAAAATTATTGCTTTATTTTTAGTAAAGTTATTTATCATGGGAAACTGTAGGCGTAAAGGATATTTGCTTATATCATACTTGATACTCTATAACAAAATGAAGCTTACATTTACACAAGACTAAACAGCTACGGTACAGCTGTGAGAATCCTTTTCTTGAAGAGGGACGAGACAAAATAATAATAGACCATTGCAACTTTTGTTATTATGAACAATATGTGAGTGGTTTTGTTCGCTTGTCAATGTCATAAACCTCTCCTTTCTCTTTCAAACCATGCAACTCACACGCTCTCTCTTTTCTCGTAATCTCTGACACTCCTCTCCCTCATTGAAATGTCCTTTCCTTACAATGACCAACCAAATTCTACTTTCATGTGGACACCATCGAACTATATATATACACGCGATATAAAATAATTATAATTGTAGTTACGAGGTGGTGAACGCGGGCTCGTGTTGGTGTACTTCTCAAAGTTTAGAACAGACATCAACAGCGAGGAATATAGAACCAGAGACAAGTGGATACTAGTTCCAATTGTCTCTGATAGAACTATATTTCAATATAAATAAATGGAACTATGAAAAATAATTTGCTTTCATTTTTAATGGAAGATGATAGAAGTTTACTTGTAGAGGAGCGTAAAAGGAATGTAATATGAATAGTTATAAAGTTTAGTTCAGTTCAGTTGATAGAATTCAGTTCATCATCAGAAAAGGATTATTACAATACAAGACCTATTATTACAATAATGGCTATCTTACCAGAGACGTTGTCAAAATCTAATATTGAAAGGGCCGCAAACGATGACAATAAGGCTAGGCGTACACCGGTTAGTCAAGACAAGACAAGATTAGTCACGTTTAGTCACAGTAATTTACAGAGTTGCTTATGAAGCAGCACACACCGATGCAATGACTAATCGGTGTGTGTTGCTTCATAAGCAACTATGTGTGTGACTAAACGTGACTAATATTGTCTTGTTGACTAAGTGTACGCCTAGCCTAATTTTATAGAAATTTCAATTAAAAACTCGAGATTATAGAATTCTCCAGTTTCAATTACGACTATTCAAACACGAGTAAGGTAGAGCACATTTGGACTGTCAATAATCTTGATTCGTCTCTAGTAAGAAATAAAATTATTGAGTATTATGTTTATAAGTATTATAATATTATGAGTATTATGTTCAATGTAAACATTTTGCCATAAATAAAATACAAAATAGCCTAGTTCTTCAACATAATTTTTTTAAATTCATCCCTTGTTTAGAGTGTATAAGGGGTCTATATTGGAAAATATGCAATGAAAGGAATTATTTAATGTAATTTCCATAATTTGATAATCCAGATGAAGTCCGGTCCAGATTATTGATGTTCTAGTGTAGAGGATTTCAATATTATTCATTATTATTGCCACTACAGCTTTGTACTTTGTCCAAGTATTGTCACGATACAAATTCTAGCAACCAAATAAAGCCTCAATAAAATATTGTCAATGACCACTAAGTGCTGGTACTATAATAGATAGCACAATTAACGGTAAGCTGACCTAATTTA
Source organism: Laodelphax striatellus (assembly GCA_017141395.1). Taxonomy (NCBI): domain Eukaryota; kingdom Metazoa; phylum Arthropoda; class Insecta; order Hemiptera; family Delphacidae; genus Laodelphax; species Laodelphax striatellus. The sequence goes on along the minus strand of CM029535.1, from coordinate 25,963,306 downwards.
GCAGTACTCAATATTGATAAAATAATGATAACAAGGGAGCGAGCTCCGACTCACCACCAAAAGTCTCTGACTCATATCACATTGTATATTTATTTATATTCTTTGATGTTAATTTATGTAATTGAAAAATCCAAATCTTGAAGATGGCCATAACCTTCATCCAAAAATATCAAAACACACCACTGCCTATATGGATCATCTACTGAAAGATGTCAATGCCAATAAAATCATTGGAAAAATTATGATTCATCAATTATTTATAAAATGTATAAATACTTAATCCACATATGTTAACTTGCTATTAAATAATGCATATTATTATTTGTACTCACCAAAAATATCATCCCAAGCCGGTGAAATAATGTATATACAGGTCTCATATCTTCGGTGGTTTCACGAACATAGCAATATATTTTGGAAATATTTGTTGTATATGAGATTATACTATTTTAGGAGTCAGTTATTTTTATAGCATAAAATATTTGGATGTATATTAATTTAGCAATAAACTTTCAGTTCACCTTTTGAATTTGGCAGTGGAGTTGAAAAGTAAAGAATATTTTTAAAGGCATCTTCCAAAAATAAAAATAAAAATTGAAAGGATTTTAACGTCCTATATGTTATTTTGTATTATATATAATATATCGCATATTATTTAAATGGTTATTGTAGCTAAATGTTGGAACTACTTTGTGCATTGTACTGACGTCAAAAAACACGATATTAAATTGACCAATCACAGCCCAGCATTTCATTAAAAATTCTAGAATGTTCTATTGAAAATTCTGTTTCCTTGAATTTTAGCAAGGGTAACTCTCTTCCGTTTGAGACTCCTTAGAGAGCAGTCACTTTTGAGCACATACGTGCAGTTTAACTGTTTTAAAATGTAATCAGTTTCATTTTCAATCTTAATGTTTTCAAGCTGTGATATATTAAGCTGTGGCAATATATAATTGATTAAATTCATGTAAAGTCGCGGAAATGTTATAAACCATGGTCCAGAGCCAAGCTGTATCGTGAGATGACACACGGAATCCAATCTACCCCTGAGATGGCTGCCTAAACCAGGATACGGTAACCGACGTCAAAGCATCGCCAATACTGTGAGTGATCCGTTTTATTAATCCTTTGGCCAAAGGCGCGAAAAGCCTCTTTTAAAGTGAAATAGTGGGGAAAAATTATCATACTGCGTGAAGCATAGAAACATGAGCTCATGGTCTAGTATTTAAGACATTCATAATTTTAGAGATTTTGTACAATCTTATTTGCCAGGCAAAATACCACACACGCTCTACCGAAAATATAAATTTTGTAACAAGCTATTTATTGTTATTAACAATTATTAATGAAACTTGTAAAATTCATTTAATTGTTCAAGTTGTGTGTTCTAAAGGAACAGGAGAATATACTCCAAGTTTTTCACCTAATTACTGGGTTTTCTAGTCGTTCTTGCACCTGTCTTGGCAATCCCAATTGATACATTAAATTTATTTAATTTATGAAAATATCAGTATCCTGGATGAGCCTTGCAAGGCCAAATTTTGACATGCCCAGTCACGTAAGGAGTATGCTTAGCCAAGTGTGTTACGTAAGTGGATTGAGATCTTGTCTTTGATGCGTGACTATAGTCCATCACTTAACTCTCCCTTATCTTGTGGCACATTTGACTATATTTGCTTGATCCTGACGTCACGGGACATACAACATAAAAATAATAGCGTTACACACATGACCCACAACATAGTAATGTTACACATGGCACCATAACGTGGGGCTGTTACACATGGCACCCAACATGGCGGCCTGACGGAGATGTACAAGATTTCTTTATTAAGAAAGCCAAAAATTTGAACTCAGAAATCACAGAGTTGATGGTTGAAAACTTTTGAAATTGAAAATATACCTTATGGAATTGCCAAGCTTTAATAAAGTAATTAATTAATTTGAATATTGATTTCATTATTAAATTATTCCTGAGGAGACGTCGAGGAAGAGTATACTCAGATATATCGCCAATGATTTAAAGAGACATATGCATTTATTGCTTCGAATCACATTCCGTGATCATTCAAATAATTATTTTAGGTAGCCTATTAAGAAAGCTAGCTTATTTAACCTTGAAATTAAAGCTTTAAAGGTACCAAAATATTATTAGTTTACCAAAACATTAAGGTCTTGGGGCTTATTAATTTGTTAATTAATCTATTAATTTAAGCAAAATCCCCAAAACAGCGATATCATAGGCAAGATATTAGGAGTATTAATTGTTTATTTATTGTTTATCTGTGATAGTGTGAAAATCGCCAGATTATTAATGAGCATTGAATATAGGGCTATTTATTAATAGTTACCATATATAAAAATTTATTTACTGGTAATTACCAGATATCTATTGATTTAACTATCATTGCCTGTTTATTTTGTGCATGTTTATTTGTAATAAGTCTTGGAAAATTTATTGTCTCACTGTATATATCACTTGTCACTTAATCCTTTTGGTCAACATTTCACTGCACTTGAGTCACTATCGCACTCACGCCGCGCATTCATTTCCACGCCGCGCATACACCCTTCGCGCCGCGCATCTATTTCCACGCCGCGCCTACACCCTTCACGCCGCGTTCACACCATTGGACCACGACATCCTTGGATTTCACCACTAGCCCAGCTGTCCAAATCCTAATTCACCATCATGGAGAACCTTTCAGCCAACTCATCTGTGTCCTACATGGAGCTGGGAGACAACAACACTCTGCGAGAAGCGACCACACCCAACCCGAGGCAATAAACAACACTGATGAGACAGCGCCCAGGGAGCGAGACGCAGGAAGTATAACTAGCGCCAACTTCGACCCTGAAAATCTTCGTCAGCTGTCTTCCACCCGCCTGGAACCAGAGGTCGTCCCGACAGAAGTGCCTCCACGTACACCGTCACATACCACTGTCAATCCCACTACACAACTCTCGCCAGATGAACTGAGTCCACTGACTTCCAGATTGATGAATGACACTCCAACCGATTTGGTCACCCTCATGCTCAAAATAAGTAATGACCTCAAAGATTCCCAAGAGAAACTGGGTAGTCGAATGGATAGTCGAATGGAGAAGATGGATAACCGAATGGAAGGAATGGATAGTCGAATCAAGGATCAAATAGACAATATGGATGGAGGATTGAGAGTAGAGATCAGAGACATCAGGGAAGAGATGAAGGATATGAGAAAGCAGTTAGATGACACTACTGTATGCCTCAACAAAAGAATGGATGACATGCAGGTGAATTTGAGGAAGGAACTGAGTGAAGATTGGAGCAAGCATGCGATTGAACTGGAAAACAAGGTCATGCAAAACGTAAGTGAACACACTGATGGATTAAACAAAAAACTAGAAAATCTTGAAAAACAAACCAAAACCGACATACAACAGGCAGTAGAGAAACAGAAGACAGAGTGTGTCACCACCTGCAAGAATTTGGAAAAGCAAATTAGAGATTCCACCCAGCCATTAGAGAAATCTGTACAAGAAATTAACACTCAACTTAGCCTAACAAACACATCTCTAAGTACTACTCAAACCCAAGTTGAAAGTCTAGTAACCGAACATACATTAATTCACAATAGAGTTAAAGAAACCGAAAAGAATTAAACCAACACCAAATAACCATCACCCAACTAGACAGCGAGTTGCAAGATACTAAAATCGATTTAAATAGTAAAATAAAACAGACACACACAAAAATATCACAACTTGAAATGAATATGAGTAGAGTGAGAGGAGGAGGTGAGATAGTAGCGGTACCGAAACGCAGAATGTGTCGCAACTAATCAGTGGATTAGGAAAATTTGATAACACAAAATTCCACATGACACCTAAAGCGTTTGCAGAACAACTAAAAGTGGTACAGGACTTAGTTCCAATCAGTTGGCCTGTATGGAGATTCCGGCTATCCTCTCTTTTAATTGGGGAACCTCTGCTCTTCCTTCATGGACGTGCACATGAATTCAACAGCCTAGAAGAATTTCTGAGAGCTTTCCTCGAACAATATTGGAGCCTGGATAGACAACAAGAATTGTTATCTAAAATAATATCCTCCAATTTTGACGAAAGAAGTGGTCAGACATATACCGCATTCGTCTCACGGTTACGTTATCAAAATTCGCAGCTAGACAACCAGATTCCCGATATTACCTTAGCTCACATCGCACTTAAGAAGATGCCGTATCACGTCCAACTAGCATTGGCCACCGCCTCCATTAAAAGTTTCAAAGACCTTGAAAACCACCTTCATTGTGTTCAAGCTGTCTCCACAAGCAATATACAGCATAATAACCATAGAAATAATAATAATTTTGTACAAACCAACCGCCACCAAATCAATCAAGAGAAAATTCTAACACTGCTGACAATACAAATAATAATCCACAGGACTTTGAAATAGAGTCACCACCACCAAATAACAACTACCGAAACAAAAATGGGTTCAGAAGGAATCAAAATAATAACAATTTTAATAGAAATAAAGATCGTAGATACCATGATCAAGATAGATTCTATGATGGCCGAGATTACATGAACTCCAATAGAGACAACAACACAAGTAGTTCTAGAAACGAATCAAATAAATCACCATCACCAAATACCACTTTTAATACAGATAAAGATAATAACCCACCACCTTCTACTAGTACACCATCAAAAACAAATGGAAAATCAAATAATCCATCAGGAAAAAATTCCGGCAATAACCATCGCGCATGACTAGAAGGGGAGAAAACTTATAAGACTCTGACGGTTCAAATTCCGGCAGCCCAGAGCAAAGCTAAACTGCAGTCCAGCAAGATAAACAGGAGAGTGTATCACAACACAGGCTTTCATCGGAAGCATGCTCGATATAAAAAGCCGACAGCTTTTGAGCATTATGCATGTTTTCATCGGCGGCACACTCGCTTCAAGCCCGCCCTAAAGCCAAGAGATTGTAAAAAACATGCTCAATATAAAAAGTCGACAGTTTTCGAGCATTCTGCATGTTTTCATCGGCGGCATATTCGCTTTAAGCCCGCCATAAAGCCAAGAGATTGTAAAAAACATGCTCAATATAAAAAGTCGACAGCTTTCGAGCATTCTGCATGTTTTCATCCGCGGCACACTCGCTTCAAGCCCGCCATAAAGTCATCAGGAGATTGTAAAATTTGGACACCATAACCTAACCTCTCTTGAGACGTTGATCAACTACCCACAACCAACCGGCCAACATAACCTAAATCGCCCACATCTGGTATACAAAAGGTTAATAAGAGCAGCTTCAGGACCCTGGAAATATTTCGTCTATTTGGTACGAGAACCTCGCCAACATTAAACCCTACTATAGAGAATGAACAATATCATTCCTAAGAACCACATGCTTCCGGTTTGGAGATAAACGAAAAGTGATTTTTCTACAACAGGATTCAAACTAACATGAGCCAGAGATCGTCCCAAGGATGTACTACGACGCCTGACCGTATTAATTACGCAAAATAAGTGATATTGAACTTTTAGAAAAATACACAGTTATGTTAATAAAATAATTGATGGCCAACGATCGCCATATTTTCTAATCAAACCAAACGGAATCCTAACGGTAAATTATTACCAACTTCAAATATTAGTAAGAAATTACCTTCTTTTCCAAGACTTACTATGTTATTATATCATATATTTGTTAGTATTAGTAAATATCTGAATTTTTGTTAGCTTCTACGAAGTCATACGTTATGCACATAACCAAAAAACACATATGTTATGATGTCTACTTGTGTGCGTAGACGATATATTGTACACATACGATAGGCCAAGGCCACACAAATCAAACAGCATGTATATATCCCATACTTCACAGCTGTGAAAGTGTATAATCAAATTGTTATAACGTAGCCTGTATTATTAAGTAAATTTTGTTAAAACTAAGATTAACACATATTTTGATATTATTATTGAATGTTTATTTATTTGTAACCATAAGTGTTTGCATGGCAGTGAATATTGAGTCAAGTGGTGAAACCACAGATTACGATTGTGAGCCCTAGGCTAATAACTTTGTCAATCGATAAAACAAGTCGGCACCCATTTAAGTTACCTGCTATTTCCTTCAGATCAGTTACCGGAGTTATTGTGAATCTATCTGTGTAAATTGTTTGAGAGCCTTATTTATGTCATTTATTGTCTAGCAGAACTTATGAGTTTGAATTGTATTGTATTTTCGAGTGTCATCTGAGATAACCTCACATACCTTTTGTGCATCAGCGCTTGTAGAGATTCCTTCGACACCTGGCATACTCTTTGGTTTGACATGTCGTCATCATAGTATTGTTTTAGCCGCCAACTTTTGAATTCTCATATTGCTCTTTTAGATGTATTATCTTTGCTCTATTTTTCTCAGCTAAATGCTTGATTTTTGTGTAAATCACTGCCATGATTAGATGTTACGCTTCTGTAAATCTTATGAGTAGGTAACGTAGAATGTTTCCGTACCGAATTCGAGTCGGGAGGTAGCTAATATGAGACAGTTGTGTTCACATATTTTTAGAGCCTTCTTTATGTTATGTGAGATCTTAGAAAATTTGCCTCGTTTTCTTTGTATAGTTATACAAACTCGCTCTATCTGCAGCTTATTAAAAGCTTATTTATTCGCTCATTTATATAACTATAGGGGGCTTCTGTCACGATACAAATTCTGGCAACCAAATAAAGCCTCAATAAAATATTGTCAATGACCACTAAGTGCTGGTACTATAATAGATAGCACAATTAACGGTAAGCTGACCTAATTTAGCAGTACTCAATATTGATAAAATAATGATAACAAGGAAGCGAGCTCCGACTCACCACCAAAAGTCTCTGACTCATATCACATTGTATATTTATTTGTATTCTTTGATGTTAATTTATGTAATTGAAAAATCCAAATCTTGAAGATGGCAATAAACTTCATCCAAAACTATCAAAACACACCACTGCATATATGGATCATCTACTGAAAGATGTCAATGCCAATAAAATCATTGGAAAAATTATGATTCATCAATTATTTATAAAATGTATAAATACTTAATCCACATATGTTAACTTGCTATTAAATAATGCATATTATTATTTGTACTCACCAAAAATATCATCCCAAGCCGGTGAAATAATGTATATACAGGTCTCATATCTTCGGTGGTTTCACGAACATAGCAATATATTTTGGAAATATTTGTTGTATATGAGATTATACTATTTTAGGAGTCAGTTATTTTATAGCATAAAATATTTGGATGTATATTAATTTAGCAATAAACTTTCAGTTCACCTTTTGAATTTGGCAGTGGAGTTGAAAAGTAAAGAATATTTTTAAAGGCATCTTCCAAAAATAAAAATAAAAATTGAAAGGATTTTAACGTCCTATATGTTATTTTGTATTATATATAATATATCGCATATTATTTAAATGGTTATTGTGGCTAAATGTTGGAACTACTTTGTGCATTGTACTGACGTCAAAAACACGATATTAAATTGACCAATCACAGCCCAGCATTTCATTAAAAATTCTAGAATGTTCTATTGAAAATTCTGTTTCCTTGAATTTTAGCAAGGGTAACTCTCTTCCGTTTGAGACTCCTTAGAGAGCAGTCACTTTTGAGCACATACGTGCAGTTTAACTGTTTTAAAATGTAATCAGTTTCATTTTCAATCTTAATGTTTTCAAGCTGTGATATATTAAGCTGTGGCAATATATAATTGATTAAATTCATGTAAAGTCGCGGAAATGTTATAAACCATGGTCCAGAGCCAAGCTGTATCGTGAGATGACACACGGAATCCAATCTACCCCTGAGATGGCTGCCTAAACCAGGATACGGTAACCGACGTCAAAGCATCGCCAATACTGTGAGTGATACGTTTTATTAATCCTTTGGCCAAAGGCGCGAAAAGCCTCTTTTAAAGTGAAATAGTGGGAAAAATTATCATACTGCGTGAAGCATAGAAACATGAGCTCATGGTCTAGTATTTAAGACATTCATAATTTTAGAGATTTTGTACAATCTTATTTGCCAGGCAAAATACCCACACCCACGCTCTACCGAAAATATAAATTTTGTAACAAGCTATTTATTGTTATTAACAATTATTAATGAAACTTGTAAAATTCATTTAATTGTTCAAGTTGTGTGTTCTAAAGGAACAGGAGAATATACTCCAAGTTTTTCACCTAATTACTGGGTTTTCTAGTCGTTCTTGCACCTGTCTTGGCAATCCCAATTGATACATTAAATTTATTTAATTTATGAAAATATCAGTATCCTGGATGAGCCCTTGCAAGGCCAAATTTTGACATGCCCAGTCACGTAAGGAGTATGCTTAGCCAAGTGTGTTACGTAAGTGGATTGAGATCTTGTCTTTGATGCGTGACTATAGTCCATCACTTAGCTCTCCCTTATCTTGTGGCACATTTGACTATATTTGCTTGATCCTGACGTCACGGGACATACAACATAAAAATAATAGCGTTACACACATGACCCACAACATAGTAATGTTACACATGGCACCATAACGTGGGCTGTTACACATGGCACCCAACATGGCGGCCTGACGGAGATGTACAAGATTTCTTTATTAAGAAAGCCAAAAATTTGAACTCAGAAATCACAGAGTTGATGGTTGAAAACTTTTTGAAATTGAAAATATACCTTATGGAATTGCCAAGCTTTAATAAAGTAATTAATTAATTTGAATATTGATTTCATTATTAAATTATTCCTGAGGAGACGTCGAGGAAGAGTATACTCAGATATATCGCCAATGATTTAAAGAGACATATGCATTTATTGCTTCGAATCACATTCCGTGATCATTCAAATAATTATTTTAGGTAGCCTATTAAGAAAGCTAGCTTATTTAACCTTGAAACTAAAGCTTTAAACGTACCAACATATTACTCGTTTACCAAAACATTAAGGTCTTGGGGCTTATTAATTTGTTAATTAATCTATTAATTTAAGCAAAATCCCCAAAAAGCGATATCATAGGCAAGATATTAGAGTATTAATTGTTTATTTATTGTTTATCTGTGATAGTGTGAAAATCGCCAGATTATTAATGAGCATTGAATATAGGGCTATTTATTAATAGTTACCATATATAAAAATTTATTTACTGGTAATTACCAGATATCTATTGATTTAACTATCATTGCCTGTTTATTTTGTGCATGTTTATTTGTAATAAGTCTTGGAAAATTTATTGTCTCACTGTATATATCACTTGTCACTTAATCCTTTTGGTCAACATTTCACTGCACTTGAGTCACTATCGCACTCACGCCGCGCATTCATTTCCACGCCGCATACACCCTTCGCGCCGCGCATCTATTTCCACGCCGCGCCTACACCCTTCACGCCGCGTTCACACCATTGGACCGCGACATCCTTGGATTTCACCACTAGCCCAGCTGTCCAAATCCTAATTCACCATCATGGAGAACCTTTCAGCCAACTCATCTGTGTCCTACATGGAGCTGGGAGACAACAACACTCTGCGAAGCGACCACACCCAACCCCGAGGCAATAAACAACACTGATGAGACAGCGCCCAGGAGCGAGACGCAGGAAGTATAACTAGTGCCAACTTCGACCCTGAAAATCTTCGTCAGCTGTCTTCCACCCGCCTGGAACCAGAGGTCGTCCCGACAGAAGTGCCTCCACGTACACCGTCACATACCACTGTCAATCCCACTACACAACTCTCGCCAGATGAACTGAGTCCACTGACTTCCAGATTGATGAATGACACTCCAACCGATTTGGTCACCCTCATGCTCAAAATAAGTAATGACCTCAAAGATTCCCAAGAGAAACTGGATAGTCGAATGGAGAAGATGGATAACCGAATGGAAGGAATGGATAGTCGAATCAAGGATCAAATAGAAAAATGGATGGAGGATTGAGAGTAGAGATCAGAGACATCAGGGAAGAGATGAAGGATATGAGAAAGCAGTTAGATGACACTACTGTATGCCTCAACAAAAGAATGGATGACATGCAGGTGAATTTGAGGAAGGAACTGAGTGAAGATTGGAGCAAGCATGCGATTGAACTGGAAAACAAGGTCATGCAAAACGTAAGTGAACACACTGATGGATTAAACAAAAACTAGAAAATCTTGAAAACAAACCAAAACCGACATACAACAGGCAGTAGAGAAACAGAAGACAGAGTGTGTCACCACCTGCAAGAATTTGGAAAAGCAAATTAGAGATTCCACCCAGCCATTAGAGAAATCTGTACAAGAAATTAACACTCAACTTAGCCTAACAAACACATCTCTAAGTACTACTCAAACCCAAGTTGAAAGTCTAGTAACCGAACATACATTAATTCACAATAGAGTTAAAGAAACCGAAAAGAATTAAACCAACACCAAATAACCATCACCCAACTAGACAGCGAGTTGCAAGATACTAAAATCGATTTAAATAGTAAAATAAAACAGACACACACAAAAATATCACAACTTGAAATGAATATGAGTAGAGTGAGAGGAGGAGGTGAGATAGTAGCGGTACCAAACGCAGAATGTGTCACAACTAATCAGTGGATTAGGAAAATTTGATAACACAAAATTCCACATGACACCTAAAGCGTTTGCAGAACAACTAAAAGTGGTACAGGACTTAGTTCCAATCAGTTGGCCTGTATGGAGATTCCGGCTATCCTCTCTTTAATTGGGGAACCTCTGCTCTTCCTTCATGGACGTGCACATGAATTCAACAGCCTAGAAGAATTTCTGAGAGCTTTCCTCGAACAATATTGGAGCCTGGATAGACAACAAGAATTGTTATCTAAAATAATATCCTCCAATTTTGACGAAAGAAGTGGTCAGACATATACCGCATTCGTCTCACGGTTACGTTATCAAAATTCGCAGCTAGACAACCAGATTCCCGATATTACCTTAGCTCACATCGCACTTAAGAAGATGCCGTATCACGTCCAACTAGCATTGGCCACCGCCTCCATTAAAAGTTTCAAAGACCTTGAAAACCACCTTCATTGTGTTCAAGCTGTCTCCACAAGCAATATACAGCATAATAACCATAGAAATAATAATAATTTTGTACAAACCAACCCGCCACCAAATCAATCAAGAGAAAATTCTAACACTGCTGACAATACAAATAATAATCCACAGGACTTTGAAATAGAGTCACCACCACCAAATAACAACTACCGAAACAAAATGGGTTCAGAAGGAATCAAAATAATAACAATTTTAATAGAAATAAAGATCGTAGATACCATGATCAAGATAGATTCTATGATGGCCGAGATTACATGAACTCCAATAGAGACAACAACACAAGTAGTTCTAGAAACGAATCAAATAAATCACCATCACCAAATACCACTTTTAATACAGATAAAGATAATAACCCACCACCTTCTACTAGTACACCATCAAAAACAAATGGAAAATCAAATAATCCATCAGGAAAAATTCCGCAATAACCATCGCGCATGACTAGAAGGGGAGAAAACTTATAAGACTCTGACGGTTCAAATTCGCAGCCCAGAGCAAAGCTAAACTGCAGTCCAGCAAGATAAACAGGAGAGTGTATCACAACACAGGCTTTCATCGGAAGCAGAAGCATGCTCGATATAAAAGCCGACAGCTTTTGAGCATTATGCATGTTTTCATCGGCGGCACACTCGCTTCAAGCCCGCCCTAAAGCCAAGAGATTGTAAAAACATGCTCAATATAAAAAGTCTACAGTTTTCGAGCATTTTGCATGTTTTCATCGGCGGCCTACTCGCTTCAAGCCCGCCATAAAGTCAGGAGATTGTAAAATTTGGATACCAATACATAACCTCTCTGAGACGTTGATCAACTACCCACAACCAACCGGCCAACATAACCTAAATCGCCCACATCTGGTATACGAAAGGTTAATAAGAGCAGCTTCAGGACCCTGGAAATATTTCGTCTATTTGGTACGAGAACCTCGCCAACATTAAACCCTACTATAGAGAATGAACAATATCATTCCTAAGAACCACATGCTTCCGGTTTGGAGATAAACGAAAAAAGTGATTTTTCTACAACAGGATTCAAACTAACATGAGCCAGAGATCGTCCCAAGGATGTACTACGACGCCTGACCGTATTAATTACGCAAAATAAGTGATATTGAACTTTTTAGAAAATACACAGTTATGTTAATAAAATAATTGATGGCCAACGATCGCCATATTTTCTAATCAAACCAAATGGAATCCTAACGGTAAATTATTACCAACTTCAAATATTAGTAAGAAATTACCTTCTTTTCCAAGACTTACTATGTTATTATATCATATATTTGTTAGTATTAGTAAATATCTGAATTTTTTGTTAGCTTCTACGAAGTCATACGTTATGCACATAACCAAAAAACACATATGTTATGATGTCTACTTGTGTGCGTAGACGATATATTGTACACATACGATAGGCCAAGGCCACACAAATCAAACAGCATGTATATATCCCATACTTCACAGCTGTGAAAGTGTATAATCAAATTGTTATAACGTAGCCTGTATTATTAAGTAAATTTTGTTAAAACTAAGATTAACACATATTTTGATATTATTATTGAATGTTTATTTATTTGTAACCATAAGTGTTTGCATGGCAGTGAATATTGAGTCAAGTGGTGAAACCACAGATTACGATTGTGAGCCCTAGGCTAATAACTTTGTCAATCGATAAAACAAGTCGGCACCCATTTAAGTTACCTGCTATTTCCTTCAGATCAGTTACCGGAGTTATTGTGAATCTATCTGTAAATTGTTTGAGAGCCTTATTTATGTCATTTATTGTCTAGCAGAACTTATGAGTTTGAATTGTATTGTATTTTCGAGTGTCATCTGAGATAACCTCACATACCTTTTGTGCATCAGCGCTTGTAGAGATTCCTTCGACACCTGGCATACTCTTTGGTTTGACATGTCGTCATCATAGTATTGTTTTAGCCGCCAACTTTTGAATTCTCATATTGCTCTTTAGATGTATTATCTTTGCTCTATTTTTCTCAGCTAAATGCTTGATTTTTGTGTAAATCACTGCCATGATTAGATGTTACGCTTCTGTAAATCTTATGAGTAGGTAACGTAGAATGTTTCCGTACCGAATTCGAGTCGGGAGGTAAGCTAACATGAGACAGTTGTGTTCACATATTTTTTAGAGCCTTCTTTATGTTATGTGAGGTCTTAGAAAATTTGCCTCGGTTTCTTTGTATAGTTATACAAACTCGCTCTATCTGCAGCTTATTAAAAGCTTATTTATTCGCTCATTTATATAACTATAGGGGCTTCTGTCACGATACAAATTCTAGCAACCAAATAAAGCCTCAATAAAATATTGTCAATGACCACTAAGTGCTGGTATTATAATAGATAGCACAATTAACGGTAAGCTGACCTAATTTAGCAGTACTCAATATTGATAAAATAATGATAACAAGGAAGCGAGCTCCGACTCACCACCAAAAGTCTCTGACTCATATCACATTGTATATTTATTTGTATTCTTTGATGTTAATTTATGTAATTGAAAAATCCAAATCTTGAAGATGGCCATAACCTTCATCCAAAAATATCAAAACACACCACTGCCTATATGGATCATCTACTGAAAGATGTCAATGCCAATAAAATCATTGGAAAAATTATGATTCATCAATTATTTATAAAATGTATAAATACTTAATCCACATATGTTAACTTGCTATTAAATAATGCATATTATTATTTGTACTCACCAAAATATCATCCCAAGCCGGTGAAATAATGTATATACAGGTCTCATATCTTCGGTGGTTTCACGAACATAGCAATATATTTTGGAAATATTTGTTGTATATGAGATTATACTATTTTAGGAGTCAGTTATTTTATAGCATAAAATATTTGGATGTATATTAATTTAGCAATAAACTTTCAGTTCACCTTTTGAATTTGGCAGTGGAGTTGAAAAGTAAAGAATATTTTTAAAGGCATCTTCCAAAAATAAAAATAAAAATTGAAAGGATTTTAACGTCCTATATGTTATTTTGTATTATATATAATATATCGCATATTATTTAAATGGTTATTGTAGCTAAATGTTGGAACTACTTTGTGCATTGTACTGACGTCAAAAACACGATATTAAATTGACCAATCACAGCCCAGCATTTCATTAAAAATTCTAGAATGTTCTATTGAAAATTCTGTTTCCTTGAATTTTAGCAAGGGTAACTCTCTTCCGTTTGAGACTCCTTAGAGAGCAGTCACTTTTGAGCACATACGTGCAGTTTAACTGTTTTAAAATGTAATCAGTTTCATTTTCAATCTTAATGTTTTCAAGCTGTGATATATTAAGCTGTGGCAATATATAATTGATTAAATTCATGTAAAGTCGCGGAAATGTTATAAACCATGGTCCAGAGCCAAGCTGTATCGTGAGATGACACACGGAATCCAATCTACCCCTGAGATGGCTGCCTAAACCAGGATACGGTAACCGACGTCAAAGCATCGCCAATACTGTGAGTGATACGTTTTATTAATCCTTTGGCCAAAGGCGCGAAAAGCCTCTTTTAAAGTGAAATAGTGGGGAAAAATTATCATACTGCGTGAAGCATAGAAACATGAGCTCATGGTCTAGTATTTAAGACATTCATAATTTTAGAGATTTTGTACAATCTTATTTGCCAGGCAAAATACCCACACCCACGCTCTACCGAAAATATAAATTTTGTAACAAGCTATTTATTGTTATTAACAATTATTAATGAAACTTGTAAAATTCATTTAATTGTTCAAGTTGTGTGTTCTAAAGGAACAGGAGAATATACTCCAAGTTTTTCACCTAATTACTGGGTTTTCTAGTCGTTCTTGCACCTGTCTTGGCAATCCCAATTGATACATTAAATTTATTTAATTTATGAAAATATCAGTATCCTGGATGAGCCCTTGCAAGGCCAAATTTTGACATGCCCAGTCACGTAAGGAGTATGTTTAGCCAAGTGTGTTACGTAAGTGGATTGAGATCTTGTCTTTGATGCGTGACTATAGTCCATCACTTAACTCTCCCTTATCTTGTGGCACATTTGACTATATTTGCTTGATCCTGACGTCACGGGACATACAACATAAAAATAATAGCGTTACACACATGACCCACAACATAGTAATGTTACAGTATATAAGATTTAACCCTCTACACAATATCAATACAGCTGCACAATAATCGAAGAATTCTCATACATTTCCATCAATTTATTTATTTACACACTTTACAATTATTTATTTTAAAAAGCTGCAATGAGGTGATTCATTGTCTGTCGATGTGACTTAGCAGAGTAAACGCTATTGTCATGGCTATAGATATTTCAAAGTTCCCTCTTCAACAAACTTTACTACGCTAGCGCAGAACCTCGGAGAACTGTCGAACTACTACACATAGTTGCTAAACAACGTAATGCAGGCTTTTATAAGTCTTTAGTATAAGTATTTTTTTAAACAACCTTCAAAAATAAAATCGATAAACTGATCTACAGAAACACAAAGCAAATGTTGAACTTTCTGATGCAATTTTTTATTTTTCAATCCTTTCGAATACAACTTTGTAATTTCGATAGTAG
The DNA here is from genome assembly GCA_017141395.1 of Laodelphax striatellus. Taxonomy (NCBI): domain Eukaryota; kingdom Metazoa; phylum Arthropoda; class Insecta; order Hemiptera; family Delphacidae; genus Laodelphax; species Laodelphax striatellus. Next base: position 25,947,615 of record CM029535.1, on the reverse strand, counting down.
TTTTCACCAAATTTGCGATTTTCTTATGGGAATACAACGATTGTTTTAAACAAATAGAAAAAGAACCAATTATTTGATTGAGTTGATTCTAACATCAAATGAAAGCTTATGAAAAACCGCGTGTTATGTATCATAAGTTTTTTGAAAAGAGCTCTTGTGAAGCGTGTAATCGTTTGATAAGTTTTTCGTCCCATGCTAAATTGGGCGATCAGCGTTCGGCCGGTAGAGTTGGCTCCTGGGGCCTCTTAAAAATCGATGACAAAAATTTTAATTTCGTGAGTGTGAGGTGACATTTCAACCACATTTTCCTGCATAATTGACACTTGAGCTTAGTGGACTATTGACCGTGAACTCGCATTTCCTGTGGGAAGAACCATGCAGGCTAGTAGTAATCTAGAAACAGTACAGTGGCTAACAGAAGTTACACTAAATAATAATCCACTAAAAGTGCATTGCTGTTCCATGTTCCATCCAGTTGCTACTACAATGCAACATAACAATAGGCACTAGAGAAACATAGGCACATAACAAGGCACTGGAAAACATGTTTTGATCGTGTAACGAAGTTTTGCACTACTCCTTCAATTTAAGGGTTTCTCATGGAAAACGTTCTGACGTGAAAGTGACTTCGAGGGATTCTATCTTGGTTGATTTTCTAAGTTGGAGATGACGAAATTCTTGTTTTGAGAAGTAGTTTTGTTGCCAGTTTGCAGTTTTAAAGGGTTCTTCCAATAAAAATAATAAAATTATTGAGCTATTACTCATGATAATAGGCTATAATAATAGGCTCTTTTGTTTCAATCGGAAAAGATATTTATATTGATGGAATTTGACAAATTATTGACAAGCGTCTGTCTTGGTCTCACTCAAATCAATGTTTTTGAGTTTGTGACAGTCTAAATCAATCAATTGTTTCCTACAACAACTGCTAGAAATGGAGAAGATTGTATGAACAAATCTAAATAGTAATTATGATATCTAGGCCTAGGAGGCCTAGGCCTAGTGGTGGGCCTATCTATGCACATACATAGCTCATCTATGCTCAATGTTAATTGAAGAGTTCCCTGAACTCTGATTGAGAAGAGATATAAACAGTATGGTATTTAAATTGAATCAATCATTTCTTAAAACAAAAGAAACGTAGCAGCTTTACTTTGTTATCGTTGCACAGGTCATGAGTTTGATGTCTATCCCATCGATTATTATGTTTTATTTATCTTTTTTTGTATAACTGTCTTCCACCTACTCACGCACAAGACAGTGAGGATACCATCGCAGCAAGAATACAATGCTGTTATTCTCTTTGAGTTTAGAAGAATTTCAATAATTAAGAACCATTCATTTCCATCGATTATTCCTGTCAATTTATTGTTAGTCTAGCAATCCCCCTCTTTAATTTTATTCAAAACCTTCATCTTTCCTTTTAAATTAAGTAGAATTCCTCAAAAAATATTTTGCCTCCGGAATTTCCTGTCAATTTATTCTTGATTCCCAACAACCAACCCCGTGTGGTTTTGAATGCAGGTGTCGAATATTATATCGTCTGGAAATCATTAGAGAAGGCTCAGGTAGTAAGCCGAACTGGGAAGAACATGTCAACCCAGGGATCAATAATGCGTTTGAGCCATTCCTAAATAATCGTATTATGTGGAGAACATAAAACAGCACTATGCTGCAACCGCTACTGTCCTATCCCAATGTTTTGTTTGTTGTAGTTTTTGATCCCCAATTTCTGTTCATAAGAGGAAACCTTTGTTAGTTGTCACCCTTGGTATGCTTCTGAGGTACATCAATAATTTTTTAGATCATTACCTGCCCAATCTAGAGGCTTCACTATTATTTATCAAACATTCCAACGGCTTCCACATCAATGAATGATTATTTGTGACAGTAGCTCTAATCTGGAATGAAGGCCAAGACGAGTGATTTTCATTCTTATGTCTGGGAAGATAAGGTTTTCCCCAAACATGGAGTCTGATACGAAGCTTATAATATTTATTGCAGGCCTGCAATTAGCTTATTAGCATATTATGAAGCTTATTATTTGTTGAAGCACTGTTTTGGATTGAATTTCAAATGAATAAATATATTCATCCTTAATTACTCCAATATTATACTTAGCCTTCAATGTCGGGCACACCAATCTTTATTTAGTATATTACACGAATAAAAATAATCCCTGGATTGTTATACTACCATGAAATCCTTGATTGGTAAATACCGCTACTATTCCCTTAATATTCAAATGAATGAAAACAAACAATGCAGCATTCCACTGTTGAATTCCTCATCAACAACTCATAATAATTGAAATTTAAAATCTGTTCCAATCATATCAACATTGAAACTTCTACATTCGGCGACTTTTTCAGAATCGAATGTGAATTTTCATCAAGTATATTGTATAGTATGCTATTAAAAACTTCGTTGGGCAATATTCCTAACTTATGTGACCTCTAGTTGATCTCTAAACGATTAGCATTGTCAGAGAGGTTCTTAGTCTCTGAATCAAGTTTGACATCCATGTATCCCTTTTAAAAAGCCATGTACCCCTTTGAAAGCCATACCTTTGAAAATAATGTATATCCTTTTGAAAGTCATTTATCTTTTGAAAGCCACGTATCCCTTTGAAATTATATGTGTTCCTCAGAAAGCTTTCTCGTCGATTCCAAATTTGTAGATCTCTAAAGTACACGATTAGAATTAGCGTTGCTTAGAGAGTGGGAAATCACTTAACTTCAACAATGACTCACGACCCTAGTGGAAGGAATGCAATCACAATACACAGTAGCATGTTTCAAGTTACCTTGTTGACTGCACCTGATCACTTACTGGAGCTATATATCAGTCGGTGATATTTGTATGGCTATGTGCACTATAGTGATATAGTTCGAGCATTATCCGCTAGGGGCAGCAGTGATTGTTGGTTCTTTTGTTGTTTGCCAATAATTGTTAGCTGTTAGCTGTTAATTAAAAGGCGAAAGCAGCTTGTCCTGATTCGTGACAGCCGTTACGGTTTCGGTCTGGCATCGTGGTGAAAGGAAATGAAAATCCAGCTTCAATTTGCACCTTCGAACCCCATAACAATGCTCGGTGCCATAAAACACGATCCGAAATGTTCATAAAACTGTTCGCAACTGTTACGCTACTTCGTTAGAGTATGTGCTCCAGAACTGCAGCGTTATCGTTAACCCAAACTACATTGCAATATCTATCTCAAGTTCTAAATATGCTCCCATGATCAGTTATATCTTAAGAATAATCGTTAGCACGAACCACTTTGCAAACTTTATATCTTTCAACACACTGGTTAAAGATACGGTATGATTTTATAATTACTTATATCTTTGGCACAAGTGTAATGTTTGTTCATGATATTACTTATTATTGTTGAATTACTCATATCTTTGGAGAAGTGTAATGTTTGTTTATGATAGTATTGTTTGTTGATCTAATTATAACTTATATCTTTAGCACAAATTAATGTAATGTTTGTGAACTATTACTGTTTGGTGATCAAAGTACAATATCACATTGTTTGGCTGAATTAATAGATAGAAAAATGAAATGATAGGAGGTTCACATTTATTATGACGTTATATCATTTCTTGCATGAGTCTTCATTTCAGAAATCAATCTATATTCACTGTTGAGCTTATATCTATCAATAGCATAGGTTAGTGCACTATTTCAAGACAGTAGCCTACCTAAATTGTATCGCACTTTTCCACGAAATACATATTGGCATAGATAAAGCATTACGCAAGTAATGCTTAGGGAGCATAGAATGGATGGAGAACATAGTTGAGTGATAATGCTTATGATGCTTTAATGCTTCTTCTATGATATTGGGTAATGGATATTTTTACATGAGGTTCATGGAGCTTCTATCTCAGTTTTCTCACATGTATGCTTCTGTAATCACTTATGAATTTTACACAAGTGTTTCATAGTGGTTTGCGGACTTGTGATGCAGTAGGCCTACCTATATCATAAATGAAGTTCAAATGACTGTTTGACATATTAAGGGTGCATTAGAATAATTAATAGAACTTGAATACCTTTCTCTCCGTTGCATGTGCAGCGTGACTCAACAATATTGTGTTTAATTGTTGTGTTCATTACGAATTTATTGTCTTTTAATAACCCGGTTTTGAATGACAGTGATCATATATTATTGTAACTATGCTACATATTAACTACAGTATAATAGTATGCTACTCCAAGTAGGTATGGGGTTTTATGATAATTGTTGCATGCTATGTGAGTATGAATACTTTGTCAACATTCTTGAAGTGGAGAAATCGTGATTATTGTCTTCGTGAGTTGGTTCCAGAGTAATAGCTGTTTAATTGACATTTTGAGAAACATATTGCGGTTGCTTACTTTCACGGATTGGACTGTTATGATGAATTGCGTTACGCATCGCAATAACACTTTCCTTTAAATTTTTGATTTCCCAATTGTAGCTTCTCAGTTGATTTCTCAATATTATAAAGCTTACAGGCTGTTAGCAATGCAGGCTGCTTGTAATTCTTATTTTATGTTATCTTCAAAATACAGTAATTGAATTTGGATTTGGATAAAATTATAGTGTTATTAAGAATCAGATGTCTCAGTAGGCCTAGTCTTACTGAATCATAACTTCTCTCTGATAAGTTGAAAAATTGAATTAAATAACTTCTTGCTCATTATACTTCATACCCAGTATTCAATAATCCTCTCAATCATATATTCAATCATTATCTATAAACTTCTGATGTGTTTTCAAAAACATTTTTCCTCACTTTCCAGTTTCTAGTTTTTCAAATCTTTTACATCAACTCTTGATTGAATAATTGCATGAATGTCATTTTTTTCAAGTGACTCACTCCTCTCGTTTCCAAGTTACAATAATTGAAAGTGCAAGAAATGAATGAGCTACTGGAGTTTACGTAACTAACATTTCAAAACAGAAAGATAATTATTGAAAAACTTGACTGACATGTACTGACACATATATTATTATTGAAAGCGAAATGTAAATTATGAATATATTTATTTATAGCTGGATGCGTCGGTCATTACAAGTTGTAGGTAATAAGCGTAATGTAACTGGGTTGTATTGGGTGGATTTCTCCTTTTTGTTGGAACCGGTCCACGACACTTTACGTAGGAATGCTTTTTTGCCAGACATAATTAATATGTGGTAAGTGTTTATTTTCACTTTATCCACCGAAGCAACTAAATGTTCCTAACTCCATTCCACACGTTTTTACCAGCTTTATCTCTAATTTCTGTTACGTCTATTCTGCGCGCCGTAACGGACTCGATATCATTCGAAGAAAAAAATATCAAGTTACAAGCCTCTTCCAGTGAATAGTAAACAAGATAAGTTTCAAAGTTATTAGTACTTTAAGCTCTAAATTAACTTGAAAATTTCCTCAGATAGCAGCGGGAAACAGTTATTTTTTATTGTGCCTTTATATTACTGAGTTGTTTGATGGTTCTTGATGGAGTGAATAGTTTCTCTCTGGAAAGAATTGACACATAAATACGGGATCATTGACACGCTTTTTCATGAAGAACCTTAGGTAAGATTATCTTGTAGCTTTATTGTATGAAATTTAATCAGCCAATCTGAAAGGTTTATTAGAATGATGTGTTATTGAGCATCAATGTGAAATTCAGAGGCTGTATTTTACAGCCTCATGTATTATAGCCTCAAAATGTATGAGGATACAAATGACAAAACAGGAAAGACAAGTATGATTGATAACTTCATCAATTTGTTCTTTTCTAACTCAATTTATTTATATGTTCTAGTATATTTTGCTTGAGTATTCCTTCAATAACGATTTCTCCAAAACCGTCCTAGTTTAGACAGAGTAGAGAGGGAGAGAGACAGTCTACTCTATAAAAACAAATAGTCCAATGCGCACCTAAAAAAAAGTGTTTTGGTGTGCATTGGTCTATTTGTATAGCAAGATTCTTTTAACTTGTCAGAAAACAGCTGATTTAACGTTAGTAAACGAGCGTACATCAATCAGCTGTTTTCTGACAATTTAAAAGAATCCTGCTATATAGAGTAAACGATCATATGATCCATGTCCCCGCCCGAGGTCCGTTCTGTGTGAATTGGGCCTTGACAAGCACAAAGAGCTTTGAACTCAGACAACCAATTGAACTTCATCTGATGAGCATGGAACCCCCCGAATATTTATCACAACCCACAAGTGGCAATTTTATTTGTGCTTGTTCATACAAGACGATTGATGTGATGACTGTGCAGTATTTTCAGATCATACCGAACATGAATGATGATCCGATGGCGAACCGAAATCACGAATCATCATGTTGGTCTAACGAGTTCCGATTTGTAAGACTGGTAGAGAAATAGATTTGTTAGACTATGGATGGAGAAAGCGGTCACATTCAGCAAAATCATGCAGTCAAATAGACTGTCGCTTGGCTTGGGAAAATCAAATGAGCATTGATTCGACTCCCATGACCCATCGACTGAATGACTTCAATAATCCTGGTTGGAGTCAGAGTAATCAAATATCTGAAAAGATTCATATACTAGATAGTGTGGGAAAATAAAAAAGTATATGTATAAAATCAAAGACAGTAATTATCTAATATATTTTCCGAAGGTTTATTTTTTATAGTACATGTTTGTAACGTAGGCCCTATCTCTTCAATAACGATTTCTCCAAAACCATCCTAGTTGTAGGCGAAGTAGAGAGAGTTTAATGGTTGAGTGTTTGAGAGTAGCAATTCAAAGTAGTCCAATAGCAAACAAATACAGTAGCTTAACAAATAATTTATCATGTCAATTATTCATATCAGTTGATTCATTCATCAGTTTCAATAATGAGTTTGAGTAAATTTAAATTATAAATTTTCAAAACCTAGTTCAACTAAAACAGAACTTTGTTTTTGTTCAATTACTTTTTTAAATAATGCTTATCAGTTCAATCCATTATAGATCATTTTTTCTATCATCCCTTACAAACTTACTTCTTTCTTCCTTTAAAGTATTGCAACAATATAAGTAAAGTACCCTGCAACTCAGTTCGTTCGATTTAATTTGCTATGTCAAGACAGGTCAGTAAAGACAGCCAACAAGACTCAACGAAATGGCTGCTTCATAGCCAATGAGCCGCTGTGATTGGTTCAGATTAGAAAATGGATGCCAGTTGACATTACAAAATGGCGGAACTTGATGGACCTCTGTGATTGGCTGCTCCCTCAGCTCTCTTATTTCTATTTTTGAGAATAGGAGAAGCCGATTGATTAGAGCCAAAATGTATTATACTTTTGATTTGATAAGAAATCAATTATTATACAATGAAATATTCAAAATTGTACTAACAACTTCTTATTTATTTATTTATTCAAGAAAGTACAAAATTAACTGATATGGTGAAAAAACAGACACAAAGTCCAAAACGTCTTCTTTCCATAATTTTGATAATGATTTAAATGTAGGTTATGTTTTTACATTCACTTTTTATCACTAATTTCCACCTCCGAAGCTAAAAACTATGAGTTGTCAATTATTTTAATATGAATAACAGTTTATCCCTTCAAGAGATATCTTCAAGGTTTTTTAAAAGATTGCCTCAATTTTAGGAGAATAGACTGAAACGGACTAAGTTCCACATACACAAGACTACTACATAACAAGTTGTGCTGAGCATGTCCTGTGTGTTGTCAGCTTGGAGTCAGCTGTTCAATCTCTTATTAGAGAATCCTGAATCCCTTTGAAACACATTTGATAAAGTGCTGTTGACTTCAAGTAGGCACACAACAGTAGACAGTAAATATAAATGACTGAATACAATAGAATGATCGCATACAAAACCAAACTGAATTTGAGATATTTTGTTACAAGATTAGGCTGTGGTTTTTTTTCAACTGAGAGAAAGTGTATAGATTTATCAAGAGTCGACTGACTTCTTCAATACAGAGAACAAATAGCTTGATGAATATGAATGAGTCTCGAGACTGTTATATTTTCTTTGGTATGTTCATTTTTTGTGCACATTCATAAGATGTTGGTTGCTTGCTTGCAGAAGGTTTTTGATCCAATCAGAGTTCCCTGCTCCAATCTGTTCACAAGCGTCCATCTGAACATAACACAAAAATAGTAGGAGTGCTTGCATTTTATTAGAATAATTCAGCGCCGAGAAAGATCATACATGATACCGTGACAGTTGGCTTAATTTAGTGGACTCTAGCGCTTGAAAGTTACTTGGTGCACATAAAAGTTGTAGCGTACTGAATGGAACGTGTTGAAAATAAGTTTAATGCTTTGAGAGATTTGAATAAATATTGCGACAAGTTGGAGGAATTGGATACAAATTTATTCCTGGTATGAATGGAGCGGAATTAGTATGTTTGAATGCTTTCGTCGAACGCTGCTTGCAAGGCGTGCAGTAACTCGATCTATGATTGCTTGAATATTTCCACTAATAAAGTTATAACATTGCATGAGAAAGCGTAATAACTGGTTTACATGTCATTCCGCATGTTGCAATCATTTTATTGAGTTTATTTCTCTGTATATCGAAAGTTACTAATCTCTGTTTTATTTAGTTTTCAAGTTATTTGTTATTATGACATTAATTTTGTAATCTTGCCTCAAGGTTAACATGATTAGTTAGTAATCTCCACTAACTTACAGATACAACCCAAGTAATTTACATGGTTAGTCTCTAAATAATGTTTTCAAGTATGAATATTTTCATAATTTTCAACTCAATTTCAATACAAGTTTTTAAATCAAATTCATTTGGGTCATTTAAATACCAAATTACAGCATGACTATTTAAAAGAAGAATAGATAACGCTTATGGAAGAAAAAATTCAAATCAAATTAAAAATTGACATTACTGACTGACTTATTGACATTGACTGACATTAGAAATCGAAAGTAATTAAATTCAAAGTGAGAAAGTCAATAGTTGAAAGTCTCTTTCCACTGATTGATTGGCCTATTTTCAGATTAGAGTTTAAAATATTCCCACTTTTCATCAAGTTTCATTCTGTATAATACAGTACATTGCAATTCATAATTATCTCTTTTCTTTCTATTAATGTGTTGTATACAGTCTGAACGTCCTCCGCATTTCCATAGCATATTCTGCTATGAATGGACTTGAAATAAGATACACATATCAAGTATTCTCTTACACGAACTTATTCCACATTCAGGTATTCCATGAACTTGGCGCTTACACATGTGTGTGCTCGAACATAACCTTAAAACCTTCTGGGTCGAACACGGGTCATATTCAAAACAATAGAAAACGACTAGTTTATAAGCTGATGTTCTATCAGAAACACAGCTTTCGGGACTAATAAATTCCGTTCAGAAGTCAGAGGCAAAACACAGAGGCGTAAGCGGAAGAATGACTGCTACCGATGGTTGTTTTGCAGTGCTGTCTTTATTGACTGGCGCGCTTGAACTCTCGCCCCGTCTAATAGACGTCCATTGTGTCGCGAACGGCATGTCTCACCCTATATTTATATATATACATTCACATGTTTCGCCCCCAGCCACATGGTTTATTATGCATTGTTTCTAGATACACTTCGCCGATGAACAGTTTAATGTAAAATACGGTATCCGATAGTCACTAGCACACCTACGTCTAACGTGAATCCTGTGGTCCAACCTTCTGTGGCGCTTCCCACACGCCACCAAAACCATCAACCGTGAATTTGTGCAGGGTTTATGAGGGATTATCAGATAAGAGTGGAACTGATTATTTGTTAGACTGATTCACTCAAACACTAACCTATAGCCTGTTGCAGATGAAGTTTAAATAAATTCTTATAGATTTCAGTGGTGGGGAGACCAAATATACAAATCTACAGTATGTTGCTGATGGAGTATAAAATATAAATTGTGCAGATTTCATGAGGGATCATCAGATTAAAGTGGAACTGAATATTCTTTAGACAAATCCACAGCCTGTTGCTGATGAACTTTAAATATATTTTTATGGATTTTAGTGTTGGGGCGACCAAAAATACAAATCTATCAGCCTGTTACAGATGGAGTTTGAATAGATTCTTATAGCTTTTGGTGGTGGGGAGACCTTTACAGGCAATTCCACCTCACCGTATGTACTCCCGAATAAGTGCCTCTGTGCTCTCTGTCGTAATACTGTTTACTATCATTCTATTTACTATAATACTGTGTTTATTGTCTTTGCTAGATCGTATGATGAGGTCAACATCCTCATTGAAAAAATATCAGATAAATAATATTAGACTTCTTGAAGTTTTATTTCTGATTATCAAGTAAATTAAAGTCGGTTCAGTTGAATTAGATTAGATTGTATATAATAAATCTCATGAACTGTTTTGTGAATTATTTGACAATCACCCATCAGATTCCATTTCTGATGATCAGGTGAATTGATTGCCATGATGGATAGTTATTTATAGCTTTATAGTTGAATAGAAAAATCCAGTTAGAAATTTCCAATTTGTAAACGAATTCCACGTGGACAGCGTTACGAGTTGAGGGAGATTTGTAATGCTTGAGCTGTTCGCCTCCACCTCACTTCAACCATATCCAGCATTTCTTTCACTGTCCGCCATATACACCTGCCTGTATGGCGACAACTGTAAAGTTGTAAATTTTATAGATGTCTTAAAATTAAAAGTCACTCGCATGAGAGCGCGCATTTGACAGCCAGTGTACGTGCCTCGTTCAGAGAGATAACTAAAAGATGCCAGAGAGTGAAATCTTCTCTCCATTTTTCATTTCTCCATACGCCGTCACTTTTTGTCAAGTTGCCGTCTCTCGTTTTATCTTGTCGTCGTCACACTTTGTCACCATCTTGCTTTTTTTGTCACATAACTAATGTTTAAATGAGAAAAATTCACGAGCGGACAAACCCTGCATAACTTGGCCACGATCATTCTCTGCGGACTGTTCGGTTAATTGGATGGTGTAAATTGGAATGAATGGATCTAATTTATAACAAGGAAATAAGTTTCATTCAACCATCATCTGTAAAATAGATGAGCAGAAAATGTGACTATCCAATAAATTTCGTAGAAAATACGAATTCCATCCACGTTTTATTCCTGATTATGCGAATGCATATAGGCTTAAAACCTTGGAAATAAAAATCTGGAATAAATAACGTAGTTGGTTTGACTTTTTCTTATGACTTGTAATACATATTGCTCATGAAACATCTGACTACTAAGCCTTAATTTCTTATTAATTTCTTCTACTAGAGTTCTACCCATTCTCATCATGGGAAATTATCCTATTATATTAAGCGAGCAATTTCTGTATGTTTATCCTATTATATTAAGCGAGCAATCTCTGTATGTTTATATTTATGTATTTATGTATTTATGTATTTATGTATTTATGTATTTATGTATGTATGTCCAACGGATCTCGAAAACGGCTCTAACGATTTTGACGAAATTTGGAATATAGGAGGTTTGTGATACAAAAATTAGTTTGCGCCGGGTCTCATCCCTGGGATAACTCGCTGAAGGACATTAAAAAGGAAAACCGATCCTTTAGGAATCAGCTGACAGAAGAAACAAATTTCCGTCGGCTGTAAATGATGAGAAAGAGTGAGAGCGAGTGAGTGTGTGAGTGAGACAAGATTATTATTTCAGCTGCTGAGACAGTGACAGAGAATCAGCTGACAGAAGAAACAATTTTCCGTCGGTTCTTGATGTTGAGAGAGAGTGAGTGCGAGTGAGAGAAGATTATAATTATCAGCTGTTGAGATAATTCGTTTATCTATTTTTCGTTTATTCGTTTATTTTAATTTATCTATAGAAAATTAAAAGGAATTCAAAATATTAAAAATATTCCATATTGTATTGGTATTTTCAAATTTGAGGCATGAAGTTAGTCATGTCATCTGTTTTTATTTATTTGAGAAAAGTCGTCAAGAGTTCATTAAAACAGCTGATTACTAACCCATTTATTATTTATTATTTCTCTGAAACAAAATTTTACCACAAAAGCAATTTTTCAAATAATACGCATTCAAACTCGATTATTCATAATATTTTGAAAGCTGAGATTAATTTGTTTATAGTGCAATGATTATTTAGTGCATATGACTGATGGCTGTACTTTAAAAAATTGTTTAATTTCATACTTTTTTCTTTATGATTTCCATTCCTGTGCTTTTGTACTCCCGAGCACAGCTCGGTCCCCCGATATCCTATTATATTAAGCGAGCAATTTCTGTATGTTTATATTTATTTATGTATGTATGTATTTATGTATTTATGTATTTATGTATGTATGTCCAACGGATCTCGAAAACGGCTCTAACGATTTTGATGAAATTTGGAATATACGAGGTTTGTGATACAAAAATTAGTTTGCGCCGGGTCTCATCCCTGGGATAACTCGCTAAAGGACCTAAAAAAGGAGAAATTGATCCTTTAAGAATCAGCTGACAGAAGAAAGAAATTTCCATCGGCTGTAAATGATGAGAAAGAGTGAGAGCGAGTGAGTGTGTGAGTGAGACAAGATTATTATTTCAGCTGCTGAGACAGTGACAGAGAATCAGCTGACAGAAGAAACAATTTTCCGTCGGTTCTTGATGTTGAGAGAGAGAGTGAGTGCGAGTGAGAGAAGATTATAATTATCAGCTGTTCAGATAATTCGTTTCAATCATCTGACCCAGGGACCTGACATCTTAGGGACTGGAAGTAAGAGAAATAAGGGGAGTAGGATGTCGGCCATTTTGTGGACGGACTTTTAGCGGTGTATTTGAAAACATCGTAAATTGGTAATAATTACAGCTGATTCTGATTAAATAGCAGATGGTTCAAAAGCTTGATACACGCATAACGATGTTAGATCAATGATAATATTGAAGAATAATCCAAAAGTTTGATACACGCGTAACGATATTAGAAGTTGACCATTATTAGTGAATTAGTGAATAACCATTCTAACCTGTAGTATCTACTACAGATTCTCTAATCACACCTACTTCTATTCAAACCAACCTAAAAAACAATGAATCTAACAAAAATGTTATATTTTGCCGTAAATATTAACCATATTCTCTCAACAGTTTTGATTTATACCGCAAAAGATACCATAAACTTTTAAAAGTCTTTATGAAAATGAAACTTAACATAAAGGCTCTGAATTCAAATACAGCGCCAAAACTCCGTCCGGAAACTAGCGTGAGAGCGGTGAGTGTGGGAGTGAGACAAGATTATTTCAGCTGCTGGGACAGTTTATTTCAATCACATGATCAATCGTGAAATATAGCAGAATCCAATTCAACTTGTCAGAAATCAGCTGTTTCAAAGAGCAATATCACAATACTTAACCTACAAATGCTGAATCTCGCAGATTATTGAAAAGGTCTTTTAAAAAGTTATTCTTTGAAAGGTCTTCTTCAAAAAGGTCTTTTAAAGACTTTAAAGGTCTTTAAGACTTTTAATGATAGAACGTACAAGCACTTGTCCTGCCAGAAGGGGCTTCCGGAAGTACTTTTGTACACGGGTTTACGTCCTGCTGGAAGGACAGAGCTCTCTTACGGAGAAAAACAAAAATTGTCCTTCCAGCAGGACGAGTCCTCCCGGCAGTACGCAAGCATTAGTGCGCGGATCTGTCTGTGCCTGACCACTTTGCTTTGGCCAGAAGCATTGACTCTTCTATTATTTACTTTTTAAAAATCATTTCCTTGTGATTTTGAACCCACCAAAAGAATTGTGGGTCCAACTCATCATCGTAAATAATATGATCCAATTTCAAACAAAGAAAAAAATCTTTATTGATTAATTAGAAAGCAAACAAAAAAAAATTAAAAATACAAAGTAAAACAAATTTAGCAAAAGTCGAAATTGAAAATTTCAAATTGATGTTGCAAAGCAAAACTAACTAAAACTTTCCTAAAAGCAAACAAATACAAAGTAAAACATATTCATCAAAAGTCAAAGTTTTGAAAAGTTGGCAAATTAAAATCAACTAAAACTTTATTAAAAGCAAACAAAAATTAAAGTTATAAAGTGAAACGAATTTAGCAAAAGTCAAAGTTTAAAAAAGTTCAAGTTGAAGTTGGCAAATTGAAATCAGCAAACAAAAAATTAAATCAGCAATGCCATTTTTTCAATTTTTAAAAACTCATGTAATGCTGGAGAAGCATTCTAATCGCATATTAAAGAATTTAAAATTTTGTGAGGGGTTCAACCTCCTCCTCCTTCAGTTTGGTTTGCAGAAATTATCAAATGAAATGTTATAAATATAAGTAGATAAAATATTTCAAAATGTTGTGAGGGGTCAACTTCCTCCTTCATCAGCCCTACCCCTCCCCCTCCAACTAGGGAAAAACTCAATATGCACTTCATCATTATGAAATAAATTGGTGGAATATAAATATCACAGTAATAATACAAGATATCATACATGGTACAAATGCAGTAACAGCAGTAACAGGAAGCGTGCTGGCGTCAGGTTGTCGGTTGCATGCATTCAAATTCTCCAACTTGCATATTGTGGTAGTTTTATCAATAGACCCAGAAGACTGTCGCATATGAACAAGATTTTTTTATAATAATTCCGTAGCACTTTATTACCTCTTAATCACTGCCTAAAATGCTTCTATTCCAACTATTTCCACTGTTTATTGGATCAAAATATGTAGCAGGAACAAACACGCGGTCGCCTTTTGCTAAAGCATCAGCCATGACTGACTGGACAGAGCTACCAACTTGATTTTTTCTGCGCTGGTAGATAAAAATCTCCTCTATCTAATGGTGTAAAGAACAGTCCTGCCAGCAGTACACAGGATTTATTATGAATTTGTGGAGAACGTCCTCATTTGAGGACTTTTTGGCCTGCCGGTAGGCCGGTGTACGTTCTATCATTAAGCCTTTTGATTATTGTGTCAAAGTCACTGTTTAATTATTACCAAAACAGCTGACTTATGTCAAGTTAAATGAATCCTGCTATACACTAACTTTTTTGGTAAAACCAGCGGTTCCATTACTAGAATTGAGAAAGATATCGAAACACATAAGCTGCTCCTATTCCCTTTTTTATTTCTGATTTTAATTTATCTATAGAAAATTAAAAGGAATTGGAAATTTCGAAAATATTCCATATAGTATCATTATTTTCAAATTTTAGGCATGAAGTTATTAGCCATGTGATCTGTTTTTATTTATTTGAGAGAAATCGTCAAGAGTTCATCAAAACAGCTGAGCTAAAAATAGTTGTCAACTCATATTATTATTTCTATGAAGCAAAATTTTACCACAAGTGCGATTTTTCAAATGATATGCATTCAAACTCGATTATATTTCGAAAGCTGAGATTAATTTTTTTAAAGTGCAATGATGATTCAGTGCATAAGACTGATGGCTGTACTTTAAAAAATTGTTTAATTTCATTCCTTTTTCCCTTTAAAATTTCCATTCCTGTGCCTTTGTAGACCTACCCCCGAGCAGAGCTCGGTACCCCGATATTTATGTATATATGTATATATGTTTATATGTTTGTATGTCCAACGGATCTCGAAAACGGCTCTAACGATTTTGACGAAATTTGGAATATAGGAGGTTTGTGATACAAAAATTAGTTTGCGCTGGGTCTCATCCCTGGGATAACTCGCTAAAGGACCTTAAAAAGGAAAAACCGATCCTTTAGGAATCAGCTGACAGCAGAAACAAATTTCCGTCGGCTGTAAATGATGAGAAAGAGTGAGAGCGGTGAGTGTGGGAGTGAGACAAGATTATTTCAGCTGCTGAGACAGTGCATTTCAATCACATGATCACTCGTGAAATAGTACACAACTACACTAACCTTTTTGGTAGCGGTTCCATTACTAGAATTGAGAAAAATTTCGAAACACATAAGCAGCTCCCTATTTCCCCTTTTTATTTATGTTTTTAATTTATCTATAGAAAATTAAAAGGAATTTGAAATTTTGAAAATATTCCATATTGTATTGTTATTTTTAAATTTGAGGCATGAAGTTAGCCATGTGATCTGTTTTTATTTATTCGAGAAAAATCGTCAAGAGTTCATCAAAACAGCTGACCTAAAAATAGTTATCAACCCATATTATTATTTCTATGAAGCAAAATTTTACCACAAGTGCGATTTTTCAAATGATATGCATTCAAACTCTCATTTAAATCATTCATAATAATTATTTCGAAAGTTCAGATTAATTTTTTTATAGTGCAATGATGAATCAGTGCATAAGACTGATTGCTGTACTTTGAAAAATTGTTCAATTTCATTCCTTTCTTCCTTTAAAATTTCCATTCCTATGCCATTGTAGGCCTACCCCCGAGCAGAGCTCGGTACCCCGATATTTAGAGTTAACAGGTATAGTTAATAATTAGAGTTAATTATTAGAATTAATCTAGAGCAGTGAATGATTAAATAAAAAATGCAATTGAAGGTTGAAAGGATTAGGAATATGATGAAAAAATAAGAAATTTAAGGAATATTATGGAGAACAGTATTGAAAAAGACACAAAAATTCATCATCATAACTCTTCTGATTGACAATCCCTCCAACATGAATGAGCGTGTGAAGAAAGCTAGAAGAATTGCTTGGATAATTGAAATTGATTGAGTTCACACAACTTGAAGAAAATGAATATGGGATACAGTACACAAAATGAAGTCGTATAAATTTCTCAAACACAATGTTTTGTAGTTCTGTACGAACAAGTACAATAATTTTCATTTATTGATAAACACTTATAAATTTATACCTACCTACGCGACGGGTAGACATCTACTAGAGAAATATTCTATTATCTAGCATCTAGATGTTTGTATACAACGGCGAAGCTTATCTGTGGATCTTTAATGTGCATTTTGCATATTATAAGACTGCAGCCCACTCGGGAAGTACAATGAACGAGGCTACAAGCGGTTTTTGATTGAGTAGAAGAAAGCATCTTTCAGACAAAATGCTGTGTGGATCCAGTAGTTGGCGTGTGTATTTATCAGGGCTCCCAAACACGTCACGACAGACAGCTCAATTCGGCGCTTGACTTGTAAAAGAAATTGTTCAACGTAAAACATCACACCTACTTGGTAGAATAATCGAAATAGGTTCAGGAAGGAGAGAGCTATGATATGAATAATTTATCGCCGGAACGAGAAGCAATCTTTTTGTTATTAAAATGAGCTGACAAAATGGAAGTGGAAAAATCGAGTGGTGAGCAGGGGGTGGGAGGGGAAAGAGACCGAATATAATAAAGCTGTTGAATTAATTCAAGATGATTTTCTGTTACCAATAATCATCTAATAACAGGGTTGTGACGGGCTTTTGAACAGCGTAATAGCACAGTTCGTTTCATTTCCATATCAATAGCCGAAAGTTTGAAAACTTGTTGACCCAACGCTCCAGAACGATTCCGGACGCCGTGTGCCTACTCCTTGAACTTGCTTACCACATTCACACACATGCTCGATCTGTTAGATAATAATAGGAGGCTACAGTAGGGGGTAGAGAACATACACCCTTGTAGATAATTCTCTATTCATACACTTTCATCTACAACCAATTGAGAGCTCAGCTTGATATTAGCAATGCTTTCAGAACCCGTGTGGGGTAGTAAATGATTGTATAATTTCCGTCATTGTACTCTTACTGTGTGTGTTCTATTATTCTCTATACTCTATATACTATATTATAATCTATTTGTACTCTATTATTGTCATTGTACTCTATCACTGTTGCTTGAAAATCTATCAAGTATCTTGGAGCATCTCTATGGTGGGGGTACATGTTTGAATCGAACTCTACCTCCTTTTCAATAAAACTATCATCGTTCCATCGCCCTTTTTCATTCGATCACAAAAGATGAAAACATTCTTCTGTTGAGTGTTTCACTAGAGGCCATCTTCGAGCTGTTTCTCCAGAGAGGCTCATTATTGAATGTGTCCTGTGTCCACACTTGAAGCGCAACGGTTTCTGAACGTTTCGACACTTGACGTCTATTGAAGGATAGACGACAACCCAATATTGGAGGACTCTTGAAACCATGTAATGCTTTTCCTATTCTATCGTGATATTCATATTAGCTCCTTGGCTTTGCATTATTTCGAAGTTTATATTCCATATAGCCCAGGCAAATTAGACCAAAAAAAGGGTCTAGGTCCCTTTGAATTTGAGACCAAATACAATTTTTTATCATCAATGGCATTCAAGGTACATGTATTTGAAAACAGAAAATAGCATTATTCTCGGTATATGGGAATAAAGTCAAAGGACTCTTTGGGCACAACATTTTTAAATTTTGACCGAATTCAACATATGATATATGAATTTTAACTGCCTTAATGAGCTGAAAACAATGAGCTATTGTTTGTTAAGATCCGTTCACTTATACAAAAGTTAGGAGCGTCCTCAGTTTATCATCCTTGAAGGGTCCTTTCTTACCTCCCACTTCTCAAAAAACTTGATTTTTGGAGGCGCAAAGTAGATATTCTGAAGGAGAATGATCTCAGAAACAATATTCCAATAGAATATTCCAATAGAAGTACATAGAAACGTGTGTTAGACTTCACCACCAAAAATATGGTCCTTTTTGAAATGCAAGGAATTTTGTTAACAGCTCTAGCTCGAATAGTAGACAAGATAAGAAGGCCTACTTGGTCTAAAATTGTAGAGAAGAAAATTATCCTCAGAGGGATTTTGATTCACACAATTCTAATACATCATACGGAAGATATGAACAATCAAAAACTTAGAATGCTTGAATTTTAGTTTCTCTCCAAAAATTACCCTTTTTTTGAAAAATCATAACTCGGTCGTTATTGAACTTAGAGGAATGAGTTAGGCACCAATCTCTTGGAAATTTTATTTACTAAAAAACAGCTTGAATGAGTTTTTCTGTCCGACGCTTAGTTTCGACGTAAATTGAAGATAACTAGAAACGGAACCAAAATTTCGAGGTTTCTTGGGCACCCTATATTACGCGGCACTCAGAAACCGTCGCAAACTCATATTAGCCTTCTTTGGGATGCCCAAAGTGGTTTGAGATCATTTCCAGCCTTATGTTATTTTTTAGGACCTAGAAGTCTAATTTGCCTGGGCTAATAGGTTAGAAGGCTGTGTAGTTTAATATTACTGTTATTGTAGTTGGGCATTCCTTGTTCTGGTTCTTAAAGATTTTATATTAAAATAAAAAATAACTTATGACTGATTTCAATAATTGTTAAAAACAAGAAATTTTAAAATCAACTATAAAAAATAAAATTAACTATAAAATTAAAAATAAAATATAACTTAAATTACCAAAAATTAACCATCAAATGCAAGAAATTTCAACAAATAATGACAATTTTAATACTTCACATGACTCAATGGATTAAATCATCCACTAGGTTCAATCCTAGCATTCAATACACAATTAACAATATGTTACAAATTTGTTTTAATCTTTTTTTTTCTATAAATCAGAAGTCGAGCTTATTTATTCAACTTTATTTCTTCTTCAACATGCTCTTTACCTTAGTGTTACCCTTAGAATTATACTGACAAACCTTTCTCAATATTCATATCATTAATTGACTAGAAGTTACCCGTGCTTCGCAACGGAGCTCCACAAAACAAAGCTAAAATTGATTTCTTCTCTACTATGTGTATCAAAGATAGGCCTATTATTTCTTTTTTCTGGATTAGGCCTTAAAATATTGTATAGCCAAATGCTATGCTAAAACTGAATATATATATATATATATATATATATATATATATATATATATATATATATATATTTAAATATATATATAAGGGAGGGAAAAATAGTTTAAATTTATTGAGAAATTAATTTCATCCAATAAAGTAATAAATTAGACCAATTCAGAAATTAATGGGAAAAATATTAATATAAGGAGATGGAGAGAAGTATAATTGTGGCATAGGCTCCATGTTATTCTTGACGGGTAAACAAACACATTAACACAACTGTATTTACTTAATGTAAGTAGTATTTATGCTACTTTACAGTAAACATATTCATCTTTTGTCAAGTAAGTTACCTGTAAGCTCAATATTCCGTTAGCAGTTAGCATTTTTTAAGAAGGCCCGGTATTAATCTCATTAATCTCTTGCAAATGCCACAAATGACAAAAAATGTTCTTAAAATGCGAAAATTATAAACCAAATGAAATCCCCTTGAATACCTCCTCCTTCACTACAAATCTTCATCGCCACAATTTTCATTACCGTACATCTATTCCATCAGATAATTCCATAACAATTTTGTAATTTTTATCAGACCACTAAACTTGGCTAATTCCAATAATATAGCAATTCGTGTATAGCAATTCGTAAAAAAATCGAAAAGTTTATTTTAATTACATAAAGTTG
This sequence comes from Laodelphax striatellus, assembly GCA_017141395.1. NCBI lineage: Eukaryota > Metazoa > Arthropoda > Insecta > Hemiptera > Delphacidae > Laodelphax > Laodelphax striatellus. The sequence goes on along the minus strand of CM029535.1, from coordinate 25,927,261 downwards.
AAAATAATTCTCAGCAAAATAAAAATTATGAGCTAAAAATTGAATAGATATTGTTTTATAAGGTAAAAATCAATATGGTTCATAAATAATTGAAAACAAACGAAGAACTGATTCTATTTTGATAAAAAATCAAAGATAATATTGATTTCAGTTCGAATTTTTTTGCAAAAAAAAATGTGACCAAGCCTGGGATCGAACCCACGCCACTCAAGTCGTGAGATTATGTAGTCTGCAGTGCTACATACTGCGCTACCACGGCAGTTGAAGAAATAACGACTTAAAGCAGTACTAAGATTGAGAGGTTAGAAACTGACTCGTTTCATTTATGATCCAGGAAGTATTTTAGCCTAGCGAATGAAGTGATATTTGAGCATCAATTCTGAAATATCTAAAGGGAAAATTGAAATTTGGGCTTCGAGGTGCATAACATTGATATTTTTGGAAGCTGTATGCAAAATTTCAAGGTCTAGATCATTCTTATTTTTTCGGAACGCAATCCACAAAATTAGCTTGTTCCTTGCTAATAAACACACGCACACACACACACACACACACGCACGCAATCGTATCTTCTTTTATTTATTTAGATTAATTTATTTTCTATTAAATAAAATAATACGTAATAGTACAATAATACGTAACTTATAGGATGAGAATTTGGTAATAATAATGGAATACATAACATTATGTATATGTTTTGTAAACGTTGGGAATAAAATTTGATTTGAATTGGAATAGATATTTTAATAGTTCTCATTACTTCTACAATTAGTTACGACCTAATGCGTCTCACACGTAACAGGCTGATCGCCTTTTCAGATACGTATGTATAGCCTAGCAGTGGTATGTATAGTAAGGTCGCCTTTCACCATCACCAACGTCCACAGTCCCTTACCACTTGTTTGATCAGTTGAGCAGGGGCTCGTCCATTGTTGTTTTCTGCCTGCATTTCGCTAGCTCTTTGTGCTGTCATCCCGGTTGCAGTTGCAAGCCACAACACAACTGGAGAAGCAGTAAGAGGTGTCATCATTGCTCCAGGGCTACTGGTCGCTGTTTCTCCAGCGCTGTCCCGCGCTTGTCCTTATTACTGTAATCCTTCGTCCACTTCCTTCCAGCGTCTTCTTCCTTTCTCCAGCCGCTGTGTTGTATTTCATTTCTCCCGATACATTTCAAATGCGCCTGTCTCCGACTCCAACTTTATACGGTAGCTAGTTCTGAGAGCAAAGCAGTTTGTTCTGTCTCTTATAAGTCACATTGTAATTCATAGGACACACTGTTCGTTCCAGCATAATGCATAACCAATAAAGCTTATTCAATGACTTTGTATTCGCTATTGAAATTCTGCGCTTTATCTAATCTTTGTGCAGCCTACTTATGGCCTGTGTACAAGCGAATTGAGAACGGCAATAAGACTGTATAAACAAGCAGCCGTCTGAGAAACGAGCTGAATAGAATTCTATTCATAATTAGCCGGTGAAATTTGCTGGTTGAAGGGCTGCTTGTTTTGTAGGGGAACATCTTTGAAATGATCAATGGATTCTGTATTATGTTTCTTCTTCTAACATGTCTAGGGTAACAATCTCAGACGTTTTTCTATTTCAAAATATAGAAACTGCTTTTTCATTTGGAGTAATAATGTAATCTATTCTGTTTTCTGGATTATTTTTGTCATTTCTATTTTATGTGATTTGTACAAATTGTAGTTACATGAAAAAGTTGTATCGCATGTAAAACGCCTAATTCTTTCCAAGACATCCATTCAATTCATCCAAAGAGAATTTGAGGCATCGAATCATGATTTGGTAAATGCAGAACAATAATATTTATGATATATTAATCAATTATATACTGCTTTTCTGCTTTTCAGTGTTCTTAAATCCCAAGCTTGGGGTTTGTTCGCATTCGTGGCTTTTGAGAAAACTCATATTGTTCTTTATCAGAAGAGTATATTATCATGAGAAGAAATTTTCAAATATGAATAATTGTGTAGATTCAAGTTTAAAAATGAAATTGTGTTGGAAGATCATATTTATGGAGTTGATAAATATCGATCAGATTATAGAGTTGATGCTAATGAGTTGACAATTATTTAGCCCAAAATCTTACTTAGTTTATTAAAAATACATCCATAGCTCAATTTGTGAGTTAAAATTTCAAAAAAGTTTGAACATAAGTGATCATTTATTAGTGGAAGTGAATTAGATTTCAGTCAATCTTCGCTCAGAGTATGAAGCTTTTTCTGATGTTGTGAATGTGAAGAAACTGTTTTGTTTATAGTCTTGATATTTTATTTGATATCTACTAGCCTTTCACCCAAATTCAAATGTTTCAAGTGAGATTTCAAATGATTTTTCAATAAATAATTATTGAAATCTCTTTTGAACCTTCTTTAAATTTAAAGGATTGTTCGTTATAAAACAACGGGTTGTTAATCAACATTATTTTGGAATCGCAAGATTTGGCGAACTGCTCAGGAATCCTTTGATTCTTTGAAGAAATTCTTCCTTAACCCTTAAGTGCGCGCGCGGGGGTATAAACGACCCCACGCAAATTATTTTTTCTCTATCTAATAGAATATGTTGGCTAAACTGCCTGCCGTCTAGACATCTCTGCACTGGAATGTTGTGAGTCAATATTTGCAGTTAGTTTTGCAATAGCACTATCCGGTTTCGCACAACAAACGTTTTAAATTTAGTCTGCACAGTAGGGTCATTCGTACCCCCGCGCGCGTACTCACGTTACCAGCTAGTTATACCATTGAATATATATCAATGGGTATATATATATTCAATGGTTATACAGTCGGGTTACTTTTATCCCCACACGTTTACCTGCGTTACTTTCTTTTTATACATAGAAAATGAACTTTTTTCTTTTGTTCATACATTGATGTGTGATTGAAACTTTGTTTGTGCGAAATGACTGCGAATAATATTATAGTTGATGAGCATGTCATTGAAGACCATGTAAATGAAATTATAGAAGACGCCACGGTATCCGTGGGGCTGGAGATTATTGTGAACAGGACTTTATTGAGAAAGATAAAGTGACAGTAAGGAAGAAAGAACCTATTATTTCACCTACTTCTAAAGCTCGACCTACAAAATATTATTAGGCACCTACCTGGCCCATGAAATACTGGCGAACATGACAAAACATTATTATATGTCCCTATAAGTGAGTATTCTGTTCCTCTCTTCTTCCAATGTGAAATTCTTGCTACCAGACCTGCTACAATTTTAGGTATGTCACTCGCACAATATTCATTAAATTATATTTGAAAGTGGTTCTCAATATAGATTTTTTTCTCCAAATACAGTTACTAACTCTTGCATGCAAACATAGAAGTAAAAAAAAATTGAAATAATATGATAGCAGCAAGATAAAATGATTTTTTTGTGTTGGGGGTCTGAACGACCCCACGCGCGCACTTACGTTACAAAACCGGGCGCGCGCACTTAAGGGTTAAGGATTCCTTTTTGATAAATTTCAAGTTCCCAAGCATTCCAATTTTCCACTGAAATAGGAATTGATCACTATCGATGTGAAGAATTCTATCGCAGATGTTGATCAGATACGAGTTTTTTTGACACAAGATAAACGAGTTACTGATCCCATTTCAAAATTGGACACTGCAGAGATAAGATGAAGTATGGTGGAACAACTTCGTACAGGCAAGCGGAATTTCTGTTATTCCTCTGAATTCATTGGATTGGCTCATTAGAGATAGCCCTGCAACGATTAACATTCTTTTCAAATGGCTTACAAGCTCAAGTGAGAAGTTTTATCACATTTTAAAACCCGATTTATTTATAATGGTTGTCGTGTTTGGTAACGAAATTCGGTTATAGCTAACAGTTTTACTACGGTTGGTAACGTCAGTTATAAATCATTTTACCAACCCTTTCACGGATTTCATGTTTTTTCTCAAACAACCGCCGACAACTGTCCAGTCTCTTCTATTCCAATGAATTCGTTCATTGGAATAAGGTGTAAGAATTATAGACTTTCTATAAATTCTACGAGACACCATGAATTGATACCAAATTTACATTGCTCAATCACTCTCATTGTTTTTACTGTAATTAGATTTATCATTCGTTCGTTAAACAAGACCTAATTTCATCACCTTGTTTTCCAAATCAAATTAGTAAATCTTGTACCTTATAAAGGTAATACTGTTACCTTATATATTGATGGAGGCCTGTGATGATGTTATTTCCATCACATGATAAGTTATGTTACCACGATAATTATATTTCACACATATATATAATATTACTAATATAATAATATCTAATATCACATATAATATTTTAGACATGAACATGATAATTGTAATTCTTCGAATTTTGAATTAATTCTATCAAGATTTAGTTGTCATTGATTTTGTAGCTAGATATTATTTAGGCTCTACTCACACTTGGATACTTAATTCGTGGCTACTCAAATGATGATGCTCAGGTGATCTTCAACCATACTGTCTGAATGTCATAATTTAAAGACACATATTTGTTATTCCAGTCGCTGCGTATCCGCGATTTGAGTATCCAAGTGTGAGTACAGCCTTAGAGAGTTGGAACCATTATTCACTCCTATAAACGTAATCATAGTGTGACAGTAGTTGAGATAGATAATAAATTTTCAACATGATTTAGGCTACTCTATAATTTATTCTCGATATATTTCATTGTTGAAACAAAACAGAAACAAATTACTTGGTCCTACAATTTTCACAATGCATTCATTCTTCGTTTACAGGAGCTATGGATCGAAGAAATTGGAGTACTCAGGTCTTGGAGACGGATTTCAACTGTTTAAGGATCTTGAAGTGAGTAGCATATTTATATTGTTTTTTTATTCAATTCCTTACAATATTGACAATTAAAAGTTGGTATGTTATTATCAATATATATTTTTTTTTAATTTGTGATTATCAACTATTGGGACTTTTTAGGGACCTATGAGAACTTGACAATACAATGTTAGAATAATACCTGCCTATTAATTAGATGAGGAGGTTTCTTTGTGAAGCCTTCAGCATAACTCAAGTGTAGGATCATATAGCGAACATCCATCGCATCTAATCAAAATGAAAAAGGCCTATCGATTTTTAAGCTGTCAAAATTACGTTCTGACATCATAATACTGATGTACTGTCGAACCATCTGTAGATAAAAGATGCATTCTATAGATATAAGAGATACATTCAATAGATAGGCCTTTATGGGATGCATTGTGTGGATACATGTTATACTTTCTATAGATTTATCTATTGTGAGAAACATCTGACAACAATCGACAGAACAATGAGGATGAGACGCCTCCTGATAGTTGTTGAACCAAAGTAAGGACCAAGAAGCGATCCTGTTGATCTCCTGGACAGAGCTGAGATGATTAAAGTGAACGTATTCATCACTGACACTCTGTAGGGCTGCCCACTGCCTAGTCATTCTCTCCAGAAACAAGTTTCACTGAACGAATAAATGTTGTTCAGGTGTTGGACAATCTGATTAATCGGCTTTGTCACTTTGCCTCATCAGGCCCTGTGTTTGGAGGCATCTCATCTCATTAGCTTGTATCCTACTCGTAGTAGAGTGTCACTGGTTTGAGTTTCGGTTCTGCATTGATGGGGTTGATGAAAGAGTACCGATTCTGAGTATGAGTTAGAGATTCTTAGTCATTCTTGAATCAGATTTTGAGTTGGAGATTGTGTACTGAAATCTTTTCCTCTGAGGCAATTAATTGGTCCAGGCCAATGACGAACTAACTCAACTTCTAATTATATTGACGATATACTAGGTAGGTACAATATGTAGTACATCAAGTTTCATGCAAGTTCTATCTATAGTTTCGTCCGATAACTCAATGAATCTTGTGCTTGGCCTAGATTAATCCAACTCAATCTTTCCTTACTCCAACAAAACTGATTTACAATTATTATATTCTATTATTATAATACTTATGTATCGTCAAACATCATCAGATTTTTGTTACTTCAGAAATCTGGTAAATAGTGATAAAGGGAGATTTGTAATTTGTGAATGGTCCATAACTTCAATATTGTTTTACCCTAAATTTATCTCGTTGAATAAAGCATCTCTAGCTCTTTTCACAGGACCTTCTCTCATTTTTCAAGTACCAAAATACCTACAAGCTAGTGTTCTCAGGCTCATATACACCATCTTTGTTTAAACTTAGTTCAACTATACAATAGTTTAAACTTACATTAATCTGTAGACCCATGGTTCAAACTTGGTTTGAATTGAAAATCCACAGTTCAAATCACATTTCAACAAAGTTGTATTGAACTTTATTCAAACGAAGATGTGCATACTCGGGCCTCTGAAAGTTATGGAATATTTTACTGTATTTCCACTGTACATTCATTCACTTGCGATAAGATTTGAAAATGTTCTATCTGAATTATTCTATTCGAGCCAATGATTATTGTTTTACTTATGTATTTTATATTTTTAATGATTGGCAATGGTACGTATATTATTTCATTCATCCATAAAATAATATCTATGATCATAATATTCCATTCGATATTATATATCACTTCAACTGAGGATTACACAATATAGTTCCTTGCTACTTATTCAATTTGACTAACCTACAAGAAAAGTTTGGTTGTTATCTGAGATGCAAGAGGTAGTAAGTGAACCGATGATAGTCGAACAGCGAGCGCATTCTATTCCGATTAACATGTTTTCCACATTGTGTGAATGCACTCTCCCAGCGGGCGAGGGGTGCCCCGAATCGTGAGTTTTCCCATGGGGGCAATTTCGTTCGATTATCGGTTCGTGTTTTTGAAGTAAACCGAAGAAAGGGGTCGAACCACGGACCACGCTCTGGGTCGAGCCTCTCCTGTAATAATTTAGCTCTAACGACGTTCGAACAGCCCTTCGACAGAGAGGATCGAGGATCGCCTCCTTTTCCTTCTTCTCCTCCTCCTCCTTCTTCTTCTTATCATCCTCCTCCTCCTCCTCCTCCTTCTTCTTCTTCTTCTTATTATTTTCTTTTCTTTTTCTTCTTCTTTCTCTCATTCTTCCTTTTCTTATTCTTCTTCTTCTCAGTCTTCCTCTCCTTCTTCTTCTTCTTCTTCTTCTTCTTCTTCTTCTTCTTCTTCTTCTTCTTCTTCTTCTTCTTCTTCTTATTATTATTATTCCTCTTCCTCTTCTTCTTCTTCCTTTATTTCTTATTATTCCTATTATTTTCTTCTTCTTCTTCTTCTTCTTCTTCTTCTTCTTCTTCTTCTTCTTCTTCTTCTTATATTTCTTCTTCTTCTTCTTCTTCCTCTTATTCTATTTCTTCTTCTTATTCTTCTTCTTCTTCTTCTTCTTCTTTTCCTTCTTCTTCTTCTTCTTCTTCTCCTTCTTCTTCTTCTTCTCCTTCTTCGCCCTTTTCCCTTCTTCTTCCTCTCCTCTTCTTCTTCATTTCACTCCTCCTCTCCCTACCCTCCTCCCTTTCTCTCCTCCTCCCTCCTCCTCCTCTTCCTCCAACTTCTCCAACTCCTCCTTCTTCTTCTTCTCTTCTTCCTTTCCCCTTTTCTTCTTCGTCTTATTATTCTTCTTCTCCACCTCTCCTCCTACTCCTCTTTCTCCTCCTCTTTTCGATCTTGATCTCGATCCCCTTCTGTGCACCCTTCGCCGTAGATCGGTCCCATTTTGTTCGTGAGCATAAAAGAGTCATTATTCATCTGTTCGGCTAGAAGAAAAGTCAGATAAAAACAAGTGTTAGGTCAGAGATGCCATAAGGTACGCCCTCTCGACCCTCCACCACCACCCCTTTCCAACTCCCACCCCACGGACCCTATGGTCTTGGAATTGTACCCAAGTCTGTGTTATGTTCCTCGCCGCTATAGGAGATGTCTCATTCTCCAAGCCTCTTCTTAGTCCTCTTTTCTCATCAAATTTTTCTTTCTCTTCTTGTTCCTCTCTTCCTCTCTTCCTCTATGCTCTTATCTTGTTCTTCTGCTCATATCTTCTTCTTCTTCTTCTTCTTCTTCTTCTTCTTCTTCTTCTTCTTCTTCTTCTTCTTCTTCTTCTTCTTCTTCTTCTTCTTCTTCTTCTTCTTCTTCTTCTTCTTCTTCTTCTTCTTCTTCTTCTTATTCAGCCTATCTTATTCTTCAACATTTTTCAGGATGATGCCCTCATGATTTTTTGGGTTGTGCGTGTATAATTGGATGGGTGATGATGAGTGATGAATTCAATGACTGATTTTTAGACAGCCAAGGCGACGGCGTAATGTGTCCTCCGATACATGGGAGTTTTCCCGATTCCTTTTTACCCTTTCTCTTCTTATTTTTCTTTCTCTTCTTTTCTTAATTTTTCCCTCTCTACTTTTCACCTTTTCCTGTCTATGGTTATATTCTCATTCTTCAAAAACTTCTTTTTACTTTCGCAGCCTTTCTTCCCGTTCTTTTTTCCTTTCTTTTTATCCTTCTATTTTCTCTCTCTTTTCTTATCATCCTCCATCATTTTCATAGACATATCATCATTTATCAACCACTTCCTCATCATTCCTCAACCTCCACTTATTTTTCTTCTCCTTCTTATTGTGTCTTTTCTCTTCCGCTTTCCTTTTTTCCTTACCTCCTAATTTGTCTTTTTTTCGGTTTTTACAACCGAAAAAAAGACAACAACAGAACAGAAAAAAAATCTCTTTACCTCTTTCCCCTCTTATTCACATTCTTCTTATCTTTCTCTTATCTCTCTAATATTCTTCTTTATCTTTCATCTTATCCTTTCCGCCTCCTTTTCCTCCTCGTCCTCCTCCTCATTCTCCTCATACTCCTATTCTCCTGCTTCTCCTCCAGCTCCTCCTCCTTCTCACTCCTTCTCCTCCTTCTCCTCCTCCTCCTCCTCCTCCTCATAATCCTTCTCCTCCCTCCTCCTAATTCTTCTCCTCCTCCTCCTCCTCCTAATCCTTCTCCTTCTCCTTCCTTCTCCTCCTCCTTCTCCTCCTCCTCCTTCTCCTCCTCCTCCTTCTCCCTCCTCCTCCTTCTCCTCCTACTCCTCCTACTCCTAATGATTCTACCCCTACTCCTGCTACTCCTCCGATCCTCCTCCTCCTCTTTATCCTATTCCTTCACCTTCTCCTCCTTATTCTCCCCTCCTCCTCCGCCTCCTTATCCTTCTCGTCTTTTCTTCTTCTTCTTCGTCTCCTTCGTCTTTTTCTTCTTCTTCTTCTACCTCTTCTTCTTCAACTTATCCTCCTCCTTGCCTTCGCCTTCGCCTTCTTCTTCTTCGCCTTCTTCTTCTTGTTCTCCTTCTCTTCTTCGTCTTTTACTTCTTCTTCCTCTCCTTCTTCTTCTTCTTCTCGTTCTTCCTCTTCTTCATCCTCTTCTTATTCCTTCTTCTTCTTCCTCTTCCTCTTCTTCTTCTTCTTCTTCTTCTTCTCCTTCTTCTTCCTCTTCCTTCTTCTTCTTCTTCTTCTTCTTCTTCCTCTTCTTCTTCTTCTTCTTCTTCTCCTCCTTCTTCTTCTTCTTCTTCTTCTTTCCTTCTTCTTCTTCTTCTTCTTTAACTATTTATTTCTGTTCTTTGTACCTATTTGTCCTCTTCTTATTTCTTCTTCTTCTTCTTCTTCCTGTTGTTCTTTGTCTTCTTCTTTGTTTTATTTCCTTCCTCCTCCTCCTCCTCCTCTTCTTCTTCTCCTTCTTCTCCTCCTCCTTCCTCCTCCTATTCTTAACAACTTCTTCTTCTCCTTCCTCTTCCTCTTCTTCCTCCTCCTCTCCTTCTTCTTCTTCTTCCTTCTTCCTCATCTTCTTCTCCTTCTTCTTCTCCTCCCTCTCCTTCATCTTCTTCTTCTTCTTCTTCTTCTCCTTCTTCTTCCTCTTCTTCTTCTTCTTCCTCTTCTTCTCCTTCCTTCCTTCTTCTTTCTTCTTCTTCTTCCTCTTCTTCTTTTTCCTCCTTTTCTTCCTCCTCTTCTTCTTCTTCCTCTCTTCTTCTTCTTCTTCTTCTTCCTCTTCTTCTTCTTCTTCTTCTTCTTCTTCTTCTTCTTTTCTTCTTCTTCTTCTTCTTCTTCTTCTTCTTCTTCTCCTTCTCCTCATTCTATCTCTTCATTCTCCTCATCCTCCTTCTTCTGCCTCCTCCCGTTCGATCTCCTCTTCTTCCTCGATTCCTTTCTTCTCCACTTTCCAACTCCACCCAACCTCCCAATTTACTGTTGCCCTCTCCCTGACACAGCGCACTGGTCGACTTGTTATTACATCCCATTATTGTTGAGAGCCGAATAAACTATCCCTAGCCCTATGATGTACGTGATGGTAACTGCCCGAAAGTTAGAACTCACTCAAACGCGGTTACTTTCCTATTTAAACGGAGGTGGGAGGTACAGTTATCGAATCTAGTGTATCCTGTTCAAGAAGAGTTACGATGGACGAACTTGGAATTACGCGTTCCTGTTCAATGAAGTACTGTGGGTTATTCTATCATCGAATATCTTCTTTCCAAACTTGGCTATTGTGTTCTGAAACAGACATTTTCCTTCTTCAATAAGCAGCTTTGCTTTGAAACCACCCTGATTAAAAACCAGTTCAAAGTTATCAGTTCTGTTCTGAAAATCATTGTTTTTGGAGCGATGAACTGTATTAAATTTATTGACTCATATAACTCAAGGTTCAAATTTGATCAGCTATATTGAGAACCTTTTGTGTTAAAAGTACAATAATACAATAGGAATTTTTTTAAATTCGAATTCAGATTCATTTGCCATTTACAATATACATGGAATGAAAATTTGTCACTCAAATAACATAAATAGACATTGCTTGCAAAACCTAAGTTTGTGTGCTGACAACGTCAAAGTTATATACATTTCAATACGAACTTTTTCAAATTCAAATTCAGATTTATTTGCCATTTACAATATACATGAAATGAAAATTTGTCACAAATAACATATATACATTGCCTGCAAAACCTAAGTTTATGTGCTGGCAACGTCCAAGCTCTTTTCTTTCAAATGAATGTTTTCCAGAATAAAATAGAAGAAAACTTATTGCTGTAATTGAGTAGCCTACAAAGATTCAACAAAACCATAACTCATACAAAAAACTGAAGTCGTGTACATAGTACAATCAATATCCCAAAAACATCTTAGCGATGATCTATTACCAGCCAGAAGTGAATGTTCAAACTTCTAGCAAACGAAACGGATTGTTTTTCAATAACGTACAGTTAGAAATAACATTAATCACACCTCACGACGTTCGCTATTAATCGATTAATTTGTTTGATAGCATTTCGTTCTTCGATACAGCCTGGCAAAAGCTCACTCCTGGCTTCAACGGCACTAGAATGCTGTACTCCAGGACATGATCGATCCTCCTCGATCTCATAAATCATACTCGATCATTATCTGAGGATGTAATATTTGTAGTAAACTCGTATTCGAACTCACAAACCGATGTTAACAGATCTGTTAGTCTCAAAACATCTGAGGATGTGACTTGTCGTCTTATTCAATATGCTATCAATAACCATCATTTATTCTCAAAGCGTCTCTTCCAGAGCGTGTGTAGAGTTATCTTCACGGATACTAGAATACACGGAAGGGTATATAAGATGCGCAGTACTCTATTGTTTAAATGATATAACCTTGAACATTGAACCACACTGATACATAAACATAACCTAACGTTGAATAAGGCTAGGCGTACACCGGTTAGTTGAGACAAGACAAGACGAGATTAGTCAAAATAAGTCACAATAATTCACATAGTTGCTTATGAAGCAGCACACACCGATGCAATGACTAATCGGTGTGTGTTGTTTCATAAGCTACTATGTGAAGTACTGTGACTAAACGTGACTAATCTCGTCTTGTCTTGTCTTGTCTTGACTAACCGGTGTACGCCCAGCCTTACAGTCACTGGATTCCGGTCTACTGGAGTCTACTGGATTCCGGTAGACAAACTTATAATTTATTGTTCATTCTTTTCTGTTTCATTGCATTGAATAGTTTTTTATGTCATTGATCTTTAAGATTGAATGCAGATTATTACAACTTGGAATTCCAAGTACTTGGAATTTTGTACTTTTATTTCCGAGAAATTTTTTAATAATTATTCACTTGAATGACCGATGTTAGAGATTTTATAATATATGCTAGTTTTTTTTATCGTTTGACTTTTATTGGTGGGGAGACCCTTACGGGTAGATTCCACCTCGCCTCATTGCACAATTTTTTGTGTCGGTCACCCATCCGAGAGCGGTCTCGAATGTTTGTTACTTAACCACATGATTACTTAGCAACCGCTAGTGATATTATATGCTAGTGATATACGGGCATAAAAGCATAGGGTTTCAAGCCTTAAAATATTTCATGAACGTAGACAAGATATGTTCATGAATGTGTTTATCAAGGAAATGTTTAGAAGAGAGAACCTCAAAGCTTCAGTGGTGTTTATGTTTTAATCTGGTGAACAAATCACATAAATCCTGTGTTATTGTCTTCCCAGACGGTCTGAACTCCAAGCATGAGTTTATTTCTGGGCCTTTCCCCATCTAGGCTACATCTCCATACATAATCCCATCATTTTCATCTCTCTGATTGTAATTTATTATCGAATTCATTTCGATTCTTGCAGTTCATTTACGAGCGATAATAGATTCATCGACTACACCTTCATCCCACGTGTAATTGTTTAAAAATTCATTTATTTTTAAAGCACGGTAGACATATTCTTCATGATAAAGGAACTTATAAATAATTGTTGATGGCTTACAAAAGATAGAGTCATACTTATGATGGGTTATATTAAAGTTATTGTTGTTAGTTATTATTGAAATGAATGTTAATAAGTAACCCTCTGTTTGATGATAATAATGAAAGATCAACTCTTGTTGCTGATGTTCAGAATAAATTATGTACCTTCTCCAATTCTTAGATGGATTCAAACAGGAGTTCTTTGATTTGAATATTCATTGGAAGGAATTAGCTTACTCGAATCCCATTAATTGGAGTTCAAAGGATTATTATTTAAAATCCATGATGATTTAATAACAGACTTAAGTGTAAGCTACAGATTTTGTTATATTTACCTATAGTTTTTTTTATATATCTGTGAGAAAACATCGTATTTTACAGGCGTAATTTTGTTGAGTGATGGAAACCATAAATGTTATGATAAAAAAAAACAATAATAACTCAATCTTTATATTTCAATTAGGCCAAAAAAGGCATGTAACATTATATGTTATTGATAAAGCTAAAAAAGTTACAAACCATTCGAATTAATTATTTTATCTAATGAACAAAGTAGTACAGGATGAGTAATATAATTATGAGATTTAAAATTTCTCTCCTCCAAACAAATATAGGCTATCAATATCTTAATTATTACTTCTTTACTGAAACTAGGGAGAATTCTATTAATCAATAATTGTATTTCTAATAATTATACAGTATATTTGTATTATACTCATGCCTGTTGTAAGATAGAATTGTCTTTGATAAAACGAACTGTGAAGATATTTTTCCATTGGCTGCATTATCAAAGCAAGCTTCGTAGCATTGCATTTGTATTATAGTTCATTATTAATTAGCACGAAAAGCTTCTATGTATGTTTAGCTGGATGGAGCTCATCAATGCCTATTCTGCACAATCATTGGATAGGGTCGACTTAATGGTGTTCTTTTCCTCTCTCGAATATAAACAAACATACCTTAATGTGACTAGTAAACTTGCAAGATTATAAACAAACAGACCTTAAGGAGCCTTCAGACAGTCAGGTAGCAGTGAAAGTAAAGTAAGACAGGTGAAAACTGTCAATTAATTTACTCACGAGGAACACCAGTTGCGGAATCACGATTTTCATCGAAAAACCCATTCTCTTCCATCTAAGGCGATGTTCAAAGAATCTTAATGCAATTTATAAATCAAGTGCCATTTGAAATTGGAACAGCAATTGCGTAACACTGCATAAAAAGATAGGTGCAATGCCTATTTAGATCGAAAGCCTATGCCTATTTACATAGCCTCCTCAAATGTGACCATTTAAATGGTATTTTGTTTTCTTTTTCTGGTGCTTTCTTCCTCGTCCGTGAATGCTCTTGTTTCCTTCGACGATTCTTATTTTGTCGAGTGTCCTTTCTATTCTCAAAGATCTCATTAGGGTCAGGAATGGCCAATGAACATTTGGAGATTGAAACCGGAGTTCACCATTCCAATAGTGTCATGTCTGTGTAATCTTCAGTTCATGTGGGAAGTAAAGCTTGATTGGAGGATTTAGTCATGAAATTTCAATTCACACTCATAAATGATACGATTTAGTTTAAATTTTTCTCAGCTAATACAAAGCTAGCGCAATTTTGATGTTTCATACCACATCACATTGAACAATGAAAATTGTTTGAATATGAGACAAGATGAATCAATTCACAAACAAAAATTACCGATGTTATAAAGAGTATATAATTATAGTATATAATAATTATTTTTTTTATTTATTTAGCGTATGGCTTTTCTCGGTGGGGAGACCCGAAGGTTGTTCCACCTCGCCGTGATAACCTAATTCTACTTAGCTTATTAGAGCTTATTATGAGCTTACAGTTTAACCAGTATAACAGTGATAGCTACTCATTTTAAAATTACTTCTACTCCCCATTTAAAAACTTCTACAAAGCTACATTTTTTATCAATTACTATTACCAGACATTTTTGAGTTAAGTGTGTGAAAATACATGTTTGGACAGCATTAATCATCAAAATTAATCATCCGCAACAAAAAAAAATATATATAAAATCGGAAGAGAAATAGTACAGGCTCAGCCTAGTTTTTCCTCGCAGATTATGATTTTGACTTGGATATTATGATTTTGTGTTGTACCAATGAATGGATAAATCATCGACGGCTGAATCTTCTTCAACACCTCGAACAGCCTACAGGAACCCTGAGGTCAACACCGTTGACCCATTATCTTTCCACCTCTGTCAGCAGTTTCTCATCTTGGACGTCGGTTTCAAAAAATCCCAGTTTTTCACTTGTTGCCTGTACAGTTTCAACATAGTAATTCAATTTTCTTGTCCGAGATGATGGCTTTACTGCCGTTGTGAAGGCACAGACCAACTTTATCACCAATTACTTCAAATTTATTCTTCGCAATGTAAAGCAGCTGGCCATCATAAATTGTTTTACACATCATTAGAACAGGTATATAGGAGAAATATGCAGAACGAACGAATATAATATAAGTTACGGGTGGATGTGAGATGAAAAACTTGTAGGACTGTGAGTGTGTTTTAGCTGTGAGCGCTGTGGCTGTGTCCATAAATCGACTCAAAGGTAAACAAAAGAAGAGGTAATGAAAAAAGGCGTTGTTGTGGTTAGGTTAGGTAGGTGCTGCGTACTGCGACTAGTGAATCGCTCGCGATCAATTTTACTTTCTTTTTCTCGCCGTAGAGACGAAATAGCCGTGAGCAAGAAGATAATAACACATCAAAGAAACAACAAACACGCGCCTTACATTTCGAGCATAACTTACGTCTTTTTTCTATCGAATAGTTGGGCTGATAGTCGTCGCTCGATACGGCTCATTGTTTATGGGTCCAGCCTCGTACTGCTGCAGCAGTCCCTCTATCTATCATTCATCGCGAAAAGTATCTAATGTGTAATTGGAATTCGCTACATTGTTAATTGGTATCTGAAGTAGCGAATGAAATAGGGTCGCGGTAATGGCCCCTGTTGAAAATTGAATTGGAAATAGAAAATAATTTTAGAGCCGAGATAAAAGTTTATAATGAGAACGGAAACATTAATAGGTAAGTGTTTGATGGTTGTTGGTTGTGGTCTCAGGCCTTCTCAACTTGAATGCCGTGAAGACAGGCATGGTTGAGTTTGAATCAGTTACCGTGCGAGAATTTATTCACTCTGAGTCAGGCATCTTAGCTCTTAACACAATAATAATATAAATGGAAAATTGCATTCAAGTTGAATCTTCGGTAGAAGAAAAAAGGGGGTCATGACTCATGGTCGACACAAGTAATACCTTACGTTGTACGATTAACTTGAGTTAAAACCAATACTCCCTTATATTGGTTTTGGTACTAGATTTACTATAATAATAATAGTAATAATATTATTAATATTATAGTAATAATATTACATGTCATAATAATAATATTACCCGAATCATATCCGGGAGATTGGTCATTGTAACATATTATGCCTGTTGTGTGTGATGTGGTATTTCATCATGATGAAAGAAATAGACATAGATATTGTCGAACCACAGTTTTAGTTTTTAATTAAAAGACACAGAATCACTAGTGAGGACACTAGTACAGCTAAGGATGTGGCAGGTTATGCCATGAAATCATGATTCTGTGTCTTTTAATTAAAAATTAAAACTGTGGTTTGACAATATCTATGTATATTTCTTTCAACATATTAACTTATACTGTCAATTAATTTTAAACAAAAGAAGCTGTTACTTCAAATAACTATTTGAATTATCAAAAAGCTTTAACTTGACAAATATCTGAATTGTGATTTATTATATTTAATATTTCCTCTCAAATTCAACATCATTTTCCAATTATCTTTGTGAGAAAAGTATTTCAGCTCATAGCACTTAAGATCTCACTTATAGCTGCATAAAATTACAATACTTGAATAGAAGTAGAAGATTTAAATGAGCAAATAACCTAAGAATTGTATAATTGTGACTTGGATATTACTGTATTCCCTTTCAACTCCAACAACATCCTTAGTCAATATTATTTTAGTGAGAAACGTTTTCCAGTTTGTAGGGCTTGACATCCCACTTACACACTTGTCAATTGTTAATATTTTTCCACTTGTTGATAACTAGGTACAATGGACAAAAGCGTTAACGATTAACATTTCAAATAAATCATTCATGTAGGTTCACAGTTGAAGCTAACGTGAGTTACTAATCCTATCATGATTACCTGGGTCTTGATATATTGAGTTTGTATGTAAATATTCAAAACTAATAAGCTTGAAAGGTTTTTGGGTTAGAGAAAACCTACAGTTTTTAAATTATGTGGAATATATTTGTAGTTTTTCACAAATCAGCTATTAAAAGGTGTGGGAGTATTTATGTGGTATGTAATTTGTTTATGCTAGGGTTGTGTGTGTGTGCGAGAGTCTACATATACAACATGCAAGTGATGCAGGAAAGTTGAGTCAAGAATCTGAATTGGTCGTTAAGTCCTGCTGTTAAGGATTCTTGAGAGAGCAGGATGGAAGACGACTCAGCATAAATTCTTTATTTCTCCTCATTACTGTATCATAATGCATTTTATTTTCCGTGATTTATAGCGCTTGTCCAGATTTATAAGTCTATTTCTCAGACTACGCCATCATTAAACACGGCGAGAGAAAAAGGAGCCAACAAGAAAACCAGCAAAATGCTCACGCTCAGGTCGCCCCAATCAGACAGCTCCATATTCTCAAAAATACCTTTTCACTGTTTTAAAACATTTCTCATATCTTTGTTCGCGAAAATGGGATAATAAATCATGCAGAATGCTTTGCAAAAACTTGAAATATGTTGTTTCGGACAGGCTTGTCTTGTGTCAAACATACTTCAACTGATTTCAGAATATGTTTAGCAACTTTGTAAGAGTCTCAAGCTTAGGGGTTATATTTCTTAAGGATTGATACATTCCAGCATGGAAACGTTTTTTGTATTCTCATCTATAATTTGGAACTCGAACTCATATTAAATTTATAATCACTCTATATTTCTTTTCCGTTTAGCCAATCTTCAATCATACTTTACTGTTTGATCTTGATAATTCTATTACATGTCAATCATTCTATTGATGGATCAGCGAGAGCCTTTTTATTTCTATAGAAATCGCCACTAAAAGTTTTCTCTAGTGAATGAGTATTGAGTTTCTGATGTTTTAATAAAGTGGACTGCTGTATCATTAGATTACTTAAAAAATCACAAAGATATCACATTCTGCCAATAATTTCTAGCAATTTCATGCATCTACAAGCAGTAAAAATACGTTTTTATTTTAACATACTTTCTATTACTCAATACTTCGATACAACTTCCCCTTTGAAGATAAAGGTCCCTTTTGATATAATGAATCAAGAAATGTATTTTTAAATTACATTACGAATTATATGAATTTCTATCCACACACATCCAGCAGGTGATTAGTAGCCATTTTGCACTCATCACTCATTTTTGCAATGTAAAATTATGAAAATAATTAAGAACTAATAATTATTAATAAATATTTTCTTGAATATTTCGTGTTTTTGTGTTATGCTTGTGTTTTATGAACTTTTGGACTTTCATGTATCAAAAAGAACTATTTTCAAAATTCGAAATCATTCTGAAAAATGGATAAAACTTCAACCTAAGTGGAACTTAAACATGTCGAGATGAAACAACCTTCGGGTCTCCCCACCGATAAAAGCAATACGCTAAATAGATAAAAAATAATTCATTCTTGTTCTTCACTTTTCACAACATAACTGGTTGATGAATTTCGAGAGTCTTACTACTTTCAATAGTTGTGAATTTCATTATTTTTTTTTTTTTTGTTTCAGTAGGCTCTGAAGCAACAAACCTATCATCTCATTTCTCAAACCAGTAGGTTTCCAAGGCTTTTTTCGTCCCTTTCTTGATATTATCTTGAGTTGTGTGATTATTGGATATATAGAATTCAAATAATCCAGTAGCTCAGACCTTGAACTTTCCTTGAGAAAACTATATTTTGTTCCAAATCAACATTCAAATGTAAACTATTTCCTATACAATTTTTCTTCACTTGACCCAGCACAGTCAAATCTCAAAGGCAGTAATCCTACCCGCTATTATAAAACAACAATCTCCCTGTAACTATTTATTATTTCATGACATCATGACTAAACAAATAGAACCTATGACATTACATTCAATGTTCCACGTGAAGCTCAAGGTTGTGTACCGCAAAGCAGTTAAGCATCTTTGCGAAGCATCGCCCACTCACAGTAAGCTGTAAGTTCTCACTGCTTAGTTTAAGCCAAGCAGGAGATTTTCAATAATTCAATCCAGCTACAAGAAAAATAACAATGGAAAAAAGTGAGAGTGGCTTGGTGAAAAATTAAGCTCAGGTCAAAGTATTTAGAATACCGGTCATGGTTAATTTATAACGCGTATATTTATCAGGCTTACTATGTTGTGTAGTTGCTGTTGTTCATTGAGGTTGTGCAGGATAATATATAGATATAGTAGTGGAAATTTGTTGCTCATTGAGTTGGTTGTTGTAGTTGCTCAGCGGGAGACAAAGCGCAGGATACACAGGGGCGCACGTCAAAGATTGTTAAGATCTCGTTGCTTGCGACAAATGCGCGTGGACAAATTCCCGCCGTTTGACAGGCCGTTACGAAAGGCCCCTTACATTACACGCGGTTTGATTGCATCTGAATTGATTTCGCCTTGTTCCAGTCCAAGATAAACTACAGCCGATGTAGTTGAGGAAGGTTGCTGCACAGAGAAGAAGAAGGAAGATAGGAAGGAGAAGAAGGAGGAGGAGGAGGAGGAGGAGAGAAGGAGTAGGAGGAGTGGAGAAGAAAGAGGAGAAGGAATAGGAATAGGAGGAGAAGGAATAGGAATAGGAGTAGGAGGAGAAGGAAAAGAAGAAGGAGGAGAAGAAGATAGCTGCTCTAGAAGAAGAAGAAGAAGAAGAAGAAGAAGAAGAAGAAGAAGGAAGAAGAAAGAAGAAGAAGAAGAAGAATGAGGAGGAGGAGGAGGAGGAGGAGGAAAAGAAGAAGAGGAAGGTGGAGAAGTATTATAAGGAGAAGAACAAGAAAAGAAGGAGAAGAAGGAGGATTAGGAGGATTAGGTGAAGAAGAAGAGAAAAGAATGAGGAGAAGAAGAAGAAGGAGGAAGAGAAGTCGAAGAAAAAAAAATAATAAGAAGGAGAAGAAGATGAAGAAGAAGATGAAGAAGAAGAAGCAGAAAAATTTGGAGAAGGAGGAGGAGAAGGAGAATAGCAAGAGAAAGAAGAAGAATAAGTAGGAGAAGGACCTGGTAGAAGAAGAAGAAGAAGTAGGAATACAACACATAGTTTGTGAGCACCACGCATAACTCACGCCATTTCATATGTCATTGTCGTCTAGACTCCGGACAAGACATGTTCCTATTCCCTCATTCATTACATTGAAAATCAAAATTGTTCGCCGGTGGTCGAACTTCATAAATTCAGTCCCGGCCACTACTACTCCCTCACTTCCTGTATTCTAACACGAAAAGATAGATTAATTTATTATCATTTGTCGTTTATATCTTGTGTATCTGTCCTGTGATTGAACCTTGGTTAGAATCTAGCTGATCTCATGTACTGATTAATAAGGTTTACCTTGATGTTTTTCTCGTATATGGTGATTAGAAGGAATAACCAAATTTATCAAAATAATAATTATTTCGATTTTAGATATTAAAATGATCCAATCAAGTTGTACGATAGTAAGCAAGAGCACATTCACAAAGAGTTTCAGAAATACATAGCCTACTGAACTTATAGATCCGTGTGAGTAGATATTTGAGTGGATATATTTCACTAAGATTATTACAGGGCCGGATCTATGAACCTCCAGACCCCGTGATGCGGGAAGCCCAGACCTCGGAAGAACCAATAATAATATTAGTGTCGAAGAAAAAAATGCATTCTTATTATGATTTATGTATTATGATACATTTTAAAAATATTTCAAAGCAGTTTAAAGTTTAATCCAGCCATTGAATACAAAAAGGCCCATCGCTGGAAATAATTTACAATCAATAGAAGGCTTCAAGAAATCCCTCTTGTATATTTCTCCTATTTCTAGAAGAATTCCAAGCAAATCTTTCTTAATTTCCTCTGTTCTTATTTATTGGAGTGATATTTTTCCTTTTTTTTATTACTCAATGAGCAAGTGACTACATATTCAGTATTAAACTCATATACATCAAATGAAATACATTATGTTTGATAAGTCTCATTGAATAATCAATGAAATTATAAATTCCATTTATTATCAAATTATTTTAATTCTCTTGCTACAATATAAAGAGAAAGTGACTACATATTCAGAAGGCTCATACATCAAATGAAATACATTATGTTTGATAAGTCTCATTGGATAATCAATGAAATTATTTAGAATTTCCTACATAAAATTTTCAAGTTTTTACTTAGACATCTTACATGAAATTTCATGCATTCTCAATGAACGCTCAACTAAGTAATATGAATGATATTCGTTCGAATGAATATCGAAAGAAATTCTGAAAGCTGGAACTAACATCGTAAAGAAGGGGTGGCTATGCTGTAGTAGTAAGACACGCCTCCAAATTCAACAAGCTGTCCTATTGGCCTATGGGTTGAGCAGTCTCCATTTCACAATTTCAACCAATCAGGAGCTAGCTTCACATGACACATGAAGTTCACGAGCTGCTAGCTTCTGATTGGTCCAAAATCGTAAAATGGCGTCTGTTCAGTAAAATGGCCAATAAGACAGCTCTTTGATTTTTTGTAGGCGTTCTATGTTATCGGCATTGCAAATCCCACTCATCTGAGTCGTTGGTGTTAGTTTAAGCTTTCTCCACAATTCTCACAAATTCGAATTACTCAATCTCACAATCTATAACTCCAGCTATTATCTGCTACTATCTACTGTTATCTCATAAATAATCCTAATCCATTAATCAAATCCTCAAAAAATTAGACCGTCTTGATGAGTCAAGGAGAATGAACTATCATTAAGATCTTTAATCTAATCGTTAATTTCACTTTTACAAAAGTTGGTGTCGTCCTCATTTTGTGGTCCTAGAAAATTTCTTTCTGCCTCCTCCTACTAAAAACAACCCGGATTCATGGCGGCAATGTATGTATTCTGATGAAGAATGATCAAGCTTGTGCCAAGTCTTTTAGCCCAGGCAAATTAGACTTCTAGGTCCTAAAAAATAACATAAGGCTGGAAATGATCTCAAACCACTTTGGGCATGAAGGCTTGAGGGTTTCTGAGTGCCGCGTAATATAGGGTGCCCAAGAAACCTCGAAAGTTCCGTTTCTAGTTATCTTCAATTTACGTCGAAATTAAGCGTCGGACAGAAAAACTCATCTCACATTTTTCTAGTAAATAAATTTCCAAGAGATTGGTGCTCATTCCTCTAAGTTCAATAACTACCGAGTTATGATTATTCTGTAATTTTTGGAAAACTGAAATTCAAGCATTCTAAGTTTTTGATTGTTCATATCTTCCGTATGATGTATTAGACTGTGTGAATCAACCTCTGGGGATAATTTTCTTCTCACAATTCTAGACCAAGTAGGCCTTCTTATCTTGTCTACTATTTGAGCTAGAGCTGTTAACCAAATTCCTTGCATTTCAAAAAGGACCATATTTTGGTGTTGAAGTCTAACACACGTTTCTATGTACTTCTATTGAAGTATCCTATCAGAATATTGTTTCTGAGATCATTCTCCCTCAGAATATCTACTTTGCGGCTCCAAAAATCATCTTTTTTAAGAAGTGGGAGGTAAGAAAGGACCCTTTAAGGATGATAGAATGAGGACGCCCCTAACTTTCGAATAAAATGGCGGATCTCAACAAACAATAGCTCATTGTTTTCAGCTCATTAAGGCGGTTCAAATTCATATATCATATGTTAAATTCGGTCAAAATTTAAAAATTTTGTGCCCAAAGAGTCCTTTGACTCTATTCCCATATACCGAGAATAATGCTATTTTCTGTTTTCAAATACATCTACCTTGAATGCCGTTGATGATAAAAAATTGTATTTGGTCTCAAATTGTAGAACAGAATCTCGTCTTTCATTTGCAATCATTTGCGACCAGAATATCGCATTCTCAAGTTGAAAACATTTGGTTTTGTAAGTCGAAAAATCATCAGAATTCTTCCCTTGTTCACGTTTAGATCAATTTTTCACCAGACTAAAGGAGTTGAATGGGTATGTGAGCTAATTATACAAGTAGAGAATGAAATTCCCTACAATTTGAGCCCAGATACGTGTTTTTTTCTTCCATTAATCCCAATTTAGAAGCTAACTAGTAACAGCAAAATAAAGATAAAACGTGAAAAATAGTTTTCTCATCTTTTTAGATTGCATGTACTCAACTTGAGAATGCGATATTTTGGTCGCAAATGATTGCAAATGAAAGAAGAGATTCTGTTCTACAATTTGAGACCAAATACAAGTTTTCATCATCAACGGCATTCAAGATAGATGTATTTGAAAACAAAAAAATCGCCTTCTTCTCGGTATATGGGAATAAAGTCAAAGTACATCAAATACATCTTCCTTTAATGCTGTTGATGATGAAAACTTGTATTTGGTCTCAAATTGTAGAACAGAATCTCTTCTTTCATTTGCAATTATTTGCGACCAAAATATCGCATTCTCAAGTTGAGTACATGCAATCTAAAAAGATGAGAAAACTATTTTTCACGTTTTTTCTTTATTTTGCTGTTACTAGTTAGCTTCTAAATTGGGATTAATGAAAGTAAAAAACATGTATCTGGGCTCAAATTGTAGGGAATTTCATTCTCTACTAGCATAATTAGCTCACATACCCATTCAACTCCTTTAGTCTGGTGAAAAATTGATCTAAACGTGAACAAGGGAAGAATTCTGATGATTTTTCGACTTACAAAACCAAATGTTTTCAACTTGAGAATGCGATATTCTGGTCGCAAATGATTGCAAATGAAAGACGAGATTCTGTTCTACAATTTGAGACCAAATACAATTTTTTATCATCAACGGCATTCAAGGTAGATGTATTTGAAAACAGAAAATAGCATTATTCTCGGTATATGGGAATAGAGTCAAAGGACTCTTTGGGCACAAAATTTTTAAATTTTGACCGAATTTAACATATGATATATGAATTTGAACCGCCTTAATGAGCTGAAAACAATGAGCTATTGTTTGTTGAGATCCGCCATTTTATTCGAAAGTTAGGGGCGTCCTCATTCTATCATCCTTAAAGGGTCCTTTCTTACCTCCCACTTCTTAAAAAAGTTTATTTTTGGAGCCGCAAAGTAGATATTCTGAGGGAGAATGATCTCAGAAACAATATTCTGATAGGATACTTCAATAGAAGTACATAGAAACGTGTGTTAGACTTCAACACCAAAAATATGGTACTTTTTGAAATGCAAGGAATTTGGTTAACAGCTCTAGCTCAAATAGTAGACAAGATAAGAAGGCCTACTTGGTCTAGAATTGTAGAGAAGAAAATTATCCCCAGAGGGATTCTGATTCACACAATTCTAATACATCATACGGAAGATATGAACAATCAAAAACTTAGAATGCTTGAATTTCAGTTTCTCTCCAAAAATTACACTTTTTTTGAATAATCATAACTCGGTAGTTATTGAACTTAGAGGAATGAGTTAGGCACCAATCTCTTGGAAATTTTATTTACTAGAAAAAATGTGAGATGAGTTTTTCTGTCCGACGCTTAGTTTCGACGTAAATTGAAGATAACTAGAAACGGAACCAAAATTTCGAGGTTTCTTGGGCACCCTATATTACGCGGCACTCAGAAACCGTCGCAAACTCATATTAGCCTTCTTTGGGATGCCCAAAGTGGTTTGAGATCATTTCCAGCCTTATGTTATTTTTTAGGACCTAGAAGTCTAATTTGCCTGGGCTATTTGTTCAGAATACATCCGATTTTTCGAATTTTAACCAAATTAACGAATTTTCTAAATTTTTTAATCAAGCTTGTGCCAAGTCTGTGTTAAGATACGAGTATATCCAATTTTTTCAACAAGTAATAATAATAACGTATGGTGAATGGGCGTTTAAAGTAGAGTATCATAGCAACTTGTAAACGGCCACTTATCGGATCATTTCTTGTGTCAAGATTTTTTCCTTTAGCATGAAAATAAGGAGAAGGAAGAAAAATAGAAAAGGACAAACAATAGGTGTTGTTTGGGATTATAAGGAAGGAGGAAGAGTGTTGGTAGGGGGGGGGGAGATATAAAGAAGAAGGAGAAAGATGAAAGATGATTTTTTAGTTTTCAATCGCGATAGCTTACTATACACTCTTTCAACCATGTCCGCTTGGGCTGTTTATTCCCTGAAAGGTTATCGCGATCAAATAATCGCCTGCTCCTCACAATCATCATATCATCTCTTTCGTGAAAAAGTTACAACGAAAGGGCAAGCGTTCCATTTACATATCCATACAATATACAATTATGTAAATTGCATGATTTTTCATCCTCACAGGTGATTTCAACAGCTCAGCTGATTAGAAGTGAAACATTCTTGTGTTACATCCGGTTTTCCATTTCTTGACAGCGGTCGACTTCGATTGTTGTCATGATTCTTGTAGGAATAAGATCGAATTTCACTATTTTACTGACTTGTGGCAGTTTTCAAAAACTTCGTTTAAACTTACCTAACAAAACTTGGTTTATACTGTTGATTTACAGCTCAAACCAAGTTCAAATTATCGTTGAATCCATTATATTTGTTTAAACTGAGTTAAATGTAGCATAGTTCAAATTTGTAGTAGCCTATCTTGGATAAATTGTGGTTCTACAGTTCAAACCAAGGTTAAACTATCTTTTAGTTGGAATCAGAACAAACAAAGATAGATAAGACTGACATTAGTCACGTTTCCAGTTTTCATGTGGATTTTTCAGCCGCATTCAGGTGGAATGAGTTAATTATAATCTTCCAGCTATCATATTTTAAAGAGTTCACAATTTTGCATGATAAAAGATACAAATGAAGTGAAAGAAGAGCTCCGTTCAACAATTATTGAGATACTGTGAATAATTATTGAGATTAGTGAAGATTTTTCACTAATGTGAAAAGTGAATATGAGTCTGTAATCAACATTTAAAGGAGTCAACAGCCTGCAAATAGGAAAATTGAACAAAATATTGATTCCAGATGTGAAAAAGCACATTCACTAGGAATAATACATACATAATTCATAATCAGATAACAATTGCCATGTTATGAGTAGCTACGCGAAAATATATGTGCCAATTTTTCTAGATGAACAATATACAAGTATACTGCAGTTCTTAAAATTAGTATTTTATCCAATCATATAGGTTGAAATGACTTCGTATTTTTCCTTATTGTTTCTCTTGCCTCACTGACTCTTCTAAAAAAGGAATCCGACCTTATTCAGCCGTGATTAGGTCCATAATATGATTCTAATGAGTCTGGACAGGCACCTCCAATTTCTTTAGTTCCTACATAACTCTTACAAAATTTGAAACCTACTTACCGAACTGCAATCGTGAATACGCTCCGCTCGAATATCAATGCAGAATCCGTTTGGAATCGTGACATTATTAAATTTGGTTGCGAGCTACATTCGATAATTTTTCGGTTCGAACAATGCCGGTATTGTGTAATACAGCTACTTATGCAGAATGTACTCACTTCGGCTAGAAGAGTGGAATGGCTGGCCTATATTATTGTGGAGGAGGCTTCGTAATCACTGTTGGTTGTTACTTTTTAGTTTCATATTCCTCTATCCAAGTTTATATTGTAGTACAGTTCATGTAAGAGCCTAATCATCCGTTTCTCATTTGCACATGGTGATACCAAAACTATCAAAATAACTCTGTGTTTTCATCCTAAACATATTAATTTATATGTACTATCTTCATTAAATAAATAAATAACCAGAGAATAAAAAATATCACAATAACAGGATTTTCCTCAAAATAATTTTCCATCGAGAAAGTGAATTCCCCAAATTTGATATGGCCACGATAGTTGAAACTACACTAACAACTGAATGAGTCGATTAATCGGTTATAATATTCTTTGATGGTTCACGTCCCCATTTAATTCTATTGGCTGAGATGATTGTGGTATGAGGAAACATAATATTGCCACAAGGACATTTTTTAACAATGAGAGACTAGCTTCGGTTGTTACGACATTATATCATATTAACCGCAACTATCGAAAGTATACTATAAAAGGCAATTATGAGTTAAACCTGGTAAACTATTCAAGGTTTTTTACTATTGGTTGGCAGGCGAACCTTATAGACCAATAAACTTGAAGATTTCCCTTTGGTTGAGAAATTCTTATTCATAAAACCAATATATCCAACAACTTTTCCTCGCTTTTTTTTCAAAATTAATTTTTCAAAGTGAATTCCCCAAATTTAACATGGCTACGTATTGTTAGGTTTTAAATAAAACTCGAACAATTTTTTGAAATGACATGCATAGATTTTCATAAATTTTAATCCAAGTTCGCATCTAACATTACTTCATGAATTATTTGGAGGTTGTTGAGGCTTACTGAGCATCTCGACTATTCCTTCATTTGCATTAGGAGATTAATATCATCTTTCCAACAAAAAAATCCATGCATTCAAATTAAAAAAAAATCTAGAGGCTTAATAACGGACGGTAAAGAATTCCTTAAAAATTGAAGAAACAAACATTGAAGATTATGGTAACTTGTTCCTTTTGTCATTTCCCGGTTTTCCTCCAATACCAGGACTGCTTCACGTACAGCCAATCAAATCTCTTATTTTCGTGATCATAACAGCGGAATAATGTCTTCATTCCGAACAGCCATACTTATTTCCAAATTACATGTTTTTGCATCAGCAGCGTTCAATGCCACTCAGAACCTGCTCAAATTACAGGCTTGTGGTTTTTCAAACCACTGAGTGGCTGACTCCCTTATCGTTGTTGTCTACCCAATTCTGGAACAATATTGTTATTACTCCTAACGGAAGTTATCGTGTTAAGATGCTGTTTGGTATGTTTTTCAGCAGTGCTTCATTTTGGTCTTAATTGAGCCACTTAAAACAAGTTTGAAATGAAGGCTTTTATCCAGTAATATTTCCAATTTTCTGTAACTTTCATTCACTGGAAAGTAATATTGAATCCTTGAGACTCCAACCATTAAGATATGTAAGATAATTCCATTATTTTGGGCATAAGCCTGTTTTACTCTCCTTTGTAAGTGCATATTTAATACTGTATTATGATCAATCATGATTTTTTAATCATTATTGAATGATTACTTTCTTATAATTTTTATAAATTTCTTTATGTTTTCAATTTCTTCTGATTATTTTTATAAGATTCCCTAAGCATTGATTATTGAATAATCAATACTTGGTTATTTAATACGGTTAATATATTTAATACGATTGGTTATTTAATACGACGAAAGTACAGTTTTTTTTTGTACAAAAAAATACAAAAAAAACTCTCGGTTCACAGCCTCTCTATGCTCTCTATCCCCTCTATGCCTCGAAATGCCCTATGTTTATTATTGTAAATCTACATTTGTGATAATCTTTTTTATTTCCTATCCTTCTTCAAGCCGAATGATCAATGAAGGATAAAGAAAGGCTATTCACACACACATCCGATCCGGCGCCAGCCGGAGTTAAATGTAATTTCTTGAACTTGTATAGCAACTAATTGATTTTAATTATTGCCGGTGCGTGTTAATCCAAAGCAACATTCGCTTTTCGTTCATTTGAAAAATACAGAAATGTAATCATGCACTTGATTACCGATCCTTGAACTATATTTACTAACAATATAATCACGTATAAGACCGTGCAATGAGTGTTATTCATCCAGTATAGTGGATTGAAGTCAGTAACATATGTAATTAACTTCACTTTTCTCAACTCACAAAATTGAACGACGAAGTAATAACAATTTAATTCCCTCCCCTTCATTCTCTTGAAGTTACATTACGTGGTAGGCTAATACAATTTTACTCTGCAAACTACCTACCGTATTCGTTTTACTGCATGCCTGATTGATACTGTTCCAGTATTGTTAATGGTTCATTACTATTTTGTTTTCAACTGCATTCTTAATGGGTTTCATGTTGTGGAAGTTACAAAATGAATGGGACGAGCATTGTACATGTTTTTTGAATTACTCGATTTCACATGCTGGTGTAATAAACTTATAAAAATGTATTGGTAATTTGATGTGGGATCTTCTAAGATCAGGGGTATACAATCGGAATAATATTGTTTTGCAATCGTGCAATGCGTACTTTTAATATAGATATTGGTATTGATGTTAAATAATTCTAAGTAAGACCACCCATAGTTAATCACAACTCATGTCTATTCGAGTTGAGTGATTTCAATATTAATATCTGATTCTCAGGGATAAACTCCAGGTTGTTAGTTGCATAAGCTATAAAAAATAATTGAATCGTTTAGGAATGACTATATCATCCTCTAATTCACGTTTTTATCCACATCCAAATATTTAAAAGAATATTGTGTAATGTATATGTAAAAAATATAATTGTTCCTGATATTGTATCACTGATTCCAATATGAAAACATTTATTTGAGATCTTGCTTGATGAGGTTGCCAGCTATATTACTCGTTTAGTAATAAACTCAGATCTATTCTATAGAAACTAGTAAAATTGATAAAATTACCTATATAATTATGATGAAAAGTTTAAATTTCCCCATACATTCATCATCTTCCTTTCATTTCCATGAATACCCAGTATTATGAATCTTATTTTGTTTAGCAAGATTATTTATTAATTTTCTTCTCTATTTGTTTCAGATGAGCGATAGAAAATGTGTTTTCCTCTCTTCCACTGAGTAAGTCGAATCGTTTTTTACTAACAATTTATATTCAACTCATCCACCAAATTATACAGTACATATAATCATGAACGTTTAAGATAATTCTCTTCAGAATACTTGTAATGTTGGTGCTCTAGAATCTAGATGGATGAACAAAATTCACTATAATTTGAGAAGTTGATCATTTTTCAGAAGAAATACTTGCGCCATATTTGTAAATATTTGTTTTTTCATATATATTTGCCATAATGCCTTAATGGTGCACGTTAGAAACTAAAGAACTCAAATTTCAAGATAAGCTAGGTATGTGAAAATATGGTTTGTTCAATTAAAATTAATCAATTAAACAAACGCATTCTCTTTGCTCATATTATGGAACGAGTAGCATGCCTATAGTAGTACAGTACTACTTACACATCGCCTATTATTTGATCCAACAATTATTATTTCATGGAGCTCCTTAACATTAAAATACACTTGTATTGCATAAACTTTACATAAACTGTACATTATCTGATGTAGATGGTAATAATCAGAACTTGCTCAACTAATTTATCGAGTAAAATGGAATTAATATTCAGTCAGTAAGAACTTGTAAAGCATGGTTCGGAAATTCATACCCTCTCAATACCTTTACATCATTGGGTCTATACGGTAACATTCCAAATTTGGTCCTGGTTACATATTATATGCAGATAACTTGGCCTATGTATTCTGCATTGCATGCATATGTAGTCTACCTTAGTATTTAGTAACATGTGTAAATGATATAAATATCACGTGATGATGAATGGAAAGTGCAAGTTGGCAACAGTTTCATTGGGTTCAATAAATTATTGTGTTAAAAAAGGCAAGAGGAGAGAAGAAATGGAAAGTTAAGTCCCCCAGAGACCAAAAAAGTTAAGCCGAACTACAGCGACTTAATTGCCTGCTACAAGAATATTTAACCTAATTCCATCCGCACGCAATATGATAAATTGTGGAGCGCTATTATAAAAGTTGTCATATCGTATTATTATCATAGCTGGTTTTTTGTTGAGCATTAATTATCTCCAGACGAAGTTGAGCAACAAAGGGTGTTGGCACTTTGGAAGATATCCTGTATAGATCTTATACAAAGATATATAGTTGGCACTCTAGAAGATTGTAGATCACGTTTGACGTTTGTTAAAACGTTGAAAATTCTCTAGTAAGTGCATTATGCAACAGGAGAAATTTACAACTTGAATTTTCGATACGACCATATTGATAAGCTTCTGTTCAGTAGAGACAATTGCCAATGATTTATAATCTGAATTTATTTCTTACAAGTTACTATGAAGTTGTTTATTAGTTGTCATGTTCGAGTGAATGCTGCAAGTCTTTCGCATGCAAAGATAATGGAATATTTTGCTAGTATGAGGGAATGTATTCGAAAGCTCACTGCCGCTCCTTTTTCATTAATTTTGTCCATATTTCTCGTGGATAGTCACATTTGAATTATATAGATTGGAATAAAGTAGCATGGATGACAAATTACGTGGGGAAAATGATATCTTCATTCAATAATTACTTAGTCCTGATTAGGAACAGAATGATAGAGCAGTTTTCTTCCAGAGTATGAAATGCAAACCCTTAAAAATAATATGGAGTTGGATAGTAGTCCTCTCTTCCATAGGTTTTGAAGTTATTGTAATTGAAAATTTAAAGTCTTTAAAAACATTTTTTTTAAATTCAAATATTTCCTTTTTTTAAATGTTTTGTTAATATCTCGGAATTCGGCTTTGGAATGGATATTTTAACGAATTCAGTATTTAGAATAATAGACTTTTATTCTGTTTCTAATTAATTCACATTCTATAATAACAAAACAAGAGAGGATGCTGCTCTGACCACACATTATGAAGAAACCCTCATTCCAGAGGGATTGAGAAGAATAAACAGAAACCCAATGACGATCTCCCGCCCATCAATAGTAATTTTCATGCAGGTTCTTTTCTAGTACCAACAATAAATTAGGCAGTCATTCAAATAGAAAACAAACTGTACAATGAGATTCGAGAGTTCCATTGCTCATTTGAAATGCAGCAGAAAAGAATGCCAATACAAGAAACAAATCTTGGAACCAGCAGGAAAGGATGATTACACTCTGGTGAGTCATGAGGACAAGAGGATGATATTATGAACACAGTGGGAAAGAGACGAGATGCTATCTGTAATTAGAGACACAGAGATAAGAGCGCATAATAAGGCACTCTCCCATAGATTGACCATCTCACTTCCACATCCTAATAAGTTGGTATTTGCTGTACTGAATGACACAGCGCTACTGAAACTGTGGTCCACCCTTATTACCGCAATACTCAACTCTTCATCACGATTGCTTATTCGGCTTGATTGAACAATGACAGTCTGCTTAATTGACTGGAGACAACGAAAAAAACATCTGTCACTGACTACCAAGATGAATATCCATCTCAACATTCCAATCGAGTCTGGGATGTTTGCTTCAAAGAGTAATTATCGTTACTTGCGAGTTTATGGTAGTACGATGCGATACTCTGCCAGTGATACATACGTTTCTACCGCAATCGCAGACATTATTTGAATTCAGTATCGAGAAAAACAGTTGCCGATGTAAGTTACAATCGCACGTAAATATCATTATCTACCTACTGGTAACAGTAAATTCACGCCGTTGATTCAATCTTCGCAGCTTCCTTTCACATAACTCGCCAAAGTTCAAAGCATAATATCACAGACTAACTAAATGGAGAATTATTGTCTCTATATAGAAAAAGAGAATTGATTATCTCTGGTAATAAGAAATATGAGAGCTCTCGTTCTTGAAGCTTTTGAAAGTATGAAGATAATTGAAGCGAATCTCAGTAATGTATGTGTTATTTGCAAGATCTTCTACGATGAAGTTAAAATTTTGTCAAGGCAGGAAATAATGATATTCAGAAAACTGTTTGACAGGAAACCAGTATTACTAAAAAATGTATTACAGAAACTTCATGCCAACGTCATGTATTAAAAAAACTTCTCAAGAATGCTTGAAATGTTTATACATCCAAATTTTACATAATGAATAATGCATACAATAATTCCATGAACATTAATGATTCCTTCAAAGACACTTCATTTCATCTGCTGTTAATCTCCAGCGCTATCTTCAGCTATCCTTTATCCTTCCGACATTTATCCGGATAGACCGTTCACTCTAATGTCAGATGCAACAGTTGATGTTGAAGATAAGATCAAGAGGTGCTGACGATATGTTTATCACAATTACCTGCAAGCAATCCTGTGTGCATCTAGTGTCAGTTGCTCTGATCGTTATGTCCATCATTTAACATAACGCGCATCATTTAATGTTCATGTTCATCATTTGCTATGTCAGTTGGTTGTCCTTCAGCACCGATCAATTTGTTTTTATTTCCTCTCATAATGTGCGCATACCAAGATCTCATATTCAAAGTTGAATGTCAGGGTTCCTTATGAGAAAGCTTGAAACAATGATGACCTTTCCCATTATTTTCATAGCTTAGCTACAGAGTTGAACTTGGCTCAGTCTTTAACGCCACAAAAGTAGTTTCATTAAATCATAACGCTCTTCAGTCTACTGCTACCTACTTTGTTCAGTATGTGTTACTGATAGGCATCAGATATTATCAGGTATTCTCACTTTTGTGAGGAGCAAGTTTTTTCTACTATGACAAACTCTCCATTTATTTGATGTCCTCTTGAGAATCTCATCATAATGTAAGCTTTTAATTACTCTTGATTCATCATATATTTCCCGAAAGGAGTCACTAAAGTCTCATCAGAGACTGTTATGAGACAATGTTATGTTGAAGGGCTTCAACATACTGTTTGAGTGGACAACTTCCATGATTATTAAAAAACCTCTGTTCACTGAAACATGACTTCTATCTGTTTCATCTATAAGATATCATATTTTCCCACAACCAGTACACCGCTTTACTGGCTTTTGTCCTCTGAAGTCTTTTTAAGTCTCTTAAGTCTCTCTTGTCCTCTCAAGTCTTTTTGTCGGGTTTTCCTCGTTTTCTCGTATTCTCCACCTTTTACTGACAACTAGGACGTTTATATAAATATTACATGTTATTTCTGATTTTACACTCCAACAAGAACAGGAAAAAAAGAATTGTTTGGTTAACACACTATATTTTATCCTTGATGGTATATTAGAATAATAGATAGTTCGTTGGTCTAAGCTACAAATTACATTCATGGTAACGTAATCTGGTAATCACTGACCTTTGAGAGGGGCTTTGGACGTTTGAATGGTCAATTCAAAGTGACCAGCTCTGGTAAGGAACTCCGTCCTTTCATGAGCGCTTACTGTTTGATAGCTGAGTTCCATATATATTTCCCTGAGTCATATTCCAAGTGTGCGGTGAAGACATTAAGAAGTTATTGCTTTGGTTGAAAATAGACTGAAGAATACCGTATGAAATTGACACCGGTGCTGACAAGACCGACATTGTTGACAAGACAGGCAATAAACATGCAAAATGGGTCCCATTAACGGACTCTGCGGCTGCATAGAATTCCAAAGAACGACTTTGGCCGCTGACCGCTATAGCCTACACATTATACAACTTGCAGCCATCAGGTGTAATCTAACCGTTGTATATCATTGTCTAGAAAATTTATTGCTGCTACATGACTTAAAACCAAGAGACCAATTTTCCTACTATGCTTCTCTCTTTTTCCACCGTTCCATAAGCAATACGCTAGAGAGTAAATTTCAAACTTATCTATTAACTTTTGTATCCTGTATATTTGCAAAGTGACCGCAGATTCCACAGTGTTTGCTCTCAAACACTTCCTGAGATATCC
Organism: Laodelphax striatellus; assembly: GCA_017141395.1. Lineage (NCBI taxonomy): Eukaryota > Metazoa > Arthropoda > Insecta > Hemiptera > Delphacidae > Laodelphax > Laodelphax striatellus. The sequence goes on along the minus strand of CM029535.1, from coordinate 25,892,835 downwards.
GTTGCTGAGATATCGCATTAAATGCACCGATAAATATACCATGTTATTATTGTTTGTTTATGATTGCACATTTAAGTAGTTTATAGTGGTTTTAGCAGGTCGCTCTTGCTTCTCTCTAAGGACGATGCTTTGTTAGTAGAACAAGTTTCATTACTTGACAAGCACCGTTAGGAACTTTTATCCAATTTTACATAAAATAAATGCAACGCCTATCGGTTCAAGATATCTAGTGTCCAGTTTTCATAACTATGTGTAGAGTGCCTAAGATAGTTAGTTTTCTAGGTTGCGAGAATAATCTTTATTTACTGTTACACTTACAAAAGATTTATAAGCCATTGAATTGCTTTACAATTCGATTTGCACCAAAGTCACTAAACCCTGTTTTTCAAATTATTGTGTTATAAATTCATTTTTAAATGATCGGTTCCGTGAACTTTTAGTGCACATGTCTCAGAGAAGTTTACTAAAAGTTCCTACAAGTTTACGGAGCTACATAACATGTATGTCAGGTAGGTCCGCAGCAATTTCTTCACATACATGACCTTCACTAACCAGATTCTAAATTAACTATTTTCTATATTGCCTCTCTTTCAAAAATTTGGAAAATACCATACAACAAACTATTCTCATAGCTAATTATAAAATGGTTGACTTTATCAATTCGAAATTTTCATATTAAATACTAATTTAATTTAAATTTGTTCTTGTTCTTGTTCTTCCGTCTACTTCAATATTATCTATCACCAATTAAATTTATTGCAGTCCAGGAATGTATTTAATTAATGAATTTCTGGCAATACTCCATGCCATTTCCTGCTATATCCATTGCAATTCTTCAGTTAAATTCAATTGAACTAACTAATAATCAATAGAGCAATTTTAAATTCAACATCTACATTCCAATTCATTTGTATTGATACTGTATGAAACTCCATTAGACACTATTAGATGTTCAACTCCGAAACAACGGAATAAAATGAAATTGACTACATTAAAATAGCGTTTTCTTATGTTAAACATCAACATTCATTTAGCCATTACATCAATAACTTACTTGTAATCCATTGAAACGTTTCCAATGTTAAATGAATCATCAACATTCATTCCAATAACAAATAACTTTCATTTATTGTTCATAACAAACTTACTCAGTCATTTCATTCATTGCACAGCCGTCAAATAATGATGTAGAAGTCCAATTACTTGTTTCATTGTGAGTATGTGAATGGGATAACTGAGTAAAATTGCGACCAACATTATTTACGTAGATAGAATCAAAGTGAAACAAATTGCAATCTGTATTAGCATAAGACGCGCTTGTGACGTTGACATGCTTTGAAGGGGCCTTTGCTTGAACGGTGGTCGCTGCAGCTCCCATAAATAGAAGTAGTCACTTCAAGTTGCAACCAACATTATATATATTTTATGAACATGTAGTGTATGTATGTAAATTATAGAATATATCTATATAATAAACATGCATTGTATGTATACTATAGTATATCTAGTGTTTTTTGTATGTGTATAGTATACAGTAGTTGTGTCACTAGGTGTTGGCTGTATTGCGACCTGATATGTTGTTATCCTTTGACCATCTGGTAGCTGCTGAATCGCTCAGACACATGTAAAACATCAAGTTTGTCAAACGTCGTTAACCTGTTCACTTGGAAAGTGTCGCACGTTGATGTAGGTCAGTGGCTTCTTGTTTTCAGCAGGAAACAAACATGGAAGGCTGGATGGAACACTAAAGTTTGAAGAATTCTTCCAGTGAATTGGTTTTGAGACGCATAGACATGCTGTTGGTGTAATGTAGTACAGTATTCAAGATTGCCGGGTGTATCGCTGATGAATATATTACGTGGGGCTTATAAAAATGAATTAAGAATCTCTTTAAAATAAATTCTCATAAGAATGAATTACTGTATTATGCAATTTTCATAGAAGTAACAGTGATTACAACAACTTATAAGCTAAGAGCTTATCATGACGGTTACATGTAAACTTGTAGAAGTTTTACTTTTTCCCATCTATGCTCTAACATAGGGCGTTGGAAAAAGGATTCTAGAAAAGTAGTTAGGAACGAGGAAATGTAACTTGACAAGACAAAGAGACTGGTATGATGATGTGTTGCAGGTAGGAGTAGTGATAACAGGCTGAAGATGGCAGATAAAAGAGCAGAGAGAAAATAAGGAATGAAAAGAAAGAATAAGGAGAAAAAATGAGAAGTGAGAATGAAAAGTAAGAACAAGGAGTGTGAGTGAGAAAGATCGGAGACAAGGAGCAATGAGAGAATAATGAATAAAAAGTAAGGATAAGGAGAAAAAATGATAAATAAGGATTATGAGTAAGAAGTAATGAAGTAAGAAGTGAGTATGAGAAGCAAAATATGTAGAAAGAGCAAAGAAGGTTGCTAGTTGCTTGTCAGTCAGTCAGTCATTTTGATGACAATCTTGACCGCATACAAGATTAGACCTGTCACCGGTGAATCATTGGTTTAACAGCTTGTTGCCGGCAACCATGCAAATCGGCCGGCATTATAATAGAGAAAGGTATGCACTGAATGAACTCACGCACATTAATTATCATACTTGATAAAAAACGTGCCCAATGCATGTTGGAAGCTACCAACGAACTTCTGGGGTTAGAAGAATAGTAAGGTAGTAAAATAATTTCATAACAAACGTATTGGATTTGGAGAATACTATGCTACAGTATATACTTTTTGGACCAAATTGTGATCGCTTGCGAAAAATATATGTTTTGAATTTGTAGTGATTGAGTGATAATATTCCAGATTGCTTTTTCACCTTTCATCTGTATAGTTACATAGATACAACTTCTGATTGGCTTGGTAGAGCTTTGTAATGCTTCTTACAGCCCTTCGTTACGGAAATTGTATCTATACAACTATAGTTGAAACTTGAAACCAATCTTACATCAATTTTTCCAAGTTTGTTAGGCTATCACCTATCACTTTTTTCCAAATCTCCATTATCTGGCAAATTGATTGACTGTTGTTGTAGTCATGGATAATTAGGATGAGAGTACAGTATTGAAGAATAGAAGATTTTTTTCTGATTAAACATTCTCTGAAGTCTGAAATTACGAATATTGTAATTTGTAGAATTATAACAGAGCAAGTCAACAAGTCTGATGTTTGGTTATATTTTTCTCCAACTTATACTAACTCGCATCCAATATAAGAGCCACCTTTTCATTTTAGCGCAGTTTAATTTCTTTTACTTGGCGCGTGAGCTTCAAACCTCTGAACCTCTGGTATTTTCTACCTAGCTTACCTAACCAAGTTTACTATTTTCTTACTAGCTTACTACATACCTCTAGCTTACTATTTTTCTAATTCCTGAGTGAAACTGAATTACTTCGATTATTTATTCATAACACCACCATAAATATTAATATAGATTATAATTGACTTATATTTACAATTCTTGTATTTTCAAGCAGGCTCAATTATAAAATTCCTGACAACTTCTCTTTGAGGTTGTATATTTTTGAACGGGAACTGAATAAGGAATGTTGAGAGTAGGCTACTGCACTATTCATATTGTGTGCCATAAATCATTTTATCAGTGCGAAATAGGCGCTGCAGTTACCTATTATATTGTCCTACCTCTTGCTTACATTTACTGCATTGTTGCTTATTACTGTACTTACTGTGTTTACCTCTGCAGTATTTTCTACCACAACAGATGGTCGGCGTTTAACCTCTTTTGGTCGTCGGCATTCACTGAGAGAGTCATTGAGACAGTAATAATTATCGTATGTTGAACCAAAGTCATAAACATTGTGAGAGAAATTGAATAATGCATATCAATATGAAATAGATTGAGAGGTTACTTTGTAGGGAGGTTCGTGCATACGATAATCAACGAACACTCTCAATTTAGATGACTAAATTATAAGGAGCAGTTCAGTTGAGGTTGGGAATTGTATTGTCTGAATTGAAATGACTAAATTAGAGACTGCAGGTGGATCAGGTTGGTGTTAGAAGTAGTATTGATATTCGTTTGATAGTTTCAATTCGTTCCCATCGTTAGATAAAACCAAGCCACCGCGATATATAATCAGAATAACTCGTGTTTATATATAGGTATACGAATAGAATATATGTCTGTACAAGATATATAAAGATACTACTACAATGATACGTCTTCATATCGGGAACGTGTTGGAGCGAATTAACAAGTTCTTCAATTTAAATCCAGATTAAGTTGGACGGTGGTTCTCTCCAGTTAAGTGTCTGTTTGTAGTTGTTCGATTTTCGAATTAACTTCGGTTGATGCATTAAAATTAAATGCTTTACATTTTAGCGGCATACTAATGGCGAATTAACGCTTCCGCCGCGATCGGAATGGCATTTTTGAATTTTTTCAAAACACTGAAGCGAGGTCTGGGTTTCTTACGGCTTCCGAAAGAAACACATTAAATACGAACTTCATCGCCTTGGATTTAATGGTGGGGTTGTTCGACTTTTTTGGAATTTCGTATCAAAGTTGGGATTTCATTGCCAAAAAACGTTTTAATAACGATCGTGTTATTTGAATCGAGTAGTTAATAATGTAATCCAATCGATGAGTACAAGAAACAGCGGTTTATTACCGGACATTTTTTAGGGAAATTCGTTAACTTTCCACGAGACTTTGAACTCGCACTCAATTTTTTGACTATTGAAATTTCTAGGTTTTAAATTTATTTGACTGTGAAAATTTTTAGCTTTCAAATTTTTTCACTGTTGCATTTATAAGAAGCCTACCATATAATTATTTAGCTCACCACAGCTATAAAGGTTTCCTACAGCTTACTGATACCTTGAAGAGGGACTACATTTTCAGAATAATTTTGTTGAAACAGTTTTTCAAATAGTTTCCAAACTTAATAAATTATTTTTATTGGATCAAAAAGTACAGGGCAGGAGTAGCCTCACTTTACCTTCAGAAATTTCGTCCCAATCTTTCATTTAATGTTGTAAACTTTAGAATTAGAGTCAGATAAATAATAAGAGGATCTCCTTCATTGAAATCTATCAACAAGTCTTGTATTGCAAGAAAAGCCGACTCACACCAGCCATAAATAGCATAACGTACTATTTAGGAAATTAATGTAATTAACACTAGATATTTTAAATACATTAACATTAAATCAATGTAATATGCATTGAATTTGGATTCACTCAAATGAAACAGTCCTCAGTTCATTAATGTGTTGCCATTTGACAATATTCCACTTTGCAATATAACTTTAACAATATAATTTTAAAATAATGCAACTCAGGGGCTGTATAATAAAATATTTTATAATAATACTCAACTGTATAAACCTCAAATGTATTGTATATTTTATTGGAAAAATAAATTTCATTCTCATTTTCACATGACAAATTATAATGTTTGAAAATAGAAAATTATTCGAGCTGTATCAGTTACAGGTGAGCTGTAGTACGCTGAATACAGTTCATATTTCGCATGTAGATCGTATGCATCTATCTATGGAAAGCAGGGAAGAGTCTTCGTCGAATATCAGTGTTGAGAAACATCCTGAGAGTCATGGCATGACGATATCTCGCCAAACTCATTATTGCTCAGATGCTCACACATCCTCAGGCAAAACATGCACTTCCTGATACATTCACCTAATCTCAATATATTTGCATTAACTACTTCACTACTACCTCACATAGCCAGCGGTAAACACCAATTTCCTATCGTGAGCTCATCAAAGTCAGCCATAAACTCTCAATAGTGATTACTGATCAAAGAAAAAGGGATTGTAAAGGAATAAGGGTCAATGGTTCTGGATAGCGTTTAGATGCAGTGATTTAACTATTTTATAGAATATTCATGTTTAATATATTATTTGAGTTCGAATTTACATTACCATGTACTTTTGTGATTCTACTTTTTCTGGCGCATTATACTGTTGTCGAATTTTTTCCTTCCCAATGAAAACAGTTTCTGCAATAATTAATTAAATACAGAAGAATGTCTATCAGAATAATGTCCATAAGCGTATTTCTTATAACAATCCTGAAGTCTTATAATAATCAGATACATTCCTTAATTTACAGCCCTCTTTGATTTATGATTGCTTTTAATACCATGACAAAATGCTCGTAATGACTACAAAACTCAGAATTGACTTCATAAAGATGATTCATACCATGTCAAACATCCAACCGATTGGAGAAGTTATAGAGTCTTCAGTTTTCCCAAATGGTAAGTTTCAGAGATAGAGAGCGTTAATACAATTTGTAATTTCCGTTAAACCAATATCTGATTTACTCAGTTCAACTTAAACACCATCAAGATCATTGTTCTCTTCTTCATCATTTTCATAAAATATTTCTATATTCCAATATAGAGCTCTTATAGCCTATAGGATTATAGAGCGCGATAAAGAGGATTCTAAGAACTCTTGTAAGAACTTTTCAGAAGAATTTTCAACTCCTCTCATCGATTGAAAAATCTTAAAGATTTCTGTAAGCAAGTCTATGGAATCGGTAGTTTATTTTCTCAAAAAATATTTCAATGCATATTCTAGTTTTTCTACTAATGTTTTCTTTTGTTTATTTTTTCTTAGTGCTAATGTTTTGGTTAAATACGTTATTTAAAAGAGTCTTTTATATTTTTCCAAACTGGTTTACATGCTATGTCCTACTAGTACTAATGTTCGCAGACTTGAGTTCCAAAAATTCACCAGACACCTATTCTCAAATCAAAATTTCTTCCATGCATTTTTCTCAAAGAAAATACAGTAACGTTATACTGGATAAGGTCCGGCATTTCCTTGTTCGCACTACCGTGTTCGAATTATGATGCAGCTTACATCGGAATCAAAGTAAAAATAGAACAAAAAAAAATGGAAACAAGCCGACTTAGCTGTAAGTTCAAGGACATTGCATGTCAATCACCTTCGGGCTGAAGTAGGTTGTGGGGTGGGGGGAAGGCGGCAAGTAAACTCGCTTCAGAGCAAGGTAGCATCTCCTTTAATAACAATCATCTTGATCATATCATGGATGCCTCCTCCTTCACTGCTCTATCCTTCTTATTTTCCTCCTTTTTCATTTCGATACACACGACTATAGAGTGGCGCCCCTTCCATGCTGCCAACAGCTAATGACTCAATCCTCTTCGATCTCATCTTGGTCTGCCTCTCGCTCTCTCTCACTCACGTTCGCTTCCTCTTTGTCACTCCTCTCTTTCACTCCCAACTTATATTCTCATCATCTTTCGACCTCTTCATCATTATCACCCGTCCTCCAACACACTTTTTATTCCCATCTCTTTGTTGAACTGGCGATGCATCTTTGTTGGTGAAGGTATAAATTGCAATTAGTAACGTTACGATACCCGTCCAAGTATATAATTCTTATGACAGTTTATTTGAATTATAAAACTTGAGTGAATTATATTGTAATGCTCATGAGAGGAATAGTAATTTTTGTATAAAATTTTGGCTGCAATTCTCATGAAGTTTTGGCTTCTAACTAATTTTGGCTTTTTATCTATTCAAGTCACTCGGTGAGAGCGGTTGCTAAGTAATCATGTGATAAAGTAACAAACATTCAAGACTGCTCTTGGATGGGTGACCGACACAAGAAATTGTGCAATTAGGCGAGGTGAAACCTTCCCGTAAGGGTCTCCACACCGATAGAAAGCCATACGATAGAAAAAATCTACTAATTAAACTTTTCGTAAAATAAACTCTGGCGAATGATATTGTAATACTCATGAGAGGAATAGTAGTTTCTGTACATTTTTGGCTGAATGTTTCATGAATTCTTCGTTGGCCTTGATTTTCTAATTAAACTTTTCGTGAAATGAAATTCGACGAATAATATTGTAATGCTAGTGGGAGGAATGGTAGCTTTTATGTAAATTTCAGACTGCTCTTGAAAATCCATGTCTTAGATGATCGTAATTTACTTTTTGTTTTGGAAAGTCAATCGGAAACGTTTTTGCATCAGAATGTTATTGTAAGCTAATTTAATTGTACAGTGGACAGGAATTTTAAACAATATTGTGGTATTGTAATTTTTAAGTGAAAACCAATTGTAACCATTATGTTGACAGTAAACAGTACAGTAGTTGGAGTGTAGTGAGGCTCAAGAATAATAACACCACCCAGTAACTGCTGCCACCTGCAAGTGAATTTAGTATTAGATACGCTTTTAACTATCGACCAATCAGAAGAGAGAGAGTAGGCGGAGCAAAGAGGCGTGTCTTTTGGAAACCATTTTAAACAAGAATAATAACATCACCCAGTAACTGCCACCCTACCGGCGAAATTTAGTATTAAATACGCTTTTAACTATCGACCAATCAGAAGAGAGAGAGAGGCGGAGCAAAGAGGCGTGTCTATTGGAAACCATTTTAAACAAGAATAATAACATTACTCAGTAACTGCTGCCACCTACCGGAATTTAGAATTATAGTTCGAATAAAACTAGTTGTCACTGACTTGAGCCCTCTGCCGCGGAAATAGCTCTCATCAAAAGTAGCTCTCAATACGTAGTTTGGCCTCAAGTTCAGTAAGTTCAGCATCCTCGCAGAATTATAGCCAAAGTTCTAAGTTCTCGAGGAATAGTTTTTTTATTAATTCAACTAGAGAATTTTCTATAAAAGTTATTGCAGTCATTTTGTTTCAAGTAACGTGAAAGTTTCAAGTTTCACTCTACATTTTTGAACAAAATGAATTCAAGTTACATCACAAACCATCGCTAATTCACTAATCAGTGTGCAGGGACACGGTATGAGTTTATGAATGTTCATAACGATATTATGTGTCAGACTGGAATTGTTTTTCTGGGAAAACAGAATGCTTTTCAAGAGTGAATAATGCATTTTTACTCCTTTTCAAATCCATTATTTGTATATATTTAAAATTTGCTACTGACATTTCATTACAAGAATTCCAATAAATATTGCTGTTGAAGTCATCATAGATGAAATTGAATATATATTGTTGAAATTTGAAATGAAGAAATGATTTGTATCTTTGAAATTGTTTTGAATAAGTGAAAAGCGAAAGTCGAGCACAAATTATTGTGTAACCTGGGCTTATATTGTTCCCAAGTGATTGATTAAAGAAACACAAGCAACCGAGTAGCAATGCATGCATATTAATGTGTGCATACGCTTTATATGGCGTTTCTGAATGAAGCCTGAATAGCCAATGTGAAGAATGATGGCTAATGAATGCACAGCAATTTAATTGGCTTTCGCAGTAAGGAATCTATTGAGTAAGCTGGATCCTTCAACGGTTACTTGGCTTTTTCAACAGTTAAATTCGAACGCCGGCGAGTTTATTTTACATATTAATAGTGTTGCCATTCTGGTTCGAATGCTTTCTTCGGCAGCCGAAGGCTAATATTGCTGTCCAAACAGCTGCTCTTTTTATGACTTTTCAATTTGAATTCGCTCTCACTTTTCCTCCAGTATATGAAATCGATTTTCTCCAGTTATGTTACAGTTATTGCGAACGAAACCTCCCACGAAAATCATTCATGAATTGTTAAATATTGCAAAATGAAGTTGTTGTAGGAAGAAAAATATTTTTAGAGGTGAAAGCTGTCACTTGAATGGTAGTCAAGTATTGATAAACTGATTCAAATAACATTTTATCTTATTGAAGATGAAGAATTCTACATATTTCTACTTACTTTATTGTTACATAAAATGAATTAATACTGTACAGTAATACTTACTGTACATTAAATTTAAGACACCGTTAAATGAGGAAATAAAGATAAGTATTAACGGTTCATGAAATATTATGTAATCAACGGAGATGTGTTGGATGTGGTTCAAGAGCGAAATTTCGAATTTGTATGTGTTGCAAATATACATTACATACATTTGCAAGTTTCATATGTAGTTGAAAGAAAGCGAAGGCGGAGAGATTCCAATAGATAGGTAAAAGGAGCCCAGGAATGGGAGTCAAGAAATAAAGAATGAATAGACTAGTGGAAATAGTATTGGATCTGATTGAAAAGTGAGGACTCTGTAAAAAGATGTCAGGCGAATGTTATGCAATTAGCCGAACACTGCACGTATTGTATTGTCCTAGTACTATACTATACTGTATACTAGTGTATACTGTATAATAATTATGCTAATACTTCTATATATTATATAGTACATATTCTATCTAGTATAATTCTAAATATACCTGTATACTCAACACAGTAATGCTAATAGATCCTATAATATCATAGAAAAACCAAATGAAATGACTGGATTACCTCTGCTTGTATATTCAGTACTTGTAGTTGTTAATGGAGAATGCCATTAATTGCCATGAATTTGTCATATTTTATAACATTTCAACACATCTATGAATGTTAGTGCTATATAGTGCAAGCTAAATTAATAAATACCTCTAAAATTTCAAGTTCTCTTCTTCTTATAATAGTAATCATAATCTTATAATTCAATTCAAAATATCTTGAAGTATTATTGTTGGATTAAATAATATGAGATATTTCAACCTCAATCTATATTGAATTTTATTTTATTCGTTTTGTTTCCTTTTGCAGATGACGACTGTATGAATGCTGGCCATATACTGTAAGTACAAAAGTTTCATTATAAAAATTGATTATTGCATTTTCAAAAAAGATAATGGATGATTAGGATGAATTTTTTTTTAATTTTTTGAATAATACATGCAGAAACTGAGTTTCTCATTTCCGTCCTTATTCAATAATAATAGCAATAATAACTTACTCAATTTTTGTCCTTATTCAGTCTTCAACATATTTGGTTTGGAAAGAAAATAGAATACTTCAACAAGGATTATACTTATTAGTCTTGGATACAGGTTAAATGTTTTATATTGTTGGGTGAGACTCGATATTATTGAACCATTCATGGAATATTGAATTACAAGAGCAGAAGTTGTTTTCAGTGGTACAACACACTGGTTGCTCCAATTTATATCGGTTACAGTTCGATGGTATCAGCAGGAGTACATGACAGACATAATTTTATTCTATTGAAGTTTGTAATACTTAGCCCACACAATATCGGAATGGCAATCAAACTGGCGATTTTATTATTGAGACATTCGAGCTGCCCACGCTAGCTTATGTCGATGAGTGTTGTGCAAACAGCAAACACATTTCATAAAACTGTAATGTTGCCTTGAAACTGAAATCGAAAACATTCATTTACACCGTTGTTTACACCCTTACAGTAATCCGGGTCGATATTTGCGAGGCGATGATCGATAGAAATGGAATCGATAGTTTTGTAAGCTTGTAGACTGCATTTGTAATGTAAAGTTCGAGGTTTGTGGTGAATAAAAATGTTGGAATTGGAATTGAATAATAGCATAGACTGACCAAGTAAGAAAATGTATTGAATTGGTTAGAAATAATGAACGGATTAGAATGGATATAGAGAACGGATTACCTCTGATAGTTCTGGAGTGGTCCGTAGCCGAGGGCGATAAACTCCTGTCTGATAATCCAAAGGCTCCAAGATCGAATACAGTAAGAAAAACCATTTGACAGAAAATGGACGGAGGATTATTAAAGCCGTGGTTTTCGTTTCTGCGACCAAGTTCCAGTGGGCATCTTCATCATCACCCTCCGACCCACGCCAGGGATTATCTCTGATAGTTTTAGCTCCATGATGAAGGGAGAGGGTTGTTCCAGAGAGAGATAAAATGTTGGGAATTGAAATTGAATAATAGCATAGACTAACTAAATATGAGAATAGATATAATGGACTTAGGAATGGATAAATAGAATGGAATAATTCAAGAAAGGAAGAACTATCTCTGTAAGTTCTAGTTGAACGATGAAGGTAGAAGGTTGTCCAGAGAGAGGTGTCTCAACCCGAACCCACGCACAAGCAATTCAACCACAATCAACCAATCTTTTGCCGACTGTCATAAATGAGATAACATTAGAAAGCCCATTGACAGCGTTCAGTAAATCATATTTCCACGCCTCAACTTATCATTACAAACGGCTCGCGAATATATGTATCGATCGCAATAAAAGTGCAGCCCACGATGTTCCGCGGTGTCTCATAAACACTGCACATGTCATAAATCCAAGATGAATGATGCTGATGAGTTGACTTGAAGGCGACTAACACACTGTAAAACACGTTGATTATGACCATCGTAACTATTGTAATAATTTCTAGACAGTCGAAATCGTAATCGTAATCGCAATATCGAAGATCGTTTCGAATCGTACTTGCCAGATGATTTAGAATGATAATTTATTATTGGGTGGTAATAATGGACGAGAACCTTTTGATGAGAACATTCGTGGTTGTTTTTTCGTTGCCCATTGTGAATTTATATGATGATCATGTATGAGAGATCATTACTAGTATGATCATGTATGTATGGAAACCTATTACCAGTGGATGAACTTCGTATTACGAAGCGATGAGTGGGCAATTATTGTTATTGAAAATACTCATCAGAGATGAGTCTTGAACTGGTAAATTTTTAAAGAAGTTTGTTTTGACAAACTGCTATGGAGTTGCTTAAAAATTGAGTGAGATTTTCCAAAAACTGTAAGATTTTTCTCCTCGTTATTATATAGGCCTACAGATGTTATATTTTGATCAAATCAATAATTATTCGTAGTGGGGTTCATCCGTAACAACCATTATTGATGTTGTAGCAAACATTGTTATCGATGTCGATGAATTAAAGTATCTGGTTGAAATAAACATCATTTAGAATACTTGAAGAGCAGAACACGAAGTCGAACAAATTAAATTCGACAGTCGATTTGTCAAATTTATCGTCAATTTGACAAATTGTATATAGTGCGATTCACGTCAAGAAGTCAGCATTGCTTAGATGGGAGTTTGCTATCCTTGTTCAGCACAAGGCAGTTGCTGATGTCTCTATCCTATTCGCACTGTGCATAGTTGCCACACTGTGCATTGTTGTCGCACACAGTCCCAACAAACACGTTTGGTGCAGTTTTCTCTTTCTCTCTCAATGAAACTTGGCATCAATGCTCCTCATATAAACAATGCTGACTTCTTGACGTGAATCGGACTATAGCTATCAATGATATAGCATAGCTTGATCAGAGTTTCAATGATCACAGATCTTCAAAGTATCTTGAAGTACATTGATATTAAATCTTTCCATTGTAGACAATCTTGAGTATTAATCATATGTATCAGGCGTTAATTACAGTAGGCTACATACATTACAAGGCTCAAGTTCTAGGTATTCGAAAAAATCTAGAGACTATCATCACCCCATTGAAAAACTAAAGCGATTTCACAATTCTGAAATGGAAGTTATTAATTTGAAAAAGAATAGATGGTATTTAATTTATATCTGTGTAAAATGTGTTTTCGCTATTAAATTGATCAAAGCCAACAAACCAATACAGAAGCCTTCCGATTGCATCCCATCTGCTGCTACATACAAAAACAACAAAAGAAAACTCATCGGTCCAGAATTCCGGTCCCGGCTGTGGCTTGAAAAGGGTTCCACCAATGTACGTGAGAAAAAAACCCCGGGTCCAAATCGGTACATCACGCCGTTATTGTTGGGTTATGGTTAGACGGTGAAGGAAGGGGGATTCTTGACTCGGATGCGGTAATTCAATATTCCGATACAAAGCAATCGGACACTGAGATGACTCTGTTGTCAACATTATCATTATCATATTCACGATCATCATTATCGTCATTATCATCACTATCATCATCAGTTTGTTGGTATTTGGTTACCCTCGAGTGTGGTCGAGAATCCATGCGTGAAAAATTTCAATATCCTGAGTGGGGATGAAATTTTGTAATTTGATAACTGATCATTTATATTCTGGACGTACGATATTGTTCACTGGAAACTCGGGCCTGAGTTAGGGACCCATATAGTAGTATACTGTATTGTGCTTTTGATTAGAAAACAGCAATTATAATATTCATTATTCAGGTGGTATATGGTAATTTCGAAATTCGAATACCCTGAGTGAGAATGGAATTTTGTATTTAGATTAAGGTCATTTCCAAAAAATGCTGAACAAGATATGAAATTGAACTTGCTGTGGTTCAGTTTACTATGGTTTGCTGAAGATTGTTAAACAAGCTTCATGTAACTTCGAATTACAAACAAGTGAATTATAGTAATATCATGGACAACACAAGTATAGTAATTCAATTTGGCGGATGGCGAATAACTTTCATTTAACATTTCTATGTTAACGAGTTATGTTCTGTTGAATTTTTTCACATAAATACTGTATATAACATGTAAAAAGCATGTTTGAAAAAGAAATCAACAGAACATCACCCATTACCATAGAAATGTTAAATGAAAGTTATTCGCCATCCGCCAAATTAAATGACTATACTTACTTGTTGATAACAAGTTTATTGTTTAGTTGACTAATTTGCTTCAATTCAAACGTCTAGATTGTCTAAAGGTGTTGAGGTCTTCAATTCAGTTGTCTAGGTTGTCTAGATTGACTAGTTATCTAAAAGTGTTGAAGAGGTTTATACTGCTATTATAAACTCCAAGACTTGAACAAATTCATTCGAATTTTTTTCAAATTCAACAACACTTATCGCATCATTGGTTTTTATTCTCACGCAATAACACCAAACACTTCTTCCATCAATGTTTGCTTATTTTACTTTATACTGCCTTCTTTATCGAGTTCAGTGAATCTTTTCCATCAAAGTTCACATTCACATTCGAGATCAAAATTTATTCAGATTCATTCATACACATCCTTCCACATTAAATCATAACTGTTTACATAATCATGCTGCTGAACTTTCTAATACTTTTTGCTCGTGATCTTCAGCACGTTGGATATCTCCTGAAGAATTTCACACTCTACTAGTATACATCTAACGCCATTCTATATAAGTATATCTGAGTCAACGGACAGGTTACAACATTTTCTACCAATATAATTACTATAAAAATGTACGAAATAAAACTTATGTAGTATACATATCAAGTAAGGCAATGATGTGAAAATTGCCGCTCAATCTTTGTCAACGAGAAATTTTTTTTGAAAAACTGACACAACTGTTTTAAAGCTTTGCAGGTGTACTTTGGAATGAGACTCTCGTACCCGCATCATCGCGCGATATCATATTATTATAGACACCTTATTGCAGTACTTTACTGTACATTATTGCACTGTCAAGTTCACACAACCTCTTCCTGATACCTTTGGACTCTAATAATATCATATTTAAAAGCTCAACTATACCTAAGTACCTCTCACATGCAATGCGATTATATCTTCTGGTTGGTCTGATCTTCTATTTATTTGTTCGTGTGATACTATTTGTTCTTCCGTCTCGTTCCTCCCTCGTTCATTTTATCTTTGCTCTTCTCATCTTTTATCTATTTATCTTATTTTATCTTTGCTCTTCTTTGAAACTCGTCTGATCTTTGCACGCAAGCTCTCAACGGCTCTTGCTCTGGATAACTGTTGAAGTGGATGGAAATCGATATTAATGTAAAACTCACATGATCTTTCCCTTCCTATCAAAAGCAGATATGATTTCCAGCTTGTTTTGAAAATAATATAATGATAATAACTTTACTCAACTTATGAAACTAATATGCAATAGTGATTCGTATTTCAACCAATTCAACACAACTAATATTACAACTAAGTTATTCGTTTAGTCTGATTACTAGAACAACTTTTTTATGGAAAATCATATCTGAACTGTTGGAGAGTGAAGTGTTTGCTGAAGTATTACTGAATATTTCTTGATTCACATCGAGGATAAGATTTTCATGAAATAATATCTCAAATCATTGAGTATTCATTCCATACTGTCGTGAAATTATTTCAAATATGAATTTGTGATTTGTGGTACTGTGATTTGCGAGTATTTGTGATGATAGTTTGTGGTTTATATCAAGAATAACTACATATAGATTCTCTCAAAATATTGAACCTTGCCTTCAATACTTCTTCTGTTTTTGATAACCAGATATCAACAAAATTTTGGATTTGTTCCAATTTGACAACTCAATCCAGCATTTTTTCTAATACAAAATTAATAAATTGTGCCATTTTCATCTGATCAAATACTTTTGGGAAATCCGATTTGTACTTTATTACTAGGATTACATTGCTGTCTGGAAAACATAGAACAGTACTGTCAGGAAACAGTAAAATAGTACTGTCAGAAAATAGTAAAACAGTACTGTCAGGAAACAGTAAAACAGTACTGTCAGAGAATAATATAGAACTGCATCTCAACTAGAAAATAAGATAGTACTGTCAGAGAATAGTATAGTACTGTAACGTCATAGCACGTTCAACACCTGTGCAATGGTTGAAACAATATGAACAGTTGCAAATAAAGTTGGGGATGACAGTTGCATGCTATTCCCAGGCTGGACTATTAAGTAGTGAGTGCTCGCAATTGCCTCTTCTAGGAATTGGACCTGGCAAAAGTATGTTCTGTTCGCACCTAATTCCCGTTATCTCGTAACAGTTGGCAGCTGCTTTCTTGATCGTGATTCGTGATTGGTCACAGTAATTTCGAGAACGGCCCTCATGATGTCTTCTTGTAGGCTGCATGCGGCGGCGTGCTGTCAATACCATTAAGCTGAGGAGGTCTCCTCAACCCCACCCCCTAAACCCCCCCCCCCCTCCCTCCCTACCAGAGGATCAAGCCGTTCATTATGTTTGTGAATCATGACTCAAGGATCCTGAGAAAAAACGAGAATGGGTAATCTCCAACGGTCGAGTAAGCATAATGTGCCTATTCACACTAGACGAGAGAAAACTTGTGATGTTTTCAGCTTGAGTAGAGTAGGCTACACGTGCTTTGTATGGCATTTGAGTTGGATGAGATGGGATCTTCCGGGTAAAGAAGAGTTGAAGATAGGAGATAAGTTAGTTGGTTAGCTTTGATGCTGCGCCAATATGAGGTTGGACCGAAACACATTTCAAAAACATTTGAATTTATGGTTTTAGTTAGATGAGAAAGAGATGTATTGGATTAGGACAGAATTAGATTAATTATTTTGTTAGGTTTGAGACGCTGCGCCAATTTGAGATTGGACCTAGTATATTGATTTCAAACACATTGAAATTGAAATTTATTTATCATACAACAAATTAATACAATATAAATTTTCAGTTAACAAAAGAGAAATTATTGGCCACATTAACTAGTTGTTATTGTTTTCCGGACTGTACTGCATTCCTTGTAATAGAAGGACAAATTAAATTTCACAAAAGCATTAACCACATTTCAGATTATGAGATATTATGGGGTTAATAATTAGTTTTCAAAATTGATGCCGCGTATACAAAAGATGGACTGAGTATTGAAGTTTTAACTCCATTAGAGGACTGCAAATACATAATTTAGAGTGGTGGAGATCATCTGACAACATTGAAAGACGACTTGTGAATGATTGGTGGGATGGTGGGTGAATAGCATTCAAGTTGAGAGAAACTTCAACTGCAGTTCATAGAACCGCGTTTTTCTGTTAGTACAGTGAAAACCTAACAAATCAAATCATCTTTATTCCACAATAACACAACATATTCATTTCACTTAATCAAACTTAAATTATTTACATACAAACTGAAATCATTTTCTTTCATGTACTAACTTAAAAAATAGAATACAAGAACAGTTACAAATTGGCTATCGTTATTGACATAACATATCTGAAAACTATATATTGTTAAGGACATATGCTTTATAATTCACAGCTTCTAAATACTACTCACTGAGGGTGCATCTTGGAATATTATAGAAAGAGGTGTTAGAACCGTGAATTTTCAAAAAAGAGAAATCTTCAAAAAAGAAGACACAGCTACCGTGACAGCCTGTGGTCGTGACTTAAGACATTATAGGCCAAATCATATAATAAACAGAATAAACTGTATGACTCCAAAATATAGGCCATAAATAAATGGCTGATCTCCCGCATCTAGCTGAGGTCATGGCTTTAATACTTCTCAGCATATCCTGCTCGGCGCTCACCGGTTGTTACCTCAAGCCTTTAAACCATATGCCATAAATTAGTTTTCAATGAACTAGGAGACAAACAATGGACCGTTTTTCAACTTGTGATAAACAATTCTCGATTTTAAGATCCAGAGATAGTCGTGCTTTCTGTTCTATTCGCACTAATCCTTCTGCTTCGTGCAAGCACTTTGTTCTGTCTCCTCTCTACTTGTCTTGCCTCTGTACTTTAAGTACCGACTATCATCTTTATTCACTATCAAGTACCTTGCTTTCTTCAACCGCCAGTTACTTCTTTCTTTCCGTGGCAGACACTCCACATACCATTATAATATAGTTTTAACTTCACTAATCGGGTTGCGGGCGAGTTCACTTCCACACAAGTTCATTTTGCAATCTTTCCTCCCCTTCTCATCCAACTTATTATGAACTCAGTAGAATTTTTAGAATAATCTTTATGCAATGTAATTTCATACTTGCCTCCTTATCCCTTACCATCTAGACTAGATCTTCATATAAAACGTATTGATAAATGAGGAGAATTTACTCCATAATCTTGAACATTGATACAGTGAACTCCAATTTTTTTAAAGATAATGAATATATACGATATTATTAAAGATATAATATTATAAGAGATAGTAATCAATTTCATATATAATAAAATTATGCTCTCTTGTCACTTCGTAATATTTATTTCACAAATTATCTCTCTAGTCTACATTGTCCTGTGTTACTATTTATTATTAGCTAAACTGTTTCTTGACTTTTCCTGTCTATAATTTTCATCCTCTCTCCTCACTAATATTTTAAAAATTCTACTTAAATATCCTTTCTTTTGTTATTTTATTACATCCAAGGTTTTGTAGTTCTTTTTACATAAAAATCGTTTTAGCTCATTTGTTACTCGTTCTCTGATCAATATTTTCAAAATCCTTTATCGTTTTCTAAACCTTAATAACAATTCAAAAACCTTAGATCTTATAAACCTAAATCTTGCAAATATTCTCATTTTAGATCATAGAATTACTGTATATTACTCCCTCAATTATTATTATCAACTAAATTGTAGAATTTTTGTTAATATTGTTTACCTCCATGATGAAATAAAGCACTAAAGGATATTGTCAATTCCACTATTTTAAAAAATATTTTAGGACAATATCATTAAATTTAATGTTTTATTTCAACTTTTATTGAAAACTAACGAATGGCTTCTACTTGAAACTCTCTAAAACCCTGATACGGTGCCCCTATATTTCTTTCTGGTCAGAATAAACATTCTATTGATTCTAAACGAATTTTATTTAAAATACTGTACATGATATTTACTTACACTATGAATGGAACAATTAGTATGTTACACGTAAATGTTTAACATAATTATTGATATCATCTAAATTAAATTAATCTATCAAAAAATTGAAATTTCGTATCACTCAGGTAAGATTCAATTGAGAAGAAAAAACGTTCAATAAAACCAGAATTGTGAAGTTCCGTGTTAATAGTTGATAGATCTATCAATTAATCGATATTTTGTCAGACTCACCTTCAAATCTTTGTTTTTTCTTGCTACAACTTGCTTCAAGTCAGTAGTTTTGACAGTGGCACAATTCAGATTTCGATACCTGCTACTGCTACACACTGCATCACTGATTCATGATTCACGTGAATCATATCCGGTGACCAAGCAGGTCATTAATAATTCTTCAACACTGTCATAATAATGCCTTATAATTTATAACACTATAAACTTTCCATGGCGTTCAACCTTATTACGGCCATAATGACTTCATTACCTCGTACGGGGAAGCCTACTTCATGTCGGGGAAAATTACGTTGAACGTCCAATAAACAATTCCAAGCGGCTTATTTGAAAGAGACCGCTAAGAATTTAGAAATTCTAATGCTTCTTCATCTTTGACAACGAGATATGATGGCTGAATCAAAGCCAGTCAAGCGTCAAGTAAAGATGGTCGGTCAACTATTGAATAAAACTACCGTATATCAAAATGATGCTAACCTACTTGGAAGTCAGGCTGATCTCAGGTTATAAAATTCTTGGAAGTCAATCAATTTCAACCTACTATGATGTTTGGTGAAGAGGTAGACTGAAATCATAGCATAGCGAGCTATCGTATAAATCATCCATGATTTATTATGAATTATCTCTCATTCAGCTGTAATATACTTCCTTGAATAGCCTATTCCTAAACATTCAAAATGATGTTGTGTTGTTGAATCTTTCTCACTACAATATTTTATTGCCCTTCGATCAACTTTGAGATAATGAGTGCTAAGAATTCAGCGATTAATGATTAAGTAAATATCCTCGCTTCGCTCGCCTGTTTACTTTCTCAGTCACATGATCAGTTAAATTATCGAAATCCACAGGAAAAGCTTACTTTTTTAGAAAATCGCTCACCCAATTAATCCTCAACTAACCTTACTGAATAAAATTTAGTACTGAATTGAAATTTTTGAATGGGATTTTTATTGCCAAAGAAATAAAAAATACATGTTTACAGTAACAGCTCTAGATAATAATTTCTAGTAAACCGTTGCAAAAGCTAAGTGACTGTATTTAATAAATAGCTAGATTCAATTGGTGAATTATTGGTTTAAACAAAACACAGAAATTGAAATTGATCTTTTATACAAACTTCAATTCATTCTTTCAAATGCTTATTCAAAATATTATAACTGTATAATATGTTTACAAGATTCAAAATAAACATTTCTTAAAAATGAAACAGGAATGAGTGTATTTCCCAGTTAATACTGATATCCAACTCGGAGGAAGAATTAAATATTGTACATCACCCGGTAACTGTTGCTATGTACCGGTAGAATTCAGAAATACACACTGTTGGCCAATCAGAAAAAGGAGGCGGAGCTTCGAGAGTGCCTGTGGCTGTAGGCGTGGCTCGAGCCTGAAGCTTGTTGTGATTGGTCCGTCGTTCTCGTTCTATGCTCTGCTCATTTGCATCCTTCATCTATTCTTTCATCTACCATTCTACCTTTATCGGTCCTTCTTGTTTATTTTGTGTCTTTCTATTCTTTATCTATACTTCCTACATTATCTCTCATACGTTGTTATCTTTCACTACCTACGTCTTTTGTGTGCTTCCCAAGTTTCTAAATTCAATAACTTGTCAAGTTTATTCATTTTGTTCAATCATAACAGTAACTATCCTATTATATTAAGGAATTTCTGTAGTTTTAGCTTTGTGTAAAAATAAATAGTGAAATCAAAATACAATTAAATACTGTAGTTCAAAATCGTTCCTATTTTTGTTATTGAATCTTTCAAATGATCAGAAGACATGAAATCGAGTTCACCTCAGCAATAGCTTTGAATCTATTTACTCAAGATTTCACTGTAACCTAAGGTTTCTTGCCTCTTTACATTTTTTATGGAGTCGAAATGTCTTGTCATAGGATCAAGCATTTTTTTTAATCTTGAAGTATTTGCCCACCGGTTACTGCTTACAACCTCAACATTCTCTTAATCCTCACATATTTGATTATTTGATTGTCACGTCTTATCTCCATCAATATTTTTCTTTCTAATTTGCATAAATCCGTCGAAAAGTTTGAGCCCGTTTGACTGCTACCGAACGATTCAATGAATTTCGAAGTGGATAACAAGCTGTTTAATCCTCCTAATGGATGGTTTATTCGAGGAAAAAATCTGTCTGTATCTTAAAAAGTATAGAATGTTTGTCTTTAGAATCTGAAATATCATTCCTGTCACTGGAATGTCGATTTTCCAATTAGTTTAAACCGGATAACAACTTGTACATCAACTTGAAGTTGTTTCTGAATTGTTTCAAAATGATAATCATACCAATACGCCTACTGTTAATGTCCAAACACCATCGTTGCAAAACTCCTACCATTATTACACTTATTAACTTAGGGTACACTTATGTACACTTCATTAAACTTCCATGGTTGAAACTCCCTAGAGCGATACCCTCTCTAGTCCCTAGGAGAGACTCCCTTGAGACTACTCAAGACAAATGTATTTCAGTTTATTACCACATATGTGTCGGTGGGTTCCAAACCACCAGGAAGTGATTTTTCAGGCATTCTATCAACTCAACTTTCAATTGAAATTTTCGTGACAAATGATAGAAAAATTTATATGTGCAAAGTTCGCTTCAATGCAAGTTCTATCTTGTTGATTTGGAATATTGTGTAGCCTAATATTGCAACTCGTTCAACACCCTATTGAAGGGATAAATCCAATTACATCTGTTATAATTCATTCGTGTTTAGTTAATGTTTCCTAAATGTCCAGTGTTTCAATTTTACGCCCTGTAAGTTTTGAGTCTTTCCATCAAAAAGTAAGACTGTAGTAGAAGTAAGTACTGTGGTAGAATACTGTAATTGGCTTGCTACTGTTGGAAAAGGACAACCTTGTGGTTTGTTCAAGTATTATATCAAGAAGTTCAGTAGTGTGACAATTATTTGTCAGACAATAATAATATAATAGATAATATTTATATAATCGGATTGATAAAATAAGTAATACTGTAATATTATAAATAGCATATAGTGCTGTCGTTGGAAAATCACACAACCAGAGCTAAATTCCCAGCGACTACATAATTCAAATGCATCTTGACTGTACTTCAACATTACGGGTGATGAGCCAATTGACTGAGTAATTAAACTATGAATATGGCGGTGGTTTATAGTGGTTTACATGAGTGGGAGAGAGACAAGATTGCCAGCTGCTTTTCTGTCTCTTTTCCACTCATTTAAATCACTATATAAAACCGCCATCTTCCTTTAAGCCACGGCTTCAATAAATGAGTGCTCTGTCTATTGTATTAAATATGTGGTCGCTATAAATTCCTTAGATTTTTAAGGTTGAGTGTGAGAGAGGATTCTTCAATCCAACTAATAAATGAAATCTTCATTAATTTTAGATTCTTCTTAGGAACTGTATTAAGAGGTTCCGATTGAGGCTCATGGTGTTCGGATTCAAGCGTGTACTTTATCAATTAAAAGTGCGCCGTAAGTAAGAAGTCGTGATTGGGTCACTTTGTAGTTAGGCTGTTGGACGATTGCAAAACAATAACAGATCGATTTCACGGAGGATCGTGTGGCTGGGCTGAGGCTGTTCTCATTCATTGAAGGTGCGTTGCCTAGTGTTGCGTTGAAACTGAATTGCCTGAGCCAGTCTCCTGGCTACTGTGTAATCGACAGCCACTCGAGTTTTTACTGGCAGCCCCTGGCTGACGGCACATGTGTTCTCCATGCTAATTACGCGTAAACGTGGCAATATCTTTCTAAAACCAATTTCAGGCTTCTACTCTACCATCAAATAACCAATGAATTTTGAGTCCTCTCAACAGCAACGAAACTTTTCAATAAAGTATAGCAATGAAATTTCCTCATTTTCGATGCTTCTCAATAGAGTAGCAATGAAATTTCTCAATAACAATGGACACCAACAGAAATTTCCCTTTGAATGGTCGTGGTGGAGGTATTGTTATGCGCTGTCTCTTCTACAATCAAATAAGATATTTCAAGAAGAAGGCATTGGAGTAATTAATTTTGATAAGTTTCAAAAAACAATTGAATATGAAATTACATATTTGATATTATGTGCTTTGGAGTCATTTTAATGTTTAAAACGTTGCATAGCTGGAGGCTTAAAAGGTTTATGAAGAGATCAGAATAATCGTCGATTTGTAGTATTATTTAAATGAGAATTGAAGGTCTTTATGACTAGATATACACAATCTGTGGTTCAAGATTTTGAAAGACTGAAAGATAATTTTATAATTTCAATTGTGATCGGAGAATAGTACAGTATATTGTAGTTTGATTCTTCCCAAATGTGTTTGTAATGAAAGCCAACTTTTCTTCCCTCTCTTATTGAAAGAGACAGACTATTGTCTTCTTGACATCTTATGAAACGACTTGAAAATCAAATTTGAAGATTTGAATTTGTTTTGAAACAAAATTTAATAATGATAGGCCTACTGAACGTGGCAAATAATGGAACCAGTGGCGTGTATTATTAGACTTTCTAGTTCTTGCAATACAGTATCAGTTGATTTGAATTCATGTACGAAAAAGTGTGAATATGAGTTATTTCTAAATTCATGCAACTACAAAGATAAGTTTCATCAAAACAATTAATAAGTATTAGCATAGAGAACAGATTAGTAATCTGAGAGATTAGTAATCTAGAGTAAAACTTTCTATGGTATCATTGTCTTTGGTTTCATGAATCAGTACCCTGGTTCATTCATCCGTTCTGACTTTGTAAATTTCAATCTGAGATACAAAAAAGCTAGTGCTTTGGTGGTTTCAATTTTTCCTAATAATCAATCTATGCGCCCGTAGAAAATCTCCTCTAATACCTCGATAGTATCGACATAGATCATGGAAATTGTTTGGAGAGATAGTGAGAGTGATAGATAGAGGGAGAGAGAATTGAATAATGAAGAAGGAATGAAATTCATCACGAGTGTAATGAAGAATGTTGCCCAGACCAAGCCACCAAAAGCTCATCTCCGGCCCAGACTGTCTAATTATTATTATAGTTTTTGGCTGACTCAGCCAAAGTGCCACCTTTCTAACTTTGAAGTGGGTTCTCATTGTGTGATTACCTCCTGAGTTACCGCACTGAGTAACGCCCACTGTACAGGATAGGTATAGCGTGCTTAGCAAGCACTAATGGTATCACTCAGCTATTGGCCACGATTCGTTTGATGGTCGGCAGTGGAGAAGAAGTATGAGAGACTAGTGATTAATGAAGAAAAGAGTTGAAGAAGAGATGGATTTTGAAGTGTAGGTGAAGTGATGATTGAGGGTGTGTGATTGTAGTTGTATGTAGTGATTTTAGTTGCGATTGCAGTCTTTATTGCAGTTGTGTAGTGATTGTGTGTGATTGTAGTTGTGACATATTGTGATTAGTTGAAGTAACAGAAAGGATATTAGTAATGCTTTGTAGATTTAAACAAAATCTAGACTGTAGATGAAGATTGTCGAGAAGAAGATTGCTGAGAAGAAGATTTTTGAGAAGAAGATTGTTGATAAATGAAACGATTGTGAAGTACTGACAGAGTTGGGATAGGAGATGTAGATGAGGTTTGGGATAGAGGAAACAGTTGTAAAAGTAAATAATGAATACAGAAAAAGTTTAGAGTGGGGATAAATAGGTAGTAAAAAGGAGAGATTCATTGGGATAAACGAGTTTTTGAAATTGTGTTGAAAAGTAGAAAAAGTTGAATGTAGTGAAGATAGGGAAAACATTGATAAAGTAAGGAGAGAGAGAAAAGATTGAAGGACTTGGAAAGTAAAGAATGAGAATGTAGTGGAGAGGAGGATAGTATATTTGAAGTTGAGGTGGGGAGAGTAATAATATTTGTGGAGCGAGAAGAAAAGACGGCAAGTCAGAAAAGTTGAGATTCAGGATTTGTTGGGGAGGAGAATATGTAGTAGGTTAATAAAAAAGAATTGTTGAATGAGTACGTTTTCTCGCATCAAGTGTCGAAGTGTCTTATCTAAGGAAGTCAATAATATTGAAGGAAGCCATTGAAGGAATGCGTTATATCAAACTAAATTCCAAGTTCACAATTTTCTCTCATCGAACTCAGGTCTTCCATCTTCTAAGCATTCAATTTTGAATTCTACATTCGATAGAAATGATCATAAAAAATAATGAAAAACTACTCTTGAAGGGTATCATTTCCATTACCCTGCGGTAACTCATCAGCTATTCATCCCTACCTTCTGCAATGAAAACACCTGCAGCAGAAGTTTTTTGAAGCCCCGTGTATAACACCGTTGTAGTTACTCTATGTTTAGCAGCGGTGTCATTCTGTTGCCGAATTACATCCCCGAAATAATCACCACTAGCCAAGGGCGGGCACTTTCCGAGCAGCCCTCGTAAAAAAGCAGAGCCTCTGGATAGAATGGCTGAGATGGAGATTGGATAAATTGCCATGCTGTGAAGGTGTATGGAGAGGAGGTGTAGAATTATAGGGAAGGCGTGGTGTGGCTGACCTTGAGCTGTCTCGATGCCTTTTGATGTCTTCATCATCCGAACCGTGAAATACCTGTTACCAGACTTGCCCTCTTACAATCTTTACTCTCTCACTCACTCCCCCCTCACACTCACTCGATCCTTCTTTCATTCTCTTTCTCTTTCTTCATCTCCTCCAACTCGCTCTCGCTCCCCGACTTTTTTCCTCTTTCACCTTCTAGACGCGCTCTCTTTTTTCATCTCTCATTTCTTCACACATCCTCCTTGTTAACTATTTCACTTTATATACACCTCTTACCCTCTGGGTGAATTGTCGAGATAATCATTCCAATTTTTTTTCGGTCCTTGAAATGCGTTTGCTTTTTCTCTGAAGCCAGTTAAGTTTTATTTTGTGGAGTTGTTTGTACTTCATTTGAGGAATTTTGTGTTTAATTTTAGCGTTTGAGAACGTTATTTATTCTATAATATAAAGCATCACAGGAATGTAATACTGATCTTATTAAAAGCAGTGAAATCAAAAATCCTTTTTGATTTAATTTGTGTTTTTTACACAGGTGTTTATTTACACTGATTTTCAATTTTTCAAGTAGATGAATATCAAACTTATAATAAAAAATCAGTGTGATTTAACCAATCGGAAAAAGGTTCAGTTGTGGATTTACTAAAATATCAGAAAATCTAGTAAAGTTGAAAAGTGTTGAAATTGATGTTCTTACAGCTCACAAGTAAGAGCTCAATAAGGAGGAAACAAACACCTCTGGAAGCTTCAGTAGAGACTGGGCAATCACTCTTTGAAAACACGTCGACGCTGAGAACAAGATAACTGACAAGAATTTAAGTAGCGGATGTAAATGGTTGCGTTAAGTGAATCGATCGAAAGAGTGGTCCATCATCAATCCTGTCCGCTCAATCAAAATCCAAGCTCTACAGAACAGAAAGCTGTTTCTCCGCGTTATTTATCATTATAACAAGTCAATCAGTCAGTTCTTTTTCGATTTTGTACGGACGGCAGCCTGTATGTCATTAACACAGGGCGGTGAATAATAAGGAGTCACACTTGTGATGTTTGAGAAATGCATAGACGTTTAAACTGTCGCCTGAAAGATGTGTAGAAATTTATTGTGCCGGTGATGGAAATTAAGCAGACATCTTTGTTCGACTGTAAACCACAAAGACGGACGTAAGTGGCTTTCTAGGCTATCAATCACTTTCTGGAGCAGAGCTCGGTGAGCTGTTAAAATAATCAGTACGGCAACACCCTTTGCAGCTGACCGACAGGCAAGTTTTATTAGGTTGTTTGGTTGAGGGTTGAGAGAAAGGGGTTTTTACTGCCGCGCCTCGGGTTTTTAACGAATCATCAGGTTGAGGCGTTCATTAATTGGGGGCTGAAGTTAGGAATGTGGAATAATAGCCTGTTATAACGCCTGTCTGCCATGATTAGGGATTCCATAGTGAGGTAGCAGATATTTAAAAACAGAAATCCTTGAGATGAACAAAAACATTAATACACGATTATTTAGGTACATGCCCTACAATACGTAAGATAATAATAAGCATACAATATGGATGTACAAGTTACAAGTGAAAGCTATGAATTATAGAAGATCTGAAATAGATGTACAAGACAGATATACAAGCTTCAAGATCATATAGATATAGATCCTCATCCTATCAAGTACACAACTAACTACTTGCACTTCTACTACTTGTACTTGTAATGATATGCAAGATCCATGATCCAAGATGCAAACATACATATTATAGATTGTTGGCTATCGAGATATTTTCAAAGTAACTTCAAAGAAGAGTAAACTCGCTTTATGCGTGATTATGTACAAAAACTGAATATCTTGTAATAGAGTTAGATTTTCCATGAAAAGTGCATTTCCTTGAAAGAAGTAAATTGATAATCCATGATGAAATTCAAAGTTGAAATTAAATTCTAGGTTGCTCAGTTCTTTAAATTCGAATTTTATAAGATTCATAGTACCGTAGCCGTAGGCCTAGCTGTTGTACTTCGACATGAATAAAGCTGTATGTCTAGATTAGCTAAAGCTGATGAAATTCGAAGTTGAAGTTAAATTCTAGGTTGCTCAGATGTTAATATCTGTTAATAAATGTTAATATCATATGTTAAATTTAGAATTTTATAAGATTCGCAGTACCGTAGGCCTAGTTGATGTACTTCGAAATGAATAAAGCTGTATGTCCATTCACCTCTCATCATCATCCTTCCCACGCACAAGCTTAGAGCTTATGTGGGCATCATCCCCAGCAAAAAAAAAATAAAATATTGTCCAAAGCAACTTATTCTTTAATAAACTAAAATAGTCTTCAATCATGATCTTGTAAAATCGTTGAAACAATGATTAATTATTCATTACGTAATAAACTCAATGAAATTGATATCATGGATGTATTTTCCACTTTTTTGAGTAATCTCTTCAGCCTACAGCCTATTTACATTCTAAATTCAAGTAGAATGAGGTATGAAAATAACCTAAATTAAATATAATTAGATATTTATAATTATATCTGTATGTATATTGTAAAAATTATAAATAAATATTGAATTGTAAAAAAAGATATCCTCGATTTGAAAATAAAACGATGGAATTGGTAACAGAAAGTCGAACAGAGAAGTTTTGAAGATTGAGGTGGATGTTTCCATGGAGAATATGAAAATTGAGTAGAGTATGTAATGAGAATGAAAGAATTTAGTAGAGAATGTGAAATGGAGAAAGGATGTAAATGATAAATAGACTACAGTTTAAAAAAGAAGTATAAAATAACAGAAGAATTCAGAAAATGGAAGGAAAGGCTATGTAATAGAAAGAGGAATATTCATAAGAAGTAGTCAGAAGTGTATGCAGTGCGAGCTCTAGAATAATAACCCTCGCAAGCGAACTGTTTCAAAACAAGATAAAACTTCAAAGAATGTCTCTCAATTACTTGAACGCTGATTATAATGCAGCCATACGCGAGCGCTTAAACAAGATTGGCCAGAAATCGTTTGAAAAGGAAATGAATGAAAAAATTGTCCAGATCCGCAACATAAACTTTTGAACGTTTCCATTCATCCTCAGAATGAATTTTTTATGTAGAACGGAAACGATCGTTAAACGAGAGTCTTCAATATTCGGTCTGAACGATTCTCCAAGTCGGCAAAAGTCACTTTGATAACTTCAATTTTCAACTTACAAAACCTGTGGTTAGTTGCGTGAATTTCAAACCGTGTGCCAGACACTCTGGAGCACTGTAATTTGGAGGATGCACTTACAGAGAAACATTTTAAACAGTCTGTCATTTTCAGAAAAAAATTGCTGAGAAGTTTACCAGCTTATGCGGGAATCACTAATTTGTAGGAATATTTCCAGTTATTTACCAAAACACCTGCACTTGTGAATATTGTAAGCTTTTGTTGTTTGTAGACAGTAATTTTAAAGTTTATGTCAGTAGATTCTCAGTCAAGTTTCAGTAAAGTATCTATGTAAGTCTCAGTTCCAGTCCCTTATCCTATTACTGTATATTGAAAAACTTTTGGCGCTTTCCTTTCAACTTTACTGTGCTTCCAACACTGCAAGATTTGATGTGAAATCTAGAGGAAACTCACACTGATAGAGGTCTGTTGCAATGATACTGTATTCCCAAACGATACAGTACTGAGCAAGCAAGCGGTGCTTTGAGCTGGACGGGGTAAACTCGTTTCCATTGAATTTTCATTTTTATCTAAACATGACTTTATGTTGGACCAAAAAATGGACTAAGTGATAATGGAATCTAGTCTTATGTCACGTACTCTGCGTTAAAGCTGGTCGCTTCTCGCAAACTACAATCATACAACAAATCTAAGAACATTGTTCAGATACAAGTGTTGTTGACAAAAAATACACACTCACGTGTTTGTCTAATTTTGTTCGGCTCTAGACGAAAAATCTCAAGGAAATTCCAACGATCGTATCTGAGTTGTGGAAAGCACAGATGCTCACAGAATTTAAGCATTGTTTCGCCGAGATTGTATCTGAAGTCTTGTTCTGACTCAGGGTACTACAACAATACACAGCTCCAGGAATTATCTGCTTATTTATTTTTGAAACCAGGTATGCGCATGCGCTATCAAGCACTAATACACGTATATATCAAGCAGTGTATCTGATAAGTGGAACGTAAATCTAATTTAATGATTGGACCGAGAAGAGTGAAAACAGCCGATTTATTACCGGATTCGATCGGAATAAAGTTATCAAGAAGGCGCGTTTACGACCCCACTAAATTACCAGACTCGCAGCACAAAAGCGAATCAGAACTGATCTTCTAGATGGAGCAAACACGTTCACAGATGACCACATAGATCGAAAACGTTGACGTTTATGGGGAAATGTACTTCTGTGTCTCTGAAACCAAACAATAACTCAGCATCACATGTCAAACAGCGTTCGTTTTCTATACCTGAATTGGAACAGCTTACTCGAGGAATCGATATATCCTCTAATGAAACAATAAGTTCTCAACTGTCCATGAGATTGTTCAATTAGATGTGAAGTACAGTATGCTACCTGAACGATTCGCTGTTTTTCTCAAATGTACTTATAACAGTTTTGTTCGTCTTTGGTTTTCAATGCAACCTGCTAATGATACCTTCCTAATAAGGCTAGGTAATGAAAGTTGATTGTTCAAGATCAAACTTGATTCCACTTAATTGTGATCACTGTATTTTCTCAGTGAGCTTCCATATGCATGGTAGAGGATCTAAGAATATCATTTTCTCTTCAAAATATAACCATCGTACTATTGAGTTAACCCTACATCCTAAGTTCATTGTGGAAAAAATATACTACACAAATTCAAAGGTAAATGTTGATTTTATTAAACTACATAATTTTGGAAGTGAATTACTATATTCCAACACGTGTGTCTGTAAAAACTGTTTCAACCTTTTCACAGTACATTTTTTCTTCAATTGATCAATTATTATTGTTCGATTGGATTCACTGACTTTCTTCAAAAAGAGGATTTTTGTGTGATATTTTTCAATCGTTCTACAAAACATTCCTTTTTATATCATTCATAATATGCTTGGTTGCACCAACCAGGATCAACTATTTTTAATCAGCTGATCACATTTACTTATTATTGAATCCTGGATTAAAATTGATCTTGCTTTGTACAGCTCAACATTACTGTATCGTTGAATGATTTTACAATGATAGTATTGATGAGTATTATTCAACGTTCCCAATAATTGCAAAGTTCTCAATGATAGAATTGAAGAGTTTGCATTGAAAGTTCTCAATATTATTATGCTTATACGGCTCAAAATTACTGTATCGTTGATGGATTTTATAATTTTTTTTATCGTATGGCTTTTATTGGTGGGGAGACATTCACGGGTAGGTTCCATCTCGCCTCATTGCACAATTTTTTGTGTCCTTTTTGTGTCGGTCACGCATCCAAGAGCGGTCTTGAATGTTTGTTACTTAACTACATTAATTTATAATAATAGTATTGAAGTATTGATAGAATTGATGATTCTCAATGATATAATGTTGAAGACTTCTATTTCAAAGTTCTCGAGTATTAGTGAGTTTAATTTTAAAGTTCTCATTTATCTGTTAGTATAATACTTTCACGAGGAAAGGCATCTCTCAGAAGATGATTTTATCAGAAGAGGGAGACGGCCGTTCATTTTTTTGTGGAGTGGCTGAAGGTGAAGAGTGGCTGAGGAGAGCACTGATAGGAGAACTGTCGGTGGCCAGTAGTGCGTTATCGGTGGTGGGGGGGCAGTGCCACTTGCCAATTTATAACGGTGGCCGCCACGTGTGGCCCGCACCGGCAAAAAGGCTGCGATAAGAGCAGGGAGCGTCCAAGTTTACGATGGGCCCCACGCAGGCTCTTGGAGAAGAGAATAGTAAGGCCCGATTTATTGTCTTAAGGCAGATTTACGCCACTCGCAGTGCTGTTATTATGATTATAAGTTAATATCACACACGGCCATACCTGAGCTAACAAAATAGACGCAGAAGCAATGATAAGTAGGCGAGAGAGCGAGTGAGAGAGAGTCAGAAGGAGAGGGTGAGGCATAGCCTGTGGGGCAAAAGATGCCCCAGAGCTGATAGCCTGGTTGGAGCATCAACCTTGTCCTGTGATGATTAGAAGAAGAAGAAGAAGAAGAAGAAGAAGAAGAAGAAGAAGAAGAAGAAGAAGAAGAAGAAGAAGAAGAAGAAGAAGAAGAAGAAGAAGAAGAAGAAGAAGAAGAAGAAGAAGAGAAGAAGAAGAAGAAGAAGAAGAAGAAGAAGAAGAAGAAGAAGAAGAAGAAGAAGAAGAAGAAGAAGAAGAAGAAGAAGAAGAAGAAAGAAGAAGAAGAAGAAGAAGAAGAAGAAGAAGAAGAAGAAGAAGAAGAAGAAGAAGAAGAAGAAGAAGAAGAAGAAGAGAAGAAGAAGAAGAAGAAGAAGAGGAGAGAGGAGAAGAAGGAGGAGGAGAAGAAGAAGAAGAAGAAGAAGAAGAAGAAGAAGAAGAAGAAGAAGGAGAGGAGGAGGAGAAGGAGGAGGAGGAGGAGGAGGAGGAGGAGAGGAGGAGGAGGAGGAGGAGGAGGAGGAGGAGGAGGAGGAGGAGGAGGAGAAGGAGGAGGAGGAGGAGAAGGAGGAGAGGAGGAGGAGGAGGAGGAGGAGGAGGAGGAGGAGGAGGAGGAGGAGAGGAGGAGGAGGAGGAGGAGGAGGAGGAGGAGGAGGAGGAGGAGGAGGAGGAGGAGGAGGAGGAGGAGGAGGAGGAGGAGGAGGAGGAGGAGGAGGAGGAGGAGGAGGAGGAGGAGGAGGAGGAGGAGGAAGGGAGGAGGAGGAGGAGGAGGAGGAGGAAGGAGGAGGAAGGAGGAGAAGAGGAGAGGAAAGGAGGAAGAGGAAAAGGAGGAGGAGGAGGAAATGAGGAGGAGGAGGAGGAGAAGAAGAAGAAGAAGAAGAAGAAGAAGATTGATTGATTCATTGGTGATTTTTATTCACATGGTCTTGGAAAACCTATTGTATTTCAGAATACAACAAGATTGACATTACAATTTTGACAATTAACAATTGAAAAAGAAAATATAAATAAACAATTTGAGACTTTAGAATAAGAGACAACAAGAATGGAAGGAACAAAGTTTATAAATAACTTTGGAATTGATAATGATTGGAATGGGAAGAGGAATAACAGAGGGAAAAATGATAGAGCATAGATGAATGAATTGGCAGGCGTGAGAAGATAGTCAAGTGAGAAAAAAGCAAGAAGTTGATGAAGAAGGTCAAAGAAGAATAGATGTAGTGGAAAAATGTAATAGGAGGTGCTAAAAAAGATTGAAAGAGTTATGGAGTAAAATGGAAACAAGAAATATAGAAGTAGGTGAATAGAACATGGAGAAGATGATGATTTAAGATGAAAATTGAAAGAGAAATGAGTAGGAAGAAACAAGAAACATTGGTTCAAAAAAATATGAAGAAGGAGAAAAGAAGAAAATTGAAGTGTAGGAGAAAATAATGGATAAGATGAACGAACCGAAAGAGAAGAGGCGTCGGAAAAGGAAAGAAGAGAGAGAGAACTTTGGTTCGGCATCTCGCAAATTTATTGAGCGACCACTGCCTACCAGATATTTAATTACCATGGACAACGTACGGCGCTGTAGTAAATTCAAAATGTTTTTTTTCGTTCGATGGTCCTGTCGACGGCTACTCGTGTGGTTTTGCAAATCTGTTAATTTAGAATGAGTCTTTCAGACTGATTTAGAATACGTATTATGATTTTATATCATATTAACACTGATAGAAAACTGATTAAAAGAAAAACATTAATTAAGAAACTTACGCAACTATGGAAAATTTATATTAGATGTATCTAAATAAATTCGAACCCAGTCAAACAGATCTAGGGCTAAACTAAAAAAGAAAACTATGCTAAATAATGACCGACTAGGATGGCTACAGAAGTTGACCTTGGCTTCCTCGGTCATTAAAATTATGTCCAACGGAGCCAATGCAACGAGAACCAATAAAATAATTTGATTCAAATTCCTCCTTGATTCTCCATGCCCTGAACATTATACTGCATGTTCTCTCTGCTATGTGGTCATTTCATTTCGTAAATTATTTACTCATTGATACATAGTTTAATGGTCACTTTAGTTTACATAGTCAGTTGTTCTTGGCCTGAAACAGAAATAAAGCTCTCATTAAATTGTTAAACTTGCCACAAATCATTGAATCCATTTTTTATTAAAATTCTGTTCAAGACCTGAACGCATGCATTCCTCGATCACCGTATTAGCATGACAAAAAGCTTGACACATTGTAAATGTGCCTGGTATGATCGAAGAGCTCCTTACAACTTTGTCTTATTCCAGTTCATTAGTCACGTATTATATTATATTTAGTCTGAAGTGGATATTTCGTTGAGCGGACTTCAGGTAGCAGAATGCACCTCTGCTGAAGTAATATATCTCGTAGAGAGGAGTCCGAAAGATATGTATCTTTGTGTGGAGTCCTGTGGCCCCTGCTGAGTGAAGCATCGCGTTTGAAGCCATGGGGTCCCGATTTCAGTGGGCGAGGTGCGGCCTAGGCCACCACAGGATGGTTTCGTCTTGATTAGTTTTGAATAATAACGTTTCTCGGCATGGAGGTCGATGCTCTTGCCAAACAACTAGCTGACATTTCTCTGATAAATACGTTTGGCTGAGAAAAAGAGGGAATATCCACCCTGGTGAAAAGAGATATCTCGAATATGTCATTTTGGTGAGAGATACAACTATGTTTGTGTGGTGAAAGGAAGAAACATCGACTGTGGTGAAAAGAGAAATCTTGGAAATGTTGAGGAACCCAGAGTGAATTTCGAGAAACTACAAAAAACTAGGTGCGAATTTGGGGAACTACAAGAGGTGACAGGTACACTTTATCTTCTAGGATGTTTTATTACTGAGATAAGATAGGGTCTATTGTCACAGTCAATAAGATAGAGATTGAATTGTATTGCAAAGTTGGGTGGAAAAAAGTGGCAGGTATTTGTTTTATGTGAGGCTCTTAAATAAGGTTTTGTAACAAGGTTTCAAATAAGGTTCTTTGTTTTGCAGGTTGTTTCGATGGTTAGTTTTAAGTTATTAGTAAAATGAATATGTTTCTTTTGTCAATAATAGTAGTAATAATACAATGTCAATTTTTTTATAAAAATTCAAAGAAAGGAATACAAAGCATTTTTAAGCTGATTGGATAAAGGTTACCAATAACATGTACGCTCAAGATTTTTCTGCGTCAATTTTCTTCTCAAAACTACCTGTATGTAGCTTACTTTTTCAAGTTCAGGAGGTGGTCGTACATTCGGTTACAGGATGCAGGATACAAAGATCTGTAATCAGGTTCACGTAGGAGGAGAAAGGCATTGATTAAATACTTTAAGAAAAGCAATCCTCAATTTTTGATTCGGGTCGGTAGTTAGTGCATGAAGCTCTTTATTAGGACTGTGCATAACAATGCTATCACAAATTCAGTGGCTGTCTCAGATCTTGTTGAAGGCCTATGCCGTGTGATAGCAGGCCGTGCTTTATGAAAATCATAATCGTTTATGTGTGATTCTCTCGATGATAGACTATAATTTCATTGTTCTTCATTCAACACCCGGAGTCATCCATTAGATGCGCGGTGGAAACCGTAAAAAAGTCGAGCCGATTGTTCGGCAAATGTTCCATTGTTGTACGTTTTTAAAGTACACACATTTCGGCTGGAACGCCCTCTAATAATCGGCCGGGCCTCGTACTTGAATGAAGTAATCAGTATACGTGTTGGTTATCGCCAAATGTTTGAGAGGATCGTTCAACTGGAGTCATCGTTTTTTATGTACGAAAACAGCTCACGTTAATTTGATCCACTCACACTGCAAGTCTCTTATCTTGAAATGAGACAAGCCTTGAAAGCCTCTAGATATGCCGTACAGATTGAGTTCACGATTCAAAATACATTCAGAATGCTAATACTTTTTCAAATTACTTTTTTATTCTTAAGTTTTATTCAGAAGTTAATAGGCCGACTAAAATGCATGATTTTTTCATACGATTTGTAATAATTTCCATGTTAACAGAGACAACGTGGCAATATGCAATATTAGATCATTGAGGACCAAAATATTTAATTGTACTGAATTCATTCATATTCATATTTGATCCGGCAGGCTCACTTCGCTCGGCTAAGCCCCAAGGAAGAACAAGGCTTGCTTCGTAATCAATTGTAAAGCAAGCAAGCAATTTCTAATCGTATTCAAATTCAACATTTCCCGCTACTTTATTCTTGGAGACGCTGAAGAACAAAAAATTTCTAAACCGCTGGAGAAATTTTTCTATAATTTTATTCATGGAAATCTGAAAAACATTCTCATCATACCCTCCCAATAGTCCTCAACTGAAGTTCAATTTGTGTACTAAATTTTTACTTTTTTGGTCAAGTAGTTGAGTCTTACTTGAAAGAGGTCTGTTATTACTTTCAAGTAATTGAATTTTTTCAATTTGAAATTTCTAAATACGTTGTGCTGTGAATGAATATAAATTTGAATTACTGGCTTTCGAAAAATCTCAAGTATGGAGATTGAAATTATAGTGGAATTAAAGTTTCTAAATATGTATTCCAAGGTTCAATGTTTCCTATTTTTTCTTATAAAGCATCAAATACTGTTGTCATCCATGTTAAAAATGCAGTTGTACATCACCAAGTAGGCTAACTACTGCAATCTACCGGCTAAATTCTGTAATACATTGTTAGCCAATCAGGAAAGAGTAGGAAAGGCTGAGCTTGAATGTCGATTTTATACTCTGCTCTGGGGATATTTGAAGAAAATAAGTAGAATATTAGTGGAACCTTGAAAATTCCTCTCAAATTTCCGTATTTTTATGTTGTGAAGTAGGTTTTTTGAAGAAAGTGATGAAATTATGAAATTTTTTCAAGTCAAGTTAACTGGAGTAGGATATTACGTAAAGTTTAGTAATTTGAAAGCAGTTTAACCGTCATACATGTTAAAATACGTCAAATTTATGTTTTCTCTTGAAGAAAGAAACCCTCTCACCAATTATGACCCTGTAACAATACATTTAATTTATGTTTCCAGCTCACTTATCGCAACTGCCCCCAGCATAAAAGCGTAAAAAGCTGGAATTTCCTTTCAGCCACCAGGTAATAAACAATTGTGAAAAGGTGAAAACCAAAAAATATATATCCGCACCTTGCTCGAATAAATATTCAGGCCTAGAAAAAGAAAAGCATTGACTGTTTCCTTTTATGACTATCTTCCGGGAAGTTTAATTGTTTGAAAAATTAACTATGCAAATTTTTCTGGTTCTCAAATTCGTTTGGCTGATTTATTAGGCGTTTAATTACGAACGATAGCTTGGTTGAGTAGTGCGGGCATGGAATGTGTTATGCGGGTGACCGGGAGAGACATGAGGAGAGAAGAAGACAGGAATAGAGGAAGAATAGATAAAGGAGAAGTAGAAAGGAAGAATTTCGTCGACATTATGAGGGTCTCAAGAATTTAACACCTAATCTATCCCTTTCTCGCGCCCCTGCTACTTAGTACGAATAACTCAAATGCTACGATCTCTTTTGAGGCTTGGACTTGCCTTCTTCAACTTGCTAGTACAGTAATTAACACAAAAGAGCTCACTCTAGCACCACTCGCATGTCAGTTGTTTATTTTGGTCGTTAAAGAATTTTATGGCATAGTAATGTTTCAATGAGGGGCCATAGAGACGTTATCGTAATGCACGGAGCGGAAAGTTTGAGAATACTTTAGTATATTGAAGAAGTTTTTTGTTAATTTGTTTGTGGAAAATGAAGTAAAATATCAACACATAATCAAGAAATTGACAGAAGTTCGCTATCGAACCAACTATATGCACATGCTCAGCCAATGTGAAGACTACTTGTTGGATTTGCTTAAAATTCATCGTATATAATATAAATCAACTGATATTGAGTTTTGCGTAATCTTTAGGCTAGATTTTCTTGATTACCTGAGCTCAAGTAAATTACGCTTTCTAAAGAAATTTGATGAGAAATGACCATGATAACCATGATAAATAGAATTATGATAAAATTAAAATTATGATAAAATTAAATGAAGAGTTCACCCGTGCAGCGCAAAGCAGTACTGTATCCTGTATCATTTGGGAATACAATATCATTGGTATCAGTGTGAGTTTCCTCTATATTTCACATAAAATCTCGCATTGGTGGAAGCACAGAAGAAAGGATTGCACCAAACGGTTTTTATATTATCGATTATGATAAATTAATCATTTTAGTGTTATATAGCAACCAAATTGAAGACTTTTCAACTACGGAAAAAGACAACAGAATGGAATAGCGGAGAGGTTATCAAAGTTAACTGTTTAGTAAGCTAAAAAACGATAAAGCCTTATTCAAAAAACTATTTAAAAGTTCGCAAGGATTTAGTGTGAATTTGACAGTGAATATTATAGAAGAATGAACAAGAGTTAAGGAGGAAATAGTAAAAAACCAGCAGTTTCCAGGATTTTCCTGCATAAAAAACTCAATTCGAAAATTTGATTCATAAAGACTGTAAACTTATAATTTCCAGTTATAAAAGGAGTTGTAAACTGAACTGCACTGGTCTGCGCATTTTAATTGGCGCACGATTCCCAGCAGATGGCCTTAATAGAGAAAAGGTTTTTAATAGATTACTATGTTTTGTGAGCGACTCTTCTCACCTCCCAATTGAACTTCCATTTTGAAATAATTACAAGCTGGCCAATTAGAACACCCACTTTTTGCTTGATTTCGACACCGAAGTGTGTTGGAGAGTTTTTCGGTCCTCTCTTCTAATTTAGTGGTCTAATTTTCAGCTAAGAAACGTTCTCGCCTGCTCGAGAATTAGCACCTCTTTGCGTGTCGACTTTTTTCAGCGTTTTTTTCCAAGTCACAGCGCTGGAATTCACACTATCATGACATCAGCCAGTCAGCGAACCTGGAATTAGTTGTTGAATCTTGACGTGCTGCCCGGATTCGATACAAATATGTCACAAGGCAATTGAATCGATCTCGCAATGTTCATGATTATAGGTTTTAGAACAACTACTGTGTAATTTGTTGTTGAACGTCTTGCAGATTGATAACGTCTCAAGGAGAACCTTCGGTTTCAGTTGATTTTATCAGAACTCCAGGGCACTAGTATGTGTGAGTTGGAGAGCATTAATTAGACATTATTTTATCTGATCTAGTTAATGCATAGCTTTGTTCTACTATATGTAGCTTTCAAAACATTATTATTAATTCATTCATGTATAATTTTATCATACTATGATTTTTTGCATCAATATAATGAATCTAATAATCAAATTAGAATTTATAATTGCTCAAATGACTTGTATTTCACTGTAAATAGGGTAATTAACGCTTTTACTTTCATTATTGGACATAATTGGAATGCATTTCACTCCTAATTAGGAGCTTCATCATCAAGCCAGGTGCGCTTGTTTCTAGGGGTTGGGCTGTGTGGCCATTGTGTGTGAAAAAATTACATTTGATTTTTAAATACCGTAAAATACAGTTCGTTACTTTAATAGAATTCTCTACAAATATTTCGTCATGGAAAACAACGTTGATCAAATGAGTTTTTTATTACAATATTATTGAATTAGGTCATCCAATTATGCTTAAATGATTTTACAAGCCTCACTACTCTCTTCTATCTAGTTTACTCAGCTTCCTCCAGTTGAACCTTCATTATTTATGTATTTTTCATAAACTTTGTTTATTCTCAATCAAGTCAATAAGTTTCTATCATTTACAGGTTGTCAATATTCATCAAATAAGTTATTCCAGTATCATCCATATTGACCTGACTTTTTGAAACGTCATTTCATGGAACAATGGCTCACAAAAATTGGTTAGTTGTTTTTCTTCAATTCATCTGATCCCTTCCATTGAGGTGTCTGGACTAGAAGGCGTCAATGTGTTGAGAATGTCTTCAGTCTTTCGTGATGGGTCCTTATCGTTAGCTGCCTTTGTCTGATATGACTGCAACAATACATTTATGATTGTTCAAAGCATTGATATGGAGAAGTTTTCTGTAGGTCGATAAAAAAACAACTGGACCGATAGACATGATTTGCCGAATAATGGTTTCTTTTGTAAGCCAACGCGAGCTTTTATCACTCATTGTTACATATCAAGCTTTTCACGGCTTATACCTAGTGATATTTT
Source organism: Laodelphax striatellus (assembly GCA_017141395.1). NCBI lineage: Eukaryota > Metazoa > Arthropoda > Insecta > Hemiptera > Delphacidae > Laodelphax > Laodelphax striatellus. The sequence goes on along the minus strand of CM029535.1, from coordinate 25,852,621 downwards.
ATCTCTGATTTCTATATGTCGGAGGCAGCATCAGTTTTAACTAGTCCCATACAGTATTCTGGTATGAATAGGTGTTAATTAGATTGCTAATAATGATAACACGATTCAGTGTAGTATAGTTTATTAAATTTTCTAAATTTGAATGTTGAGATCGATATTATAATATTCTTTTCTAACGTATGAGATGTGTAGATATCCTATTCAACAGAATATCAACATTTCAATCAAAATCCTTACAGAATCCTACATTCTTGAAACAAAACTGTGTCTTATGAGAAGAGTTATTCCACTATATTTCCCTGAACTGATCAGGAGTGACCTGAAAACTCTGACATCAGACCTGAGCCAGCCAGGTTACACGGAATTATTATTATTATTATTTCCACTATATTAATTTTTGAATGAAGTTGTTTTCTTCAAGCGATAAAAAATGCATAGTTTTTGAAAACTTTTGTAGAGAACACCAACGAAGTTCTTATTTTCATCAGATGTTTCAATTACAGCTTACCGACCGTAGTTTCTGGAAACTCCTCGTCCTTGTTACCAGCTGTTTGCGGTATTAACTGTGTTTTCGCTCACTAACGACTCAATTAAGGGTCATAACTCATGACGAAAATTGAATAATGTCTTAATTTCCAACAGAAACATGCAAATAACCATTGTGTTCTCCCCGAAGGCAATTAAGATTTTTCCACGATGGATAAGTCTGTTGTTACATTCCTGTAATTGACCACTCAATTGCCCGCAGTAATTGAGCTGATCCATATCAATCGAGTGTATCTACACATTAAACTTTCATAGGCATCAGGTCGTCTACAAAGGCGGTGAGCCGCAAATGTCTTATCAGCCTATCTCTGAGAACCCTTTCCATAACAAATGATTAATCGCTTGTTTTTGCATTTCACGTTTAACGAATCTCAAAGATGTACTTTTCGGATTCAGGCAATTCGCACAAGGAAATACCATGAGATTCTCAAATGCTCAAAAATTCTACAGTTTTAGGTTGAAAAGGATTTTTTCCCATTTTCATTAATAAGTGATGGATTGTATCTGCATCTCGGCCCAACGGACATTATAGCTTCTCGAGGAATCATCATTGCAATTCCATAGTGATATCAAGTTTTCATTTAAAATCAACAAATTAATATCTACTATACTTTTTAATCGCGTGATTGCATCTCAAAGCACTTTGTGGAACCCTACTCGGGTCTCCCCACTATTAAAAGCCATACGCTAAGTAAATAAATAAAGCACTTTGAAATGAAAGCATACTGAAATGTTATGAGTTTTAGAGGCTGTTTCTTTTCATTTTCATATGGAGCTCCTTATTCTGCTTGGTCTATTCTTATAGATATAATATTTCAATTGAGTGGTCTGCACAAAAGTATGATTTCCTATTTGAATTTCACGTCTCCCATTCTTATGTTGAGACGAATAAATTTTTTTACCAGGTAATCATAAATTGTAGTTATCTAAGATGTAGATGACAATCTATGATATTACAAATAACGTTTGATCATGTTCTCTACAAACCCTGAGCTTTGCATAGGGGTGTTCGGCTTCAAGTTAACACTGCAAACATTTCTTTGTGAAGTGTCAGCCATTTGAAACCCATCAAGATCAAGGCATGTTATACAGTGCCTTAAGTTGACTTCTTGTCAAGTGCAGGCGTGCTGTAGAAATTTACATTCTCTCAGTTACATATATCGGTGTTTGCAGGTCTGACGTGAATCAAAGGAAGAAGAAAGAGCAGTTCCTGCCTTCTTTCTTCTCTTCTATTTGCACATTCAAGAACTTATGAATACAGCTGCCCGGCAAGGCAAATCCAAGCCTGTTCAGGTTGAATTAATGTTTGAGCCTCCAACTTTGCTATAAGTTAAACGGCTCCAGTCAAGGATGCTGGATGCTCTCACTATCTGATCGGCACTCACTAATCTAGCAAATTATAATGAGAGAAGGGCCTGCGTTTATCTGATCACGAATTGAATGAATGTTTTATTTGCCACCGTCATGGAATTGTCCTTTGTTCTTGTACGTCTGCCTGCTTCAGGCGAACGAACACATTTCCATGTGCGACTATTATTGCATTTCTGGTTCTTGAGCTCAGTTCGTTGTACCTTTGTAATGATGCATTACATCCACATTAATCAGCATTGTAGGAATATTCGTTTCAAGTACCAATATGAGTCTGTCTCTACATAACCTTTATGCTAGAATCTAGAAACTTGCGACGCATTGTCTGGTAAGATGTTGTGATATTTAAACATGAAAGTGATCATTCCCAGTGAAGATGGTACAATGGTGCCAAAACATGTTTCCACTCTAGTGGGGATGAATATGTGACAGTTGACGATATTCAAGTGTTTTCTAGAAACTCTTTTAAATCTTTTGAAACTCACGCAAATGAATGCATGGTTTTCATATTAATATTTGACATTTTATGAATATTTAAAATCATTGAAATTTATACGAATTTATTTTTACTTTATATTTTTAAATCAATATTTAGTATGCAATATATTTATACAACATCCTTGTTACCTACTTAAAAATAATTAAATTTCTCTTAAGAAATATGATATTATTAAGAAGGAATTCATATTTCAAGAACTGCACATTATAACTAAGGTGTTGTTGGTTTGAAGGTGGTCGCGATGGGGGAGAACCAGACGTCGTGGGAAGACGATTGGGAGCTGGGGCCGCCCCCTCTGGACTTCCCGCCGCCGCCCCCGCGGCCCCCCTACCTGGAGGACCACGTGCCCGCCGACGGCCTCACCACCTGCGACCTCTGCACCTGGGCCCGCCTCCAACTGCCGCCGCCTCCCAGGCTCGACGCTCCGCTAGGTAACACGCATTCTATCATAGAATTCTATCCTTATAATACCGTATATTAAAAGACTTATGTAATACTTTTGACCGCCACTAAGGTATGAAAGCACTACCTGAGATGGAGAGATGGAATATAAACTCCATGGCACAGATAATTCCATTCATAGTAGTATTTTGTAACTATCTACACCTGCAGTATAGTTACCATGTCCATGTCCATGGGATAAAAGATGGAAAATAAACTCAGCGCCATCTCTCAGCTTCTGGAGGAACTAAGTCCATAGTACCTATTGAACTACACGGAGTATGGCTGGTTAGTCTAGTTTCTTATCAAGATTGAATAATTGTTTTGTTACTGGGTTTGCAGTTATCTATTTCTCCAGGAATTCATTCATTCATCCATCCATTAATTAGCATCCTTTGACCGCCTTTAAAAGGGGCATATGGATTTGTCAATAATTCAAGTCATAATATTCTACTCTGTTACATTCTACATCATATTTATGGGGTTTCGTGGTCTGAGCCCCCCGTTCGGAATAACATAAACACTAGATAGACTAAATTCTGGAATCGTAGTTGAACTTTGTATGTTTTAAACTCCAAAAAATACAGCTTTCTGTTTTCTGTTAAACAGAAGAAGGATTATCTGTGGGAGGACAAGCGGAACTCTACAATTCAAGTAGAAAAATGTATGACTCGCTGTGCTTATATTGATCATTTAGTATACAACAAGCGAGCTTTCAAACTTCTAGTTCTAGATTGGTATTAATGTGAGCATGAGGTGAGAAGAGGTTTCTCTTCTTTGCAAGGATTAATTTAACTTGTCAGAAAACAGCTGTTTCGACAATATCACAATACCTAGCCTATAAATGCTGAATCTCGCATATTATTGAAAAGGTATTTTAAAAAGGTATTCTTTGTAAGAATACCTTGAAGACCTCTTCTTTAAAAAGGTTTTTTAAAGACTTTAAAGTTCTTAAAGACTTTTAAGCCTTTGGATTATTGTATCAAAGCTGCGTAGAATCACTCACTGTTTACTGATTGCCGAAACAGCTGTTTTCTGACAAGTTGAATTAATTCTGCTATACATGCTGTTTCAAATAGGTTTTAGTGGCCATCTCCCTTTACACTAGACGCTGAATCATCGATAAAATCAAAATCGAACTATTACACCGAAAATTCAAGTTACACGAATAGGAAAAGATACAAGACCACGAAAGGATAAACAAATCAGGTGACTCGTTTCCTCTACTCAATAAAAGTTTTCCATAATTATGTAGACAATGAGAAATGGCCAACAATACAGAAGGCTATACTTATAAAATAACTCTATTGAAAAGAAAATAATATTTCTCACAGGAAAAGGACATTTTCCTATTAAGTGAAACTTTCCATCATTTTCTCAAGACAACATTTACACTCTTTCCAAGAATGCCTGCGAAATCTGGTTACCGGACAAATTCGGATTTACATAATTGTATGTTTTGCAGCATTCCGAAAAGCATCTTCAAAATTCTTGCACCATAAATCTTGTGGAGCTGAGCCATACAATACCTACCAGATTGTTACCCGAGACAGAAAAACAATGCAGAGTTTGGGGGGCGCAGATTGTGTATCGGGAATCGATGTAGATAGACAGTTTGAGAGAGAAGAAACGATGGAGAGAGGGAGAGAGCGGGGGAAGATGTGAGAGACTTCAAGAAGACAGGAAGACAGTCGCCCACAAAGTCTCAACACTTTATGTGGGCCCAATCGTCTTTCCATGATCCTTTCTTCAGCTTTAACACGCTAACACACTTCACAATGGGCTACTAATTCGGTAAAAAATCACCGTTCAACTCTTTCTCGGCTTTTTTTCTGTCTCCGCTTTGAAAACAAAAGGAACATATGTCGGGTACCGACCGGACATAATACTAGCCACCCCGTTATCAGTTCCCAATAAACTTATTGGTAGGTGGTTACAAGAGCTGGGAACTGTGTGAGAACTGCTCCACTGATTCACTGATAAACCTCACTCGAAAATTCTACCTCTTTCGAAATCTCATATCCGTTTCTCTCTCTCTCACCCACGTCAATATTCCAGACTTCTCTTCCTACTGGAGATTATTCGATGTGAGATCACTGGCACTATCTTGCTCCTCCACCGTTACTTGAAGTAGATGAGATATGCAATACAACATAAATCCTTACATAGTTATCCTTACAGAGTAGGCTCCTGATGGAACACAATAAATTTTATGCATTTTTATTTTGAAAACTTTTATGACATTTAAATGCTTCGTTTTAATACAATTATTACAAATCACTTCGTTCTTGTATGGATAGTAATAGAACATAATTAAATATTATAACTACTTTTACTTTTTAGACCGATTGTGTCATCTAAATGGTTCATCCCAATAGAACTACCTGTAAAATTGCTTCGTTCTTATGATGATGTCTGACTATTGAAGACTAAAATGTCTTTTGGAACTTGAAGTTCAAGCTCAAGCCTAAAAGTCTAGAAGACTAAGGGCCGGTTCATGAGCTCGAGATTTAGCTAAGTCCTAGACTAAAACGGGTGGCCACCGTAGCATCGACAAACGTTAGCCTCGACACTATGTACTAAGGGCTCTCTATGCTGCTAACCCACTAACCTATCGAGACAAACGTTTGTCGATGCTACTGTAGCCACCCGTTTTAGTCTAGGACTTGGCTAAATCCCGAGCTCATGAACCGGCCCTAAGAATTTAGTATGAAGAATATTGAATAAGTTCCATAAAAATTTAGAATTCCTATTGTAGTTCAGTAAGAAAGGGTAAAATTACTCATTCTCTTTGATTATTCACATTCAACATTAATCCAGTTTACAATGCTAGTAATAATATAATGGCCATTTGAATGAAAATCCAATTAAGTTTAACCGCCGTTAAATAATGTTATCTAACTCAGCCTATGCAATGAGAACCAATTATTGAATGTGACTTCAATGCAATGACTTCATTTCACGGTGATAAATTAAATTGGATTTACGTGCAACTGGCTTTAAGGGTTCGCTGCTTTTTGTCTCTCTCCCACACATGGAACTGCTGGTAGCCGCAACCGCCCAAAAACCATTCGTCTGAGCCCGCTCTAAGAGTACCTGTTCTATGAGAATCTTTATAACAATTTTAAAATCTCAGCCAGGAGTTAGAATATTCAAAAAATAATATTATTCAGGAAGTAACGTGGGTACAAAACCCTCCCTGTTCTTCTTCACTCTGTGGTATTGGAGTTATTTTCCACAGACAACATAAATAAACTTCATCATGTTTCAAACCACAAAATCTCTTAATGGTATAAAATATTACAAGCCGAGTAATGTATGTGATATTTGACTTGAAGACAAGTTGAACGCTGAACTTATGAGTCCAATTTTGTGCCAATATTTCTCTTAACAAGTTGTGGAAATTGGCTGCGGAATCATCTTTCGCGGGTGAGCAATAACTTACATCTCACATTCTCACTATAGGTAGGCAAACAACGTGTTTTAATGAGAATCCCCGCTGGCCGTAAGCCTGTATAACATACTATACCCATGTAAATACTCAACACTTGCCAATGGACTATCTCACACATGGAGAAAGGAGAAGAGATAAGTTGGTCTTGAAAGTTGAGAGAGAGAGAGAGAGAGAGTGAGAGAGACCAGTTTATGAAGTCGATGAAGCCAAGAATAAAGGGAAGATCTATTTTATACTTGCCGCCACATCTACACCTCATTTTTCACACATGAGCAAGCTTTCCGATGGAAAACCGAGAGTGTTGATGTCATTTTGTAAAAGATCAGCACAGGTGGTCGTTAGTATGAGAAGTATAAGCGAACACACACATAGATAAAAGATAAAGAAGGAAGAAGATAAAAGAGAAAGAAGGAAGAAGTTATGGAGAAGAGAAATAAAAAGGTGCCAAAAAGAATATGAACATCGTTTCTGTGTGTGAGTGTGTTTGAAGTAACCATGGGTGGGAGTTTTGTCGGTGCAGTTCTCACACAGAATACTCCAGTCTTGTAATAAGTTATCGAATTTAATTTTCAGGTCACTGCCGGCTGAATAAGATGCAAAGCGATTTTATCATAATCGATCTTCTGCTAATAATATGGTCTGCGTTTTTGTTGCTTGCAGATTTTAAAATCGACACTCAATGACCTGTAAGAAGCACAGTGACAGATGATACTTGTTGAAATAAAAACGTTGACAAACTCTTTTTTCATTTCTCTTACAATATTTTTATCCAAATAAAAATAATTCCATACACCATAACAAAAATATTGTTCCAACTGCTATACAATTCAATTTTCAATTTATTCAAATGCACAAAAAATAAATTAATAACAAAATACAAAAAAAATAAGTAGAACAAATACAAAAACAATTGGTATATTCTAAATATTTTATGAACATTCATAGTTACAATCTGAATTCAGTTTTTTACGATGCCACTCAAAATCAGGACATCAATGCTTTGTTTACAACAAGATTATCTTCAACTCTGGGTCTCCCCAATTTTCATGATATTGAGCTAATCTATAACATACCCCATGTTATTGAATCTATTGAATTCAATTGAATCTATTGAATGTTATTGAATCATTCTTCTACTTCAATGCCCTTCAGTAATAAAGAAAGCATGTAATTGAGAGTTGATCAATAATTCTAATTATAGTTTTTATTTTTAATAATTTATTCTGATTTTGTGTTTCAGAAGCCGAAATAGATAACACTCTCTCTTGGACTCTCACACTGGTGATTGTATCATTGTTATCTGCTTTATTGGGAGCTGTTATCATGGTCACACTACTAAATTGTAGGAGGTGAGTGAGTTACATCCTTTTAAAAATATATACCGTAAACCGGGGCGAAGTTGATCAAAAATTACGGTTTTTTGTGATTAATTTGCTTTAGAAGCCCTAATAAAATTCTAATAAAATAGGATTGATTCTATCAGTCTTGTCCTTATTATTACAGTTTGAACATAATTCTTAATATTTTAAACAATCCTTATTTTTTTTGTTGAAGAGTGGTCGACTTCATTTAAAATGTGGGGCGAAGTTGATCAGCCATATAATACAGTGTAAAATCGACTTCACTCCACACATGAGGTGATTTCGATCAATTTCTTTTTTCTTTGGAATTTTTTCCAGCATCCATAGGGGGATTAATTGTAATTTTAGTAAATGAAGTTCAAAGAGAATGATATCCTTCATAGATATATATTTTTTCCTAGTTTTTATAGTGTTCATTGTAAGGGTGAAAAGCAGTTTATTTGAAAAAGTCAGGTGTGATCAACTTCATCCATACTGATCGAATTCGCCCCGGGTTACCGGTACCAAGTAAAATAATATTATAAAGTTTACTTTATGATTTTTTTACTTAATATGAGATGAATAGATAATTTCAGAAAAATGGAAGATTATATGAAAATTTATAAGACTCATATTTGATGACAATCTCATCACTCACAAGTTATATTTTCAACACAGATTGATCTCAAATTATCATCTACATTCTAGAACAATCTATTATCAATCTAGATTAATCTCATAATCAGTTTTACAATTCATTTTCCTGATCTCATTAATCAAGCAGCCCTGTGAATGTGTGATATTTGGAGTCTCCGTTAATAATTTTTAAATAATTCATTGGTTCACAAAATCTGTCTCTGGATTATACCAAAGACGATAGAAACTATAAGTCAGTATTCTAATTGTCTCTGATTATACCCAGAATTTCTATATTTTCTGCTATCCAACAAACTATTATTTATTTTAAGATTATTGATCAGATACTTTTGCGAGTCTGATTATAATTACATTTAATTTTCAAAATACATCACTGTGAATTTCAAATTCTTGCTCTGAAACATTTTTCTTTCATTATTCCTTGATTTATTGTAGTGTAATTGACCAATTCGAAAGGAAAACCATACTAAATTTATTCTCTTATTCATTTTAGAGAAATATTATGGATAAAGGGTATGCCACACTCACAATTTTTCACTTTTCACTCCGAGAACTATACAAAATACTGTGCATGCATATTGATACAATATAACATGACCAAAATGAGGTGTTTAAAAAAAATTATTATCAAATATATAATTGATAATATGACAATGATAATTAAAACTGTAGTTTCTATTTTGAAACCCATTCTACTTCATCATTAGAATTGGGATTTTTTATTGCTTTCCAATGACTTTCATTGGATGAACTTAATATAATCCTTTATTCAATGTAATGAATATAGATGATGATATTGATATTGGATATTTTATGAAAATTACAAAATTTACTCACATTTTCCTTTAAATTTTTCCACAGGCCGATGGATGCGCAATCTTCACAAGACAGTAAGTTTAATATTTGTTTTCTATAGTGCATGATAATTACTCATGCACTCAATTTAATAATTATCTCATAATTAAATACCATGCACTATTATCATGGATCACTGTCTGTGTACTAAGTTTACTTAGAGCTCATTCTTCTTCTAGAATATACTAGCATAGAAGCAGATATTTGGTTAGTCGATGATTCCAGAGAAGAAACTATAGAATTAAAATTTGATAAAATTTTGAACAGAAATTAGGAATCAACCTATTCCATTAGGAATTCATATTAAGATTTGCATTACATTTCAAATAGCCTACTGTATAATGATCAAAAGCCACGTTTCCAAATTGTATGTAGAGAATCTTTTCAAAACAGCCAATTTTACATAGAACTTGATTATATCCTTCCAACTGTTCGCTTTACTGTAAAGTATGTTCAGTAGTGCATGTTGAATGAAAAACTGGAAAGTGCGTGGTGAGATCCGGCTATTCAATTTTAGATTTATTTTTCTTCATATCACTGCTCTACTGTGGATGCGTACCAGAGAAAATTATGTTTAAAAGTGAACTGATTTATGTTTAAAAAAAATAAGGATTGTAGAAATATCTAAATCCATAATTACTAACAATACATATTTTCACTAACCGGAAACTACAAGAAATACAGGCTATAATATTGTGTAGCTTATAGGCTAAATCTAAATAAATGATTTAAATGTTTTATAATGAATTACCACAGAATACTAGTATTTATTATATATTCAACAGTGAACTGCTTTTAAAAAAATGAAATTGTGGAGTAGAAATATCTACATTCAAAATTACCAACAAATTTTATGCTCACGGTACCATAATATTATGCAGACTACAATATTGTGTAAATAGGCTAAATCAATCATTTAAATGTTGCCCAATGAATAAAATTTATTTGGAGATATATTTGAACTACAATGTAGAGGTAAATCACCTCTATAGAGTTATACTTTAAACCTCTGATGAATCATACTTTATGAATATTTGGTATTTTATGAATATTGATGTTCTCTGGTAGCACAAAATAAGTAGAGTTCTCCTCGGAGAAAGCCTTTTTCAATTGACAAAAAATGAAAAATTTACTTTCACAAGATTCGATTAATTATCTGTAAACAATTCTCACACATCTGAACAATGCTAATATTTTGTATTGTTGTTTACAGGTATTTGGTGCCTTGGCAGGAGAAGACGAAGAAGGACTAGTGGTAGTGGTGATGGGGATGAACACAACAGTGCAAGGGGGGAAGACCGTTCAAAATCGTCGTTCCCAATGCGGAACAGTGGTGGGAGTGAGGCGACAAACAATGGTGCACCAGTGGCCGGTGTATGGTCGTGGATAACCGGACGAAGTGCACCGGCGACGCCGGCGATAGTAGCGACTATACCGCCCGTTTCCAACCACTACACGCTCGACGAAGCCTACACGGCCGTCGAGGAAGCTCTGTACGCCGAACTGGACCGTCCGGCCTATCAGAACACCGGATACATATCGGACGCCGATCCGGTGTCGTCGGCGCCGAGCAGCGCCTACTACTCGGATCTGTCCGCGTCCGACCGCACCTACGAAGTGCCCGCGCAGACCTGGGAAATGGTGCAAGTGCCAGCCCCGCCCCGCCCTCGCAACACCCCCCGTCTAGCCGCCATCACAGAGACTGTGACCGTTCCTTCCGACTACGTTTAAACGCGATAGCAATCAGAAAGAAGGCTGTGCTCTCTTATTGTAGTTGATAGATAGACTTATTTATAAATATGTGTGCCAAAAAAGGAACTTACAAGTTTTCAAATTAAATTTATTAACATCAAAATATCCATACCTAAAAATACATCAAACAAACCAACTACATCTCAATGGTGTCACGCACAGGTTTTTCAAACCCATGTGACACCAAATTCATTGTATTAAAAATGTTTGTACTGTGTAATTTTTTCAATGAAATTTCTGATTTCTGAATTTCTGATTTCTTATGTTGGCTTGCAATAAGCAAGATCAATTTTGATCCATGATCAGTATAGAACAATGAAATGGGATTAGATTATTCAATATAGTTTATTCTAGCTCGTGCAAACCATTATTAGACTAAGAAAACCATCAATGTACAAAACAATGAAATTGTTAGGAGTACCTCAAAACTTTCAATACGGCACTGCTGGCAAAAAATCAACTTCTATACTGGCATTGAGTTGAAAAACTACAATAGAACTAAAAAAATAGAAAATAATAATTTCATTGGAAAGTCAAATGTTCTGATCAATTTTTTATGTTCTTTTGTTGGAAAACACACCAGTCTTTGAAATACCTATAATTTGTAGATTTTTCAACATTAACTGTTCAATTTTTCTGATTTTTTAGAATTTTATTGAAAACGATACTGAGCTGCTTTTAGTATTGTGAAAATTGGTTACGCTCCACACCTGAACTCCGGATATTGAATTAATGAATGAATAATTTTTATAAGTCAAAAAATAATAATTGCAACTAATTGCTTACAAGGAACAAAAGTCTATGACTTACAAAAATAAGAACATCCCGAGGCTAATAGAGCCTGTGTGGGATGGAACACACATGAAATTAATAATAAAAAATATTCCAACATAAACCATAATGCTTTGGAAGTTTGTTGAAAAAGCTGCAGTCACAGACAATACATTTGGATAATGGTTACTCATTTTCTGTGCTAATGTGCAGTTGTAAAGTCCTTTTTGGTACACTGTGTTTATATTGTTAACAGATTGAAAATATTTTTGAGCATGTAAACTGTAAGTGCTCAAGAAAGAAAATTTCCAACTTTTGTAATCTAGATTTTGTCTAATTGTACTATATAATATGTTGAACTGAACTGAAAATATATTGTTGAATGTTGTGAGAGCATAATATGTTGAAAAATATTTCCAATATGAAAAGTTTCTAACGTTTATAATTATTTATTTTTAGGAATATCTATATTTTGCTAGACTATTATGTATAAAACTGAACAGAGAGAAGAACCTAGAGTTCAATGAATGATTACTGATAGTTTTCTAGCAGTTTTAATGTGATATAATATAATATAATATAATATGTTGAAAGGTGCGAACATACTATGTTTGACGTGTTATTGAAATAGAAACAGAAATTTGCTACAAGTTTGAATGAGTATTATGTTTTTATTTTATAAATATTTATTTTCATGAAACTGACCCGAAGGCCTATTCATGAGCATTTAGAATCTCTTGAATACTGTAAAGGATAAAGACGAATACACACTGAATTTATTATATGGATAGCAGGCCTACACTAATAGGTCTAGTGTGCGTTGGCCTTTTTCCTGCTTTACAGGACCTCTATATTCATGGAAGAAGCTCCAAGTCACAAATTCGAACAAAATACTCTATATTATTGTCATTGTTAAGTTATTATTTTTACATCTAATATGGTAACCTTGTTTTATTCCAATTGATGGCAATGAGACAATAATATAGGCTAGTGTAATCCAATATCATCGTATCGTTTATCATCTCATATTGAAATGGTAAATTTTTCAATAATAGTATGTGTGTAATATTGTAATTATGGATAATATTCTCTTTAGAATGCTAGTAAATAAACTAATAGCATTGAAACACTTGACTCTGAATTCATCTATTTATTCTGAACTGAATCAACCACTTCCTGGAAATTCAGACAACTTAATTGAAAGGAAAATATCTGTATGTTCGGATCGCTCATAACTTGCCTCATAGTTACAATAAACTGAATCCAGTTATAACGGGTGTTTCAAAAATCACGCACTTCAAGTTTTAGGGAGACTCATTTCTGTATTAGGAATATTTTTCCTTTTTACTTTAAAATATAATGTACGGTACGGTATATCAGCACTACTATTCTCTACTAACGCAATGTATATGGTATACTGTACATTGTACAGTCTTTTACTAGAACTTTTGCTTCAATCGTTTGTAAGATTTATATATATGCATGACTTTGAGTAATAGAAAAACGTTCATAATTTGGAAAAAAAACCTTAGCCGAACATGAACTGACAGTACCGGTACAGATACAAATGAATACTGAGAAAGCACTGGTACATGTAAGCGATATACAATGCGTTAATAAAGAGAACAGTAGTGCTAATACATTATAATTTGAGGAAAGAAATTCCCTATATGCAGTAAATATTCTCCCTCAAACGTTTTAAAATGCGTACTTTATGAAATATCCGTTAGTATATGCACAGAATCTTGCATGTGATGAAAATTTACTTCCATTTCTCACAACCGCATAATAAATTAGTACCTATAAACAGTATGTAGTAATTTATCAAGTGACAATAATAATTCGATAATCATGATAATTCTGTTTCAATCTTCAACTCATTAATTTATTTCTAAAAGAAATGACAAGGATCTCAAAATTGTAAAATTTTTGAAGGCATATGCTTGAATTCATATGTGATATCTCTTGTAACTTATAGAATTATTATTGCATTTCTTTATATTTTTGTCAAAAATATTGCCTACTACTTTTATGACAAATAACGTTACTAAGCTGTAGGCCTACTGACTATCCAATAACATTGTAGCTTTTTCTGTGCCATAATGTTGGATGATCATTAAATAGAACTTATCCATTTACTCAGGACATTTACACTACAATACAAATATTCAATAAAGAAGAGGTTGATAATAACAAATTATGCTTTATTTCAAGCTTAATTTTTTATAAAATTTACGAAGTTATGCGTTGTGCTTTATCTTGGCTTTTCATTCCTAACTATATTTTTGTTCACCTCTATTAAGTGCATTAAATGTAAAAATAATGAAGGCATTGATCATTGTTCCAATAGCAAAGAGACTGAGCAATATTATTGAAAATAGAATAGTTCATCATTTGAATTTTGGATACTATTGTAAAAATATTTTTGTAAAAATATATTTTGTAATAATATTGATTTGTAAATTTTTGTATGATACAATTACTACAGATAATAGTTTTAAGATTTTGTTGTTGCTCCTGTAATATAGGAACAAATATAGTTTTGTATTGAAAAACTCTTCTCCGTCATTCACCATACCAATGTAGTTGTACAACCACAAATTAATATGGGTTTGAATTGAAAAACTCTATTATTTTGTCACTGAACTGTCATCCAGTGTCTTCATGTAGATTGTACAACCACCAATGGCGCACTCAGAAAATAATTGTGGGGGGGCTGACCGGGGGTCCCTGGGCCAACCAACAGAAATCGTTTTAAAAATTCCTTAGAAAAAACGGTATTTTAAGGCATTGCTTTGAGTTTATTTTAGATATTTGAATGCAAGTTTTGAAAAGGGACACTAGTATTCAGTATGCGATGTGTCCACTATTGAAAACAGAATGTAACTTTTTTCTTGAGGGAGGGGAGCTACTGCCCCTTTAGCCCACCCCGTGGGTGCGCGCCTGCATTAGACAATATCATCAATATGGGACTATGCTATAACTTGGACTGCGTCCACACGAGCATTTTTTCACGAGCGAACGCAGCATGAAAAATTAGCAGCATTGGAGTATAAGGCTGCGGCCACATGAGCAATTCTTCACTTAGTAATAGGAGCCCATACATTCCAATGCTACTCTTTACGTGGTTTTCATGCTACTTTCGCGCGTTAAAAATTCTCGTCTGGCCTTAGCCTTAGAGAAAACTCAGAAAACCTTACTAATAATAGTAATAATATCGAATTGGTATTCTCACGTGTATTTAAGGGGTGATGCATGACGTATTTTCATTTGTATTACTTGAAGAACATAAATTTTTTTCTTCTACTTGACCAGGTTTCCCATTTTGTTTGGCATCCAGTTTTGAACAAGCTCATGAAGAGGAACAAAAAGATTTTTTTAATGTAGGGGGGTATAATGAGTGGAAAAGGGGCTTTTATGATTCATCAACTTTAACCACAGTACTGGTCAAACGGGATAATATGGAACTCCTGGGGTTATATGGAACGATTAATCTGAATTCAAAATTCCTGCTTCCAGATCTGACATCATGACTTCTATGGTTAAACTTAATTATATATTTTTATGATGTTTAATTATTAAAATAATGGATCATATTCATATAGACAAGTGTCCTGGCAAAGTCCCCACCCTACCCTCTTGCTTCCCCAGCACATCCTCAAAGGATTTTCCAGTTTGCAGGGGCTTCGTATATCGTAAGTAGCTCAACTGTCCAATGGAGATATCGATTCAAACTTTTTCCATTTCTTCAGAATATTAATTTTTCTATAATTTGTTCATTACCATTTCAATCCAACTCCTATTTAGTTCCGGAGTTATTTTGTGAAAGGATGAAGTAGAAGTTGATATCTGCTAAAAATTGTATACTTCTGCGAAATAAAAGTTTACGTGATTGTTTTACAGAAAAAATGTTACATATAAAAATGGCAGAGCATTTCATTATCTTTCAATTTGAATAATCACAATCTATATTTTACTAAACACTGACACGTGAGAAAACGACTCCATCAAAGTTCATTACGCATGATCACGGTAATGCGGGACAGCTATGTTGAATTAATAGTCCAGTCAATATTTTTGGGGAAATGTTTTTAATCCAGTTTTTTTAGGGGAAAAATTCGCACTTTCAAGCTAATTTTTCCCCATCGACTACTATCATATAGACAAGTGTCCTGTGCAAAAGTCCCCACCCCTACCCTCTTGCTTCCCCCAGCACCTCCTCCTCAAAGTTTTGCAGTTTGCAAAGGCTTCGTATATCAGCCCAGTATCTCTGGCTTCCAATGGAGATATCGATTTAAACTTTTTCATTCTTTAGAAAATTAATTTTCTACTAATCTGTTTTTTACCATTCTACTCTAACTCTACTAGTTCCAGAGGTTATTTTGTGAAAATGAAGTAAAGTCGAAACCTTTTTTGCTTAAAACTTGTTTTACTTCTACTAAATAAACGTTTACATGGTTGTTTTACAGAAAAAATGTTGCACGTATATAAAAATGTAGAACATTTCATTACCTTCAATTTGAATAATCACCGGGAAATCTCTATTTTACTCCACATGAACGTGAGAGAACGTCCATCAAAGTTCGATACGCATGATCACGACGGTGCATGGCGGCTATGTTAAACAAATGGTTTCGAAAAACTTTGACCATTCATTAAGGCATTGCTTTACACAGTTTATTTTTTAGATTATTTGGAATGTGAAGTCGGATAGAAGGGACACTTTGAGTAGTTCAAAATTGTATCGCGATGTGTCCACTATTGAAAACAGAATGTAACTTTTTTCTTGAGGGAGGGAGCCATACTGTCTCTTTAGCTTCCACCCTGGTGCGGTGCGCCTGCATTAGACAATATCATCAATATGGGGACTATGTTATAATCCTGGACTGCGTCCACACTGGAGCACGATTTTCACGAGCGAACGCAGCATGAAAAATTAGCAGCATTGGAGAGCATAAGGTTGCAGGCCATACATGAGCAATTCTTCACTTAGTAATAGGAACCCATACATTCCAATGCTACTCATTTTCTTTACGTGTTTTTCATGCTGCTTTCTGCGCGTTAAAAATTCTCGTCTGGCCTTAGCCTTAGAGAAAGAAAACCTTACTAATAATATTATCGAATTGGTATTCTCGACGTGTATTTAAGGGGTGATGCATGACGTATTTTCATTTGTATTACTTGAAGAATATGAATTTTTTTTCTTCTACTTGACCAGCAGACCAGGTTTCCCATTTTGTTTGGCATCCAGTTTTGAACAAGCTCATGAAGAGGAACAAAAAGATTTTTTTAATGTAAGGAGGATTAATGAGTGAAAAAGGGGCTTTTTCAGCAACGTTGATGATTCATCAACTTTAACCACAGTACTGGTCAAACGGGATAATATGGAACTCCTGGGGTTATATGGAACGATTAATCTGAATTCAAAATTCCTGCTTCCAGATCTAACATCATGACTTCTATAGTTAAACTTAATTATATATTTTTACATGATGCTTAATTATTAAATAATGGATGATTTTTCAACGAAAGATTGTTTCCATTCCTCCAATGTTCCATTCTCAATGATTTCAGATTTCCACATAGCTAGCTTGCAGCCTTACATGTAAGCACATGCTGATAACAAAAAAATATTTTTCTTGGAATAATTGTCTCGTCTTTGATCAAGTAGCAACAGATAAATAGTTCTGTTTTTCAATGTAGTCTCAGTGCGGTTGGACGTCTTTAATGAGCAGGGGCGGATTAAGGTCTGTGTTTTGGGGGCGGCGGTTTAGGAAGGGCAGTTCCGGGGGGGGGGTATTACCCCCCAGGCATGGGGGTCAGGGGCCTCCCCGGAAAAATTTTGAACAATATTAAGAGAGAAAACCGGAAATCTAGGCTCTATAACTACAACGTTTTCTTACATAAATATTAAAATTATGTGATATTTTTATAAAATTAAGTATTTTTCCAGTGTAAATCACAACAAAAGTTCAAGTTAACATGAGATGAGCAAATTTTAAAATGAAAACACGCACACTGATGAAAAGTATGTAACAACCTGTCAACCTCAATACAAATCTCAGTATGAAACGAACAGACTCAATAGTCCATCTGGATACATTGAGATTTGAAGCCAGTTTATGGATTCGAAATAATATGTTAATAATTTCATGGTACTCAGCAGCATTTATGGATAGAGGTTTTCACCAAAAGACCCTCTTATGCATGGGAGCCTACCATACTACCAACGAGCATCAGACAAAAGGAAGGAACGGCATCTGAACTTGAATTGAAGAGGTTTTTATAATATTAGTGAGTCTCTGCTCATTGGTACTTTTTTGTGATCAAGAAGACAGTAATATTGCAACTGCAATTAGAATATTTTAGGAGTTATTGTTCAGATTTGAACCATCAATAATTGGACAATAAATAAATTTAAACTATCAATATTGAGAGATAATTGTTTTCCAGCAAAACTTTGCTTTTCTTTCATTTATATTGACACTGTTCATGTTGTATCGTACAATGCTAAATAAATATTTTTGATTTGAGAATAAATATTGTATGAATAGTTTAAAAATTTTGGATGGCCTGGCACCGCTGCTCTATATATTTGCGCCAAATCCACGGCTCGCATGTACCAAAAAACTTCCTCGGACCAGCACTGCCGACGTTGAGCAGAAGCAATGCTTTCTACGTTCCTTTTTAAAATATAACCATTTAAATCCTCATTTTTGTTACAAAATAATACTAACGTATCTCTACTCTAATAATTATAAAACTACGGAAACTATAATCCTATACATATTAGTTTTTGATAAGTAATTGGAAAGCAAAATTTTCAATCTCTGTAGCGGACGGGGGGGCGGTCGCCCCCCCCCGCCAACCCTCTTAATCCGCCCCTGATGGGTGCCTAAAGGTGAAATTTTTGGGACAGATCATCTCACAACTGGTTGCAAATAAAATCATAAATTTTTGAGCAAAGATGCCTGAATGTATTGTCTCTTCACCCGCGGACAGCTAAAAATCTAAAGAATTCAAAGATTCTAGAAATAGTCAATATTTATTTGAAATTCCCGGTCGATAACAATATCGATCATACTGTATCAAAAGCTGACGAACGATTCGAAGTCTTACGAAAGACTGACTATTAGATTGATTTTTGATTATTACAATAAGCAAATTGATAATTGAAAATTTTATCATATTAACTAAATAAATTATTTTATCGATTGTTGAATGTTTTATGCAAATATAATATCTTGGCATCACTGATTGATCAGCTGACTTGCTAGTATCAGCTGTGAGATGAAATCCATGCTCACTCACACTTCATTTCTGCTTCGTAACCAGTAGTGTTAACAGCGGTCGAATATATTTTCTGAATTTTTCGAAATATTTACGAGTGCTTTCAACTACAGTCTATTTTTAAACTAATACAGTGAAGCTCTCAATTATAACCAGTGTTCAACTTCATAATTTGGTGGTTAAATGAAGCAAATTATACTACAGTTTGAGTTGTAAAGTTTTTGATCCGGCAATTATTCTACTATTGAGGTCAGTTGATCTTATTTATTTTCAAAGTGAATAATATTAAAGTTTTAAATATTTTCTAATCAGTTGAACTATTTAAAATTTTCAAATTTCTTTACATTTGAGTATGGTTGATATCTGAAGTCTACTTCACAAATTGGTCGAAGTTATTGAAACCGATATGGAGTCGTCATTCTCAACAAATATTCCAAACTTTAATATTCATTTACTCTTAGTTGATTTGATTTTGATTTGAGATCTCGTTATATTCCATTCATCAATACAATATATGTAGTTTTTCACAAATAGTTTTCATGAAATTTATCCAGCCATTTCCCTGTGCTAATCTAACAATTCATTCAATAAATCCTATGGTTCTTTATTTTATTTAATCAATTCAAAGTGAAGCAGGTTTTTACTTGGTTCAATTATTCCAAACTTTACCCTTCATCTTAGGAGATATTGAAGTGCTTGTTTTCGAAGTCTAGTTATCTTCACAAACTCATTGGATGAGTATGCTTAAGGGTTTTATCTTAACATTGTGAATATTAGACTATTATTTAATATCATAAAAATATTTAGCCTATGCATAGCAATAATTATTAACAAATTGAAAATACAAGCTAAACTCAAGTTTCATTTGTTTCAACAGGATGAATTTTTGAAAAATACAAAAACAAACATGAACAATCGATTATTGGAAGGCATCAATTATGTATTGAATGGTAACCCCACTACAAAGGGAGGTTGAAGTCAAGTTCTCTAGAGGGCCGGCTGCGCCCTAACTTCGCCCCTCCCAGGAATCAATTAAAGGCAGTCATTCAATACAAATAAAGATGTGGAATCAATCAAACCAAGATGTGGTTAAGTGAATCTGGTATCAGGTATCTTTCCCTTAAATTACTAGTTGAAGAGTTAGGCTAGAATTATCTAACATTGTCCCAGAGTAGCGGGTGGGGTATAGGGGGTGGGACGTTTATGGTTGTTAGTCATGTAGCATACTCTGACACAATCCTGTGCAGTACCACGTCATCATGCTAGTTTTGCGATGAGGGTGTCTTCTGTCTTGGTCGGGCGCTTTAATAGCAGCACCGCCATGCAGTGCAGATGTAAATGTACATGTTTTCACCATCGTGCAATGATGGGATATGTGGTACTGTGCCTGTGATTGCATAGTTGGATGTGAGTCAAGATAACAGCCATAAATAGGGATTGAGCTAGATAGGGGGTGGGACGTTTATGTTTGTTAGTCATGTAGCATACTCTGACACAATCCTGTGCAGTACCACGTCATCATGCTAGTTTTGCGATGAGGGTGTCTTCTGTCTTGGTCGGGCGCTTTAATAGCAGCACCGCCATGCAGTGCAGATGTAAATGTACATGTTTTCACCATCGTGCAATGATGGGATATGTGGTACTGTGCCTGTGTTTGCATAGTTGGATGTGAGACAAGATAACAGCCATAAATAGGGATTGAGCTAGATAGGGTGGGTCCCCGTAGGATATTTGCAGATTTCAGTCGAGTATCGTAGTGTCCTAGTCAGTGTTCTGTGTGGTAGTTCCACTGCGTTGTCACTATGATTGCGGGCTCGATTCAGCATCATTTTATGACGAGGTGGTAACTGTTACACTGTAGCCTGTTGGGATCTATTATACAGGAGACTGGGAATTGCAAGTATAAGATTGTAGTGCCTTCAGCAAAGGGGTTAGAACTTAGGAAGGGGTACAAAGATATTTTTGATAGCTTTTAAGCTGCATGTATATTATATAAGAGTCATTTCCAATTTAAAATTTATACTTATTCAAAAATTTTGATCATAGCATTGCCTCCAGCCTTTGCTGGTTGGCATGGGGAAGGGGTTCAAGCTATTATGGCTTTGGGGCTGTATTTATACTAGCCTGTGTCATAAGTATTAACTTGCATGCTTTGATACGCCAAAAGGCGCAGATATTCTTGAGTTCTAACTCAAGAGTTGAATGATTTGGTACTTTTCTACACATGCTAGAAAAGAAAACTGCTTAAGGCACTCTCACACACGCTGAGAGGTGCAGATTCATGATTATTATTATTCTACTAATAGGATTTAAGTTACAGACATCAATGAGAGTTAGAAACTCTTAATGAGTGATGTAAATGCAGATATTGAAATATCTGTTTATAAGACGCTCTCCTACACACGATAGGAGAGCGCAGTAGTTTAGGGCATTCTCTCACACACGCTGAGAAGTGCTGAATCATGATAATATATTATAATTATTATTAAATTGATTAGTTCTAGTTTAAGGAATATTTCACGTATAGTACTGTTAGAAAGTTAGAACTATTTAAAGATGCCGAAAAGTGCGATGATACTGAAGATATTGAAATATCTGTATATAAGACGCTCTCCTACACACGCTAGGAGAGCGCAGTAGCTTAGGGCATTCTCTCACACACGCTGAGAGGTGCAGTTATCAATTGAAATCAATATGAATATCGATTGATTTTTATTAGTCAAAAGTTATAGATTAGACCACTCCTGGCGGTTCAGGCGTGAGTACTTATAAGAGTTTAGTTATAAGTTCCAGGTCGACTACTCAACTTTAATCTTGAAAATTTACTCAATTCTTCATTTTCTAAGTGTGTTTCAGATACAGCTTCGCTTTTCCAAGGGATCCAAGGCCATGGACATTCTATTTTTATGATATACTGTGTGCAAGGATTGAATATTCTGTGTTACATCTAGAACTGTGTGTAGTTACATGTTGGATGTTATTTATTCGCCTTCTTTGCATGTTAGATTTGGTATGGTGCATCTTTGGTAGAATTCAGAGCATACTACGTATTTAGCTTGATCCAATATTAAGATTCACACGTAAGTGTTTTGTTTCAGGATTGTGTTTTATTAGGGTAGCTACAAAGAGTATATAGTCATGTATTACTATACACTCTCTGTAGGGTAGCCTATGTATTTCATCTAATGAAAGTTTTTTTGTTACAGATCACCAAGTTTAAGCATTCACTTCATTTACGCTACATTGCAATTAAAGAGTGAAGTTAATGGACTGGAGGAAGGACGTCTACTGCATATTTGTTAAAGTTGAAGCATTGTCCACAGAATAATAATAATTTATTTATTATCATTCTGTTAATGCAATCGTATACTCTGTTTACTGGCTTCACCAACTTATACCGTAAATCGTTTCCAAATTCAATTTCCACTTTAAAAATTCTTATTAATTATATTAGATCGTTTGGTAATTTTCCATTACAATTTGAAATTTTATTAGCAAAATAAACTTCCTCTTGGTTTTCTGCGGTGCAAGGAGGATGCAACTCAGGTCGACTTCATCTTCAAAAGGCATCCAAGAGGTTCTGTTCTTCTGGAGCCTTTGATGATGTTTCTAGGGATGGGGGGGGATTGTAGAGGTCTTTTTGAACTTCGTTGTTGTAGAGGGTTGTTTGTATAGGCTCTTGAGGTCTATGAGAGTTACTTTAAAGTATTCTCATGTAGGCTTTAACCTTCTTGTACCGCAGAAGACCCAGAGGAAGTGATGTTATTTCAAAATTTTTTATTCCAAATTGGGGATACTGTTTGGTTGGCAGGAGAGAGGTGATCTGTTGCGGTACCCCATGGATTGTCTCTCGACTCCAACCCTACCGCCCTCCGTCATAGGGTGTGTAGCAAGACAACAGTATTCGCCTTAGGTCGCGTGGCCCACAAGCCTTACGTCCTCGAATGGTGATGGTCTGGCAAGGTAACACAGAAATTTATCTGTATTTCCTTTGCTGGTACTACTCCGCGTGTGGGCCGGGCAACGTATGTCATGGATTCCCTCGGTCTGGTGACATCTTTTAACTTTGAGTTTTAAGATGTCCCCGGACGGTGGGTTAACATACAGTGACTGCGGCTAACAAGGCTATGGCAAAGTTGAGGCTCCCAAGGCTATTAGATACTTTCACCTTCTAGTAACCTTAGTAGTCTCATCTTGTCTTCTTTATTGATAGTATACTCATGGCCTATTTGAAAACTATAATCAATTGATTTTTTTTATTCAAGACAGATATGAGCTGTGCATATGCAGTAGCCTAATATGTGCGAAATTTTAGTTCTTAGACCATTGTGCCACGTCCAAAAATTAAATCATTAATTTCATTCATTAATCTTTAATAATAGATAATCTTTGAATAATAGTGTTTAATTATATATTAAATTTTATTATATTATCTTTAATTTTTTTTTTTTTGCTAGGGATGATGCCCACATAAGCTCTAAGCTTGTGCATGGGTAATGGAAGGATGATGATGGGATATGAATCTTTAATAATAATAATCTTTGATAATCTTATTTTGTTACATGAAAAAATGCAACTATCTGTTTAGAAGTTTTCTCAAACTGGAGTTACAGGGACAAATATAATGCTGTAAATATTCATTGTAAATAGTAACATGATTATTTATCAATTTTGTCAAAAAGATAATTAAAAGCAAAGAAAAAATTAAATTTGAATTGTGAATATTTTTAAAATTCATTTGCTAAGCTCGCCATCCTCCATTTTGACTTGTAAAAATATGCGAACATATCTAGAACGTGTAATTGAAAAGTATGCTGCTTTTCTTTCTAGTAGTTTAGGCCTGGTCACATACGATTGTGGTTTGCTTTACTTCACTAACAAAGCTAACTGGTTCACTTCACTTACTGCATAGTAAATCTATATAAATCGTATGGTATAAATAGTAAGTGAAGTGAAGCAAAGCAAACCACAATCAAAGTAGCATTGTAAGTGAAGTGAAGTGAAGCAAACCACAATTGTATGTGACCAGGCTCTTAATGATAAGAAAGAAGAAGAAAAAAGATGAAGAAGATGAAAGGAAAAAGAAGGAAAGAAGAAAGGAAAGAAAAAGAGGAAGGGAAGAAGAAGAACAAGAAAGAAAAAAGAAGAAGAAAAATAAATGAAGTAGGATGTGGTGGTGGAGAAGAAGGAGGAGGAGGAGAAGAAGAAGAAGAAGAAGGAGAAGAAGATGATAAGCTAAAGAGAAAGAGACCGAGATAAACGCAGTGCATGTCAATATTCGGTTTCTCAGAAATTGTTTTCAGAGCATTGCATTGATGAGCGCAATCTGCAAACTCTTCTGTATGGGAGCGAGCCTATTATACTACCAACGAGCATCAGACAGAAGGAAGGAACGGCATCTGAACTTGAATTGAAGAGGTTTTTAATATTAGTGAGTCTCTGCTCATTGGTACTTTTTTTTGTGATCAAGAAGACAGTAATATTGCAACTGCAATTAGAATATTTTAGGAGTTATTGTTCAAATTTGAACCATCAATAATTGGACTATAAATAAATTAAATTTAAACTATCAATATTGATAGATAATTGTTTTCCAGCAAAAATTTGTTTTTGTTTCATTAAATTGACACTGTTCATGTTGTATCGTACAATAATAAATATTTCGATTTGAGAATAAATATTGTATGAATATTTAAAAATTTGGATATCAAAATTGATATACCAAAAATTGCTGACGTTGAGCAAACTTTCTTTTTTTTAAAATACATAACATTTAAATCCTCATTTTTGTTACAAAATAATACTAATGTATCTCTACTCTAATAATAATAAAACTACTGAAACTATAATCCTATACATATTAGTTTTTGATAAGTAATTGTAAAGCAAAATTTTCAATCTCTGTAGCGGACGGATGAGGCGGTCGCCCCCCCTCTTAATCCGCCCCTGTTTATGAGCCAAACTTGTTAATCGAGATCAAAAGTGTATGTTTTCATTTTTTAAGGAAGATTTTTGAAAGGTTGTTTTTTGGTGGGGATTTATGGAACAATCCCCGAAAACATATTCACGTTCCTTGAATAGCTTATTGCAGACGCTGTATTTTTGAAAAGAATTCTATAGGAATTTTTGTGTAGCGGTACCTCAAGAAAAAAATTAAAAATATAATTATGCCACTCCTATAGATTCTTTATCATGCTCTAATATGCGTTTTAAGGGGTGTTTGAGGGTGTAAGGATTTTTCTAAATCACTACAGTTTGAAAAATACTGGAGACAATAAGATGAATTTGATTTCAAATTTCAGAGAACTTAATTTCGCCTTAAGAGATTTTTATGGATTGTCAATGGTAAATTACAGGCTTTATGAGAAACTAAAATTTTCAATTGTGTGAACAAATTATACAGGTAAGTTTTAAAAACTTGTAATTTTAGAATTATCAATGCTACAATGTTCCACATTTCACCATCAACAGAAAAGGTCCTTATGAAGTTAAACCTTTTCAGCCTCATCATGATGTGCCACAATCCTGGAAAAAACAAGGATATTGTTTATAAATCCCACTGTCTTGGTAGGAGAAAATAATTACATACCGTAATTGAAGAGGTATGAAGAAACTTTAGTTGATTTTCCCGACGCATTTTCAATTAAAATATAGTTTTGGTACGGTATTAATATACACTCATTATACTTTTTGGAAAAGTAATCAATTTAGTAGGCCTATGTGTATTTAAAAATATGGTTTTATATATTATATAAGCATATATTATATAAATATGGTTTATATCATTTAAATGGGATAAGGCAAAGTCAAAGAAGAAGAACTAGGTATCAGAAACTAGGCAAAGTCACCCCACCGTACCGAATGTGGCATCGATAAAAACAACTCAATATCTATCGATACTTCTCGATAGCATCGAGTTGACTTTTGACTGCAGGAAACAAAAGCACACAGACACAATCAGCAAAACACAAACCACAAACAGAGAGAACTCAGAGAACGCAGGACTGAGGTCCAGTTTCCACTTATCATTCAAATGGTAGTTTACTCGGTTGTTAAAGTTTGAAAACTAAATTTGATTTTCTGTTTCAATTCTTTGTTCTGCCGTCCAATCAAGTGTTTCAAATAGTTTGGTTGAAATCAAGTTATCTTTGCTAATGGTTAACGATATTTGTCATCAATCTTTAGACTATGGGCTACATCTACATCATTATTAATTATTATAGTTTAGAGTTCATGTGATTAAAACATTCGGTAGAAGCTTATCCTGATTCAGAACTTGGACCTTCAAGTAAGTATAATTATTAACCTTCAAAGTACAGTAATGATTTTTACTATAATTCGACTGCGCCAATGATTTGCCGCAACCCGCAGTGGACAACAATGCGGCATGACATTTATCATTCGACCATAACCTTTTTTATTGATTCGTACCGCATTTTTGTTCTTTTGAAACATTTTTGATTGTTATCAAAGTCTAGTATTTAGTATTTAGTATTTAGTATTTAAGTCCCGTAAACTGGATAATTAAGGCTTTAGGCTCTTGAAAACAAAACAGCTTACACAAAGTTTTGCCCCAGTGGTCAAAAAGCTATATATTGGTCAAGTGTTTTCCTTTGATTTAGTCATCCAACATACAAACGTAGTACAATCGGTTCTCCACCAGCAACCCCTTCAGAGCCTTTGAAATTGTCCGGCAGGTGGTCTCTGAATAAAGATGCTCTTGGCTCGTTGATCATGCGCAAGGCCAGTCTAGAGTTCAATTTGCTGAGCCTCAGGTCAAGGCACATCCAACGGTTGGGGTTTACTTTACTCATATGTATGAAAGAGCTACTTTGTGACAAGCTCATTCACTACTTACTCCAACTGCATAATTGTATATTATCTATATAAGAGCGTAAACTGGAGAATCTTCTCTCCAATAAAGAGAGGACGACAGTGGGCAGACCCCACAGATGGTCCTAATGGCAAAACCTGATCGTGTCACATCCGCAGCTCCATTTTCCCCAGAGATTACGATGGCCATACAATGCGAAATGCTCTGGAAAAAATGCATGTTGAAGTTACCTTGATAACTATTTTGTAGGAAATCACTCAGATCTCAGCCCTCAGTATATTCCTGGTTTCTCATCCTGCAACACATTTGGTCCAGCTTTAACTATCAGTTTCCTGTCTAAAAGCCACATTGTCATTTCTGGCGCAGTTTCATATTCACCCCATCTGAGGCTGAACACGATTGACTGTGTCTTGTCCTGAGAGTCAAATTTCTTGCAGAGATTTTATTCTGATCACAAAACAGCCTGGTCTCCTCATAGCTGCCCTCAACCCTCAATACTGCAGTCCTATTGAAAAAGTGGTGTCATCCGCATAGCAGACAGCCATTCTGCCATCTACACATGCAACATCGTTCACTGCAATCAAAAAAGGAGAGGTTGGACAGAGCAGAGGTACTCCACAGTCAGCACAGTTCCTAACCTGCGAGGCACTCCATTGGCCAGCACAGTATACACAGGTAGGCTTGAATAAGCCTCAGAGGAGAACCATCCACACCATAATGCTTTAGTTTCTTGAGGAGAATCACATGATCAAGCGTATCGAAAGCCTTGCTGAGATCAATGAGAAAAGTCTCATAGGCCTATTACTCCATCAACTGACTAGGCTTCAGGCTCTTGATTTATTAACCAAAATCTACTTACACAGAGTTTTTTGTCCCAGTGGTCAGAAGCTATGTATTGGTCAAGTGTTTTTCCTTTGATTTAGTCATAGTTACAAACGTAGTATCGGTTTACAGTAGATTAGACATTTATCCCACTCAATTGACTGAATAAAGATGCTCTTGGCTGTTTCACATCTCAAGAGCAGTCTAGAGATTCACTCACCATTCTGGTCACAGGTGGGGTTGGGTTTAGCCAGCAAAGAGCCACTTTGATTTACTTCATTCACTTTACTTACTCGAGTTAGGGGCTATCCCATCGTTATTAGCCGAGTGAGCAAGTAAAGTAAATCAAAGTAGCTCTTTGCCAGTGAAGTAAAGCAAAGCAAACCCCAATCGTATGTGCCCAGGCCTTTGTCACTTGATTACTATGAAAATATATGCAAAATGCAAATATATGCATGTTGAAGTTGCCTTGATAACTATTTTGACTCATCACTCAGATACCTCTATATTTCTGGTTTCTAGCCTCCATACTCGGTCCAGCCTTTACTTATCAGTTTCTTCTAAAAATATTTTTATTTCTTGCAAAATACAGACACCCGCTGAAGTGCAGTTTACTGGCCAATCTAGCTAGAGTCAAATTTCTTGTTCAAGATTTTATTCTGATCACAAAACAATCAATATCAACCAATACAATCAGGCATACACTCTTTGGTTTATAGGCTACGCCATTTTGAATATTATAATTCTCACGAAAAAAGTCGTACTCATACACAGAAGTTATTCTCATTAATCATCATGGACAAAAGGATAAATTAATAAACTGGAAGGTCTTTTGTAGTTGGTCATGGTATAAACCACAGTAGACTAACTAATTATTCTTTATGAAAATGGACATTGATTTAAAAAGTTTTTAACTAGTTAGAAACAGATACAATTACAGATTCATGTAATTTTACAGTGTAGGAAAGTTAATGTATTCATATATTATTCTCTGTTCCCTATTTCAAATCTTTTCTTCTAAAAATAACCTTGTAAATAAGGTCTTCAATCATTACAACTAAGAATTTTGGCAGTAGATGAAAGCATAAAGAAAGTCCTCTCTAAATATAGGGCCTACTTGTGACTAGTGGGATGTAGCCTCTGATAGGTGACCATTCTTTTTGTATTGGGTTGCTGTGCATTTTAGTAAGGGGTAAAAAGATAAATAAAATGTTCCACTGTTGGTCTATAACTATAACTGTGATTTTGGGGTAATAGGAAACTTCTCTCGATGTTATTCAAGCCAGAAAAGCATGTAACTTACCTCTTTTTAAAGTCTTCAATGAGGACTGAAAACTATTAACATTATTTATAAGAGATAAGCTAAATATATTGATCTCTTGTAAAAAGTTGTAAAGCAGAATATGCTTGTTTGTCGCTCCGTTGCAAGAGGGAAGTTAGTTTTGTCTGGAGAAAAGATACACATGAGGCACCATTATTCTCTCCTATAATGTTATTTTTCTATTAAAATGATATGTGAATAATTTATGCTTCCAATGTAGGTGCGGCCTCTACACTAACAATTATTATATTGTTTTAATAACGATGAAACTCAATATTATAATAATAATTATAATATTAAATCTGTCCAATAAGCCCAATAATTATAATAATATTATAATTCATACATCAACACTACTAGTCTGACAGAAAATAGAATATTTTAGAATTAGATGAAGTTTCTTTGTGAATGATTTCAGATAAAGATTAGATTAACGCTTTTTTCATAAACACTCCTCTCACATTGTGCTGAAGTGAAGCTTAAACTTTATGCTTTGGAAGTATTGATTAAGTTTGCATGACCTGTACTCTTTTATAATGTGTATCGTTCAACAATAGCCTCTAAGTGGGTGGGGTGTACACTATGTATAGAGCAGACATGAATTTCCACCCGAACTTTGCTATTCATGTCAAAATTGACAAGAACTAAATGGTTGCTTACTAAGCTTCATAACAGGCGTTGGATTCATAATCAGTTGCTTATTCAGTGAGCTAGCTTCAATGAGTGAGCGTGTGTCAGTCTCCATGTATAGGTATAGCCTATTACTGTTGTGGATTCTCTCATGTAAAAGATTTTCCTCTTAAAATACTACTACTTCAAAAGCAAACTTCAATAACTTCAGGTAGAATGATTCATTTAGTAAACATATTTGAGATTTTTTATCAAATGAATCTCACCGTATTAACTTCACAGTATTTTTTTTTATTTCAATATTCTTTATGCATGTTCTATATGAAGTATACTATATAATTTTCTATTAATTTAAATCGCCAATAATTTGTTTTGTGATCCCTTTCTTAAAATGTTCTATAACTATATCAATAAACAATTGATATCTATCATTAAGCTTCAATAAACGTTATAATTCCTCAAAGTTTATTGCAAAGATCAAAGCTTATATTGGCATTTTCAACACTTGAAATATCTGAAAGAATTTTTATGAAATAGTACATGCTATTAAAAGTTTTATTCGTGATGATTCTTTAAAACATTCTCAAGTCTCAATTATAATATTGTAATAAAAATCAAGGTTGAATTTCTACTCTCGTCAACTTGTTTCATCTAATGGTGATACTGTATTTGAAAAACATCCAATAATAATTTTATCTTATATGAATAACCATTTTCCTCCAATAATGAAAAAAGTTTTGAAGTCTTGTACAACAGTCTTGTAGAATTTTAAGATACTTTCACAGCAGTTAAGGCATAGCGCTGTGCGTTAGTTAATGAGTAATAATTTGGTATTATAAATAAAAATATCTAGTGAGAATGGGCATTTAAATCCCTGTTTTAAAGAAGCTCCTATAACTTAATATGCCAAGTACCTACAGTACTCTTAAGTTTTTATGAAACAGGCTCTTGTTTTAGTTTCTCCCCGCTAAAACTTTCGGAATTTTTCAATCATGTCTCCTGAACACTGATCAATTGTATGATGAAAATTTCTATTAGATATTGTATAGGCTATTTTTTTAATTCCATCAATTATTTTGGAAAATCTTTCTCTTTTTGATACTAGCATTCTCTCTATATGGCTCTACCATAATGAAATAGTAATTATATGATCCAGCAGTTTGTTCCGACAAGGTAATTTCAACACAATTTAAAATAAAATTGAAAAATCAATGAGTTTTAATTTCAATGAATTTTAAAATGAAGTAGCCTATTATGATCAGGAAGTTTGAAATTTTGGTTTGAGTCGTAGATTCGTCTGTTGGTTCAGCTTGCAGCACACAAGCAAACGCAATTGAAGTAGC
Source organism: Laodelphax striatellus (assembly GCA_017141395.1). Lineage (NCBI taxonomy): Eukaryota > Metazoa > Arthropoda > Insecta > Hemiptera > Delphacidae > Laodelphax > Laodelphax striatellus. The sequence continues at coordinate 25,821,698 of CM029535.1, read as the reverse complement.
ATGTTGGTAAATTAGCATTTCTGTAGGCCTACACTCCCTTTCAGTTGTATTAGAGACTTTTGTTCCTTTCAACATATTGTCATCGTTGGCTCAAGTGAAGGTTATTCAACCGATACACCGTGCATTGAGGCTTGAATCTCATTTGAAGAGAACAAGTGCACCTCGTTTTCAACGTTCAGTGTAGCCCATAGCACTCAAATTGGAATGTAAGTTGTTTTAGTAAGGAATTTTTGAACTCATTTAAGTGTAACATTCATGCTTCATGCACGGTAATTTTTTATTGAATCTTTTTAAAGGGGGTTGAAAGTTTTCTGGTAAATGCGTACAGTATTTAAAAATTGAACGTTGAAAATGTTTTGATTTTTTTAAATGTGTAGCTGATCGCAATTACAGTACCAGTACTGCATTTTCCCCAGCTATTGTGAATATTTCATGTGCCATTCAAGTAGTATCAAAGTGACGTCTTCTTAAAAACCATGAAATGATGCGTTTTATTTGCACAGGGTTATCTCTTATGAATTGATGAACTCTGACATGAATTTCCCAATCCATTGACTTCAATCATCGGTGATGTGCCATTCGAATTTTAATACTGCAATTGCTTTGAAATGATTATTTATTTTTGAAAGAATTTTTTATCCAGATAAATGTTGAATTTGCGAGACTTGACTAGTATGAGGACTACCTATGAGCAGTTGGAATTGAACTAGTGGAAAATATTGCCTTAGTGGAATGGCCTCATTATTTTTTCGATGCAGCAATCCACGAAACAAGAATAAAATACAATTAAGGAATCATGAGCGTTTCTAAAGTTGTATCAGAATATGATCACATTTGATGTCATGTGGTTATAAATATCTGGATTTGAATAAGTTGGATAAATAAGGAATGAATCATTCTTGAGAATCTAGAGTGACTCAAAAATCACAATCGTCAAAACCGTAGTGATGCTTTTCCAACAGAAATTTTTTCTAGATTGATAACAATAAAATTATTACCGGATGGTAAGCAATTGAGGTAAAACTGAGAGATGAGAACCGAATTATTGTAAGTGTTGAGAGATATCTACTGCTTTATTGCTCTTTTCATGGTCTTATCACATTTAGCTTTTTCATGTGTATGATTCATGAGTTCAAGTATAGATTAAACAATAGAAAATTATAGAGGAACGATTTTATTGTTGATTGAAAAAAGTATTGTGTAAAACGTTTATGACTAAAAAGCTCGAGGCACTATTGACATGAAGCCAATGCTTTATAGGCTATTTTGTATTCCAGAACAATATAAAACACAATTCATGAAAATGGGTACCTTCATTGAAAGTTTGTACTCTAGATAGTAGTAAGTCATTGAAATAGGAAATGAATAACAATATTATTCGAAATTTGAAGGATTTACTAAATGAGAACCCACTACTCATAAAAAATAGTGGATTATGAGAAATGAATCAGAAAAATATGTTGAGTGACGTCTCTGCTATGACTTGGAAACATTTGAATTTTGGGTGACTTTATTGTCACAGCTATTGCAAATATTTGATTGGGTGACTTCATTGTCACAGTTATTGCAAATATTTGCTATTCCAGAGCAAGTCATGATAATAATGCCGAACCCAGAGAGGGAGTTGCCGTAGCTGAGTTGGTTTATCTCTCTTTGGTGTGATAAGCCATAGTTCGCCCAAAAGTAAAGTAAGCTTTAGCTTAGCTGGTCTGGTTCGATTCCAGTTGAATAGAAGATATTTTTCTCGGCCCATCAACGTGTTTCCGAGGTCACATTGAGACGTGTGTCACAACTGCCCAAAAAGCCTAGAGCTCATGTGGGTATCACTTGAAAAAATGAAATATTGAACGAATGATGAAAATCGTTAGTTAATTATTAGGAGTTATAAGGAGTCTACTATTGATTTAAAACGCGAAACATGATAGATGGCTTATTGTTGAGTGAATATATGTCTGTAGTGACATATTTTTTACGTGGAATATATTGCTCAAGAGATCTTGAAGGAGCCATCATTAATAAAAGTAGTGGAACAAGTTATTTAATGATAATAGCCATATAGTGATATAAAGCCATTGGTGACAATGTGTCTTTTCAGTCAATTTAAAAGAAACATCTTCTATTGGAATAAAGACAAATGATAAGAAATTTATAGTTGTTATGATAACAATTAATTGGAAAGAAAACCTCTTTCGTTGAAATAAAAAATTTATAATGATTGAAAATTTTAAGGGGCATATGTTTTTTGAAAATAATGAGATTGAAACATGATAAATTAATAATTATTAGAGATTTTGAGTGACTATACTTTGTTGTTGTGGCACTATTGATAATGAGAAATGAATGCTGTGAAAATTGTGATTCTGACTTCAGAAAGTAAATATGTTAATCAATCCACTGTTGTTAAAAATTACTAAGATATTATGAATGATTGACAGATGTTGAGTTATCATTTCATTTAAAAAAAAAATTGATTCATGTATTAATTGGCAATATACATACGTATACATTACTAAGTGGGAAGAAACAATCGCCATTTGTCCAAAATTTCTCCCATAGCAAATTCAAATTCAACAGTTCAGATAGCTACAGGATACACAGTGTTGGTTATCTTCCATTGTACTCCCCAACTGGAGTCTTCAGGGCGTACTTTTGAAAAATAATTCATTGCCTTTGAAATTTGAGTGAAAAAGAACAATAGTAAACTAAGAATTTTAAATTTCTGAGATCTTGAAAAGATTTATTACAAAATCAGTAACAAAATTCCACAAACATAAAAACAAAAGACAGTTTCATACAATTACAATGAAAATTATAAAGGCGTTCACTAAATAGTATTGATAAATAATTAATATTGGCGTTGCCAGCAAAACGAAGTTGTGCACTGGCTACAAGCAATCAGTAAGAATTTGAGAAAGTAAAAACAATCAAGAAACATATTGTCAAAATCATAAAGCAGAGAATGATATTGCTTAAGGTTGATAATATTAGTGATGTTGAATGTGTATGTGCTTGTGTAGTGAGATGTTTTTGATCGATGCTGGGAATGTGAACGTGGTGTTTTCCGGTTTGCAGAATGAGTGAAACGAAGCTGGCGGTGACAACAGTGGTGGTGGCGGCGCTGTCACCGCTACTGCGCTATCAGGACGCCCAAAAGCGACAGCTGGTTTGCGACGCCGACCTGTGGCGGCGGCACGAAGCATCACGAGTTTGAGGATTCGACAACGAGACCAGGAATCCCCACCGGATACCTCATTGTGCCCAACTATGTGCACTTTCTCCGAATGGGCGCCAGCATGAAGAATGTCAAGTTCATTGATGCCATGTATGTTGGCTGCTTTCAAGAAACAACGACCGACTATTCATACACACTGACCAAAAACACTTCTCGGGCTTTCACTGGGACTACCTCATGAACAAAGTTCCCGGATTCAAAGAAGCTTTAACAATCGTCAACACTCAATTACCTGACACTATATTCGATCAGAAATTCTCCCAGGTCTACCATTATTTCCACTCGAGCGATGTGTTGCGGATTCAGGTGCTCATGAAGTATGGAGGAATGTTTTTAGACAACGATTCGTTCCTTGTGAAGAGTCTCGACCCGTACCGGAAGTTCGAGATGGCGATCGGTTGGGATGAGGGAATGTTTTTGGGGACTCAAGTGCTTGTCGCTCACAAAGACGCCACTTGCGTCTGTGGTTGGACAGCTATCGAGGCCACTATTATCCGACTCTGTGGTACTTCAACGCGGGCGAATGACCCTGTTAGTATCTTATGGGCTCGTCCCGAGTTGGTGCATCGTGAAACTACTGTTTGGCGTTCACCCGTTGATTGATGAGGTGTTCGTCAGTGTTTGGCCTGACTGGCGCAAACAGTTTGCCATTCATCTTCTGACCAGACATCTGAATGCTATGTTTGCTGCATGTAACATCAGTTTCAACAACGAATCTGATCTCACCGAAAGTTTTGTTGGCTCCTATCACAATACACTGTACGATATGATTGGCGAAATCTACGATTTGAAATCTAATTTCAAAGGACAGGTTGTTGAAAAGTTCAACTGTAAGCTGATAGTCAATTATGTTGTGAAAATTTTCTATTTCACCAAGCCTTCACATTGGAAAAAGTCTGATAATATTTAAGATTATTATAGATTACTCTCAGAGTAGTTTAATAGTTTGAGTTGAACTACGTAGAAGTTACCATTATTTTGTAAATACGTTTGTTATCGTAAACAAATTGTGAATCTTTTTACTGAACCTACGAGCAGCTCAATTGGAAAAAACTATTTCCAAATTGCACAACGGATCGATACTCTTTTCAGATTTATTATTGTTCTTTTTTACTAATACAGTAAAAAACTTACTGTATTCTTTCTTAATACAGTATTCTCGAAGGCTTTATTGTTACCAAGCTGTGATTAATTTTATTGAAGACTCATAGTTCTCCCAAAAATTTGCAGCGCTTTATCACATGAAATACTGTGTAGTCTGTATGGGTCTATAATATTGATATTTTCTGGATGATACATTTGATCTCTCAAAGATTTATTTTGCTGTGGTGATTTGTAACGTTTTATTACACGAAACACTTTGTAGTCTGTGTAAATTGCAATATTGCTGGGTTTCTGTTGGAAATTATTATTATTTTTATTATTACTTTGTTTAAAGGCCTCCTGAATAACTAATACTACATTGTTTATATTAATATTAGTTTGTTAAATAATAGTCCGTTCAACTCACTGGAAACCCAAATATCAAGACATTAAGTAAATTCATTCTTTAGTATTTTGATTATTAATAATGGACACATTGGAATAGACTAAATTTTTCTCATCTAGTAGATATTTGGTAGTTTAGTACTTAACTATAACTGCCTTCAAGCATTTTAGATTTATTTAATTTCAGTTACTCATTACAGTGAGTATCTTTGAAATGCTAATAAAATTAACATTGAAATTCATAATGAGAATATAATTCAACATTAATTAACATAAATCAATCAACATCAATCAACAATAATAAAATAATGAGAAAATTAATTCAACTTAATCAATTCTAGGGTCGAACTTGAATTTCATTTACATTCATTTACTCATAATGTTTTTTCATTAATAGCCAAGATGTCTTCTAGTTGTATCTTCTTCGCATATTCAATACCGTACCTCTATAAAACCTCATATTCAATACCGCAATATCACGTCTTTTTATAGATTTCTGAGTGTGATTAGGTTCAGTTTCTCAACTATCAAAAACCTATTCTTACTTTTGTCTTGACACAATGTTTAATGCTTTCCTTGCTAAATTAAAAGAAATATTTCAGCCAGATTATTCAATTTTTACCACTATTAATGTAGAAACCAAAGAATTTTTAGTGCCTTGAATGTCTCTTTGTAGGCTATGCTGCCAATTGATGAAAATTATGCTTCTAATGGAATGAGAATAAATAATTGGTATTAATGAAAAACAATCTATTGTTAGTTAGTTGAATGTCTTCAATTCTTTATCTCCAATATTATTCACAGTTTCTCAAATAATATTGCATAAAATATAATTCTACTTATGAGGTCGGAATTATGTGTTCTTAATATTGTGGATTCAAAATTAAATTGTATTTTTGATTTGTTATAATTATCTCTTTCTTCCAAGTTGACCACAAATACTGGATAATGTGGTCAATTCTAGTTCCTAATTTGTTGTATGATTTGTTAAATGGAATAAATTCATTTTTCATCTCGTTATTGTAATAATTATCTTTGTACGCTGTAATGTTAAAGAAGTTAGAGCAGTAGAATTTAATCGAAATTAGAAATATTTTTATGACTAGAACAATATTGATGTACTACAGGGCTTTCAATAACAATAAAATGTGACCCCGGTGAGATTGTTTTAATTATGATTGTTACATTTTGCTCAATGTCAATGTTTCACTAAAAATGTAGCTGACTCAAATTAGAGCGTGAATCTATATTTTGATAGAATTTGTTTCCTCACTTCAAGTTGGAGTTGTGAAACAAATTAATTATTGGAGTTTAGGAGAATTCGGACACGAGCTAGATGAACAATCAAGCTTTACGAACCTTTAAGCCGTGTTTTCATTAGTAGAAATAGAACTTTACCAAGGTACTACCATGTACCCTAATTTACCATGTAAGTTTTTCATTGAGGAGCTAACATGTCTATTACTTGTCAGTAAAACTCTACCACTAATTCTATCAGTGAAACTCCGGCTTAATAGTTGAGAGAAATTTATAATCGTAATCTTTTTTGTCTTATATTTCCAATCTCATTCAGACTCATACATAACAATCTCGATCTCAAATCATTATGTATTAGTTATTGTTGGTAGAGTATTATAAAAATCCTATCGTAATAATATGATAATAGTTTTCTCTGGTTACTTCAGTCAAAAGTCTTGGCTCACCCATACACATATTAATTTACCTAGACATTAATATCAACTTAAAAACTATCGACAAACGTTGGCTACTTGGTTTTTTTAAGAATCTGTTTCAAATCATATTATAGTTATCATTTCATGCTTTAATCATGTTCATGTAGGCTATCTAGTATAATATATATGATAGAATAATCTATTTCTTATTTAATTAAAGTACAAAAGTACAATTTATTAAAAGAAAATATAATTATGAGTTTCTATCACAATTTATGAAGAATATTGTTCAAACCATTCATAGCCAGTGACCTTCTTTCATGATCTTCGTCTCCACTTTACAATTTCTCTTATAAATTTTGTTTTTCTATTTTGTTGCTTAAAACGTTTCTTTGAATAAAATATTGTTTTACAAGTGTTCTGAGTTTTCTAAATGTTACCATGCAAGAGAAGTCTCTATTCCTTAGCGTATTTTATGGAGATTTAAATTTCATCCAAAAGAATAAAGGTATTCATTCTTTTTGTTGAGAAGTTCTAGGTTTCAATTTTCATTTCTACTCTTCTAAGACGATAGAACCAGATTTTAACAATGCTAAAGAAATTTTACTGTATATTACTAATATTACTGTAGAAATAATTCTAAGCTTTTGAGAAAATACAGCTTAAAAATCATTAACATTTGTTGAAATTTTGTGAAATCTTGATAATAATGAAATTGAAATTGCAAATTTTCAATCAACGAGTAATTATTTCTTTAGTTGCCAAAATAGGTCATATTCAGTAGTATTAAGATATTATTGAAAGAGGATTTTATATATTGAAAAAGCCTACAAAATATTTCTATCAGATCAATAATTATTAGACACTAAAACCAATTTAGTCTTCGTTCTCGTTAGAAAACAAATATTCTCTATCTAAATAATTATTCTAATAATTGAATTTAATAGTTTTGATTGGAGTAGGCTGATTTTAGAACAACTTGATTTAAATGAATTATTGATTCAATGCAAATTTGAAAATATTATTGGCCTAAAAGAATAGAATATGAAATGTTTGCTGAAAAATACAATACTTACTGATTGAAACACAGGCACTGTACTTTTTGATACTCTACAAATAAACATTGATAGATTCTCATTTATACAGTATATAAGATATTTATTTGAATTCTCAAAATATACACTACCTACTCTCATTTCTTGATTATTATTCGCAAGTATTCTAGTTTAGTGATAACTAACTAGATAATAGATGAAATGAATTGACTCGATTCTCTCATACTTTACAATAAAAATGAAACTTGTGGGTAAAGGTGAGGTGGAAATCACCATGGAGTTGGAATGCACCGTGTACCGTTAAAATTGAATTAATGAATAAACTCGATAAACCTTAGGCCCATCTTCCACAAGACTCACACCGAGAAACATCAATAGGTAAAATGACTGATAGCTACATCAGAAAATGCATGTAGGCTACATGAACTGAATGTACATTATCATTGGGCGTTGATCGTGAATCAATATCTTTCAAGTTTTGTAGTAATAAATCCACATTTCTAATTCAATTTTCTGCTAACTATCATTTCTGTTAAAATATTGAAGAGTTTGTTGACTCATCTATAAATTGGTGCAAACACTCTTCCACGCAATCTTCATCTGTGTTTAAAGGATATGCATTGTTTAATGAAACTAATAAAACAGTGTGTTGTATTTTACTGGAATAGTTGAAGTATTATTCACTAAAGTCATGCTTCAATGCTCATGGCATGACAATCTGTCGAATCTCAGTTGAAAAAGTATTGCAGTAGATTTCAACAATACACTGCTCTATTATTTCCATTACCGTAATCATTATCATAGAGAAATTGTACGAGGGTGTATAGAAAAGTAAGGTCTCCTATTTTTTTTTCGTAGAAGATGAAATTTATTTTCAAATTATAGTACACCTTTGGAAAGGTTGAACAATTTGCTATTTTTCCACGTAGTCACCCTGACGATCAATGACCTTCTTCAACCTGGAAATCAGCTTTCTAATTCCCGCGTCGTACCATTCTCCCGCCGCGTCAACAGTAACGACCGCTTCTTGCACTTCACGTTCATCTTTACTGTCCCCCAAGATGTTTTTTTAACGCCCAGGTTAGGTCTCCGGTCACTATAGAGTCAAGGAATTCTTCACCCTCTTCGCCGTAGCGACGCAGACGACACTTGGTGGCGCATTCCACGCGCTTTCTCTTGTGCTCTTCAGTAAGCCACCTGGCGGACACCTTGTTGTAACCGAGGTCCTCCGACACAATATTCTGCACGGTAAAGAAGCTGCACTCTTCATTAAGACCTTCCACTATCTCATGAAGGGTTGTTCTCCGGTTACTGAGCACCATCTCCTCGATTCGAGTTGTCAGTGAGTCCGGTAAACTCAGCCGCCCCATAACCGCTGCTCATCGTTGACGTTTTCCGACCTTCGAAAACTCGGCACCACTTCCGAACGTTTTGACATCCATACACTTCTCACCGTATACTTGCACTAACTGACGATGGATTTCAATCGGAGGAACCTTTTTGCATTCAAAAACGTATGACTGAGCGCAGTTCGGCGGGCGAGCGCAGTTTTGCTTCCATCTTAACGGCTGCTACGCGGTGACTGAGCGTCGCACGGCGACAAGGTTCTACAATGTGGTAGAGGAACCAAGGAAACCAGAGGTGTTGTCGGATTTCGCCTAGCGCGTCCCGTTCGGAAATGGTATTGTTGGAGACCTTACTTTTCTATATACCCTCGTACATTCTCTAAGCATTATTGAATTTGTTGTTTACACGAGTTAATCTCTCTTTTAATTTCAGCTACTCGTTATCTACTAGAACTTTCAAACATCAAATAGTCACAATTCTCCTAATGTAAACTTCACCATCCACATTCAATAATATTTACTTACTCTACTATAATTTGCATAATTGTGTACTGTAATGTTGTTTCAATGAACAATTGATTTCTTCTCAAGTCTTGCTGGCGAACAAGAGTCTCTTATGCCAGTAGTGCCATAGATCGAATGCACTAATATCTATAAAGTGTATATTCTGTATTGTTTTGTTTATGACAAATAAAATTTATTCTTATTCTTATTCTTTGTATTCAATCATTTTATATATTTATTTTTTGCTGAGGGCGATACTCATACACAAGTGGGGCAAAAAATACTTGTGCATGGCTAACAGGTAGGATGATAATAAGGAATTTCATTAAATTTAATTTTCAAACGCATCTTACAAAATTGATATTTTTCTTGAGAAAATTATAACTTTATTATGTAAATCTGTGTAATCTGATCAAATTTATATCTTGTTTATTGTCTGAGTATCTTGTCTATTTATTTATGGCAGATAAATTATGATTTGATTTGAATAATCAATTACCAATAGTAATTATTTAGTAATTAATACTTAATTATTATTTTCTCTTCTTGCAGGCTGAAAATGTTTCTCCATCGCTAAAATGAGGAGACAACTAATGATGCAACTGAGAAACCTTATCTGGTCCCTTGATCATCGCAGAATATCGATCTTAGTAGCAGGCTCAGTGATCATCATTCTGGTCGTCTTACCTTTTTTCACCGCAAAGAAAGTCAGGTATGAATTACAATTTTATTTTCTCATCAACAATCATTGGAGAAACATTATAAACATTATTTCTTGCATTTTAATCTATGACTATGTAATTGAAGATCAACCAATCGATTTCTTCACTAATAATAATTTTCCAATACTATGTAGGCATAGTATTCTATCATGGATGAATATTTTTCTCAAATTAAATTGTATATTTATTTACAGTATATTTGGCATAAATTATGAATGTAAACTCATTCTTATAACGATATACAGGCTAATACTTCACTTTCACTTCATAATTCAGTGTAATACTATTTTATTATTTCAATTTTCTCAGATCCTTTCATAGTATTCCATTCCTCAGATCATTTCTTTCTTTGCGGTAAGTGTAAATACTATATTGCTACTGCGACTATCGGGTAGTGGAATTTATTCCATAAAATTTTTAAAATACTACAGCCATAGGCTTTCATGAATAACTTTTTTTAATTAAATTATATCAATTGTATTTTTAACAGTATATTTGGCATCAATTCTGAAAATAAACTCATTCTTATAACGATATGCACAATAATATAGTTTACTTCATAATTCAGTACTATTTAATTAATTCGATTTTCTCAGATCTTTCAATCTTTGATTTCTACATAATTTTTTTTCAAGTTACTGGCAAATGATGTTGTAAAGCCTATAAAAGAGATTCTAATTTCTAACTTAGAATTAGATTCTATTTTTGCTCATAAAATAATAAATACCATATTTTCAGTCAGTTGGTGAGAAAGATTATTCTCAAGCAATAGTATTGTTCTCTGGTAGAGATGCCTCTTTGAGTTCTAGACAAGTGCGTGGGCAGGAATAATCATGAGAGATGAGTCATCGATGGAATATAATTGTGGCAAGGCTGAATGAATTAGAACCCGAACTTCCTCAGGCATTTAGGCATTTTAGTACGATCCTATTGAATCTGTATTCTCGCTTGCAATTTCACTTACATGGATTACAGTTTGTTTGCGTGTTTAAAGACGTTTCAATAACTACTGTATGTGTTATTATCTAATTCTTCCAGGCCTGTCCATAGAGTACCATTCATTCATCACTACTATCATCTTAATCATCCTATTTTATCAATGAGCATTCTATTATTTTAATATCAATTTATAATCACTCAAAGTTAGTATTCATGGAGGTGCCAATATACAAGAAAATATTTTAAAACATTCCTTTCTTCATTTTGCAACCACTGGAGAAAAAAATGAGCTCATATTTATTTGTCCATTTTAGTAATTCTAAATCCACGTAGATCTGTAAATGATTATTTTAAAAACGTTTACTTCATTTTACTGTATTACTAGTCTCACTAGTTCATTCAAAAATATTTCATGTTGCAATATTGTTTTATGATTTCTAGTCTTAAATTAGTTACTGATTCCAAAAAATGAATAATTACCCTTTACTGTCATACAAGATGAAAATATTACCTTACACTATATAATAATAATTAATTTATCACATACCATTATTTATTATCCACGTCAAGAGTATGGGTATATTATCCCTTTATCGCAGGACTTGAAATACAAAGGCGCATGTACCTTATTTGTAAACATGTAACAAGAAAGTGTAAATTTGTGTGCAAAAATATTGTTCAGGTACGCACTAGTGCCCAAGGGTCAAGCTGTAAACACCATCACAAAAATTCAAATTGTCACTCTCCTCAGACAGTTGAATTCGTGCTTAACACATCAATAATAAGAGGGCTCTTCTAATGCATGCTCATCTTATTAAAAATAGCTTGTGGTCGTTCCCATTGTAATAGATTCTAATATTCTTTGATGATATATCAGAAATTTTCGACAATATTATAAGAATTTTTACTGACAGTTGAAAGTTTAGGCATATGCTACCAATCATTAACAAAAGTTTTGATGTTAGGAATTTGCACTGACAATAATGTTAACTAAAGTTCGTTTCCCACAGATCAGTTCAGTCTCAATTACGTTTCAGTTCTGCGCATGCGCCAATTACGACGGATCAATCACAGACCACTGGCCGCATTGACGCATGCGCAGAACGAGGCTGAACAGGTATGTGGGAATATTCTTTTATATTGTGCTACTGAAGTTGTTATTATTTTGATTTTGTATAAGTTTTTTCTCGGCTGACTTTGTTGTCTTGAGAATTTAAACTACTTGAAACTTCTGATTTCTACCTTGTTTACCGACAATTGATTCAAATTCGCGTAGTATGTCCAAGTTTGTTGTGAGTGAAATTTGAAAAAGACTAGAACATTTTGGGTTTAATGGTGTGCCACAGGTTGTCTGGATGCAACGAGATCGACTCGAATTCGTTTTTCAAAACACGGTCCGTCTTTAAAGACGCGAAAGACGGCTGTCATGGGTGAGCAAATCATGAGAACGGCTCAATAGAAATTGGACTGCTTCACTTTTTGCTGATCGATGATGATGTTTATTCAATTTCATATCGATTCACTTTTTTACTCTCTGTTTTGTTTGTTGTTTATCGATGTAGATGACACTACTTGTAAATAAGATGACCAATGCCCTTCCAATACCAATATAAGAAACGCAGGGGCCTGTTTTATCTAATCTTAGAAGTCCTGTAAAACAGGGAAAAGACGAACACACACCAGACAAATATCGTGGCGTACTAGGCAATAAACTAATAAGCCTAGTGTGGGTCCGCCTTTTTCCTCTATTACAGGGATTCTAATTATTTATTAAACATGCCCGAGGGGATACGATGTGACTGGGTCTTCCATCGAGTTTAATCACCACTTGTAAATACAGTAGTCTAATACTTGAGATCTAATGATCAATTAACTTTAATAATAAGAAAATCATACTGAAGTATACTGTAGAAATCTTGGGGCCGGTTGCGCAAAAGTTGATTAAATAAATCTTTGGTTACTCATAAAATGAACAATTTTAATTGGAGCTTGTTAGATCAATCTTAACAGACCTTTGTGCAACTGGGATTAATTTATTGTTTTTGTTATCAAATTTCTGGTCTTCATGAACAGTGTTCATAGACATACATTTCGCATTCACGAAATTCTATTTTCAAATTAGAATTGAACTGGCATTGAAAAATGTTGCTTGTAAACACAGTTGTGCAAGTTGAATTGTCATTGTAGCATTCATCTTATTCATATTGTGATGAATTGTAGCAACATGTAAAGCTTGGGTCGTTTTGATACATTACTTCATCAGAATAATTAGGTAGCTCTTTATTGGAAATTATTGGGAAATTTTCAAATATGGTCATCATAGACATGGTTAATATAACCCAAAATGATAAAATTTTGATGATCAAAATTGAAGCCCCAACCTTCTTAAATTACGGTCTGAGAGGACGCTAGAAGTGTCAACATACAAAAACAATATTTTTCTTTGATATCCCGCATTGATCAAAACAAATAAGCTATGGAAAAAATAGGGAATTTTGGTCTTAACCAGTCTGAATTAGTTGTAGTTCGTCTTATCTGGCATTTTATCGTATCCTTGAGATCATAATTTTTTATGTATCTGTAATATTGACAAATTTGGTCAAGTATATTGTTAGTAGATTTAAAAATGTTAGCTTTTCTTTTGAAAGGCTTAATTTTTATATATATTCTTTTTTTCATGGTTGATTGTGAGTAATATTGTAGTTGAATAGCCTAACTTTTTTATTTTTATTCGTTTCTATAAAAACTATTTTTGAAACTATTTTAGGCTATTATAGAATTTGGAAGCTACTATTATGATAAGTTAAAGTTTAAAGTTCCACGGATTTTCAAAAAGAAAAATTATTTTAATTAATGAATAAGAAACATAAGATTTATCCTTTGAATATCTTGTTGGGAAAAATAAACGATTTAACAAATCGTATTTCCATTTCCATTTATGCAGTAGGCCTATTGGAGTAAACCTTCCATTTTCATATCATGCATTTGTGAACAACAATGCTTTGTCCCATTGTCATTGCAGACTCTAAATTTTATTTCATTGCTTCTGGTTGCATCTACCAATACAATACATTTGTTTATAAAAATATAATTCCATTTGAATTAATATCAGATTTATTCATCCACTTACAATATTCTACTGCTAAATTCGGCTCGCTAAATCCCGCCATGTATAAAAATCTTCATTTATTCACTTCATTTATTCCATAATATCTTCATTTTTCACTTCATTTATTCTACCTCCTATGTTACACCCAACTAACACATTTCTATTCTAAAACCTGGAACATAAAAACTGTTTTTATCAATTATTTTTCTTTTAAAAATAACAAACTTTATTGTTATAATTTTTAATGTTTACCAAGTACACATCATGTGCCTGAGCTAGAACATTTTTGCTTAACAGGGATGCTCACTAAAAAATGAATGCTTTTAGATGCTTTGATTGCTTATGGCATTACAATATACACTCTAAATTTATCAGTATTACTTTCTCAGTACACATTTTTCATTCAACGCATGACTAAGATTTCGAAACTAAACTTTATTCAACTAACTTCATATTTTCAACTAATTATGGAGATTAAATGTACAGTATGAAAGATTTCGTGACATCTTTGTTTCCAAATTTGACACTATTTATACAGTACTATGCTTTTTGTATTTGCTGTACACTAAACATTTTGTAACTGCATTAAATACAGTAGTTGATGAGTCAACTTTGACATGTTCATGCTTTTATTACATAAATTGAGTATTTTCTATGTTGGTATTCAGCTTTTGTCAGTCCTATTAATACAAAAATAAAACTATCACTTTAAAGTGGTTTTATCAATACTATTCTAAATATTTCCAACTTACATTAATAACATGTAATTTTTATGTTCAACGACTCAGATCTATCTATTGAGAACTATGTTCCAGTTCCAATAACACTACATTAGTGATATCTGATAACAACATTATTATAAACCATAATTCAATGGAATTAACACATGTGCAGACCTGCATTATTTTGATTACTTCACTATTCAAAGTGCGCGTTTCTATTATAATATTATCCTGTTTGTCCAATTTGTATGGTGTTCACTTTTATTATACCGGTTTTGAAAAAATAACGCTTTTGCATATCATCATTAACAATCACATTCATCATTTCATAAGCCTTTTCTCATAATACAACTTTGTTAAACGTTTTCTTCAGTCTTTCATTTCAACTAATAGAGTACTTCAACAATATGCATTAGCTCATTTCAACTGTTCAAATGAAAGTTGTATATTAAATGCTGTATCAGATCAGTTGAACTCTTGAAATATTGTACAAGTTTTCAACTTACGCTACTTATAGATTAATTTAAATTCTGGTATTAATAAAGTTTACTGTAGGCCTTCCATAGTTACTTCATAATCTACTTGGAAAAATTTTAAATTGAAAATTCTGTCATCTGAGAAAATAAAACTTCATTCTATTTTCATACATTAGGTTCAACTCTGGTAGTAATAAAATTCTATTAAAATTGTGGACTTCTATTTCACTGTGAAATACAAGCGTCGTCACTTTAATAGAATTTTCTACAAGTACTTCGTCGTGGAAAACAACATAGATGATATAATTCATTGAAGGTGAACCATAAAATAGTCTTACTTCATAATTTACTTGCAAAAGTTGTGTAGGTACTGATAGAAGAAGTTCATGATATGCAAATTTCAATGAAACAGTTCGGACGCTAAACTCATTGAATGGAAATTTTTTCAACAGTTGGGCCTTTTTATTAGCCTTCAAAGTGTATTTATTGTTTTCTAGAAGTGGTATATGGGTTCACCAGACGCACAAGTAACATACTGCATGTGCTAGATGTTCACAGAATCCCAAAATCACATGCATTTTGCATGGGAAATATGTCTCAGAATGTAATTCAATAAATAATTGTTTTTTATGTTATTGGCGAATAAAATAAAAATTTTATTACTTGGCAACTTTGCAGTAATAGAATAATAATTTGATTGATCAATACAATAGGTTATATAACTTCGAGCTAAAGACAAAATGTTACTTTAATGATTAATGTGTGTGGTTAATATACCAAGGAACCCATGACCTATTATAGTACCTATGATTATTTCACTATGTTTCATAAATTTATTGAATATTATTATTATTACAGTTGTATTTAAAGATTTTATTCTTTACGAAAGTATCAGATTATTTCCAAAATGTTTGAAGGATAGTTCGGTTCATTGATAACTTTCTTCTTGTTATTTTGGATGGTGTTTGTTCAGATTACGGACACTAGATGTTGTCACAACCACTTTTATTAAAACAATGAGAAACAGATTCGGTCATACATTATCAATCTCAATTCAGACTATTTAATCAAGACTTTATTCCTAATCTAGAAGTTTATTTAGACTATTAATTGTTTTCTTATTGGAAATTTATCTTATTGTTACAAGTTTTTGATAGAAATATTCTTGTTATAAGTTTTCTAACAATAAGTTTTGTTGTTCTATCTTTATTCGCTGATGAAATTAGAGTTTGTGTATTCATTATTATAATTTCATTAACAATAAATGATTTATTTATTTTTATAGGTACTCGCCATGCCAACCTCATCCGATCGCTCACAATCCGAACAGATTTTCTCTGGACAATTCAGGCCCTCCGTTTGATGACGAAATCGCCCCCAACATTGTCCACTTCTATCGCACCGGCAAGGTCAGTATATTTATTTATAGTCGGTATATTATATACTTATATTGGCTAGTACTCTGTTTGTTCAATGTAACCAGACGATATTGGAAATACACTAACTTAATACTTATTAAGATGATATGTGCTTGAATATTATTGTTGATGAACTTTAGAAAAACGTTAGACCATTTCGAAGAAAAACGTGGATCTGAAGTTTGATTAGTTTTATGACAATGAAATAGCTCTGAATTTGAGTTGAATCCAAATCTATCTGTCTCCTAGTTCAACTTCAATTTACTCAGAGCGTTATGTCAAATCTCAAGGCATCTGTATAATATGAAATGGAAGTGTCACATTGACAGGAAAGATTATTCAGGAATAAAATAACTAGTGCCAATTGTAGTATTTGTTAAGGTTTGCCAAGGTTTATATAATATACACATTCAACTGTATATTAAACTTTAAATGTTGTATAACTGCACTTCAATCATTCTCATTTTCTCTTTATTAGAATCATTAAATGAAATTAGATTCATGTGAAATGGTCTCTTTTACATTGCATTGCGCATATTTCTAGATATTGGATATTGAGCTTTTCATGTAATTTTATTAGTCAGTTTTTTATTTTATGAAATAGGCCACTGGACTTTATAAGATTCCAATTATTTGTCTTTGCTTGAAATTGAAAAATATTAATTTATTAAAAGGTCTGTTCATCAGAAAGTGTAAGTTATTTGTCTTAGGCAATAAATAAGGGGATTCTTGTTTTATTCTATGTCATTTGATTGTTTCATTTTATTTGAAGGAAATCGAAACGTTGACATTAGCCGATACAGTGTGTCTTATGGGTGCTTTCCACAATGCCAAACCCGACAAAATAATGGTTCATACTGACGACGAGGAAAAACTGATGAAAACGTTTGTGAGCTCGGAGTACGGCAAGAGACTGATGAGAAATGACAAGTTCCGCAAAAAACTGCAAGTGCATTATTGGCCGGCGCCCAAGCATTGAATTCAGTGACGCGTTTCCAAGCAACAAATTGCGGATGTTACACACGAAAAATACTCAAAACCGTTTGAACCTGTTTCACTAGGAAAAAGATTGATTTTTTTTTTTTTTTTTAAACGTTTTAAGCCCTCATTGGGGCAAATCTAGTCAATTGGTGAGCTCATTTTGGAACCGTTTCTTCTGTGCCCAATATGTCCCTCATTCTCTCGGACCTCTGAAACCTCTGTTCATCTGTGATGTTGTAATTTCTCTGTTTTGGGTTTGACTTTTAATTGAGTTGTCTGATTTTAGAATAATTTTTCTTCCTATTCAAAATCTTATCCTCCGTAAGTTGAAGTTCCTCAAGATCTTCTTCTATTTCTTTCAGCCAGTTATTTTTTATTTTATTTTTCTGTTGGTATGTAAGTAGTTTCTTCGTTAGTCTTTCCTCTGGGAGTCTTACTAGGTGACTGTAAAAGGCTAGCCTTCTTTTTCTCATGATGTTTAGTAGTGGTTCGTTTTTTTGATAAATAATTTCGTTGGGAAGAAGTCGATGTTGTCCATTTACTATGTGCTTTTTGTTGATTATTGTTCTTAAAATTCTTCTCTCCACTCGCTGTAGTTCCTCTGTTCTGTTCTTACTTTTTAGATTGAATAGTGTTTCACATGCGTAGGTTACTTGTGGTCGTGTTACTGTGCAATAGTGTCTAATTTTTGTCTTCATTGAGATTGACTTCTTCTTGTAGATCGGCCATGTTAGTTTTTGTGCGAATTTGAGTTTATTGATTCTGTTTTGGATTGTTAACTTTTCATTGATGTTCCTTGTTATTATTTCTCCTAGGTATTTAAATTTATCGGTAGTTTTTATTACTTGCTGATTTCTGAGTATGATGTGAGTTGGTTTATCTTTAGTGATAGGCATTATTTCAGTTTTTTCATATGAAATCTGTAGCCCCACTTTCCCTGCTATGTCTTGAAGGGTTTCTATTTGTTTTTTTGCTTCCTCCCAACTATCTGCTAGTAGAGCCAGATCATCAGCGAATGCTAGACAATTTAGTTTTATTCGTGTACCAATTTTGAGCTCTTTGTTTTGCTTTTTCCATTCTCTCATGACTTTTTCCAATATGCAGTTGAAGAGAAGCGGGGAAAGTCCGTCTCCCTGTCTCAGGCCTGTTATTATTGAAAATGATTTGGAGAGCTCTCCTCTGAATTTTACTTTGGAGTTGGTGTTTTCCAGTGTTGCTTTAATCAAATTTATCAGTTTTGTATGGAGTCCAAATTCTTTAAGGGTATTCAGTAAGGATTCTCTATGAATACAATCATATGCTTTCTTGAAGTCTATGAAGGATATTATTAGATTTTTATTTCTTTTCTTTTGGTGATCAATTATCCATTTTAAATTTATAATCTGCTCCGGACAGCTCCTTCCCGGTCTGAAACCTCCTTGGTATTCCCCCAGCTCTTTGTCCAGTTGCCCTTGAATTCTCCACAATAGAATTTTAGAAAATATTTTGTACGTTACATCAAGAAGGGAAATTCCTCTGTAATTGTTTGGATCTTTTTTATCACCTTTTTTGTGCAGGGGGTGAATTAATGCAGAGTTCCAAGTCTCAGGTAATTTTTCTGTGTTCCAGATGTCTATTAGATGTTTGTGTAGATTCTTTATTGTTTGGTTGTTAGCATTCTTCCACAGTTCCGCTGTCACCTGATTTTCTCCTGCTGCTTTGTAGTTTCGAAGGGTGCTTATTGCTGTTTCTACTTCTTTCAAGGTTGGAGGTGTTACATTTTCCAAAGGGGTTTTATTGGTTGTGTTCAGGTCAAAATTTAATAGGTTTTGAGGTTCCTCACAGTTGAGTAGTTCTTGAAAATAGTCCGCTAATATTTCTGCATTCTCTGAATTATTGTGGGCCAGTTTTCCTTCTTTATTCCTTAACATCAGAGTTGGAGGGGAATATTTAGAAAGTTGGGATTTAAAAGTCTTGTAAAAGTCTCTTGAATTGTTTTTGTTGAATTCTTCTTCCATTGTGTCCAGGACTAACTGCTGATGTTTGCGCTTGATCCTCCTTATGTTTTTTGCAGATACCTTCCTTTCTTCAACCAACATTTTGTAAGATTCCATAGTCTTCCTGTTTTGGTGGTTCAGCCAGGCTTCGTGCCTTTTTTTCACAATCTCATCACATTCCTTGTTCCACCATTGATGTTTTTTTCTTTTGTTTGGTGGTGCAATTTCTTCAGCAACCTCTTTGAGTTTAGTAGTCAATTCTTCTAGCTTATTATTAAGCAGGGTTTTAGTGGATTCTGTGAATTTGTTGTTGTTTATTATTTTTGTTGGGTCGTATTTTCTTTTTTCTTGAGATTTGACATTGCTTTTAGACCTTTTTTTGGGCGTTAGTTTAATTTTTATTTTAGAAATGTAATGGTCCGAATCTACATCAATTCCTCTCAGCACTTTTACATTATAAATTTCTCGATGGTAGTTTTTGTCCATTGCTACATGGTCCAGCTGGTATTCTCCGTAAGCGGGATTGGGGTGTTTCCAGGTTTTGAGTTTGCTTATTTTCCTCTTGAATCGTGTAGTCTTCAGGACTAGATTATTATCTTGACAGAGCTTGATTAATCTCACTCCATTTTTATTTGTGTGTTTATGTGCTGTCCATTTTCCTGTAACATTCCGAAATTTCTTTTCTGGCCCAATCTGTGCGTTGAAATCCCCCATTAAAATTTTAATGTGATTGTCAGGAATACTACTTATAAGGTGATCAACTTCTTCCCAAAACTCATCTGTTTTCAATTTCTCTTTTGCTTTAACATTTTTATCGTTTGTCGGAGCATGAATATTTATTATTGTATAGATCTTATTCGCAGCTTTAAAGGTTAGCGTAGCATGTCGAGGAGATGTTGACCCAAAGTCAATGATCGAATCGATTATTTTGGTGTTAATAATGAATCCCACTCCGAGATGTGGGCATCCTTTCATTATCTTCTTACCCGGTGGGCCTTTGTATATTCTGTAACCCCCAGATTCAAAAGGTTCAGAATCTGTGTTTCTGATTTCCTGAAGAGCCGTAATCAAGATTCTTTGTTGATCTAAAATGTCTGTCAACTGTTTTAGTTTTCCAGTTTTTTGGAGTGAATTTATATTTATCGTAGCAAAGTTTGAAAACTTATCACATTGGAGTTTTCTTTTATTGTTGTTGGTTCCGAATTTTGCGATTGGGTTACAGTCTTTCGAGTGGCTACCCACCGGATCCGAGTGTAGCCTTCTCTGGCCGCGGCCAGACGGTGGAATCTTCCTCAAAGACCTCTCCATATTCGACTATCAGGTTGTCAACCGTTGTGGAAATAAATTTCCGTTTTACAACTCTGGAGGTGATCCAGAGAGGGCTTCTATGCTCAGCCGTCACTAACCTGTGAAACAGACGCTGTCGGGAAACCGCCACTGACATGTGGAACCGTCGTGCCCTGGTTGCTAATTTTGGTCCACCCCGGGTATTTTATTTCCCCGGTACCCACCATATCTGATGAGCATCCCTATCCGCCACCTGGGGAGACTAACTAACTCCCCAGTGATTTGAATTTTATTATACTGTATAATATAATCATTATTATATTTATTTGATAAAAATCAGGACCAATACTTAACTCATTCCTTTTTGTTACAATTCAGACTATTCGTTTTGTGGAAAAAAGTGGTTTAATGAAATGATGATGAAAAATCATGTGAAATGTGAGGAAATGATGGTGGTCTAGTGAGCCTAGAACCCCTCAAGCCCGGTTCGACGATAATTTCGTGGTCTGGGCCTTTACATGGGTAAAGGTTGGTAGACAATCATGAATGATGGACCTACAGTTTCACGTTGTAATGTTTGTAACTAAAAGTATAGTCAAGCGCTTATCACTTATCTGTATGAACAGAAAGGGTACAGGCTTCTGAGCTAATCAAAAGTCACCCTCAAGCGTATACAAGTACTTGCTTTGATAAATAAACTAGATGGAAAATGCATTGATTTTTCAAGCCTACTCGTGGTGCCTCATTAATTTCTAGGCAGGCTACCATACAAGTCTGTGCACTAAAACTCAAAATTGAATTTTCGTAGTTTATTATTTTTATGTTTTCTTTCTGTACACTTACAAATTTTCATTCTTGAGAAGATTATTTGAAAAGTATATTTTTCAAATAAATTTAAACCATTTAGATCATTTTCAACCATTTTACCAATCTGTAGAGAGATTGATAACAGATTAAGAACAACAACAACTCGATTATGGTGAAAATGGTTTACCGTACAAAATAAATAATAATACTGTATTCATTATCAAAAATTATATTGATTATAAATATTATTACTATAATATGTTTTATAAATATTAAAATAAATATTTCCAATTATCTATTCAACTAATATAAGAAGGCTATCAAACTAAAGAAAGCAACTTACTTCCTTTTTAACAAAAATAATAGATATTAGAAAACATAGGACTCTGACAGTGGATTTACAGTTTCAAGTTCTTCAGTTCAAACCGAGATTAAACTACGTTTAGTTGAACTTGGTTTAAACTAAGATGGTGCATACGGGCCTAAGAAGATAGTTTTGAGCAGTAAGCCTCTTGTGTTCTCTTAGCATATTGTGATGAATTCGGCGATATTTGATAAGTGAGTCTTAAATTTTCTTTCACTTTAATTGTAGAAAGTATGGCGGCATATTCGTGGACAACCGAGCCTATGTGACCAAGGACTTGAGCGAGCTGCGTCGTTTCGAAATGTCAGCCGTGGAGAGTGAAGGACTGCTGAGCAATGCGTTGATAGTGGCGCACCGCGACTCGCGCCTGCTAGACTTGTGGCTCAAGTCCTACCACCACTTCGACCCCAAGTTTGAAACGCATCACCTCAGCGCTCACATGCTGTCGCTCTACAATCAGAAATCAACACTGGCGCACAAGGTGAGAAACGCCATCTTGAAAGGCAATGTGCACTCGTTGATTGGTGCTAATGGCGCGTTGAGAACGAATTTCGCCACCTATGCTGTTGAAATAGATCCGCAGTTCGGGGGTCTTATTTTTGAGCCGGGAATGGGCGAGGTATGTTTTAACTCTGGTCGAGAAACACTTCAACAGCTGAGGTGAACAGTGACTCGACTATTTCGGTAATAAATGTTGAGCTGGAAAACCAATTTCGACGCAACTTGGATTGATCTGTGAATTGAGATACAACTATTTTGAGACACTTCAACAGCTGAGGTGAACAGTGATTCGACTATTTCGGTAATAAATGTTGGGCTGGAAAACCAATTTCGACGCAACTTGGATTGATCTGTGAATTGAGATACAACTATTGTGAGAAACACGTCAACAGCTGAGGTGAACTGTGATTCGACTATTTCGGTAATAAATGTTGGGCTGGAAAACCAATTTCGACGCAACTTGGTTGATCTGTGAATTGAGATACAATTATTTTAAGAAACACTTCAACAGCTGAGGTGAACAGTGATTCGACTATTTCGGTAATAAATGTTGGGCTGAAAACCAATTTCAACTTGACGTTGAAAACTAATAGAACTGTTTAGTTGGAATATTTTGGTGAAATAGGATGCTGAACACCAATCAACATATTCTGTTTGACGAGAGGTATGTTGTTAACTCACGCCGAAGTGCAGTTCAACAAATCAAACTATTTTTTGTTATTAGTTTTGGTGAAAAGTAAAAATTCGGTGCATATTCTCATTTTTGAACTTATGTTTTTGTTTCTTCAGACCAGACCAAACTTTTGAGCGGGCTTGAGCGGAAAGTGTATTCCATATAACCTTTTTATGACGTGAACATTTACAAATGACGCTACTACAAGACAGTGTTCCATCTCAACTACATGGAAATGTTTGGTAGCGTTACAAATTAGTAGAAAGCAAATTGAATTTTCCATTGCTCGACTAGTCATCTCCATGTATTACACTTTGAACAGTACTTGTATAGAAATTAATATTTTTATACATCAATATTTCTTTATCTGTTTATATTTTCCATACAATGCATATTTGTTCGGATTTGGTTTTTGTATTGTAATAAAATAATGTAGTTACTTGTTCGAAATACTTTAGTAAAGTTATTTTTAAGTGAAGTGCCAATGCCATTGATAATTATAGGTTTTATTAAATAATAATAATAATTTGTAATTAGAATAACATTTAATTTCAAAAATTTGAAAATTTAGAAATCTTGAGTACTTTATTGATAATTCTCTTAAAACTTCATTTTCATTTTGTCTTTTTTTTCGTATTACATCACTAAGTTACGGTTAATATGCTCTAATGTAACATTAAAACCCGGTGGTCCAGAATTCTTCTAAAATGATTATACAATTAAAGGCCATGTTTATTACTTCACCATCATCTTAGATTCCTGCAACGAATCTTGAATTCCCTCCCAGTAAAAAGATACGCTTATTTATTACATACTCTTATTGATTTATTTCAGTATTTAATTTTAGACTGAAATCTCTGTAGGCCTATTCGAAGGCGTAGCGTGGGCCATTTATTTGGGGGCACAAGTGTCCCCGCCTCTGTCTGTATTAGCTCAGGCTTTGTACGGTAGCATAAGCTTGAGCTCATAAATAAATTAATAGGAAGTTGAGTTTGATTTAATGAATAAGATTATATCCATTATCATGTTCGCTCTTATCACCATTTCAAATAATTAGGAACGTAATTAGGTAATTCATTAAGTATGAAGCCATTATCAATAGATAACAAATCGTTTAAAGTGATTGGAAATCCAAGATCGATGGAGACATCCTGCTTGCTCTTTCAATTCTGGGTTTTCCATCTTATTATTAATTATAATGTAGCAATATCTATTTAGTTATTCGCTAAGTATTTATAGTGCCTTATCAAAAACAGTTTACATTGTTAATGAAATTACTGATAACATGTTTTTATTTACTTGTAAGGGTACAATTTGTAGCTTGATATGTGAATGCCATTACGAATTCTTTTTGAGGCATTGAAATTGAATTTAGTATTTTCCTTAAGTTGGATTTATAATATTCTAAAAACGTACTGTATGTTTGAGGCACGAAATAGGCGTTACGCCTTTTTCTGGTAGTATTAAATCCATGCTATCGATGAAGAACTTTATGTAACTTGAAATTCAGATGACTTCATTTTCAATTGTGTAATGATTACATATTCGATGTGAATTTATTCGATAAAACCAAAGATTAATAATATTGTTACATTGCCTTGTTATTGTATTTGTTTCTCCTAAACCTTAACTTCGATCTATGTTTTTTTTTAATAGATATGCTTCACAGAAGAATAAATGTCGATTGAACAGCTCAAAGAAAAGAAAAAAACTTGAGAGTAGGCCTGAATTCAATACAACAAATAAATAATTTAATCAAAATTCTAAATGTGAGGAAAATCTTCATTTATGTAAATTGAAGTACAGGAGTCTTATTGTATTGAATCAAGTGAAGGATTAAATCAACAGTTTGGAAACGTTTATTAACAAAACAAGTGTATAAAACATCAAATGCACAATTATTTTCAACTATAACTGATCAGTCGATTACAACTGGAATGTATAAAAAATCTTATTATTGTTTTTATACTGTAAAACAACAATAATTTTAAAGCTTATTCTTGTTTTAATCATAAGTAAGGCTTATTATTGTTTTGTCTACTGAAACAATAATAATTATAAGGCTTGAAATTGTTTGACAATAATTCAAACGATAATAATATTCTCATCCATTAGCCACGCACAAGCTTTTGTAGGCACCACCCTCACAAAAAATAAAACTTGTGTACATTTAACTATGACTTTTTATAATCAGAGGCTGCTGCTTCATCAAGAATCCAAACTGTCTTTCCTGGTTGAACAGTTTTCACTCTCCCTGCTGGATACTTTTCGTCCTCCAGTACATTCTGCAAACAAATGAACGTTGAAAATATTTTCTTTTGATTTTTGGAACCAGATGAAAATCGTGTGAGAATTCAACTGGCACATATTGCCCATATTCCTCGAAAATAAACCTGTTTCACTTGGAGCGGGTTCACACGAACGCTTTTTGTGCGGTTGCGTCTACCAACGGTTCCTAGTGTGGAAGAGAGACTGAAAAAGAGCTGGCATAATCTTGTCTCTCTCCCACGCATGTAATCTGCGCCACGCCGCTCAGCTCGTGGGAACCGAGACTGAGTGTAAATCAATCGCCGTAGAGCTATTTCGGTTGCTGATGCGATTCTCAAACACAAAGGTTTCCGGTATAATTTTTTCAGAATAAAGAAACGATTGTTTATGAGGAAATTTTTTATGTTATCAAAGATTTTCGTATGTTTGTTTGAAAATTTTAATTGGCTTTCATCGTCTGGAATTAAGATTTTTAAAAACCTTAATATTACTCTTATTAGACTGTTATCAATTACTTCAATTATTAATCATGAATAACTGTAAATTATTGATTAAAAATGATTAATTATAAATAAATTATTAACTGTTATCAGTTTTTGTTGATCATTGACTGTAGAACATTAGATGGCCGGCGTATAACCGAGAGAAAGCATTACACTATCAAATATATCGTGAAAAACTGTTGATCTATTTTCAAAATAATCGTTGTCAATTTTTTCAAAAACTCAAATGGCGGATTAAGGGTAAACCTGGAGGAAATTGACATTTTCCATGGATTTTTTTTTGTTTTGTTTGTTATTGGTGACCGACACAAAAATAAGGCGAGGTAGAACCTACCCGTATAGCTGAGGCCGCACTGCTGGGTTGTTACCTGGGTGAAAGATGGTTTATCTGTAGCTCATACAACATTCATAATAATGAAACATTTAGGAAATTATCACTTTTTGATAAATCGTGTCAACTACCTATTTGCAGTGCGGCCCACGATTAAGGGCACTACCACCTACCACCTAGATGGCAGATTTCCTGTAGATATAAACCGTGGGCTAGAGGTAGTTGATGGATGGTTGACACGGTTTATCAAGAAGGCCGTGATAATTTTTTACATGTTCTATTATTGTAGATAAACCATCTACCATCCACCATCCAGTTAACAACCCAGCAGTGCAGCCACAGCTTAAACCTTGGGCCGCACAGCAAGTGGGTAGTTGGTGGATGGTTGAGACGGTTTATCAAGAAGGCCGTGATAATTTTCTTTATGTTCCATTATTATGGATGTTGTATGAGCTATAGATGAACCATCTACCATTCAGGTAATAACTCAGCAATGCGGTCACAGCTTAACATCTAGATGTAGCCATCTAGGTGGTAGTGGTACCTAAGGGTTTTCCCACCAATAAAAAGCCGTCGAAGTTTTCTTTTTAGTGGAACTCACCTTGACCATAGCAGCTTTCGAAGCGCCAATTATGGGAAAGATGCAGTAGCGAGCGTGGTTGAGCACGGGAAAGGTGAAGGTGATCCGCGAGGGGGGTGGCTTGGGGGAGTCGGTGATGGGTGCCACCCAGACCGAGGTCTCTTTCAGAAGTTTGTGATCGGGGAAGAGGGAGCAGGTGTGTCCGTCCGGACCCATGCCCAGCAGAAGCACATCGAACTTGGGCAGTGTGTCTGGCGGGAAATAGACCGACATCTTCTGAATGTAGTCCTTGGCTGCATCCTCAGCTGCAAAAGAAATCGAGAAACAAATCGTCAATGCTAAACAGATTGGGCCTTACCACAGCAGAAAAGGAGAGAACAACTGTGAATTATCTCTAGCCTAACTATGTCCTGCTAAATATCTGACAATGAAGGATGGAGTGTCTTAGTATTATAACTGTAACTAATTAGTATGTATATGTTAATGTTTCGATTTCAATAGATTGTCAAAGGATGAATACGATATCTTGCAATAAGCTATACGAGACGCCATACGCTAAATAAAATAATGTCCTACTAAACGAAAACGTTACATCTGAAAACCTAAGTCGCTCTGTTATCAATAGTATTAAAACTCTTGATAATTTTCTTCAACCATCAATTCGGCAATTTTGAAATTTATCAATTGAATTTAATAATCTTTTCCTTTTAGACCATTAATATGGTCTAAAAGGGAAAAGATTATTAAATTCAATTAATATGGTCTAAAAGGGAAAAGATTATTAAATTCAATTAATATTCCATTTTTTTCCGAGGATCAATTAATTGAGCTCTATGACTTGCATGCATTTAATGATCAGAGACAGGATATTCTCTAGAAATTCACTATTTCAACAATCGATTAATTCTTCAAATGGAATTAATCAGAGATGATATATTCTCTCTAGAAATTACAATTTCAACAAGAAAAATTCTTCAAATGGAATTATTCTAGATTTTTTAAACCTGATCAATTATTTAAATAATTTATAATGTGGAAAGAGCTGGTTGTTAACAGGACAGATTGATAATTGTGAAAAAAATATTCAACTTCAAAATAAATGAATAATTGAGTGACGCTTCAAGTGATAGTGTCCATCAGGTCACTTGACTGTAATTACAATTGCTATACTTACAATATATTACTGTCACAACTCTCTACTCACTTGCTTATTTCCACATTGAACATTTGGTGATTCAGTTAAATTAAAAATATTAGCCGTCAGATCTGATTGATTTACAAAGCAGCACTAAGTGTGGAAAAAACGGTCACTGTCGTAGTGGTTATTGAATAAGCATGAATTTTCTAATCTCATGGAAAACGTGAAATGTCTGAGAATAAAAGAATGAATAATTGAGAATAAAAGAAAACCTGGATGAGAATAATAAATAACACAAACCTGATAAACCGGGAGTGATAGTGACGAATTGAGATTCTTCAATCGGGAATGGTCCAATGAGAGTTTTCTTATAGGCGCCAAATGTTGAATCGTTGCTGTCGAATGGTACAATACGCTCGTCGCAGAAGAAAAACCTCCATTTCTCCCATTCTGTTGTCAGGTTTTTCAGAGATTTCGGTAGCATTGTTACTAGAGATCCACCTGAAATTGAACAGAGTCAGCAATCAATTATTATTTTTTAGGAAAGATTTTGAGCTCCCAAAAAAAGTTGAATTAATATTTTTTTAGTCAACCCCTGCAAAATAATGTATTTTGCCGGAGCACTTTTAGGATACAAAAACAAAAAAAAATTAGCAATTTATAAAAAAAAATTTTTAGCACTTAATGAGTCAGTTGAATGAACAATAGGAGTTATGAGTTAAAATAATATTATTTTTAAAAACTCAATTTCTAAAAATAAAATGAAAGTGAAAATCAATCTAATAGTCTATTATTGAATAGATAAAGCCAAACTTCTTTCTTGAGAAATTTCTTGTACAAAAGTTAAGGTAGCAATTTCACATCTTGATTTAAAAAAAATATATTTCCTCTTTTTTAATTTAATTTAGTAACAGATTCACAATTGAAAGATATTATCTATTATCATTATCTATCTACAAATAATTAATATTCCATTAACATTAATAACAACAAATAATATTCCATACACTAGTGCTTTAGAATTGTTTGAAATAGAATACTTATCACATTATTACATAATTATTATGGTGCCGGCATGCGCTTACACTGTTTACAGCAACCACCTGTTAGATTATATTATTATTCATCCCGTATGAACATTATTCATCCCGTAAACTGAACAATTAAATAAAAATTGTAATTGTGAAATTCTTACCTGACAAACCAATTTTGAACAGCCCATTATTCTTGATTGAACGATTCGCCTCTTCTTGTAAAATTTGAGCTAGTCTTTCTATAACATCAGTCTCTGTATTGACAACAGCTATTTCCCTAATAAAATTACTATTCGGCTCAGCCATTTGAACCAGTTTATTAATTATAATCTTTGAATACTAAAATGTTGGAACTTCTTATCAAATTATTTTCAAGCTGAATAAAAACCTACCGGCAATGACTTAGGAATGGTTTTTTTTTGTAAATGAGTGAATGCAATATTCACCTGTTGAATAAGCACATTAGGTACTTGTGAGTGAAAATAAGTCTAGAATCGCTACTTATGCATTGATTTGGAGAAACAAAGCTGAGAACCAGTGATGTATTATAAAAATGTGAAAGGCGACTACAAGACAAGACTGCATCTACTGTTATCTCATGGGATTTAGTATTCAGTAAAAAAGGAGGGCAGGTCAAGGACAAGGTTATGTTCATACTCGTAGGCCATCGATTACGATTAGTGTGTATTCACACACAACACAATCGACTCGGCGCTCGCATGCGCCGAGGTGGCATCGACATGTAGATGCGGAAGATTAAAAAATTACAATAAAAAAAATATTTAGAGCTTTGTTATCTATTCAACTTTGTGTGAAATTTCATTTTCAAACACTTCAAATACTGTCAGGCTTAATTTCAATTATTACTAATTCTTTTTTAACCGGGATTTACCGTACTGAACTGCTCATGGGACCGTGAAAACCGTTCTCGTATTTCTTATTTTCTTACTACTCTTTTCACTTTGGCTACCAACTTTATTTTCTAATTCCAGCTTTATTATTATTTTGTTTCATCAAATACTATATTATTTTTTATATTTTGGAGCTGACTAATTTTTTGAGCGAAGAGCGATTGAAACAAGTTCCAGTTCCAGCACAGTACCAAACCAAAGTGGGTCGATGACAAGGTCATCAAGCCAAAATAGTTTTTGAAAAAGCTTTAAAAGTCAGCAATGAATTCAGATGAGATTTTATCCAATAAAATTAAATAAAACACTCAACTTCCTTTAAATATAATTTTTTTTATTGAGGTTGAAAAATACTAGTATTTCTATTATTTGATCGATCTATGCCACGATATGAAAACAGCTGATTTGAGGAGGTTAGTTGCGTGCAAACAGCAAGGTTTCATTTCGTCGGTAGTCGCCAGTCGGTATTCAGTTTTCACTGTTTTAGTGTTGTTGTTGAAATGTTGAAGAGAAAGGCTAGTTGTTAAACTGTTTCTACTCAAGGAGACCGCACAATATTATTAGATCATTTTGTTTATTATCAGTATGGTATTAATTTTATTAATATAAATCTATCGTCATTCAACGTTTTTTATTATTTATTTACTAGTTCGGTTTATATAAGAATGTCTTATTTCGAATAAGGTTGAATTGGTGTCATCCATGTGATGTGAAATAATTCTCTTTCCAAATTTACTAGCACATTCGGAAGTTTTATTACCTATTCAACAGGAAATGTTTTGCCTGTTGTGAGAGGTGATCACGGTACATACTGTATATTCTTTTCATAGCTTCAAATGGATACTGAAAGTTTGTTTATTATACACATAAATTTCACCGTATGTATGCATTCAACTACAAACGTTTTCTGCTTTAATAATCGGTAGTTTTCTTAAAATTACAAATTAACAATGTTTTACTTTAAAAGTATTAGGATGTTTTTCATCCTCCCATTAGTTTTTATGCTTGTTTTATTCATTGTGCTACAAACTTCTGTTATGAATGAAATGCTGATGAACTCTGCAATGATACCGATAAGAGGTAAGTTTAAACTTTCAATTTATTGTTTAAATTGTAATTAATTGTTCTGATTATTTTACTCAGTTTTCCTCGACTTGAGCTTGGGTGACGGGAGGGATGATGATTGGGTATGAAATATAAATGGACCCACAATATTATAACTTGGTGGGTTCAGTGGCGGATTCCCATACTTTGTGGGCTACTAGCACTTGAGAATTAAGCCTGGTTACAAACTTAGATTGCAATTTGCCGTTGATTACCCATATGAAACCATTATTTATTGACCTATCCTTGAAGTTTTCTGTCTGAGTAGGTCTACCCACATTAGGGACCTAACTAAGTTTAATAAAGAACAAAATTATAGACGTGCGGAAATCAAAAGTGATTTCGAGTGGATCATGACAAATTGCTTTCAAATGGCAAATCACCCAATTTTACTTTTGTGTGCGAGTGCACCCAGGCTCAGTGGGCTCATTTTGCAGTTTAATAATATTTTGTATTCCCCATAGCACTGAATTCCTATTGTTTAGCTTGATACATGTAGGCGACAGTGCAAAGTATGTTGCACTGTCCACTGTCACTAAGAGCAAAAATAGGGAACACTTCATTAACAATTTAATGGCAGAAATGAAGAAAGCAAGTCTATAGTAGATAAATGGATGAATAATAATTGTGGTGGAAAGCATATGTTTTAAAACATGTCCAAATAGTAACGGGTTTTCCCTGAAGCAGTTATATTCATTCCTTGATCTATGCCCAGGAGACCTGGAGGGATCGCATCCGAGCCATACTTTAGTGATGAAATGAAGAAAATCGCAGCCTTTTTTGGTCCTCTGTGAGAGAAGACAAGTTGGTATTTACAATATGAATAGAAGAATAAATGAAGAGTTTGGAACATGTTTTAACACACCTTAACAGCGACGAAGTAGCTTTCAAGAAGCTACCACTAACGATTTGTTGACAGAAAATATTTCCCGGATTGCACGACCGCTAAGTGTGTGTAGTGCACCCGCGACAAGTTGGGAGGGCTAACTACCTCAATAGTTACAATATTGTACTGTAAGGTAGTAGTACAGTACCATACCATAAATTAGATAAATACAAAACCTAAATTTTATTGTACTAAATCAATATTCTGTATTCATAATTAGTTTTATTCTGTTAGAAAAAGACCAGTTAGGCTTATCAAGAATGACTAACGACAGTGGTTATCCACCATCGGAGATGGTGTAATCCACTTTTATGGAGGCTGATGGTGATGGAGAGTAAGCACTCTTACTAACCAGCTGGGCTAGAGTGCACCATAGAGCATTATTATTTTATTTTAATTCAGGGCTCGTCTGCAGCCCAATATTTACATTTTTATTCACCACAGCACTGAATTACATTTTGCGCTTTCACGCTCCTGCCCAAGGGTCCTTGTGACTTCAGCGAATTCAACCCTGGGTAGGTTCTGAATCATTGTGTTTTAGAAGCACCCAAATCTAGTGGTGCTGGCCTAAAAGTGATCACCCGTTCAACGGGAGAACCAAACGTTCGTCTATTGTTTTCATAGTACATTGAACTAAATACCTTGTATTATACTTGAATAGAAAACAATACTTCTCATTTTATGACACAAATAATTGGACCCATATAATTTATAAAGAATATTTTATTTTTCATTGTGCTTAATCTTTATGTCACCGTAATCTTCTACTATGCTTAATCTTGAAATTAAGCATTTTTCACTATAGAAATTTAATAGATTATAAAATAAGAAGTTGTTATCTATGTGTTTCAGATGATAAATTGAATGGACCTTATATAAGTATGGATGATCTACGTGTGATTGAGAAGTTGCGAAATTTCTATCTAGTACCACCTTCAAATAAGACTGATTTGAATTTAGATAACCCGGAGATCATTGACACATCGATGGGACAAGCAGAGAAGATAAGACAAATTCTTGGAAATAAGGTAAATAGTAACTCGTAATGTAACATCAGTTATTTGGTATTAATTGTTCAATAATATTATCCACTCTGAATAATTAGAAACCCATTTCCTGGTACAGTGTTTAGGTTTATTTAGAATAATTGCTTTACTTTACAGAATCTCTCTCAGTAGAAGAGGAATTTAATTACTTTGGAGTAATTTTCTCTGATATGAAATGTAATGATCTCCATTATTATTTCCGCCCTTTTTTGTGGTGGACTTTAATTTATGTCTAACTGTGTGTAATTGCAGTACATGAATCATGATTCCATTGATTGCTCACGATAAAATTTCTCATTATGAGATCAACTTTTTTTATCACCCAGTTTAACTATTAAATTTAATATTTTCTGTATAATGCTAAATAGTCTTACAATCACAAATTGTTGACGTTCTGCTGTTGAACAACTAAAATAAATTAAATTGCAAAAGATTCTTACCATTAAATATATAAATCTGTTTAAGACTTTATAAAAATGTGTCAGGGAAATGAATAATGAATTTTCGATTGAGATTATAATGCAGTGACAATTTCAATGTACATCACCATTTGATAAATAAAGATTAGAAACCAGTTTAACTGAAAAAGTGAACAAATCAAAAACCCAAGATAGATGGAAAAAATAAAAAAGGGTTTTATTCAAAACTTTTTCAACTTCTCATTTTTGATCTTATTTGAAAAAAATAGTGTATTCAAGGTTTTCTGTTTTAATTAATTATAAATCAATATCGTAGAATGTCGTTTTCCCATTACATTTTTCTAATGAATAGATGGTGCTCTGCTTTATTTGCTGATGAAAGCATGACCGATAAAAGTTGGGTATTGTTCGTTATCAATGATGAATCAGTTACTTATTTGGGCACAATAACTTGTTAACACCAAGCGTTGAATTTGTCGATTAAACTTTGATGAATTGACGTTAAAAATGGAATGGAATATCTATCAAGTCATCAAAGACTACTTTCAATTTGCATTAAGAGCTAATCATCTTTCAAAATCCCATCTATTATGCTAATAATATTCTAATGCTAATTAGCGTTGAAGATGATTAGCTCTTGAAGCTAATTGGCATTAGCATATTATTATCATAGTAGATTGGATTTCCATGCACATATTCCTTCTATATGAATGAGGAATATACTAGTTGTATAAACAAGAGCTTATAATCTCAAATTGAACTATTATATTTGCCCATTAAGTAATTTAGGTTTTGAGTCAACTTTTACTTCCAATACAACTAATACTTCACTGTCTTTTGTAGTATGAAGTGATGCCTACTGATGTAGGCTAATATCTCACTGGCAATATAATAGTAAATTTCCTTCACCCGGTTCTAAAAAAATTTACACAATTCTGCTTTTCAAATTTAAAACTTCTATCATTTCAAAAGTGTGCTTCTGATCTTTATTCAAATAACCACGCTGCCCCCTTTTCAACTCTTTGTTTATTCTATCTATCCTCTATTTATGAAAAGAAGAGGCTGGAGAATTTAGTTCATTGTGACAACATGCTTATATTGCAACCTAAATACCCTTGAAAGGATCTGTTTCTTAGCCACTATTGTGAATCAGTTGTGGTGACTACTCTCAAAATCACTGGTAAGCTCCTAACTTATAGCCTAAGCATTAGAAAGATTTATTAAACAGGCTCCTGATATATTTCAAGTTCTTTACAATAGCTAAGTATGTAAGCTCACGGACTGATCATCAGTCTGTAGGGTACACCGGCATCACATAGTTGCTTATGAAGCAACACACACCGATTAGTGTGCTGTCATAAGCAGCTATGTGAATTACTATGACTAAACGTGACTAATCTCGTCTTGTCTTGTCTTGACTAGCCGGTGTACGCCTAGCCTCAAGTTCATCAGTCCGAAACAGCCAGGTTTCATCTTTCTATTGTTTGAAAATGAGAGATTATCAGAAGCCTGTTAAACTAATTGATTTTATCGACGATTCTCTTGTATCATATTTTCAATTAGCAAAATGGGTGTTCCAGCCTGGTAAGTTAACGTGAAATACTGCAATCGAATCTCGGTTTTACAGACCCTGGTTTAACGTATTTATTTCAAATCCCTTGAAACGTACAAAACACTCATCTACTGTATATTGCAACCCTGTTTTTACGAATACCTCGGTACCACGAATTTTTTCACGGTTTCTTGAGCTGCGTAAAAAACCGGGGTTCCACTGTATTTAATAACAATACTTTACAATAAAAATAATTTCCAATCAAAAAATTTACTTTATAAATTCATTCAATCTCTTTTAAATAGGCCTTAAAGTTTTCCATATTGACAACTATATTAACACACGTGATTTAATTAACACCTCTTAATACAAAGATAAAAGGAAATGGGATATTGCAACTATTCAATTGCTATTAAATCATAATAATTGATAGAACGAAATTTCTTATTAATAATGCTATTAAATACTTTGAAGACTTCCGCTACTGCGAATATTGAAAACAGAATAATAGCTAGAAAAATAGCTTCTAGCTATTATTCTGTTGTGAATATTCGCAGTAGCAGAAGTTTTAAGAGTAGTTTGTTAATTAGGAATTTCGTTCTATTATTACCTCTTAATATGTTGTGATTTTCAGAAAAATGGATTTTTCATTGAATGTGGTGCTCTTGATGGTGAAATTCGTTCAAATACACTGAACTTTGAACGATTCCATGGCTGGACTGGTCTACTTATTGAGGCCGATCCTCTCAACTATGCCGACATGCTGAAGAAAAATAGAAAAGCCTGGCTGTCTCAAACGTGCCTCAGCATTCATCCTTATCCTGAAATTGTAAGTAGGCCTACTCGGTTGCCGGTTTCTTCATGTGATTACACATATAATCAAATTCCGTCCAATAACCTTAAATTAAATACCTGTTCATTCTATTTATATTATTCTCATTAATAAATTTTTCACATTAGTTTTCTCTTCCATGTTCATTTTCAGTAACAATTTTCATTAACAATATTCAAATGTATTTGACTATTCTGATTATGATCTGACATTTTTTTGACATCTTTCGAACAAAAACATAACATTGGAAAAATCTGCTTTCACAATATTCATCTGTTTAATTCATATAATCAAATTCATTTAATTTGACGCTTGGCATTAGACAGATAGTTAGAGAGACATTATTTTTTTGCCATCGTACTCTACGGTCATCAGCAACGTCAAGAAATAATAATCTATCTAATACCAAGCGTCAAATGAAATGAATCTGATTATACCATATTTGACTATTCTGATAATAATTTAGGCAATCAGAAACGTCAAGAAATAATCTCTCTCTCTATCTATCTATCTAAAACCAAGCGTCAAATTAAATGAATCTGATTACTATATTTGACTATTCTGATAATGATTTGATCTATTTTTTCGATAGGTATCTTTCGAACAAAACCATAATATTGGAAAAATCTCCTCACACAGACCTGGCAGTAAACACAAGGGTTACACTGACGTTCAGTGTTTTCCATTCTACAGTTACCTGCTTGCCTTGAATATTAAACAGGTCGATTACTTCAGTTTGGATGTGGAGGGTTCCGAATTGGATGTTCTAAAGACCATACCATTTGATAAAGTCGACATCAAGGTAAGACACTCATTAAAACAGTACTTGTTATAATTTATATTAAGATAATAATTGAACCTAGAGTGTTGATTTCTATCGCTGTTCCGGCATTGGGTTCGATTCCCTTGACGCCTGGCATTTATTGTAACATCACTTACTTTTACTAATTATTATTCAATAAAACATTAAAATGGCAGCAGAGAATAGTGTTGGTCATTTTAGTTTTCGTAATTATGTCTATGATTTGCGCGTGGGAAATAAAGTGAGTATATATATGTTCATAAAAAGCCACGCGCAAATAATAGACATAATTAAGAAAACTAAAATCATCAAAACTATTAACTGCTGACATTTTAATGTTTTATTGAATAATAATTTGTCAGAACAGCAGAATCGATGTGACATGAATTTGTAGCTCCCCAGGCCAAAATGCTATACTTGCAATGAACTATTAGGTGTACTTAACTATTAAATTATAATATTACAGGCTCAACTGATACGTAGTATACACTTTCCAACACGCCTATTGTTAATAACTGTCTCAATTGGATAAAAGTTTTAATTAATTTTCTGAGTATTGCTGTTTAGTGTGTTTTTGTCCCAACGAATTATCATTTTTATCGTATGGTGGAGAAACACCTAGGTATAACCCAATTCTCCTTGAGCCTGGTTTCCACTAGCGTCAAATTGACGCCGATTCCAGTGTCCATTTGTATTCTAAAAAGTAGGAACTATGATCTTATATGTGTAGTGGCTCCATTCTGTTGTTTTTGTAATGTTCGTAATGTTCTGTGATTTTTTTCAGACTCTGTCAGTTGAATTTGCTCATGTTCAAAGTGGAAAACAGGCAATACTAGATTTCATGGCATCGAAAAACTACCGTTATCATAGCAATGTTACTCATCCTGACTGGCTAGCCAATGATTTCATTTTCACCAAGATCTGAATTGAACTACACTACAACACATTGATTCTCCTTTTCTTGAGTCTCGTCTTTTTTAGAAGACTGCCTGGCAGTTCATCGGAATCTCCAATGGACAAAATCCATCAATTGAAGTACTCTATTCAAGTTGGTTAGTGTGATCAACGACTCATCGATACTTCAAAAAGCGTATTGTACATTCAAGCGTCATGTATCTTGCTTATTAGTTATTTACTAGATCCGTCTCATAGGAAATGTTGTATAGATGATTACACAATTCTGAAACTATTTGAAATTCGTACGCAAACTAGTCTGAGAACCCCGTCAACGAATATAAAAAACGTTTTAAAATTCCAAGATGTGAATATTTTTAGGACATCTTAGTGTATCATTGAGAAGTAATAGAAATTGTCTAGACCAGAGTATTTCAAAGTGGAAAATTTAGAGGTCGTCGATTTAAAATTATAGCCAAAATAGAATTAGGTATTCTAATCCTGTATTTAGTAAAGACATGGAAGTATAAACGTGATATATTTTGTGATTCGAACCAGTAATTTAAGCCAACACGTTAAACTTTCGTTGAAAAACGTGTTAAAATACATAAGATAGGAACTTCACACACCTTCTGTTCAACATAACAAAATTTAATCTTATACAGCTTAGTTGAGGAATTCGTGAAATAAAATATTGCAAAGAATCTTGAAGACAACTTAGCATTAATCAAATATACTAAAAACAAACAGAGAATTAAAATAGTGAATTTCCTTCCGCTTAATATAATTTTTCTATCAATTGAAATTAATCTATTTGTGTAGTTGCTGAAATCCTTCCAGACCTACCAAAAAAATTAATTTATGCTACTCATTGTAGCATATTCATGCAATCATAATATGTTTGAGTTCTATTTTACTTGACAGTTTTCAACTGTATCTTAATTCAGCATTCAATTTATTGTAAAGGTATATTCTGAAACAATATAACTTGATGACTAAAAACAATCCTTAACTGAATCCACGATGAACAATTTTCCAATTTAATTTTTGTCATTATGTGCAATGCTTTAGTTCTTGTTCGTTTGATCTTCGCTTATGTCTGTGCTTATGTCTAATGCTTTATGTCTGTTCTTTTTGGTAATTATTGTTGAAATTATGTGTTGAGATGATTGATATTGTTATTACTTTGTGAGTGCTTTGAGGTGAATAAAGGCTTCTCAACTCATGAGAAGCCTTCCCAGTGTATAAATAGAATTTATTGTGATTTAGTCAATCAAAAGATGCACCGAGAAAATATTTTTATTGAATATCAATACCACTTGAAAAGCTTTAATGACAGAGTTAAATGAAATTAAGAGAGAAGAAAGATTTTCCATTAGCCTTATCTGTAATCACACCCATTAACAAAATAATAGCACTTATTACTGTCATAGGAGAGTGAAGAAACATGTATATTATTAGGTAGTAAGTTGAGTTTAATCAAATTACAAAAATTCATTTGAATTGAATAATGATTCTCTGGACTATGAATTTGAAAAATGTATTTTTGTTGCATAAATTTTCATAATTTATTTTTACAATTAAAAATATATCTTATAAATATTCACGAAAAATTATTTTTGTCAAGTTTTGTAGGATTTTTGTGATTTTCAACTACAAGCAGTACCTTCATTATTAAACATTGGCAGCTTATATTCATTAATATTGTAATTATTATACTGTGTTAGTTGTAATTTTTTTGAAGTACCAAGTACTTCAATAAATATATATGTATATAATATATATATGTATTCTTGTTGTTTGTTTCTAGTCTAATTTGAAAGTTTAATCACTAATTCTGTGTAAAATACACTCTAATTTGTTGTCAATTCTATAATTAATTGAATTTTAATTATTTAATTTAATTTATTAAATTATTCAATTTTTTGCAATTCAAAAAATGCTGTTGGTGCTTATAATACGCGAAGTATGCATTATTTTTTGGACGATGATTCGTTTTATGATCGGATTTCTTCCGATTTAAAGGTTTATGACCAACTCTTAAAAAGTTATTAAATCACATAATAAATGTATTGATGACGTCTTCAAGTTATATGATGAATTGTCTGTCAGATTCATGGACTATTGTAAACATTTTAAACCACTTATTCACAGTTTATTATGTACCTATATTGTTTTCAGATTACTGATTGTTTTGTATGCTTATTTGTTTTGTTGATTTTCAAATTGTGTTACTCTCTAAAGTATTTTTATCGTACCTAACCAATCAATATGAATTGAAAGCTTTTGCATTCGTTGGAGTCGTAGACTATTTTCATGGTGTTATGTATGGTATGAGTGCTCAATTTTCTTCCTGTCAAGTACTAAGACTGAATTGATGCTCTCTAGAATGATGGGTGATATTTTTTTCGTAAAGTTGGTTACTTTTTCATTGCAGCCTTTCAAATTCTTCTTAGACATAAAACCATTTATGAATTATAATTTTAGAATTAAATATTGATTCTAAACTAAAAATTTATTATCAAAGCACCAATCACATATTTTCAAACTTACACGTTTCTGTTCTGAAATTGATCGTAAATTATCATTATCTATGATTGAAATAATTAGTATAGAATTTGAAAGGTAAAAACACCAAAAACTTCTTGAAGAAAATTTAATAATTTATTCGAACAAAGCTTTCATTCCTACTTTCTTTTAATGACATTAGAAAGATGTAAAAGTTGATTAGTCTATGTTAATAAGATGTATCTAAAAAAGAAGTAACATTGTTCTTTATGAAGAAAATTGTAGCCACAAGATATTTTGTTATAGTCAACCTAAGTTTTGTAAATGCACGTCATTATTTTCATTTAGGATCTTTCCAGCTAGAAAATCCATGTGCTCAAAACTTTGGACTCTACTATTGCTGCTAAGCCAAACCTTTCGTGCCAAAAATGCTCTTATATCTTCTTTTAATTCATTATTTCTTTTAGAAATTCTAATTCTGTTCTAGAATAATGAATCAAAATCTTTTTTTAGACAAGTAATGTAAGTACAATGAAAATACGTGACTTACAATGTAACAAATCGTTTTAAATTCATAAAAAAAATAATTCAATGCTTATTATGATTCTGGTTGAATTAATCTCAAATATTACTTACCTATCTAGTCTATTACAAATAGACTCGGTTATTCACATACTGTATTTTCTTCAATTTTTAAACACGATTTTACTAAAACTCCATGATTTAAGCAACGATATCGACATTAATAATTAATCTATCTTTATGTTTCCCAATACGAGAATTGAGTTTTTTATCATCATTTATGATTGAAATAATTAGTATAGAATTTGAAAGGTAAAAATACCAAAAACATCTTGAAGGAAATTCAATAATTTATTCTAACAAAACTTTTATTCCTATTTTCTTTTAATAACATTAGAAAGATGTAAAAGCTGATTAGTCTATGTTAATAAGTGAGATCTATCTAAAAAGGATTGTTAGTCAATTTATTTTTTTAGTTTACTAATACCTAACTTACTTCTTCGAGTTCCTTGAAATTCATTGTTCATTCTTTTAAATTGTGAAATGAGTGCAATATATACAGAATTTGTTATTAATGTTATGCTTCTTTATGTAGATCTCTGCAATATTAATTACGAGATTGTTGAAATAAATTCTGCTTTGAAAATATTGGCTCTATTAATTTAAATCCATACACAAACTTAGGCCTACATGAACTACAAATTTCTAAGGATTTGGGGGCCCCCCGCAAGAATTTTTGTGGGGCCCCTATAT
This sequence comes from Laodelphax striatellus, assembly GCA_017141395.1. Taxonomy (NCBI): domain Eukaryota; kingdom Metazoa; phylum Arthropoda; class Insecta; order Hemiptera; family Delphacidae; genus Laodelphax; species Laodelphax striatellus. Next base: position 25,780,345 of record CM029535.1, on the reverse strand, counting down.
ACAGTATTTTTTCATGAATGGAAATGAATGGAAGGCTTCCTATCGTACACCTATATGAAAACCTACGTATGGAGTATGGTTTTATGATTGAGATAGTGTAGTGTAGTTTAGAAAAAAAACCAGGATACACATTTACCAGAGCCTTACTTTTCTCCATTAAAGTTTCATCTTTCAATTTCACTATATTCTGAATCAATACATCCATTATTTTATATTCCAGATTGATACACTATTTTTCACTGGATAATATTACTGATGTAAATAATCGGTTGAAAGTAGTACATTATATAATATTATGCAGCAATATGTTTTTTTTAATTCAATGAAATTATGAAAAAATTATTGGATATCCCACAGTAGAATCTAATCTACCGAATGTATTTTCAATCTTGAACTATCAATCAAAATATTCTTTCCTTATTTTTTATCATGGAAAAGTTTAATAGATCTATGGTAAATTTGAATCATAAAAATAAAACTAAAAACTAAGTTTTGGTTTTATGAAGTAAACTACATTACCAGAGACAGAAAAGGCTACAGAGTACGAATTTATGAATATTGCAATAATAATTATCTTCCCAATGAAAATGAGAATATCACATTAGTATACATTTCTCGATATGTGTCTTTCCATTGATTTCTGTAATTACTCAGATTTCCAATTTTATATTGAAAGAGTTCAGTGTATCACTGTCGAGAACTTCAAAAGTTTGAATTTACCGCCATAAACGAAGATTCTGTCATCTGGAACTGAAATAAACAATGTCAGCTGATTGAAAATGTCATTGGTTGATAAATCTGATAAGCGTACATTTGAATTTTTGGCGGCAATTGGGTGCAACACATGGAGTAAAGAATACATTTCTTTCCTCCTTGGTGAAACGAAAGAGTCCAGTGTATCTCTTCGTCACTCCTGGTTGCCTGGTAGAATTTTCGTGTACAGAACTATTAGCGCTGGAAGCAACTTTTATTTTTTAGACAGATTTGCTCGAGACCAAGGATTAAAAATCGAAGTTAAAGTCGATAATCGAAAATTTGGCAGGAATTTTATCCATTCGTGTATTGTTGGTTGCCTATCCTTGATGAAATGAAGGCGCTCACATCTAATTTACGTGGCGGGCTGTTTGAATATTACCAAACTGCAACCGACTGGAAAAACTCGACTGATTTATCCAATTCTGTTGGTTTTGTCAATTTATACATTTTCAGCCTAAATATCACCATTGAGAGGACTGGAATGATTAAAAATCATTAGCAAATCAACCGAATTAGATAATTTTCTATAAAAATTTAAATTTATTTATTGAGAAATTCCAAACTCTGCAGCAGGAGCTGTATTCTGCCAACAATTAATTCATATTCGTCAAGGTTGAATGTTACAATGATTGTTTGATGTGTGAAGTTAAAGTCATCCTTCTCGCAATAGAGGCATATAGTATCAATTTAATTGTTAGAAATTTTCCCTGCTGTAAAATGTTTGTTTCTTCTTTCTTGCTGCTTTTTTATTGTGTAATAATTCATCTTAATTGCTCGATATTGGCTATATTGGCACCTTATTGTATTGTATATTTTTAATATTGCCTTATTATTTATTATTGTAACGGATCTTTGTCAATGACAGTAGCTGACTTGTTGAGTTCAATTGATGGAATGAATGATTATTTTTCCAATGTATCAGGATTGTACGCACTGTATCAAAATTATAAAACGGGACTTGCATTGTAACTTTGATTAGTTTTAATTATTCAATATGAAATATCAATTATTTAATATGAAATTCTTCACTTTGAATGAAATATTAAAACGAAATAAAAATGGTTGACCTAAGTAACGATATATTTAATGATGCTGAATATAACGACATTGTAATTTTGCAACAAAATATTCGTAGTCTAAGATCTAATTTTGATGCTTTTAGCCTTCAATTGGAGGTTTTAGAAAGGAGACCAGACATAATAATTTTAACAGAGATATGGGTGGATGAGAGTGAAATTTTTCAATACTCTTTGACCAATTATATTATACAATTCATTTTAAATGTAATAGTTTAAATAGAGCAGGAGGAGTAGCAGTTTTTGTATCGGATAGATTAACTTGTGTGTAACTTGTGAGATTAACAAAATATATTATATTTAAGCCGAGGAAAGATGTACAATTCCCCTCTCCGCTCAAGTATCATGGTGTTGAATGTTCCTTACCTATTGACTGTGATTGCCTAGACCTAGAACAGGTCAAGTGCATAAAGTACCTCGGTGTGTGGGTGGATAGTAGAATCAGTTGGAGGGACCACATAGTGTATTTGAAGAAAAAGCTGATAAAATACGTAAGGATTTTCTATTTACTCAGAACTGTGTGCAGGGCAGATTTGTTAAGAAAGATTTACTTTGCGCTCATCAATTCAAATTTCGAATATGGCTTGGAGGTTTGGGGAGGAGCATACGAATCTGTTTTGCATCCTATTACTACTCTTCAAAAATCATTTCTACGAATAATGTCTTTCAAAGATAGATACGAACATTCTGCACCAATTTTCAAAGAGATGAGAATACTGCCAATAAGAAACTTGTATATTTATAAAACCCTAAAGCTTTTTTTTGATAGAAGTGGCGAAATGCAGCTGATTAATGCCCACAGGGTTGGAAGGAACCAACAAAATGTGCGAGTCCCTAAACCCAACCTCTCGATTTACAGGAAGTTCTTTACATATTTAGCTCCAACTTTTTTTAATAGACTTCCTGATGATGTAAAGAAATGTAGGCAGAGAACACCCTTTTGCAGGCTGTTGCGGGGTCACCTGATACATCAGCAAGATGTGTCCAGGTACTACAATACAGTGGCGTAGATTGAGACGGTATTAAGTCAGAATTGAGACAGCAGAATAAGATTATTTAGACATAGGAAATATGTTGTTTTTTTTATTGTTTCTTGGAGGCTGGCAAGCGTGAGCGTAGCATTCGTTCTCTCAAGCTATTAATATTTTTAGTCTCAACTGATACTGGAGTTTTTATTTTTATCATTAACTTTCTTTTCTTTCTTTTTTAGTTTTAGCTTTTTTCACATTTTCTTTTCTTTTGTTGTATCAATATTAGTCTTCTTTGTTTGTTAATTAAAGCGAGCTTTTATTTTTGCCCGAACAGGTTTTGTAACCTTTGGGATTATTTTCCAAATAGCAAAAGTATTCGAGGTACCGTACTGGTATATTAAGTAGTCTTATCCTAGTTGTAAGATGAAATCGTTTAAGAAGAAATGTATATGTTATCTCGGTAAATTTTTTATTGTATGTATAATGTGATATTGGAAAATAAATATGATTTGATTTGATTTATTTCAATTTGTTCAAGAATAAGATTGCACCTATTAATGATAAATCTTTGAAGATTACGTGATTAACGTGATCTACATTTTGTCAATACAGCTTGTATCTTGGGGCTGGATTATTTCAAAATTTGGCCTTGCTATTCATTATTATTTCTTAAAAAAGTTGGAAAGTACGGAATGTTGGTTGAGCACACAACCAAATGAGCTTTAATTTTTCTTTGTGTTCTAGAAGTATGATTAAGCTAATGATTGTGATCTGTTAATGATTGTGAATCAAATTGAAATTATTTTCTGATTACTGTATAAAATAGCTTATTATAATCTACTGAAATTTGTTGTTTTATGTTTCAAAAAATAGTGATGAGCTTGTAATAGTTTTTGAAATGGAAATAGTATGTGTGAGTCAATTTTAATGTTTTAAAAATATAAAAGAATTTTTTTTCTGTTTGTATACTGTAAAAAAGTTTATTTTTTCAAGCAATTAAAACCATGCATTAAAAAGTATACAATTAAAATTTATTACCATCGCAATTTATACTTTTCTTCTATTTAAATTATATTAAGAGAATAGGAGACTACAGCTTAAAAAATAATAACAATATTCAATGATAGAATTGGAGTTTATTAAGCATTCCTAAAGCACACAATATTTAGAATATTATTTGAATCCAGCTAAAGTGTTTTCAACACCTAAAGGCTCTGAATGATTATTATGATTTATAAATTGTATAAAAATATTCAGGAACAAAAACTCTTCGACAGTCTTTGGCAGCCGTTGTAAAATGCAAGCATAAAAATTAACAAATGCCCTTCAGTTCAGGTTAAAACGGTGCCAACATCACAATTCAGTATTGAAGTAGTAGTCAACCTGAAATGTGTGTTCAATGACTGAAAAACAGGTTGTTACGTGAACCTTGACAAATATCTTGAAATAATTATGCAAACATAGTAATTAATTAACATTCGGCGGAAGGCACTCAGTAAAAGCATTTTCGATATCATAAATCTGCAAAAGTTGTGATTAAAAATTATTTCGATAGTCTATTGAATTATAATCTGCAAAAGTTATGGTTGAAAAAGATCCTGGATATGAAGCATATAAATGCGAGCATTGAAAATATGTCTTGATAACATTTTCGGTTGACCACTTCTTCAAAATGACAAAATGTGAACATTTATGAATCAGCTGCAGCTAAAGACACCAATGTGAATTGGAGAGTATCAGGATCACGTTCAATGTATTGCTTCACTATTTTTACTGCATCCTGAAATTAAAAAAAATAATAATATAATACCTTGGATTTGAATTAATTACAGTTCCTCATATGTCTTGTTATATGTCTTCAATATTTTCCTGAATATTTCGTGTTTTTGTGATGTGTTACTGTTTTATAAACTTTAAGAATTTCATATATCAAAAAATAACTTTTTTCAAAATTGGTGAACATTTTCGAAGTAAAATAGAACTTCAACCTAATGGAATTAGGTTATACACGGCGAGGTCGAACAACCTTCGGGTCTCCCCACCAACAAAAGCCATACGCTAGATAGATAGATATGTCTTGTTAGATATATCATCAATATTCTATTTGTGAAATTTATTCTTTTGCATGTCTTAAGAGCTTGAAAATAAACATAATTCTTATATTTTCAATCTTGGTTAAAAAATATACATAACTATAAGGAGACAAAATTTTTTATTCATAATTATCTGATTGCTATGAATGAACTAGAAAATGATAGCTCTGGTACTACCTCGAATAAATATTCCACCTCTCACTAAAGTCTAATTTACTAACCTCCAGTAAAGTATCAGGTGTGGTAGATCCGTGATTAATTGGAAAGGATTTACGCCCATCTAAAATAAAGCAAAAATAGACATTGATTGAGTATTGATTACACAACAAACTCAAACACAATAATTGATAATATCAAAAAATTCGTTATATTGATTGAAAAAGATACCAATCACAATCACAAATGGATATACGTTCATACTAGTATTTATTCATTCATTTATTGACAATATAAATTAACACAATGCATCATACATTTGGCGATGTGGGAAGAATCAAAAATATTTGTTCAAAACTGCTTCTTTCCCAAATGTTGACAAATAGTTCAGGGATTATGTTAATTACAATAATAAATGGTATTATTTAAGTAGCTTTCATTTCCTGATCAAATCAAGCTATAAAGAATTTTCCAGTGGAAACAAAATCCTGAGTTCGAAAATCGTACTTCAAAAACTTTTTACTCAACATTATGCTAAAATTTCTATAAAATAAGCAGTTTCTGAAAAAAACAGCATTTCTGCAGTAAATTGGAAAGAAATAGGCTTTATATTTTTCTTGAAAACGTATTTCCAAGAATTCTGTTGTAACTACTTGAAATTTTATCAGCTTATTTACTTAAATTAAATTGTGTAATAGAGTTGAGATTATCTCACCTAGTTCGAACAAGTTGCCATCCTTGTGGACAAAGGCAACAAAATGATAGGCAACGGGATCGGTGGGTTGCGGAGCTGCTGTTTGTCCCTCCTGAGCCAACTCCTTATGTGTGTTGATTATTCCCAGTGAATTTTGCAGTAGGTCACCCCGTTCCTCAGGAGTTTTCGCTATTGAATCATCAAGAAATTGTTTCAAGTGACCGTCACCAAGTTTAATTCTGTAATTGAAAAAATAATTATTAAGACTGAAAAATCGATATGAGAAATTGAATTTAGGAAAAATTAAAGGAGGGAATGGAAGATTAAAATTTATTGAATAGAAGTAAGAATAGAGTGACATAGGTTGGATACCTCATATGTAAATAAAGTCTACAAGCATTATACATTATAAATAATATCCTAAATATATTCAGCCAAGTCAAGTAATGAGTAGCATTTAACACAAAAATAGTAGGTATGCAGGGTGTTTCAGAACTCCCTACCAATATTCTAGGCAGGGCATTATTCCTGGGTAAGAAACTTATCTAAGTATCATATTCCAATATTGTCCGGAAGTCCTTAGTTACCCACACATTATTATGACAAATTATTACCCACAAATTATGACAATTTTTCAAATTCATACAACAAAATGGCTGCCATTTAAAATTTTGTTTCTTACAAGCTTTACAAGAATAACTTTCTTTAGATAATTCAATTACAAATCGATTGAAACCATATTTTTCAAGATTGGACGAATATGGGATATGGAATTTTTATTGTTAGGTGCCCGCTGGAGGTTAGTTGCACTTGCACTCCTTTCTTTAAAATTCACACAAAATAGTCTAAAATCGCTTACAAATAACATGCAAAGCAGACTGAGACTGTTACATTGTTGTGGCAGATTTTAGCCGCATGCCTGGGCATGCACTGCAACTAACCTCAAGCGATCACCTATCATTGGAAACCATGTGACTGGGGTGTTCAATGGTATCGTGAAACAGCCATTGAAATCAATTATAAAATTCAATCCAGTTGAAACGTAGACCTCCCTACGGTCTGTTAATTAGCATAAATTTCTATAAACTCAACAGGATAAGAAATTTTAAACCATTAATTTAAATTGATATGTTAGAATGAACTGGTGAGCATAAGAAATCATATAAATTTAAATCAATAAATTATTAGTTGACGCAGTTCCCTTTTCTCTAATTTTAGAACAATCAAGGTCTAAAACTAATCAGCTTGCTCACCTGTCAAGATTATTAGCAACACTATGAATGAGAGCAATTGTTCCACAAGCATTGTGTACGTATTGCTTTACAAAGTAGAGATTGCTTGGAACAGTCTGTCCTTTTTTAGTGATTTCTTCTTCTTGCACATTCTTATATTCTTCGTACTGAAAGAAGAAAATAATATGTTGAATACAATATTGTTGAAAATAGACTTCCAGGTAATAACATAGTGTAGCAGCAAGGCTGGATTGTAACGGGGAGCAAAGCGTTGGCAATGTTAGTACTGTAGTTACAGTTTGTCAATCTAAGGTTGAAGGGTGGCGATATTATGACCAGTCAAGAGATCAATCTCAACCAATGGTAGAGCTCACCAAAGCTCGGAGTTGGAAAATAAATGAGTAAAAATCAAAGCATTTGATTTTTTAGTGATAAAAACTTAAAACTTTAACTTTAAACTTGGAAGAAATTAAGAAAGATCAAATTAAAATATTCGAATAGTATAATATGTAAAAATGTGTGATTCAGTTTATTATTTATTTATTCATTCCAAGCATCCTTAACTTTAACTTTTAACTTCAAACTTGGAAGAAATTAAGAAAGATCAAATTAAAATATTCGAATAGTATAATATGTAAATGTGTGATTCAGTTTATTATTTATTTATTCATTCCAAGCATCCTTATGGTGCATTGCAATGGCATGTCCCTGAATGCAAATAAAATCATTGTAATCGACCGTGAATTAGATAAAGAGGCATCAAAGCGTGGATTTGATGTTTTAAGATAGCCGACCCTAAAGTCTACATCATAGGTTTGTTAGACTAATAGAATCTGACTATTGATGAAATTGTTAAGGGCGAACTCACATAATTTCAGCCCTACCCCAACGTGGTTGTACACCACAACGTTTCTTAAAATTAATAAATAATTGAATTATACATTTACATATTATGAAAAAAAGTAAATATAAGTTGGTCGTGCCGACGCCACAGTAGTGTTTGATTCAACTCTCAACTGCCACCTCTTATTAATGACCATCAAGAGAAGTATAAAAAATCATGAAAGTTTTATCATGTCCACTCCACAGAACACAAATTCATGTACAATACACATTTAAGTAAAGGAAAATTAAAATTACACAAAAGATCCAAGACATACCTTATCTGAGCAAGGAAACAACATTATGAGAGCCAATACCGGCCTGGGTACAATGGCTAAAACATCGGGATCGAGTCCATAAACATCAGAAATCTGCCACTTCTCCGTTGACATGCCCAAGTTTGTGAGGAACTGTCGAGCAAAGAAAAACGTTATTTCATACAAAATTGCAACCAGAAATTTTACTCCTACAACTAACTTGGCAGGTAGATAAAATTTAGCCATCATCACATTATAACAGATTACTGTACTTCTTATTACAAATAGTTCTATAGATGGTGTTACTTCCTATAAATTCAGCTTACAAGATCTATAACAATTCAAATAGGAATTTCTACTGGCCTAATAAAAGAATGAACGGTATTTATAATATAATAGGCCTACTGGATTATAAATTCTGCTTGAAAGGATTATAAGAATACGAAATGGCCAAATAGAGTGAAAAATATTGTTACTATGATATTATGTTTCAATTCAATCATCAATTTTTTATAATTTATCAATGAATGTAATCGTTAAGTCTATGAAAAGCTAGTAAATATTCCCGTAGTGGTTGTTAACTCATAATAATTGACAGTAAAAAAATATGTGGTCTACATAACGTAAGTAATATCTAATATGCAATGCAATAATGTAAGCTTATAAATGCAATGTTGAAGGGTTAAGCCTACTGAAACAGTAACATTGTCGTAGCAGTAAAATGTTTTCTTAACTATCTATCAATAATTATCAATAAAACTTGCCAAACGCCACAATACTTAGAAGATTGGAGCTGCATACCTTGTTCATCACCTGGAATAAAATAAAAGTTTTGATAAATTTATCTTATGAATTACCCACTTTTTCTTCAAGGCTGAGTTGATAATTATTATACACATGTCTTTATGTTGAATAAAAGTGAAATTAAGGCTTAGCTTAAAAGTAGAAGAAATGGCCAGCAAGAACAAAAAAAAAAAAAATGGATACAGGTAGGTCTAGGTATAGACTAAATTTATTATATTTTAATTTATTCAACTCATGTTGATTCACTGAAGCATTGATAAAATATTTATTCAATTTATAAAACAAGTTATACAGTTATACAGTCCTAAGTATATTCAATATAGTCAAGTAAGATAAGTAGCAAAGTTGGCAATAAATTTATGAAAACATCGATGTGGGTGCAAATAGCAAGTTATCCAAAATTTTATAAAATTTCTCCTTAATACTGTTATGCATGTTATGGAGTGCTTCACACAAATGGCCACACATATACACTCGGTACAACAATCTCTATCCAGTATATAGGGTACTGGTCACAGACGGAAGAAGAATTGAATCGGTACCCAAGGTATACCTTGCTAACTTTGTTAGGATAATTAGTAGTAGGAATATTTAATACCAATAGGATATTTGCAACCAAGTCGAGTTCTATTAAATAATATTCAATTCCTTGGTGTTAATAAAACATGGAAATTAGCGTAAATAATTGCTAAATGGGAATGGAATAATTATAGAGAACTAACTAAGGGCCTGGTCATATACGTGTGGGGTTTGATTTACTTCACTTCACTTCGAGCCTGGCCACACTCCTCCTTTGCTTGACTTCACTTCACTTACTCATAGATATACTATGCGAGTAAGTGAAGTGAAGTAAAGACAAGCAAAGGAGGAGTGTGGCCAGGCCCTGTGAAGTGAAGTGAACTAAGGGCCTCGTCACATACGATTGGGGTTTGATTTACTTCACTTTACGTAGGGCCTGGCCACAATCCTCCTTTGCTTGACTTCACTTCACTTACTCGCATAGTATATCTATATAAATCGTATAGGATTAATCTTACTAGACAGAAAACAGCTGTTCCGGTAATAAGTAAACAGCGATTTTAACAGGGAGCTCTCTTCAATGACAGCCCCCTGGATTTTAAGCAGCTTTGACACAATAATCCAAAGGCTTAATCTAAATCTTGCAGACCTTTCAAAGAATACCTTTTTAAAAGACCTTTTCAAAGAATACCTTTTTAAAAGATTGTGATGCTGTTTGTCAAAACATCTGTTTTCTAACTTGTTAAATAAATCCTGCTATATGTGAGGAATCAAACCCCACATGTATGTGACCAGGCTCTTAGAATGCATAAACTAGCTCCTTGACTCATCTCTACGTATAAATAAGTTATTCAATTCCTTGCAGTTGATGGAGATTAAACATAAATAATTGTCAAATATGAATAAAATGATACTGTAAAACTAGAATGCAATGAATCTACTGGAAATGAAACCATACGTCAAACTTACACCACAAGATAAGACATTCTATCGTACCGTATTTGATTTGGTTAGTTTATAATAGGCTACGGTATTCATACGTTTCACATAGACCTGAGATGAATGACATTGTGCATTCAATCTTTTCAAATAATCACTAAAATATCAGTTTATTACATCCATGAATATTATGCTCCTTGAAGTAATAAAGATTTTGATTGTGATAAAGGCAATATTTTTCAATTTGGGTTACTTACTTCAGGGTTAGATTCCAACGGAAGCCAGGCCATTTTCAAGTTTTTGAGTCTGCAGATTTAACAAACAGAAAGAAAATGAATTCTAATTCAATAAAGAATATTCTAATGTAATAAAGTTCTTTCAGTAACCAAGAAATAGCTTAGGAAGGAATTTTACAATTGAGTCACGCACACTCATATGACGAGACGGAACAGACAGAAATGACCGGCAAAAATCCAATTTGCAGGCTAAATTCTTTTTGATGACTGGTTGTGTCACATGTACTCAACTAATCTCTTCTAGTGGAAAAAAATCTTCACAAGACATACAACTACGCTTCAAACGCTAGCGTTTGCAAGTGAGTTGTGATTGTGATCTACCTACCAACGTTTGAACTCAACTGAAAAGGCTGACCGATGACAGACATTAGATGGCAGCCAATATGGATCAACGACAAACTTCATAATACTGTATGTTGTCGACAAAGTAAGTTTGCGACAACTTTTTGATTTGGTGAAGCCCACTGCCCACCAAAGCTTATGGCTTTTACATGGGTAATGGACTAGGTTTAAGTAGTTTTTTACATACCTTGTCTTGTCTCTCTACATATTGTTAGATTCATTTAATATTATTAATGAATATTATATTGTTAGATGGCATTTTAGATAGATTGGTAGATATTATTTCTTCGCGTTGCTGATGACTGTAGAGTTCAACGGTAAAAAATAAAATCTCTCTAGCTATCTAATGTCATTCGCCAAATCAAAGGAATCCTATTAAACCTTGGATACAGAGAGTGTATAGTATACACACTACCTTGGGTAATGAGAAGGATGATGATGAAAGATAAATGACCAGGAAGCGATTCTGATAAATATTAGTCAGTGGAAAGTCCTCGAGAGTTATTTCCTTGTCTTCTTTTTTATAGATTCATTTTGTCCTTAGTTCATGCAGTTTTTCAACTACAATAGCATACAGAACTCCAATAAAAAATTATCACCAATTGTTTTTAACAGGAGCGCTCTTCGGCTAATCGCATCGGTTTACCTATACAAACGCAAAAATGAAAGATTGTTTTTTGTTTTTGAGAAATAGTCAATAAAATGCTATTATCTGTGTTGAAGGGCCAATGGCCTGCATCACAAAAATTTAAATACTTCCAGTAGGCTAATACAGAAAACAGGCGACATCAGTTTATTGTAAAGTACCTAGTCTGTGCTATCCATGTCTAGTCTAGTGGGTCATCTCTCTCCTGCTTTATAGAATTTTAAAAAAATAGGTAGGACACTGTAGGGTTTTATCAAAACCACTGACTGAATTACTACGCCCGAGTCAAATTTTAACGGTGCGCGGGTGATGAGGGGACAAATGTTGTTTCACGTTCTAGACGCCTTTTTCAACCAAAAACAGTTCGTTACTACAAAACAAAACAGTTAAACAGAAAACGGTTACTATAAACCAGTTTTTGGTTATTAATTAAGTACTAATAGCAGTTACTACTTTCCAACCATAAAATCATCTTTCCAACTTTATCTATCTCCATCATCTATACAGAGTAGTCCAAAAAAATGTATCCACTCTTTTAAAAGTCCATAACTTGCAAACTAATTGATGGAGTTGTCTCATCTGTGGTGAAAGTGTAGCTAGAGTCCAACTTAAAAATATCAATTTAGGTGTTCGAAATGGCCATCATTCACATCCACACACAAACGATGCCACTGAACTGCAGACCGAACTACAATGGATAGGCCGTAGAGGTGCTGTGAGTATTCACCACGTTTCCCAGACTCCTCTGGACTTTCAGCTGTGAGGAACACTGAAGGACGTCGTTTATCGACAAAAGCCACGCACATTGGATAAACTTCGAGAATCCATCGAAAATGCGTGCAAATATCCAACTGATCACATTGCAGACAGAAGGTAGTTTGTGCAGCAGTTCGGCGGCGTCGTTTGTGTGTGGATGTAAATGGTGGCCATTTCAAACACCTATAGTGGTATGTTTAAGTTGGACTTTAAGCTACACTTTCACCAAAGATAAGACAACTGACAACTCCATCAATTAGTTTGCAAGAAATGAACTTTAAAGAGTGGATACATTTTTTTGGACCACTCTGTATCTCAAACTTGACTTACAAAATGAAATGATTATCCCTAGCAAGCCACCCATGAGGAGCGGAAAAGCAAATATATATGCTCTAAGATTGAGAGCTTACAAATAGAATTCAGTAGAGATTAGCAAGGTAATTTCACATATAAAATGAAACTAGTATGCATTACATAGTAATATGTATTTTATTATTACACAACTTAAAATTTAAATAATACTAATTTTAAATTGAGTAATTCTCTTATATCGATTTAGAAAAGATCGAAATCATAGCAGAATAACATCAGTCCTCTCGAAGAACGACTTATAATCAATCTTATTCTCACAAATTAAAACTTCTAAATAGCCTACATTTTGAAGCACGAAATACATATAAGAACATTTAAATGTATAATAACTAAAATAAACACCTATACCAATTGAAACAATAACTCATCAGTTTTAAAATAATAAGAAGTACATAAATTAACTCTGAAGAAATCGTTCAAAATACTAATTCACTTTTATTCAATTATTAAGTTCTAAACTTTATTTTTATCATACAAACCTTAAAGATATCTATTTATATATACTGCTGACGTTACTGCAACACGAAAACACATACACTTTGTCTAAAGACGACTGAAAATCCATACAGTAATCCACTAAAAATCAAAACAAACATAAGAAGTGTTCTGTTTCACTTTCTAACTCCTACTTAGATCTAGTAAGTTATATAATTTTATAAAAAATAAAACTATTTACAAACAAAACACAAGACAATAAAATCCTTTAGGCAGTTCTGCTTGTATATAAATATTTAATATAAATAAATTATATATGCTTATAAAAATTATTATTTACAATAAACAAATTGATTTGAATCACAGGTTCACTACTGTATTTAATAGAAAATCAATGGATCTTGCACATGATTGTATGGTTTTCAACCAATAGTGGATCAAAATTGATTTGGGAGTTTTTATCATTGATATTAAAACAAATAATAACAGGTTTACATGAAATGAGCAATAATGAATGAAAAATAAGTTACTGTGATAAGTTTAGAAACATGTTCATAACATGTTTCCAAAATCATTCTATATCAGCCTAGCCTTTTTTCTTCTAGGTAGTGAAGATTCAGATATAAATATCAAATATGAATATCAAGTCTATACTAAAAAGAATTATCAGATTGTTGTGTAGCATCAACGCACTCTCAAATGTGCAGCAATTAGAATAACTTATTGATTCAGAAATAAACAATAATTTGTTATAATAAGTTCAAAAAATGATTCCAATACTGTGTTTAAATGAAATGGATTGCAATCATCTTCAAGCTAATATGACAATACTATAATTGATGGAGAAATTAATTGATCTCTTCAACTGCATGTTAAACAATTAAATTGCTTAAAAGATGAAAAATTCAACAGTTCATTAAAAGAATAAATTTTTATTCCTTGAGGAACAGCCGCGAGGAATAAGAAAATGCCCTACTACAGTATAAACACCTGAAAAGTTTTGTTTATTACAATAATTTCGTTATTAGAAATCTATTACAGTAGTTGATATCACTAAACTAACTTTTAGTTATATGCTTTCGAATTATTTTTCTCGGTGGTTCGGAACACAATAATTTAGGTTCACTCAAATATTATAATTATACTTCCCATGCAGTAATCGAGAAGTAATGTATCATCGAAACTTATAGCTTGGAATAATTTGCTTAAAATATCATAATGTCTATTGATCATTTTTACACGTTAGACGGATTGTGACCAACCAATTGAAATAATCTCTTAACAACTTCTAAAATAATTAGAAAACAATAATTGTGCCAAAGGGTTTTTAGCAAATCTTGTAATACTACTTCCACATCATTGAATAGACATCACATTCGAAAATTAGAAAACAATTACGGAAGACAAATATTCAATGACACTTTGAGTTGCTTTACCAGATAATACATGTTTTATATGTTATAAAATTAATATATGTCAAAATTAATATTTATTATCATTCACGCACACTCAATTGACACCTCCAGCTCTTAAGAGGACATTTTGGATTAGAGTATTCGAAACTAGTTAAAAATTTCAACTGAGATAAGACTTTCGTTAAAATTTCATATACATACAAAAACTTCCCGACAATTCACTAAGTCAAGTCATGTAAGGCAACTTCCAGAGCTGCCGATTGTGTTAAGTATAAAGGAGATTAATATATTACATAGGTTATGAATGATAGTATTTGTTTTCCTGTAGTAGACAACGGTAGCATATTCTTTGATTAAAGATGGATAAAGTAATACCAAATATCCTCGTTTCTCCGAATCAGATTCTTATTTCAAGTCTTTCTAATTGGAACCATACCTAGTTACACGTATATATTATTTTTTCACCTCAAAATCGTTCTTCGTATTTAGGAGAAATATTAATTATCATTCATTTTTTAAGGTGATTTTATAAAGATACTAGATATGTTATCTTACAATATTATTGTATATTAAACATTTTTCAGAATTATTGTTATTAGAACAAAAAAAGTAATGGTTTATATTTCCATTTTATTAAGTTAGAAGTAAAATGAGATTGGAATAGGAAGTTCAAAAAATAAAAAGTTTTCGAAATTAGGCAAAAATTGAGAGAACAAACTGGACAAGCTAAAAATAAAATAATAAAACTTTGGGTGCTTTCAAGTCTAAAATGTGATGCAATAAATAATAGAATAATCATCCATTAGAATATAGTCTAATGTTTCGCTATCATTGTCAGTAATTAGAAATATCGATTCCGAAATATCAACACAAATTATTTTGAGTCTGAAGACAATTAAAAATAAAAAAAGACACTATCAATCTATCTTCTGCTACGAAGAAATACGATTTAAAAACTAAAAACATAAAATTAAAAAAGAAATAATGGCAATCTCTTCATTCATCTACACTCAAATATATCTTAATTACTATCTAGTAAAGCAACAATAATACTATCTTCTTTACAATAAAGTTATCTTTTAAATGAGTAAATATGTTACACAGTTTATATTACTTAAACTCAAAACGAACATACTGCACTCTACTCACGGAAAAGACAACCAAAGCATTCAATTAACGTTGCGCGTACAACCACCAACAATATCGATCCTTAGCACTATCGACTATCGCACTACAAGCGAACTGGTGTTACAGTAGAAGTTACTCACACTGCGAGTCATACCGAACCACTGTCAACGGATAGCGACTGTTTCAAGTCTGGATTTTGTACTACTACACACGCAAATAATGTTTTCACGAGCCTCTCCCTTCCATGAATAGACTGCACTCTTCCAAAATCAATAATTATTATTGAGTGAACCTCAATCAGTGACTCATATCATACGGTTATAGACAGTTCACTTCAATCATAAAATAATATATAGTTTCTATAATAATAATAATATTGCATACTAATAAAATCATGTAATTGTAATGTTATTGTGATAATTAGCTTAATTATTAAAAAGTTAATGCATTAAGTTCTATGATTATAGTTAGTATAGCTAAATTAATTAATACTACAATGTGAAAGGGTCTATGTTACAGTAATTCACGTATCGTTCACCCACAATAGATGGTGCAATGATCGATGATCGAAAATCATCGATGTTGCGATGATCGATGATGTTATAAGTTGAAGTAGCTTTTATTGAGGCCTCAAGGCTTGACGTCCTGAGGTCGAGAGCAGCCAGGGAACGCGATAGAGCTGCCTATCTCGCACTTGTACAGATCGTCTATCCCCGGCTGACCTGGTCCAGGCTGTTGCTGCTGCTGAGCCATTTGCTGCGCTTGCTGCTGCTGCTGTTGTTGTGGCTGCATCTGCAATTAGAAATAATTCAATATTCAGAACCCCGTAATCAATCCAGAGAAATCGGTTGGAAGTTTTCGCCTGTTACAAAAAAAAGCAATAAATGATTTTTCTTAATACTATTGGAAAAAACATGAAATCTAGAAGTAAGTGAATGATCTCAAATTGAAGATTAACATTACTACAAAAAAAAAACAGAATTGTTGCTGAATCTTAAAATGTTATTATTACTAATCAAAATTTTTCAATTGTAGATTAGTTTTGGTCTAAAGCCTGATTTTTCTTTCCTTAAAATTGTATTTTTGATAAAATAATAATATAAATAAAATAAGCGAAATTTGCTCCATGTTCATCGACTTATACTGCCAAAGTATTGTAAAACTTTGTTGTAAATTTCGTAATAATAGGCAAAACAAATATTCAATTATATTCTAATCATTTTAAAGTTGAAAAATAGCTTTTCAAGGTTATACAACAATTCTACTGATCTTTCTGAAAGTTTTGATACAATTTTCATTATTATCGGTCGGAAAATATCATCCCAAAGAGAAAACTCTATTTGGCTCTAACAAAAAAAAATACCTCGTTCTTATAAATTCAACCAATGGTAAAGGCCTCTTAACAAGCAGTTGATAACCGAGGGAAATTGGATAGAACAGTCTCCACTGTCACAGATTCCGATATTCTTTCTTATCTTGTAAGAAAAAGTTTTCTAGAACTGGAGTAAAGTGTTCTCTAAAACTAGACTGAGAAAATATATAATCATTGCATACACTACACTAGCATTGGACGCAGTGCCATCTTTTATATTGGCTGTGGTGTAGTGCCTGAGTCGCTTTACTCTAAATAAATTAAATATCCATGTTACACTGAGAGCAAAATGTTATTAGTCTGCCCTGCAAAGTGATAGCAACACATCTCCAAAAATATGAGATAAAATTTTTTTAGGCAGAGAAACACAAAAACCAGAAAATCACCGGAAAAATAGTTAACAAAATAACTGGATCTGGTTTTTGGCGCATAACAGAAAAGATAAAAAATGACCAAAACACTTTAGTCAAACTAAGATAATGAATAGCATGTTAGTATACTGAAGCCTGTTTCGTAGTATTTCAAGTACTGCAGTACTTAAAATACAATATTGTATATGCCTATGAGAAGCCTGAAATTTGAATAATCTTATCTGAGATTACCCTTCATTTCAAAAATTAAGAGTTGATTTTTGATAAGACGTTTGCAGATACGATTTAGACCCAGCGCCCACGGAGCAACTGCTATCTGACTGCAGTCGTAAACCCAGCGTTGCCAGATACAATTGGCTGTTTTTTTGGGTAATCTGACCTATCAGCCAATGGTATCTGGCAACGTTGGGTTTGCAAGTGCAGAAAGCAGTTGCTCCGTGGGCGCTGGGCCTTATAGCTTAGCAGAGTAGTGGTACGATACGATTCACAGCAATCAAGTGCGGGTTTCTATTGCCCGCCTATTCACATGCAGCCATATGATTTAAATAGTCTAAACAAACACATTAATAGTCTAGAGCACTCAATGTTAATACCTAGATAAATGTAAGAATATTCTAATAGGGAGAGCTGAGATCTTCCGCCACCTTCAATATTTTGTAAAAAGCATTTCCGAATGAAAAAACGTCAGTTAATCTAATATTTGGAATAACGTAATCCTAGACAAATTCTAATTGTTACAGATTCCTCATTGAGAGGGAAATGAGGAAGATTCATCATTCTTTCAGTGATGTTATTAAAAGTTAATGATAATTGCAAGGTTGTGGTACAGATGCATTACGATAGCTTGAGTAATAATCTCGAATTGAAAGATCACTATTCAAAACGATCTTGGATCAAAATACATATTGATCAAGTCTATAGAGAAAACCAGCGAGCTGAATGGGTTAAAAAGATGAAAAAAAACTGTAATAAAGTAAAGTAGGCCTATAATATAAGGATGGAGATGGGTAATGCAAAATAAAAAGATACGAAATAATAAAGAATGAAACAAAAAATTCAAGAGGCCTCCTGAACTGTACCGAAGAAAATAATTATTTTAAATGTTTTCGCATAAATTCCCCCAATTTTCCCCACGAAAACTATAATGAGCGTTTTACGATAGAAATGGTTTGTTTACCACATTGGGCTGCCATGAAAGTTGATACTGTTCTGATGATTTTGATACACTGTGGAAGTTTCAGCACTGATCCACATGTATCCCTTGAATTACCTGAAAAAATTGCAATAATTGCAAAAATTCAGATTTTCGAGAAAGAGCAAGTACAGAAATATATTTTATTCTTCAGCTCCATTGGAAATTCTTTAGAAGATGTCCATGACTTTTATTGGAAGTTGAATTTTTTATTATTATTCATTTATCACCGTTTATTAATGGAGAAATTGACTATGGTGTTCAGCTAACATAGCAATGATAATAGTACCTTTAAAATCTAAAAGTCATTGGAGAGACGGTGTATCAGAGTATAATCGAGAAACAGTGTATGGAACCTAAATGAATGTCAAATAAAGCCTAATAGTTATGAGCTGCCGAGTATGAATTTTCAAGTGAACTTATAATAAATGAATGACTTCCTAATTTCTATCGTCAATGATTTCCTTCAACAATTCTTTGTTTTGTGATTTATAAACGAATGGCTTCAATTTCATACAACAAATGACAAATTAGTTGAATTATAAATTATAATCGAAATTTAGTTATACAAAAAATAATTTCTATAAATGGGTTACTCTAAATTAGATCCATATTTATAAGACCCATTGACATTTTTCTTATTTGAGGAAAATGAAATAAAACGAAATTTACCAATAAAATATTTGACCTTTACCAATATGAACTTACTTGATGACATGACAAATTATTGTAATAATGATTAGTTTTCTATTGTGAGGCCTGTATTGCACTATCTAATATTTTATAAAAAAATTCTCAACATGTGGAGGATCTGACTCCCAACTAAAACCAGGGTTACACAAAGAACGCTGGTTTCTAGCGCTTGCTTCAGCTGTCTGTGAACGTGCCCCCTTGATACACTAATTCATGCACAGCTGATTTTATGTAAGCTGTTGTTAGCAAGCGCTTAATCAGCAATCAGAGTTTTTTTGTGATTTGTGATTGACAGACAGTTATTCTACCTTTTAGAAGAGAAATTTTATAAAATATTCTAGTCCAATATCTGCCTTGTGTCTATGACGCATACTTGTATAAAACATAATTGTTGCCACATATCCATTACCTGGGAAAGGTTATATTAATGAATGGAGACAAAATTATGCAAAATGGAACCAACCTTTTCCAGAGAAAGTGGGAGTAATCTGCAGATAAAGTATCCTTCCAATTCTAAAACTATACTCACATTTGCGATACTCAAATCGCGAAGCGACTGGAGACTCGGCAACTGGAATGACAAAGATGTGTTTTTAAATGATGACTTTCAGACAATACGGTTGCAGGATCGTCTGAGCGTCATCATTTGAAAACACATGTTTGTTATTCCAGTCGCCGAGTCTCCAGTCGCTTCGCGATTTGAGTATCGCAAGTGTGAGTAGAGCCTTAGTTTCATAAGAATTCACTTCCAACAGAATATAAACTAAAATCTCAACTATATTGTGTTTAAACCAAACTAACTATTCACTCATCTAAACTAAACTATTCAAACTAAATCGTGATACAAATTACAAAGATAAACTGAATACACCAATAAACTATAAATTTATTTATAATGTAATTATTATTTATTCCTTACTTTATGTTTATTATTTTATTTCATTATTATAAAGTTATGTATTTCATTTTTTTTATTTCATGTTTATGAAATTGTATGTTTTTTGTATGGCAAATAAATGATTGATTATGAGAAAAATCTAAGACAATACAACTACAAACTAAAATCTCATTTTCTTTTAATTATCTACACGATTGTTTAGCAAAAGTATACGTCGGGTATCCAAAACTCATTCAAAATATTGTGGGTTGGTTCCTTTTTGCACGTGGATACGGAATGAAACAAGAGGAAGCTGAATGTTTGAATACTCACATCTTCCATCACAACTTGCTGTTGTTGTTGTTGCTGTTGTGGATTAGGTTGCTGCTGTTGTTGTTGCTGTTGCGGATTCGGTTGTTGCTGCTGTGAGTTCTGGCTGTTGTTGGGCGCGGTGCGGCCATACTTCTCGTGAATATTGTGATGCCTCTTCAGAGCGAATCTGTCCGAAAATCGCACGTCGCAGATCTCGCAACGATGCGGCTTCTCGCCGGTGTGAACCTTGGCGTGATTTTTCAAGTGGGTAGCCTGTTGTGAATAACAGATACAGTGATAGAAATAGGTTACAACGATGAAACTATCAATAGAATAAAGGTGAGCTCTCAACTTCTTTATCAATCAAAATTAGTGAATTCAACACATCTATCACTTATAGGGTACCAAGCTCACACCTCTCAATTATCGACTGTGGAGGAAGTTCTAAATTAAAGGGCAACAAGAAACAAAAAAAGTTACGAGGAATGAAACAGTATAAAGACCAGTATAATATGCTCAATAATATAAATTTTCTCAATTATATTCTTTTTGTAATCAAATCTATGATATTTGGAATATTCTAAACGATCGATTATCAAGTAAAAGGTATTTTACCTTTTCTATGTATCTATGATTCTATGTATCATAAAATTGCAGTTACAATATACTTCACCAGAAACAGTAATCGAGACGCAATTCGGAACTCAATCAGACGTTTTTTTCAAAACAGAAATGAAAAAAATTGCCATTTCACAAACATTATTTGAATAACAATTCACAAATAAAAATACATAAAAACTTAAATACTGTAATACATATTTTTGCTGCGGATGATGCCCACATAAGTGTTTGACTTGTGCGTGGGTAATGAGGTGAAGGATGAGAATATTAATGAATGACCGACATGCATTACACATCTCGATAAAGAATGAATGAGAAGAACCCCAACGGCAAGCAACTTCTACTTTAGTTTGTAGAGACAAGGTGAACACGTTGGTGGTTGAATTGAGTATTTTCCAATAAATTTTGCATTATTCGAGTTTTCTCCTGATAATATTATTATATTTATAATTATTTATATGTAAGGTATTAAGTGAATGATGAACATTCTTAGTTGCATTTTGTTTTATCGCATGGCTTTTTATTGGTAGGGAGACCCTTACGGGTAGGTTCCACCTCGCCAAATTGCACAATTTTCTGTGTCGGTCACCCATCCAAGAGCCGTCTTGGATGTTTGTTACTTAACCACATGATTACTTAGTTGCATTAGTTAATTAGTATTATGCTTACAGCTTTTAGTTACATTACATTTTCATTTAATAGACGATATTGTAGTGTAATGTATGATTAGTAATTGACACTTATAAACCTGAGTTACTAGATTATTATTTAATTAAATCTTAATTATTTATTTAATTAAGTATTTTTTATATTATATTTAAAAATTGTTGTATGATATACTGTATTCACATTGTTGTATCTAGTTGATAAGTGATGCATAGTGTACCTGATTGAAGGCGGATCCACAGAGGCCGCAGCGATAGGGCTTCTCGCCGGTGTGAATGCGCCGATGGTTCCAGAGCGTGGAGTGACGTGCGAACGTCTTCTCGCAGACCTCGCACTGATAGGGCCGCTCGCCGCTGTGTATGCGCTCGTGGTTCTTGAGATGCGGCGACTGCGAGAACTGCATGCCACACACGCCGCACTTGAACGGCTTCTCGCCGCTGTGCACGCGGATGTGGTTCTTCAGGTAGGCGGCGCGGGCAAAGGTCAGGCCGCACAGGTCGCATTTGAAGGGTTTGTCGCCGGTGTGGAGGCGTTTGTGGCTCCACAGCGACGAGTAGCGCGAGAAGCTGCCATCGCACAGGTTGCAGTGGTAGGGCTTGTCGGCCACGTTCCTCGTGCCGCCAATGAAGATGATGCCCGACCCGTTGCACTTGTGGCACTTGGTCATCTGAGCCATGCCATGCCGCTTGACCGGGTGCGGCGGCTTGGGCATTTCGTCCGACGACGACGACTGGTCCTGCGAGCTCTGGAAGGCATTGCTGTCGCCCGACTCAGCCAGACACGACTCGCACTTGACAAACTTCTTGCGCTTGCCTCCCACTGGCATGTGCTCGCAATCCACCTCCACTCCACACATGGTGCAGTTGCGCACCTTGTGCACATTTGTCTTGTGCGTCTTCAACTCGCCGGTCGAGTTGAATATGTTGCCACACATGTCGCACGCATAGGTCCGTTCAGTTTGCGGAGTGGTGTTTGTGGTTGCGTTGTTGGTCTGCGTGTTCACCGTATTAGTCGTGCCGTTGTTTGTTTGGGTGTTGGCTGCTGCATTGCCGCCGGCGGCTCCATTACTGTGAATGCGCTTGTGATGGTTGAGCAGCGAGAGATGAGTAAACACCAAACCGCAGATGTCGCACTTGAATGTGGCTGTCGAGGCGGCCGCTGCTAGCGACATCTGGTTGACGAGTGCGTAGTTGTAGCCGAACGGCTGAGCGACATCGAATCGGTAGCAGGCTTTGTCGTCGGTGACGACGGCCGCTGTCGCAGTCGACGTCGACGTGCCCTGCTGCTGTTGCTGCTGCTGATTCTGGTGCACCTTCTGCAGCATGTTGACATTGTAGCAGAACGGAAACTCGGCCACCGACGACTTTTCCGCGTTGTCCTTCTTGTCGGCGTTCACATTGTTGTACACTTGGTTGGCCTGGTTTTGCGTTTGATTCTGCTGCTGCTGCTGCTGTTGCAGGTTCGGGTCGAACATGACTGGATCGTTTTTCAGTGTTACGCCACCCTCCAAACAGTTATTTCTGAAAGTTGAAGAACACTCCGTCTGGGTAAACCTGGCAAATATCAAGAATTTCTATGACACTAGAATTTTCTCACGTATAAAAACACAAAAACTAACCAGCAACACAATTATTTGAAACGAGAAAGAAAAATACTGTATATCATAAAAAATCATCGCAATAAACAGTCTTGAATTGTAAAATGGAATTTCACAATAGTGATATGTTGGTATACTACATCTTTTTGCAATGCTGATGACCGTAGAGTCCGATGGCAAAAAATAATATCTATCTATCTTCAAGCACAGTTTAAAATGAATTTGATCCAAGTTACCTGCTCTGTCCAGACAATCATTCATCTCTAAATATAGTACAAGTGAGTGTTTAGAAAGAGCATCCAACTTAAAACAAACTTTCAACTGACGTCTAGGCTAGGCTAATCTGCATACTGCTGATTCAATTTTGAATTTTTCGGCAATTTTTAACAAGTGCTTGCAATCTTTGTAATGTTGATAAATATAATCAGTAAAGGGTTTCGAGGAAGACTTTTATATAAACCTCTACATGAACTATTATCATTAGATTGTTATCATTTTCATTTGTTTATTTATTTTCAATCAACGTTTTACCAAACCTTGATACTCCTTAATCCTTATCCTGATAAACTACAATCCTATTAACTTTTTCCAGAATAAAATTTGTATCTTAGCCACTAGAATTTCTCACTTAGGGAAAAGAGAAACAAACTAATAATAAACTCAACACTTATCATTATAGTGAGGTACGTATATTTATTCATTAAATGATCTAAATTTTAAAATGATTCAAATCATAAAATTTCTTTGTACTACTTGTATTTTATGTAATAATGTCTAACTTTTTATTGTAGCCTAAATGATTTTTTGATGAATAAACTTCAATTTGATTTGAAAGTTAACAATAACTGAATGATTCAACTGAGTAACTATCAAATCAAATTGGGGTTTATTGTAACAGCGATTTATTATAATTTTTCTTCTCCTCCCTTATGTTTTTTCTTTTTTTTCTGAAATTGAAGAGTTTATTATGAATTGTGTTTTGATTATTGATTGTAATAGAATTTAGAACTGGTACTCTCACCTAGCGGTCAGGATTTTTCCTATGCTGGGTGATGCCAAGATATTTTTATTGTGAATTCTTATACTAGTAATAGTTCAATTCAATTTTTATTCAAACACACACAAAATACAATCGAAAACAAAATTACAATACAATTATTATATATTATTATTACAACAAAGAAATATTTATTTGTAATGCTTGTATTTTCTTTGGCAAATAGATTGAATTGAATTTCAAACATTAAATGGAGATAGAAAAAGCATAAATTTATTTATTGAAGAGATATTTTTTTATAGGCCTACGGTTTGATCCACAAAATTTTTACATCTTTTAAACAAATAATCGATGGAAAAAGGTAGGTAGAAAGTGATCATACCGTTCAGTTTGTGTGAGAATGGATGTTTTGGAAGGTATCTTGAGCAAGCTGCGCTGCTGAGTTTGAACAGTGGCCGAATTCTGAGGCGCCGGCTGAGCCTGCTGTTGCTGCTGCTGATTATGGTGATGATTATCGGACAGGAATAATTGCTGATCTTTGTGCCAAGCGTTGGAATCAAGAGCCATCGGTGTATTGAGTCCGACTTGTCGGCAATCGAATCTGCACCACAGAAACACATGTGTTTCAATCAATTTATTCACAAAGATACAATAATTTCGATACAAGAAAGTTTTATTAAATTATATACATATAAAGACTAATAATACAGAAAAAAAACGCATTCACAAATCCAAGCTTGTGCGCTTATTTATTCATTTGTTAATATTATTTATCAACAATATAATATTTAATAACATCGATATCTACTGAATAAACATATGATTACACATCACAAAAATCTTAAGAACAATATTAAATTAAGCTTCCGATTTTAAAATAAAAACTATTTTCAAGTTTATATTAAGGAAAATTCTGAGTATACTCGAGGTGCATTTTCAGCATATCCTACTGTATTGCTATTATTGTGTTGTATAATTTATACATTTTTTTCTATGGATAAACTTGAATTTTTAAAAACTTTTAATAAAAAGTCAACCTACATTATAGTGACAAACGTTCTCTTTGGAGAAAAAAAACAACAGTGTAACATTGCTGTTAATGCTAAGTTGCATAAAATAAATATACCAATCCAATTTATATGGGCCTAATAATTGTGTTTATAATGTCTAATTATTACCACCATATTTTTAGGCAACCAGTGCCTAAAATCCAATGTGTAAAAGAGTTTAACAAGCATTGAGAAAATCCTATTACAATTCTAAAATACAGATTTCAAATTGAGAAGTTATCTATGGGTAGAGAGAAGATAATCAGTCAAGATCATAAGCTCAGTAAATTAAGATAAACTCAGATAGGATAAGCGGCTACTGACTAATACTATCGTTGTAGGGGTGACCACTGCTAGTTTTATGAGTGTATAAAAAAGAAAATAGCTTGTCAAATTCTGAATGAGCTGATGTTGAATGAAATCGGGATTTAAAACAAGTTTAGAGAAGCGATCAGGTCGGAAAATTGTATACCTCAGAATGACTTCTTGGTTTCCATCTGGTTTGTTCAGTACTGATGCATCTGCCATCTGTAAAATTTGTTTCAAGCATTACAAAACAATATACCTTCAAGAGCATAATAATATCAAACAAATTTACAATCTTAGTAAAAGTCTCTGGATTCAGAAAATCCAAATTAGCTACTATGAAAGAGGATTTTCACATGTTTTATTCGAAAATTTTTGACAATGTTGCAAAAATTCTTACAACAGTGCGAGGTTTATTCTTTTAAAAATGCGTTTATACATGCTATGATTCGCTGGCGACAGTGAGTGCTGTCGCGTCAGAAAAATTAAACACGCTTGAGTAAACTGATGCTGGCGCGAAAGTTTGAATAGGCTATTCATGTACGGTAATTTAAGAAGCATTCATAAAAATTTATGAACATTCTGATAGTTTATTCCTCTAATGCCTCACTTTTACGCCCCGAAATACCAAGGAGGTTAGTGAAGACGCCCTATCCTATTCAACCAAGGGTCTTAATTTCCATTGTGCCTTACCGAAAACTTAATCGTTGCTTAATGAATTGATTTTTCATGAACTGGTAAACAAAAATAACGTATCAAATGTCACACTAATAGCATTAAGTTACAGCAACTTGAAATTTCGCCACGGTAACTAAAATGTTTATCGCGGAAAATTTTTGTAGAAATGATTTCTCAAGTGTTGAATATGATAGCGCTTTTCCAGTAACCTCCTAGCTAAATTAACACATGCTAATGAATACCTCTTGCCAGTACTCCAGTTTCGTTACACTTTCACAGTTTAAGTCTAGGTTAAATAACGTCTTGCCTTCAAACAGCATAATTTAAAATAAAACCGGCGACAGAAAATGATATGGTTGAATACTAAAGCCAAAGAATCATAAACGCCCCTTCATAAACAGAATGTCACTTCATGGAAAGCGTCTCAATCAATAAGAATCCATACAAAGGCCAGTGATCCTACTTTTGTTTACATACTCAAGTCAACAACAACATAACCTTGATGCCTGCGTTAAACTTGTGACACATTTTTTTATCGAATTGACAGGAATACAGGTTGACAGAGGTTTGCAATCTAAAAAATTTTGTCCATGAAAGAGTTGAATTGATGAAAAAAATGAATATTTGCAACTTAAAAATAGTCACAATAGGAGTAACATAAAAAAAAATTATTTCCTGAAAGTACGTTTTTGAATTACAAATTGTTCATGGTATTAGAAACAAAACAGTAAACCCCTGAATTAATCTCCACAATGAGATTCTGAATGATGATCTGAATTAATGAATGAGATTCATCCACAATTCAAATTCTTCCCTTTAGATTAGTCCAGTAAATAAACGAAAATATTTAGACCAATTCTTCTTTAATTTCTTTCGGATTCTAGTCAATCCAATATTCATTCAATCATAACAATCAGTAGCCTGTTATAGTGCTTGAATTAATTACTCATTTTGAAATAAAAGAAATATGATACACAAATATCATTGATGCTAATGTGCGTAATGTAGGTGTAAGACCCCAAATTCATTGAGCAGGTAATAATTCTTACAGTAAAAACTTCAAAATTTATCTATTTAAATTGTAATTTCCATTCTTCATTTTGAAGTAACCATCTTTAGGCACAAGCCTAGTTACCCGCTGGTTGGCAGGTGTACGTGATGAGATAAACCAACGTAGACGATTGAGTTTATGTTTGGTTTCAATAAACACCAATCAAACATTTAAAAAGTTGGAATAAAAGAAGAATACTCACGCCAGTCAGCTCCTTCAATAAAATCGGAAACCTGCATAACCTACAGGTCTCATTTTGGAATGAGCTTCTTCAGTGATCGGTCCTAGAGCCAAAACAAGCTCAGACAAAACACGCTAGTAAAATATATTGACCAATAATCCTTTACCGGAATGAAAGAAGCACAAACTATGTTATCACAATACCGCCTTTTGAATTTTTGCAAGTTACTAAGTTATAAATCATTATAAATAGTTATTTTCCAAAAATAATTCAACAGAATAATCCACAAATTACATCGGACTGATCGGACATTTTTGTTTTCATAATCAGTGCTGCCACATGTTAACCTTGAAAACTCACAAAAAATTCTTAGTTTGAATATTGTTGATTATTCTTGAGAAGGAACTGATTCAATTTTCCAAATATACTCAAATACCAAGAAATAATATTCCACGACTTTTTTAATCGACTTATGAATGAAACTCCTTTTTCTAAATGACAACATCCTTCATCCTTTGTTCTCTTTCTCAGAGTGATCAACATCTGCAATCTGCATCTTTACCAGGCAAAGATTTAAATCAATTTGAATTAATTGCTAGTCGATTTAAATGAAATATAATTAATAGGAATTTTATCAACCAAAATATTTTTGATTGGTTTCTGCTTTTGAAATAATATTTACTCAAACTACAGCAAAAGTATTGAAAACGTGAACACAGGGACAAGGTATGTTTTGGTCCAGGTTTCGTCAATCTTGCCCTGTCTGTACACTGTACAGTGTACAAAAACGAACCCAAGTATACCAACATTACTAAACCAAGGTACAGTGTACTCAATACTCAAGAACTCAAGTAAATACCTGAAGACTGAAGCTCAAAAAAGTCAAGAAGGGTGGTATTTTGTGGTTGTATTTGATGGTTTATACAGTATTTCCAAAATTTGTCGCATAAGGTGGAGTAATGAATGAATGGTAAGTTATTGACGTGCTCATTTATTATAATTAAGATACCAGAATAATTATGACAAGTTATTCCAATTACAATATTGTATACCTGTGATTTCGGTTTGACACTTCTAACCTAAAATATAATGGTTGTGTATGTGCATTGAGTTCAAATCAAACACGAATTTACTTTTTATTATGTTCATCACCAATGTTTCTTTCCTTCGTATATCCATGTTGTTGACTTCGGTTTGATATTCATTACTCAATGTAAAACCATAAACATTACTGATAAGTGATACCGCTCTGATTTTCATTGTCGATTTCACAATCACAAGTATATTCATGATACTGCTGACTTGAAACCTGAATTATTTTGTGTTATTCTTATTCAGACTACGAAGAATTGATGTGGGGTTGATTCTAATAACATATACAGTTGAAAATAATGAAGACTAAAGTCTATGGCCCACAAAAATAAGACATCCATGTCTTCAATTTTGCTGTTTCCAATCGATTGAGCTTGTTATTCTGTCACTAGAAGCCCGCCGTGAAATTTCCATGATTCAGTATCATGCCAAATTCAAATCAACGACATTTTTGCAAAATTTGGGGTGACCAGTGAAATACGGTATACTTACACCAAATATTTGGTAGTGTAATCCTAAGTTGATTTAGATACACCCGGTACATGAACGATTAACTAAGTGAGAGTATTAGAATAAAGCCCGTAGGATAGGTCAGGGTTAGTGTCAGCATGTCGAATCTACTAAAAATTAAAATTGAAAAAATCTGGTGATGAAATCTCTCTGAAACAACTGTGACACAGTGTTCTAAGGCTAATTTCTCACCAAAGCTTCAACCAACTTTTAAGCATTGAAAAGAAGAGAGATTTAGTAAATTTTCTTGAATAGCAGAATGGTATCACACAGTTGTAAATTGAATTATAATCAAGTGCTTTCAATTGATAAATGGATAATTCCTTCTTCCAATGTATATTTTTGTTGATTCATTTGTGTTCATCGCGGTAGCTTTACGAGATCTTCCCAAAGAACACCAAATGCGCAATGAGAGGAAATAGAACGCTTCAACTGCGCTCAGAAAGCTGAATCCCAGAAAAAGTCCTAGAAGGCCCCCTGTGCTGGCTGAAAAAAAACAGTACATTTTTAGTAGATTAGTAATATTATTTTATAATTAGACTAGTAAAAATAGCAGTAGATTGGTAAAACTCTATTGTTATAAAACAAAACTTTCTTTGGAATAAACAAATTTTTTTGACCGTCAATAATAATTAGTAGACTTTTGATGGTAGTAGGTATCCTACATCAATTAATTAGTGTATATTATGTAGTTATAAAAAAATAGATAGAGTGAAGGACGAGGTATATCTACAGTATTTAGTTACATCATAGTCGCATAAGTTTAGTGACTGAATATCAAGCTTCAAAAAGCATTATTAAACACCAGTATAATATTATATTCTTCGAATTTTTTCATAAAAATATCTTGTTTGAGCCACTCAAATTTCTATTTATCTGGTTGTTCAATAGTTGTTTGATTTTGATACCATGCTCATTACTTTTGGATTGTATCTGACGCATTATTGTCGGGGATTATCCTTGATATTCCCAGTAAAGAGTAAAATATTAATTACAAGCAATATAATTATAGTACTATACTTTTAGTAGGAGTAGTATAGACTACTATTTTTTTATATTCAATTTTCATTATGAACTCGTACTACTTTTTAATTACAAATAGAAAAACTTACACAAAAATTCGGTGAATCCAAACAGTACATCCCGTTGTACACCACTGAATTGAGCCTCCATGAAGAAGGCATGTAGTACTGCCATGTTCTTTCTGCAAAAAAGATAATTATTGGTTGCTCCTATCATTTCAATGAGAGGCCTTAAATAATTATTATCATTTTGTTGTGCATAGAACACAAAACTTTCCGTCTAATTATAAATTTAATAAACACTCTAAGTACGATAAAAACTGCACGTGAATCGTATAATAACGGCAAATACAGATACAATGAATTGATTTAGTCTTCATGAATTAGTTGATATACTAATCTCCCACATTTCAATCATAGTACGTAATATGATTTTTAGATGAGTGTAGGATTTTTGTTTGCTTCATTTTTTGTTGTTTATTGTATGAGTTCTCACATTACTAACCATCAGCACGGCTTCCCTATTAATTTAAGAAAAATTGGATAGTGTGAGCTTACTTGAAGTAAAGCGGATTTCGTCCTGCTAAATACTCAGATCTGATGTTCAACTTTTCTGTCAACATGCTTGTTGATTGAACTTTGCTGTAATCCAGCTCGAAACATCCAGGCAAACAATCACATCCAGTCAGTGTTGCATTGTGAGGAATGGTTGTATTCAGAGACTTTTGTGACTTGAGGATTTCCATTGTTCCTGGAATTTTGGTCAAAATTAGTTTTGTTAATTTGTCTGATCTCAAATCATACCAACGAATTGTTGGTAACAATCAAATGAAATGTACTTCAGTAAAACTGCAAATATTGATTGAACTATCAAGTGTTGATTAATTGAAATACTAGTTACAAGAGATGATTAGAATAATCATGTTCATTGCGCGATACGTTACTCAGTAACTATTTCACTTCACAGTGATTTTTGCATATCATGATTTGAAATACAGTTTGAATAAAACAAGTTGTCACTTGACCTGGGGTGAATCTAAAACTTTTTTGTCAGAATCGTCCGATGTCCTAATAGCTGACCATTTGATTCAATGTTAGCATTTCTGATGAACGGTCGTTTTCTGACAAAAACGGTTCTAGTGAGTGACCAGGACAAGTGACAACTTGTTTTATTCAAACTATAGTAAAAATAAGGTAGATCAAAAGTTATTCACTAATACTTACTTTGGGCTTGTACGGCGCAATTTGAATCTCTCTTTCCACATATTGAAGTAAATCTATCCTCTGTAAATCAATTTAAAAAATTCTGTCATGAGTCAACACGTGATATATTTTTACTTGATTTGTAAAGGGAATTGTCAAAGTTTGATAAGAAAAACTGTTTCACTAAATAACATAATAGTTCTCCAGTTGATTATTATTTATCACATGAAAATTATCCAATTATCATACAAACAAAATTATTTTATTCTATATTAATTTGCTGCCGTAGTGTTGTTGATACCACCTTCTTGTTAGACCTGTAAATCTTAGTGAAATTTATATATAGATATTGCGCATTAATCGCGAGTTTTGATAACCAATTTATCATCGGACAACAGATAAAGTTTGATGAACTTGTGTAGTCACTGGCAATGTTGTCTCATCCTATTAACCATATTAATTATTAAATAATTATAAACCAATTATACCTTGAAATAAATAATTGTATCCTTTTTATGAAAAACACATTTCAGATTAAGTTATCAAAAATTTCAATTTTCTTAATTAATTTTTATACTTACTTGGCATGTAATACATGACACAATTGCAGAAAGTAAGTGTGAAATTGGCTTCACACTCTCTTACACAATTGTTCTCAGTGTACACTCTGAAAAAACGTAATTCGCGTTCGTTGTTGAAGTAGCAGTTGCGCTTCTCAATCGGTATCGTTGTCAGCTGTTCAGTAGAAGTCATTATGTGCGGGTTGATGACAAATCGGGTCTCTTTGCCAGGAGATATTGCTGATCCAAATGAAGACATTTTTGGAGACTCAATGGGATTGTGTAGCAGTATCTGTAGAAGTTTTGAAAAAAGGCACAATAATCGAATGAATAATAGATTAATAGAAAACTAGAGTGATGTAAGAAGACTAGATGTTGTCTTGGTCATATTTATTTAAAATTATGGCTAAATTAAGTTGCTACAACTTTATCGATCCTACATCAACTAAAAATATAAAAAAACAGCAGAGAGATAGACAAATACATCAATGGCTTTATTTTTCACGTAGTACAATACAAGTGTTGTGGGCGAAGTTGAGACATAACAGCCCCTTCTTCCACTTAACCCTTAATAATAATGGTTACAAATAATTTTAAAATAATGAGAGAGTGAGAGCACAGTATTTCACAATTAAATACAACCATATAATTTAAGAAACGAGAGACTAGTTCCAGTAGGTACGCCGTATTAATCCAATATAAATTTGAACTAAAGCACCTCCTAGTTTATGACAAACTATTTTGTTTTTATTATTGGCCTGTAAAAGGAGCCTATCGATTGATTCAGTTGAAGGCATGTAATTGGTTGAGATAAGCCACACCATCTTTTTTGTGACTATCTATATAATGTGGTATCTTTATTGAATAATAAGACTCAAAGTTGTCATAAACACCAAATGATTGTGTTATGACAACTTCCAGTATTATTCATCATGGATAACGACCACAATATCCCCTTCACTACCACACAATGTGGTATGTTCTCACCTTGAAACCGAAGCTGGCTTCAGATGAGCAATAATATTCATTCTGTTCAGCATCAAGAACCAAAGTCAATCCGAGATGGCTGCCAGTTCCCCAAGGCCTCCATGGCACATAATAGTGTGGCGTATTGGGAGGGTAACCATTTTCAGGACTCCAATCAGCTGATGGGTACTTGAAAGAATCGTTCAAGTCAGTTAGACTCAATCTTGAAAAAATCAAATAATTTCATCAAAAATTGCTTTTGCAGTGCGTTACTAGTTTAAAAATCGGCTCATTATTGAATAAAAGGTCTGTGTTGAGTAGATAGTAGTACTATTTAAGTTTCAATGTAAAGTGCATTCATTGATATTCTCATGAGTACCCAAATTAATCTTTTGGTTAATGTATAATGTATACTTGGAGATGAGAAAAGATACAATTTCATATAGAATGGAAATGAACTTAATAAGAGCAGAGACTTCATTATTAATATTCAACACAGTATCACTTTGCCAGTACAATATGTCAAGTATAATATTACTTTTTATTTGACTGTGATTTGATTGGTAAAATATTTAATTTTAATGCGGTCCAAGATTTAGATCAATCAAATTTGTGATTTCCCCACCTAGATTAATAAGTAACTAAATCAAATGCAAAAATCCTCACATTTATGACTCCTTCACAGATTCATTTCTCACTCAAATGATACAGAATCCCCAAGCCTTCACATCATTATTATCAATTATCAAATAACATATGAAATTGAAACATCTATTGAAATAAATTTGTAGCGATTTCTTCTCATATTACACACATCTTTTATGTTTTTAGAAAAATTGCCTTTCTTCCCATATTATACAGAAATGCACACTTCATTCATTCAAAATCATTTATTACAATTTATAAAATTGGAAATTCTATTGGAACTTCGCATCTTCTAAAACTGTGGTTTGCTGTTATGGATTACAATTCATTGAAATTTTATTTTTGTAATACTGTAATAATAGTTGAAAATTATTGTATGCTTGTATTATTTATAATTTAAATTGAAATTGTAATTTCTACTATAGTATTGTTAATTTTTCTATTTATTTTTCTACTTACGGATTTTGAAATACAATGCTGCGATTAAGCTTGTTGAAAGTACAGCAGACCCCTTCATCGGTTAGTATGGGATGAAATATTTCGCTGCAGTTGTAGAATTCTCGGTGCCAAAGACAGGCTACTAACATGTCCTCACAGGGTTGGGATACCTGACAAAACAAACATCCACTCTGAAGGCAAATTTTAAAAGGATTATGAAAACTTCTAGATAAACATTGTGATATAAATAAGTCATTCCACCTTAATCATGCTTAGACACGAATCGAAAAATATCTCCAGAATTTTTTATTCATTTCACTGTAAATAATTTTTGAACATGTACTAAGCTTGATTAAAACAATTGTATCACAGCATTATGAGTAATGTAAATATTTTATTAACTCAACTATAAATAGTGGTTAACCACAATTATTCAAGACCCATCGAAATGTAAATTAATGCGCCACAATAATGATTAAAAAACTAATGAGTACTGTAACAAAATGAAACAATAGCCTACGTATAATAAGTTTTACATATATAAAATACTTGATAATATTAATACTTATATTAATTTAATAATAGAATTTCTTGCTTCATCTACTGCATAACCAGTTGGTTAATACAATTATAATGCATAAATCATTTACCTTGAACATGAATTCTTTGATATATTTCCAATCACTTGTCCTGTTGTCTTCAACATCACCCAAATCGTGATTGCATCTTCCACTCAGAAGTTGCCTTTCTAAATTTGATGTGGTATCGTTCGGTCTGGAAAAAATTATGTTGAAGATTTAAAAACAAAGTAATAGAATTTCATCCACTAAAGACAGACTAAAAGAACTTGTGCAAGTTTCCAAATAAGAAAAAATATAAAGATTTAATCTTAAGATTTAAAAGATTTAATCTTATATCTAGTGGTAGAACTTTCCAAGTCCAACAATAAATCGACTTGAATTGGATTGAATCGTCTCTAGTGAATTGTTGATCCAGTATAATTTTATTGTTTAGGTCAATATTACACCATTTATTTTTCTATTAAATTTTTTTGTGAAATATTAACAGTTCAAGTTGTCCACCTACTAGACGTGCTTACTGCTTTGCTCATTTATAGCATAGACTAACCAAATATTTGGATTAACTCTGTTCATAGGTAGTACATGTCTAGTGTGGTCTCTAGTCTGATCAATCTTTAATTTAGAAGGTCTGATAAACATTTCATATTATTGACCATTCAACGATTATTGGTGTGCACAATATTGGCGCTTTTTCTTGTAGAAACTAGTAGAAAATACGGGAATAAATAGGGTGAAAATTATGAAAATACTGTAGTTAGCTGAAAAATAGTAATAAAACAATTGAACTTACGCATTGAGAATTCTCTCGGCTTGTGAGCGACGGACATTGTTCATATTGCATACGGTGAGGGCAGGAAACGGAATTGAAGAAAGCAGGGTGGCGGTGGGAGATAGAGTCATTATTACTGGTGTTTCTGTGTACTTTCTGAATGTGTTTGTTATGAAGTAGATAGCTGCTATCGCTGCCATAAGGAACGATACCACCCAGAAAGCTCTGCGCAAAATTTTCAATCACAATTAATAATTTATTTCATTTAAGATACTAGTAGTTTATTTTCTAGTTGGTTCTACTTGATGTACATCTTATTTTGAACCACAAACTAGGTATAATCTACGTATATCTAGGTTATTCTTCTATTGTCTGTGTTTTAAACATAGTGAGAAATTCCAAGGAAGCTTGTTTTGCAAACATCACAGGCTTATAGCCAGATAAGTGTGTTTTAAGATTTAAGCTAGCACATTTACAACAGTAGGGTATGCTTGTTGGACGCGTTTCAAGGCGCTGGGCCTCATCTTCAGCGTCCCGAACCGCTTCCGACAAGCATACTTGTGAGTACTTGTGATTGAACTAAGGATTATTATTGCCAGTGTAGGTCATCTCTATCTTTTGTAGTATAGTACAGTATACATGACTGTGCCCCAAAGTTAAAATCTTTGTCAGTTCTCCTATGCACACAGAATCTATCTTAATCACATAAGATAAGAGGCTCAATTAAGTTGGAAGGCTAGGTCCTAGTTACGTAAACTTTACTCAAAGAATTAACATTATTAATTGAAGATTATCAACTTTCATGCATCACCCTAGATGTTGTCACAACAATATAATTATTAGAATATTGAGGTACAAATTTCGGTTGTTACACCATTACCAATCCATGTTAAACTGTTATTTATTTAAAAAAGATATCTACCAATATATATCTCTTTCATTCCACACAAAAAACTTATTATTTTATGTTGGTCATGTTGAAGATTCACGTCTGTTTCAATTTTTTCCTAGCCATATTAATTACAAATAATCAATATTACAATTATTACATCTTATCTATGAAAAGAGTTTCATGCCCGACTTTGGAAAGTTCGTGGAGAATAATAGTTTGTGTGAACCGATTTTGATGCTATTTGCGCCAAAAGATAGATAAAAATTTAAATTTTGCAGGCTGTATTCGTTTTTCAAAAATAATAATTTTAAATATAAGAACTTTGATAAAAACCTAAAATAGTTTCCTGTGGCACTATCTGTTGGCATAAAATATACTAAATATTAAATCCCTTGAGTGTTAGTTTGTGAAATGACACATAGATAGAGCTTAGAAAGGTTTTACTGAAAGTAGTACAGTGACCAGTAATCACTGTAGGATTTCATTGGTATGACTGAGCTGTTGTCAGCTACAGATAATGAAAATAGCAACTATTTAAAACTTTAGACAATAGACAAATTTTAGACAATTCAAGTGAGCGGCGCTTTGCGCTGCATGGAGTGAACTCGTATTAATGAAAAACTTTATTCTGCTGTATTCAAATCTGTATTATTTTGAGATGGACTAGTTTTGAAAATGTTTGTTTTTCGAATACTGACCTTTCAACAAAATGCAATTTCGTGTCTCCTATGTAACGTAATCCATGCAAAGTTGAGTATTGGCTGTACTCATGGGCCTGATCCGCCCACAAGCAGCCTGCTGAAGAGGTGTTGGTGTACTGATCTCTGACTGTACGACCCCTGTGCAGAGTAAAAACCCTTTTTTTGTTTGTGACTTCTCCTCCCGGTAGCCATGCGTAATTGGGGGGTGCGAATTGTGATCTCTGATAATTTTGTATCAGAAATGGTTGGTGGTTCATTTCCCTCCTACGCATGCTGTTGGATGAATTCAAGTTTGATTAGATTTAAATTCAAAAGTACAAAGTTGTTAATGATTATAACCAATACAGGTTACTTTTGTATGTAGCCTAATTATATCTAATATATATTATATTTATTAAAAAATTATAAAATTCAAAAGTACAAAGTTTATAATTATTATGAACAATAAAGATTTGCACTCTATAATGTATATATTGTTGCAAACGTACAGGGCGTCTCCCTTAGTTGTACAAGTACAGTAGGCGACTACTTTCTAACCATACATACT
This sequence comes from Laodelphax striatellus, assembly GCA_017141395.1. Classification (NCBI taxonomy): domain Eukaryota; kingdom Metazoa; phylum Arthropoda; class Insecta; order Hemiptera; family Delphacidae; genus Laodelphax; species Laodelphax striatellus. The sequence continues at coordinate 25,742,687 of CM029535.1, read as the reverse complement.
TTCTTACCTTACCATACACTTAGACCTTCTGGATTGATCTAGTCTTCATCATTGATCAATATCTTCATTCTTCATCCAATATCATAATGATTGAGAGAGAAAAACTGCTCAGTCCTTACTATTTCTCTCCCGAATTTTGATTAATAATGTAGTCTAAAATAGCGAAAAGATGAAAACTTTTAAAACTATGTTATTAATATTAGAGTTATTATAAAACTATGAAAAATGATGGATTATTGAATCATTACTGTTTTTATTTACTTTAAAATTAATTATTTACAATTGATTATTTCTCAGTAAAATGATTGGAACTAAGTGTGTTATCCTTGATCCTTTGTGATCGCCTTTGAACTAGATGCGTTGTGAAAGTTTCAAAGTTGAATTCAAACTATGAAATAATAAAGGAAGTATTGACCTTCTTGTTCTTTCTTCACTTATGAAAGTATTGTAACAACAATTTCGTACCCTGTTAAGCTGTAGCTTGAAAAGATGAAAAGTAATTTAATACCTAGCTTATGAGTTCAATAATGAATTGTTATCGTTTCATTTTCAAATGGAAACTTGATCGGTTTCTTGATGGATGAAGCTGATGGATTTCATTCCTTAGGAAAGTTCCTGAATAATAAAAGGCACTCAATTATATTAACTCTCCATATAACATCTTGAAATGTGATTATAAGAGAATATGATAACAAGGTAGCTTCCATTGCTTTTTTAGGAGAGTAGATACGGTATTCACTTTTGAAACAGGACGGTTTGTTTTGATTGGAATTTTCTATTATAATGCTGTTTTAGCTCCAGTACTCGAATAAAAATGGTAGCCTACATTAAATCATTTCAGTTTTTTAAAATAATATTTTTTTTAAATTTGAACTTGAAACATTTTATATTCCATTTTTCTACTATTAGGCTACTTGGTAAATTAACAAATTCGATTTTTAATCTGTTGGGCTTGTTTCAGGGGGAAAAAATTATTTCATAGTTCTAAGACTACATTAGTTAATAATTTGTTCCATTTATTTCCTATGTAAATCGCAAGTTATTGTATTGTTTATTTGTTTTTTCCTTAATAAATTTCTATTTCTATTAACGACTGAAAACTTTAGATTGGCTATGTCTTTACAACTAAGACTCAAGAAATTCTTGATGAGAAATCTGTTAAAAGCTTTATTGAAATACTATTATTTTAAGGGAAGCGGTTGTCCCAGTGGCAGAGGGGAGTCTAATCGGTGAGATTAGATAAGAGACAGCGCCTACCACTCCCGTTGTAACGGTGACCGGCTCCTCTAAATACAAAAATGTATGAGCTTTAAAATCGCTTCCCGGTGGTTCGGAACCCACCTAAAGCTGTAAGTCCATTCATCTCTCATCATCATCATCCTTCCCATTACCCACACACGAACTTAGAGCTTATATTATGGGCATCATCCCTGGCAAAAAAAATATCGAATTGAACATAGTTGATTGATTAATATTAATATATTTTGCGAAATATTAATTAATGGAGTGAATTAATTTTCTTACAGGGTTGGGAGCTGAGAAGCTATGCACCATGGATGATGAGTTGGCTGCAATCGCCGAGGAAATCGAAAGTTTCGAGTAAGTCAGAAGTTGATCAAATTTTAGTTTTACATTGAAAATTCTTCAGCTAACAATTGCTTCCCTCTTTTCATGCGGTGTCTTCTCAGAAAATTTTCTAGAGGACTCGCAGCTTCTCATACCTAGGCTAATCAAAATCTGCATCCTTTCCTATAATTAAAACAGTTTAAAAAAAATGTGCCAATGATGACTTGGTGTGCTTTAAAGAGCTAGTAGAGGATGTATGTTTTAAAAATACCTAACCTAACCTAACCTGATGAAAATTATATGCTATTTCAATATACCGGTATGTATTTTCTGCTGTAATGAGCATACTAAAAGAATGTTTTCTCTGTATTTTAAAATTATTTTTCCATCTCAGGGATGGGCTTACCAGCGACAATGAGATAGACGGCGATATTGGAAAGTATATGACGTTCTCCGAAGAAGAAACTGACGTTAAAGTTGAAATAAAAAATGATGACGTTCTGTCATCTGCTATTGAGGATGGTTCAGAGCGCCTTGATTTCGAGGGCTTTGAGTGCTCTTTCGATCCAAACGCCTTTGAAACTGTTGAGGAGGAGGCCAATGACGAGACTCAAGAGAAAATGTAAGCGATTTCATAATTTTCGTGGGTCTTACTAACTCTATTCACGGACGGTATGCGTTTAATGAGCAAAAACGAATTGACAAAACTAAAAACATTGAGAATTTTTATCAGTTGGTTGTTAATATAGTTACAATTCTCATTGGTGTCATCCTTAATAATCTAATCTATTGAAACTATCCAATTTATTGAAATCTGAAATTTAGACAGCATAATTTTAAACTTCAAATGTTTTTGCTGAATAAGGAAATCTGGGTAAATTTATGTTTAATGTAGATTATTGTTTATAATATAACGGAATATTAATGACTATTACTAGTATTTCCAGTATCATTCACTCCTTTTTGATAAACTTCATAGATTTTCATAGGCTTACTTAAACTTTATAGGCTTTTCAATTATTAGAACTTAGAAAATTCCTTCCTATGAAGAAAAACAAAGAATATGAAGATGAACCTGTTCGAGTTATCTTATAAATGAATATTACTGGATGGCACTTTAAACACAGTATTTTAGAATTAAATGTAGAAACAAATTTATAGTTAAGGTACGAATACACGTTGCATAGTACTGTATGCATGCAGATGCATTTATACTGTTTCATGCATACTATGCAACGTGCGTCCGCGTATTTAAAGGTCAGAAATAAAACATTTTACTATCAGAATCTCACAGTAAAAGAAAATTTAATATTACATGGATTAAAAAACCGGTGTGTCACACATAGCTCAAAAATAGAGTTACATGTAATATGATTTCATTTAATGAACAATGTGCCTTTCATTTTTAATTACACATATCCTTAGGATAAAGTACTGTGTTCACAAAAACAATCTCAACCTTCTCAACAAATTTCCATAGATTTAAATCTTGGGCTTTGCTTTTTTATACTGGATAGTTGTTATAAGAAGCTGAACTAATTGAAAATTGTATGTGGAACGTATTGAGTTTAATTTTAATTGCCTTTTTCTGCTTCACACAATTTTTACAGAAATCATTCCGTGTCTTTGGAAAAATCTAGTAACTCAAAGTTAGATTCGAATATTAGAAAAAAAGGCTCAAATTCAAAACAGAAAAAGAAAAGAGGAAGAAGGTATGATATCAAAATGTTGAATCCTTCTCCTCAGCAGCATGTTTTCTAGTGCGTTTTTAAAAGATGTATAATTATCATAAATGACTAGCTTACTGCATGGTATCTAGTATTTGCCGTTGAATTCAATATTACATGTTCGAAAAAATTATATTACTCTTGCCCTTAATCAAGTTTAGAAACAGTTTTCGGGAAATATCCAATTTTTGTTTTATCTCTCTATCAATTGTTTTATCATGTTCAATGAGGTTTCCTCAATATTTTTTGCTTATTAATATGTCTTCCATTCTCAGTAACTTAATCATTATTCATGTAAAAAATTATTGTCAAACCAATCAAAAAATGTTTGTCAAAACATTGATATGTTTGTAAATGATTGGATTTTCAATCCAATACAATTAAAATAGTTTCTAATTGAACAGCTGACTTTTCACATGTTAATACATTAGACAAGATAGCACTGCTATATTTTAAGTTATAGATTTGTTATGTCTAGTTTGTTGGCTCTAAACAAATCAGCTGTTCAAGTCAAGGTCATTTTATTGAATGAAATTTTGTAAAGAAATTAATAGTGTGCTAACGACTTTGATTTGTTCAATAAATTTATTGTTTAAATCTTTTAAAGGGTTCAAAGTTTGAGTAGTACTTTACTACAGTTTTTGCTACCTTTTTAGCGTTCTTATCGGAAATATTAAATTTGCTGTCTGCTTGTTTCTTTATAGAAATATTCTCTGCTATTAGAGAAATTCTACTAAATATAAGTATTTCGTATTTTGAATTCAATAGGATTTCCATTATTGTGATTCTTAATCATTGAAATACAGTGCAGTACACTACTATTAGTAGCTTAGTATATTTCATATGACTAGCTCCTGTTACTTTGAGTGCTTTTTATATTTGACTTACTTGCAATACTATCTGTAGCTAGTACTGTATCTTCTATATAGTTGGCTCTTGTTAGTTTGAATGCTTTGTAGATTTGATTTACCCTCTTCTTTTGCATGCCACTTCAATAATACGATTTCTGTTCCATAAAAGTTTAGAAGTAACTTTAGAATTGGCGAACTCACACTAAAAGTCCGAAGTTAGATTATTTCCAGCATATATTTTTGTTCACATATAGGCCTATCATTTACTCTACAAAAAGTACAAGTAGAATTAGCACCACCAGCCGAATTAATAATAAGCAATTGAAAAAAATAATTCTATTTGAATAAAACTTGTAAAATTTCAATTTACTACAGCTGATCTGTCTGTTTAGTGTTAGTTCGCCATTTTCCTGTATTTCTATACTTCTCAGTTTCATGTAACAGACCCGAGTTGTAAATTTTGTTTTGTTATCTATTTTATCCTTTCAAAACTGTATGATTGATTGGATTTGTATATACGTAGTTTCCTGCAATTTCCCTTATTTATTACTTAATTATATCTTTTAATTACAGTCTTATGTAAAATTATGAATTTCCTACTTACCCGAGTAATGATAAGCTACACTTTTTCGAATCCATGAAAGATTCCTCCCCCGAGAAAGTTGTTACAGTACTCATTTCATGTAGCCTACTTGTTTCTCAATAATTTTACTTTCCATGTTCAAGTTCGTCATTTATTGATAGTTGTTTTTTTTTTCATTATTTCATCATTTATTATAGCACAATAAGACACAACAGACATTCTGATCCCAAATTTATACAAAACAGTGCAGAGTTCAAGTTCATTACTTAGGTCTCACTTTGTTATAGAATTTATTCAATTTTGATTCAATTCCAATCTTCTGTGACTAACTTGGAGTCCATTTCAATCTGCATTATTTATCATATGTAATTTATTCATAAAAATGTATCTTATTCTTTCTTGGCTCCTCCAAACGGCATTCTGCCACGGAGAAAATATTCCGACAACTATGTATATATATTGATTTAAAAGTATATATTAATTGATAATAAAAACCGCCAATTTTTTTCAATAACTCTTTTTAAATGCATATTGTTGAACAAATGATTTTTCTTTCGTTCTTTTTTTATCTAATCAATTTAATTTTTACTGTCTCTAGAGCAAGAAATGATGACAAAGAAGAGGAACTGATCAGCGACTTTGATAATGCATCAACTTCTGAGCAGCCAGAATCTCAAAAAGGCTTGGACGATATTAATGATTGTTTTGAGAGTCCTTTTGACAATGGCTGTCTAAACAATCCACAGTCAGTAGAAACTAGGAGGAAATCAACAAAAGACTCGTGAGTCCAAATTTGAATTCTAGTTTGGAAAATATTCTGTGTATCTGAGTACTTGGTCTGGAAATCTATCCACCCTAAAGCTGAACAAGTTTTTAGAAAAATAATGTATTTTAACCCAAGCAATAACAGACAATCTGTTTCTTTTTTTGCATATATTTATAATCATTTGATACAAATTTATTTCGAAACTTATTGCGAAAATTTGTTTTTTCTTTAAAAGTAGCAATATTTTCTACTAATACAATTTAAAACTTTCTTCTAATCTTAGGCTAATCTTTGTGTTCTATCTCAATACATTTTCCTTTTAATTTTAGCATTCCTATCGTAGTAGAATAGTACAAAACCAGACATCCCACTTTCAAAAATAAGAGTGAATCTGAGGAACTTTATTAGCTTAATTGTATTTCTTGAAGTTTAAAAATAAGTATGTTTCTTTTGGAGGTACAGTATATCCATTTGGATTGTATTTATCAACTACTTCTATGCTTTTTCATGAAGATTTATTTAATTTTCCAACGATTTATTGTTTATCTCATATTTTTCGACTTTTCAGAGATGAAAAAGAAGAAGAGCTACCTCTCAAGAGAACCAGGAGAAAAGTTGTTATTGGAGAAGCGACAACTTCAACAACCGAAAGTGAATTAGAAATGGGACATAGGTATTACTTTTTCTTGCTTCTTATGATGTCCACATAATTCTATGACTATTGAAATGGGATGTGGTATTGAGGTGAAGGATAATGGGAAATTTATCTATAATGGGAAATGGCATCGACAAAAAAAAGAAGGATGAGGTGCAGGATGACACACAAAAATTCCAAATAGAATAGCTAATATAGTAATATTTAAATTATAGTAATTAAATTAAAGTAATATTTTCTTTAGAAATTCATTTCAATCCTACACAAGATACTTGATGGGTAAATGGGTCCAATTCGATTGAATTAACAAGATCGAATGAGAATGTATCATTCATTACAAGGTAAAACTAGAAATTAATATTACTAAAAATTATAAAAATAAATAAATTGGAGTGAGGAGTTTCAATTTCTGCTCTTCAGTAGTCATCATGATGCATTGGCAAATCAGTAGTTACCTTTGCTTGCAATGTTCTCTTGATCATCTTTTCCAATATTACAAATCAAAGTTTCTTACAACAGTTTTAGAGAAATAATTTATAAAAGTATTAATTTAAGGTTATTACTAGTAAATTTTATCATTTTATGTTAATAAAATCACTTCTTTCTCCTTTGAACTGTGCTCTCTAATTTACGAGAAAAAAATTCAAATCAATATAATCTATGAAAATTGATATTTTCCCAATTTTTCAGAATTTTAAAGCAGTTAATAAATTTTAAAATGATAATTTTCTTTCAATTTTTCAGAATTTTAAAGCAGCTAATATCATTCCCAGGGTCTACACCGTTTTTGGATCGGCCCGATATGACAGCTCCCGGAATGAATAATTACTACGTGGTCGTGAAGAAACCAATGTGGCTTAAAGCAGGTTGGTCAGCAAATTTTATTTTTCTAAACATGCAAACAAATATTTTTGAAGCAGTGTAATGCCTAGTTGACGCACCCGAAATCTTCAATGTCAATGAAAATTGAAATCAATTGCTATATTCAACTGTGATGACTGTAATCTCTCTCACAGGAACCGTGTTGGCGTTTGGAATGGAGGCATTTTAGGGGATGATGTTTTTTTCAAGGGGGATGCCCACATGAACTCTAGGCTTGTGCTTGGGTAATGAGAGGGGTGATGATGAGATATGACGACTGTTTTTGACAGTTTTTATGTTTTATGTCTGTTTTTATATGTTAATACTGTTTTTAGGAATTCATGTTTTATGTCTGTTTTTATATGTTAATACTGTTTTTTAGGTATTCATGTTTTATACAGTTCTAATGTCTTTGGTTAGATTACATCAGAATATCATCTATAATGCCATAAACACGAGTAACAAGGAAAAATATTTTATTAAACAACCCCTGACTTGAGACAGTGTGGGGTCGATCGTGTTACATCAGTAATTCATGTTTGTGCCTACTACTTCATAGTCATTAAAGGGAGCAAGTGAGTAGAAAAGTAATATTTTGCTATGTGTTGTACTTGCTCTCTTGGCAGGCTTTCTCTGCTTCAACAAGAATAAAGTAACTTCCAACATGAAGTGATGCTTTTCGTATTTCTATTGATTTTATTCGACATTATATTCTGATGATATGTGATCCAATTTACACGAAATATACATACTTAAATACTAAATTTTTGGTAGATTTTAGCTCTGGTGATGAATGAATAAATAAATAAATGCCTTTTCGCTTTAATATATTCATATTTGATAGTGTGATACCGAGCTTAAGTGGGCAAGGAATAATGTAAGTGTTCTTTTGGCAGTATTGAAGCGGTACAATGAAGACAAGTATCCTAGCATAACAGAATTGATAGCGGATATCAGACTCGTTTTAGAGAACTGTTATCTGTATTGGGGCACTGGAGATCCTCTCACTAAGAAGGCGCTACGAGTAGAGGAACAATTGGAAAAGAAACTTGCTGCTTTACCTTCGTAAGTATGTTGCAGCATGACTCAGTGCGTCATATTTATCCAATTCTGGGGCAGGGAAAGTTTTAGGGTATGCTTTCTTTAATATTGTATTTATTCGCGTGATTGAATAAACAATTGTTTACTATTGAGTAGTACTGTTTGTAGTTCATGATTTATCATAATACAGGTTGACCTTCAAGTTTGTAAACTGCTTCACATTCATTAACTGAGTCAGTAGCTTAAAATGATTACTGGAGAAAATGTCGGTGAAGGTGGTAGTATGCACAGTAGATCAGTGTGCTTTTTGTAAATATATATAGGCAGTTTTATTTATAAAAAAAAGTGGACAAAATATCAAAAATAAATAACGTCAACACAATGAATTTTTCAATCAACTGTTTTTCACATTAATGCTTTTTTGACATTTAAAAATATTTTTCAACTTTTTGCCCAGTTTTCACTTAAAACCAAGAGTCAATAATTTCAAGAATCACAAATTCAACTTTTCGGTTTTTACAAAGCTTCAAATTGTTAGAAATAAAACAATAAGACTACTCTATTGTTATTTAATACTGTATACTGTAATTGGCATGTGCCTATAAGAGGAGCCTCCAATATATTGTTTCTTCAATGTAATTATTATTGTAATGTTAATTTTTGGAGAATAAAAAGTACCTAGCTATTTCAATTTCTATTGCCTCAGTCACGTGTTGTCATTGGCATTTGCCAGTCTACTGACTGAGATACTTAAGAAACCGTTAATAATGTGTTGCTTAAATGAGTGTTTTCATGACATTTTATTTTTCGTAACTCAATCATATTCTGATGTTATTTAGGCACGTAAGAGATTTATGTTCACTGAAAGCCACTCACGGAGAGGATCCAAGTGACAATTTAACTGAGGAAAATAAGACTGATGAAACTACTCAACAAGATGGAGCTCAACCTTCCTGTCAAAGTTTAAAAAAGAGTAAGTACCTGTATAAAGATTTCGGATTAATGTTGATTGATCAAATCTTTTTCTTTCTTTTCAGGAGTCGCCAAATTAGATAGGTACTTGCAATTTACAAATAGAAATAACTCTAATTGTATTGGCGATGGTGATATTGTGGTAACATCTATGATGAATAAGAGACAAGAAGTTGTCAGAACCACATTATTTATTGGAGAAATGAGTGACTAGTTTTAATAATTATTACATCATTTTCAATCTCAGATAAACAGAAAATAAAGTATCAAAGAATCTACTTGAATGCATGGTTGTGATTATTGGACACTGGTAAAAGGCTATAGATCACTGATCTCAGCAATAGGGAGATTGTTTTTCCATTTTCTATCATTGTTAAGTCTATAAGTGCTGTCTTTCATTATTCATTAATATTATAAACTTCTAAATTTCTTCAAGTTCGTGGTCAATAAAGTTCACATTGCAAGATTCATTGCTGATTCATTGCATTTTCTTTTGTTTCTTCTTAGATGAACATTCAAAAGGAAAAGGAAAGCTTTCAGGTTAGGTAATTTTCTTACTTGAGAAATCTTGTTATGCTAATCTTTATTATTTTCAAATTACAACTCTTCGTTAACTACAGAAAGTTTAATTGAAATAAATCATTTTCAATAATGCATTTGACAAGCAGATCTAAACTAATAACGACCTCAGTCAAGTTTGTCATGATTTCCTTGGTTTGATTTCCTATGGTAGCCTACTTGTTTCTGTTTTCTCCATTTGACTATTTTGCAAGAGCTTGATGTATGCATGGCTTGAGAATCTCTAATCCATTACATTGAATACTGAAAAATGATTGATAAACTACTCTCTCCACTAATGTAGAAATAGAATAGAATGACTGCCTTTATTTTAACCTGGGAGGGCGAAGTTAGGACGCAGTCGGCTCTCTCTTACACTTGACCCTCATACACATAACCATAATGTATGTTGAGAAGATGTTTTGTTTTCGATTATTCTCGATTTATTATTATTATAAACTGTAGATTAGTTTGAAAATTATGTAAGTAGTAGCTTGTTGAACTCAGAAACTGAACATAACAATCATTTTTTATAGTATAGGCTACTGATATGAGTATTAGTGTTCTAATAATTGAATTACTTTTATTAATCATAATGGATACTATTTTGGTCTTCTAATTCATTTATGTGGGTCTTCGCTTTCATTATAATGTCAACGAATATTCAACATAGTCAATAACATTAAGCTAATATTCAAGTTATGTGGCATACTTTCAGGAAATTTGCACTAAAATTATTATTTCGATGAAAATATGTTTTCATTTCAAGTGGCAAAAATAGTGTAGGCTAATGATTTATATTTTTAAATTATGAATTTAATTGATTTCCAGGTGTTTTTGTATCTCGTCTATTGCAAAGGGTATTAAATAGTGCAGAAACAAACTCAATCGGCTCTGAGAATTCAGTGGTTGAGAGTGTTGGACCAGAAGTCGAGGAATGGGAGAAATCGGTTCTATATAATGGCAATGTTGAGGATGAAATCGCTTCAATGTGGGAGGTAAACTTTTTATTCAATATTTAATTAATAGCCTACATTTTTCCATTCTCCCACCGGTTTCCACTGAACTTTTCCAAATGTAGAATCCAAATGTAGAAATGTAGTAAACAAGTAGAATCCCAAATACAATGGTGAGAGAGTATTCAACTCTTCATTAATGAATATGATGAGTCACTCGAGTCATTCAGGAGTAAAGTGATAGAATAACTTATAGCAGAATTTCTTCATAGATGCCAAAGCCTGTTTAATTTTGATATATTATATAGTCATTAATTTCTGTATAAAATAATTATATACGATAAAAATTACTAGCTCTGTGTTTAATGTTTACTCTAGTTTGTAATAATATGTCTGTAATTATTTGTTATTGTTTCTACAGCTGCATGACAATAATCGGTTGAGTATGTAATACTTAATAGTAGTAATACTTGAAGTTCTGAATTTTGTGATCCAAAAAAAACTGCGAAGTTAACACTATTGACTCATCACTAGAATTTACGACATGCAATCAGTATTTTACTGTGAATACTTATTTATTATTCAGTGGACTGCAGCGCTTTCGAGTTGCTTTAAGCTTTCGAAAGCGCTACAGTCAAGTGAGTAATAAATATGTATTCACAGTAAAATAGTGACTGCATGTCGTAAATTCTAGTGGTGAATCAATTGTGTAATACTTACCTTACAAATGAATGACTCAATAGATGAATGAAATATTTTATTGTGTAATTGAGCTTCTACTTTGTTATGAGATGACAATTAATGTATTTCATGTTTTTTACAGTTACCACTCATAGGACAATTTTTGTATTTAACGCTGAATATATTAAACATTGGACAAATATCGCAGTATGAGGTAGAAAGAATGCTTTTGATACCTCAGGCATCTACGGTTTTAGCGAGAGTCATGACGTCGATGCTTGTGTGAGTTTTTTATTCTATGAACCATTTTTTAATAGTTTTCTCTTCTTATAAACAATTTTACTCTACTTTCTTTTATTTTTCGTTCTTTTTTTACGAATGTTTCTTTTTATTGGCAATATAGTTAGAATGTTATAATGCAGTAAGATCAATGCCGAAACATCTCCCAAGTTCTTTTGTCTGAACTTATTGGTCGAAATTTGATTTTGCAACTCATTGAGATACTTGCTTATTTTTCAAGACTAGCCAAAAAATGGAATTTCTCTTACTAAAAAATTTGCAGACGTTCTTTTTTTATCGTGGAATATTTCTCTATCATTTTATGATTTTATTTTGAAAGGTAAATTGTTTGATTGCAGTACGCCATTTTCCCGGGCAAGACTAGAAGAAGGTCCTCCAATGCCTTACGAGTTCTGGACAAATAAACTGAAGAAAAAATTGGCTTTGTGGTATCGTACATACAGAGGAACCGGGGATCTAACGGTAAAAGTAAGTCTATGACAATCTGATATTATTATAAAGGTGTAGTTATTATAACTGGATAAATTATGTAGATCATCACGGATATTGACAATTTTTGAGATTATACCTTCTTATCTCTAAAATAGATCAGTTCTAAACTAAATTGACGGTGACATGTGGGGGGAAATGGTTACTACGCGTACGCATGCGTGACTCTGAAAAGGTGAGTGTAGTAGCAGTGCCGCCAACTCTGCGTCGCTAGCACTCTGAAATTTTATGTTAAGATTCAAATGTGCTTCTCATTATCTCATCTTGTTTTGAGTTTAACTCACCTTTTTAGAAAAGGAGATTCATCAACTTTAACGCAGAGTTCTTTTAAATTTAATCTACAATAAACTGTGAGTTTCAGAAAATTTTAGACTCTAACTCTTGAAGAATTTTGTCGTTCTTCTCATTCAGTAATTAATTCATTTCACAGGTTTTCGAATTGATCGGAATAGAACCAGAGTTTTGGTTGGTAATGGGTGAAAATAATCCACTGGAAGAAATGCAGTTTCATGAACTCAAATTCATTCAACGCGTATGGATCCTGAAAAGTCTTTGTGATTATCTCTTGGTAATTAAAACGTTCTTGAACAGTTTATATTATACTTTCATAATTTATATACACTAGATTACTCATAAGCCGTGTATGAGTAAGATACTCGTAAGCCGTAAGCTATTTGATTATTTTATATTTTGTACCTCAACATCATTTATTTTACTTGAATCATTTTTCATGCACGAGTTTTGATACAACATACTCACAAATACCATAATATCTGTATTGCCATATTAAAAAATGAATTAAATCTAATCTTTTAATGTAGTGTTCCAAAGTCTATTACTGTAGGAGTAATTGATTTACCGTATTATGATTGAACAGGGAATCTTGTAGGTTGTATTTTTATCCATAATATATTCAATTATAGTATATCATAACTGGTATACGTATTATTTTATTTATAATATTTTATATCTGTAAGTACACTGTTAGATATTTATTTCAATAACTTACTTGATCTCAAAATAGGATAGGAAACAGATGAAAAACCTATTGATTTATATTGTTCTTGTGACTACTAGAAACGTAATTTTTTGTTTTTATAATCTGATATTTCTGTAATCTGATATTAAAAGTTATTTGAATTCAATAGGAGGAAAAATGGTAATATTATAAACGCACCTTTTCGTGGTAATTTCAATTTTTTCAACATTTTTCAGCACAATCATAAGTCGTTCCAAGAAACATTCAATAATATTGAGTCAGACGACTTGAGAGAATCTTACTTGGGAAGAGATAGGCAGGGATTCGCCTACCATTATTTTCCGGAATTCTATGAAGTGAGAATTTACAAGAGGGCAAGAGTTCCTGATAAAAGAGTAAGTGCTTATTTAATAACTAATTTTGAACTTTCAAGTTCGTGTTCTTGATTACACACAGAGTTGAAAAAAAATCCGAGTCAACTGCTTATAAAAAATTATTACCTTAAAAGATACATAACTACATTAGAATCGTCTTATTGTCTTGCTACATACCAATATACTAATATAGCGGGACCGAGCTGTGCTCGGAAGTACAAAGGCACAGGAATGGAAATTTTAAAGAGTAAAGAACAAAATTTAATTATTTTTGACGCCTTTTGCAGATAAAAGGAACAGATGACATAATTCACTTTTTGATTCAAAATAAAACAATACTGTAATACAATATGGAATATTTTAAATTTATTTCTATTTTTAACAAATATATTGAAATCGGGAAGAAAAATGTAGCAGCCGATGTGTTTCGATATTTTTATCAATTTCGTTATTTGAAACACTGCTTTTACAAAGGACACGTTAGTGGAGTCGCGGATTTTCTCCGTATTTTACATAATTGAGCTAAATATCTAACTTATTGTCTTGCTAGATACCACCAATATAATTACCAATATTTCAAATTGATTATAAATTGATATAAATTATATCTACAATGAATACAGAATTAAATATATTCTAGCCTAGATTGAAATTTATCTACTTCTCTCATTTCAGTGGAAAGATTTCAATCACGGTGTGGAGGAAATGCTTTTTTCAACCGCAGCAGATGTTGATTATTCGGAAGAGAACGAAGCGCATGGTAGGTAGTACTGTATTATAAAGTTGTTATATTCTGTTCACAATTCTTTATATGGATTATATTATTGTTCATTCTATTTGTTTAGTTTATGTTATTGCAGTAGAAAATTCAAATTTATTTCCACAAAACAGTAATCAGTCGCCAACACTGGAATTGCTTCAGACATCTACTCAATGTAGAATGGCCTCACTAGTGGTAATCATTCTTACATTTTTTGTTAAAAACATGAAAAAATCACAATACTAACATAATCATAACACAAACATATTTTGTGTTAACAAAATACTCTGGAGATACAAATTAAAATATTCTTAAAACAAGGGTTTATATATTTTAATTCATTTTTCCAATTAAACAGAATACTCGAATATTCCTTAAATCAATACAGTAGTACAAATCAGTAGTAAAACCCTACTGGCCTAAGTAAATACTTGTCCGCCAGTAGGATAAGTGATTTGTGAAATTGATTTGTACTTGTACGTTATGTGAAATTAAAAATAAATTTGTATATTAATCTTCCCATTTATAACTTTGAAAATACAATATTTCAAGGTGGTTCTTTTTCGTTCCAATTAATTCAACAACTAAAATCACCGATTGTTTTTCCTTTGTGATCAATTTGATCCCTACTGTGTAAAAGTTATTGCTTTTTTTCATCTCACAGTATAGATAAGTTGCTTATTTCAATCACTTGTGTAAATCAGCCTTTCCGTGGATATCTGAAAATGAATTAAATGATAATAAATTAACTAATGAACAATTATGTAGAGTTTTCCACTCAGTTTAAAACAACAACAAACAGCTCTGTGGGCTATAAATTGAGTTATTGATTCACAAATATCTTGCCCATGATTGTGTGCAGTTTTCCTCAGATTAAAGGGCTTTTCTCAACTATTTTCAGACGATAGATTGCGTTATAAGCTGCCAAGAAGTTTGCTGCCGTCGCCGAAATCGTTCAAAATGGTGGCGAAATGCGTGGAAGACGTGCGTTGTCTCATTGACGAGGTTTCCAATCAGCAGAATAGCAGAGTGTCAGCGCAGAACAGTTCTCCTCTTAAGCGAAACCTGTCGGCCATTCTCGCCCAACTGGAGCCCAACGAATCGAAGATTGAAAACTCGACTGCCGTTTTGAGAAAGAAAATGCACAAAGAATGGCTGGATTTCACGAATAGGTAATGTAATCATGATCATAATTACTCATAGGATAGAAATAAGTCGTAATAAGCATAATATACAGGGCATTTCCATAGAGAAAACATTAAACAAGTGTAGCCTAATGTTTTCTCTATGGTATTTCGCAAATGATCGCCAATACTTCTTTGGCTTATTGTACTCACTGAATAACAAAAAAATCTTATGTTCTCATCTGAACATAAGGTCAAGAAATACCTTATTACCGAGAGAGAAATGATGAAGATTGAAATTGTTTGAGAGAAATGGTGGATGATTTCAAAATTTTATAACTTTAATGACTTGAATAGGGTGTGAAAATGTTCTGATAGAGTGTAAAGTTTAAAGGAAGTAAACTGTTCCATTTGAACAATAAACCAATATTTTTTCATTTATGAAACTTGAAGAGAAATTTTAAAGGGCAAAATTTACGAGGTGGCATTGACACCGAGAGCACTGTGATTGGTTCGGCGTCATTCACACATAAAAATTGTTTCAGAAATTGAGCGTAGAGACAATGTATCAATATTATTCCATGTATGTTACTAATATTATTAATGTAATATTGTTCAATATATGTAACTATATTGAGACGCTGTATCAATGTGGCCTCGTATATTATAGCCCTAAGATAAAATTTACAGTTCAAAATGCACCTAAACTTTCAAATTGAACTTGAAATAAGTGTCGAAATCGAAAATTTGAAAGTGTGTCAATTTATGGCCTCATTCACATCAACGAGCACGTAACATAACATGCCAGACAGGATAGCATTGTTCTAAGCAAAATGAATAGAAACCACAGAAACTGCTATACATCTCTGTGCAATTGAGCTCACTGATGCGTGAGTAGATCATTAATAAGATTTGTTTCTCCACTAGAGATGGCTGTGGGTTTTTACGTATGAATTACATTGAAGAATACACGGAGTGCTGTGTCTGGAGTCTGTAGATGAGGCTTGGCATCTTTTGATATCATCTTCATAACTTTTGATAACTTCATAAAAAACTGTAATAATGATTATTTTTGGTTTTTAACTTTTTCAGGCCGGTAGATTATGTAGATCCGGGTGCGAGCTATTGGTCAAGGAAAGAATTGCGTGAAGAGAAAGCAAAAGAGGATAGCGCTGATTCTGTGGACAATGTTGACAACCTTCTCACAGGTGATTTAAGAAACTAGGATTCAATAGAACTAGAATATTTTGTTGTTTAAAGTAGATATAAAGTCAGCTGTTCATATGAAGGTTGTTGTATTGGATGGAATTTGATCATGTACTATTACAAACGGCTCAACTAAATTAACATCATCGGCCAATTGCAAGGAAATCTAACAGAATTTAGGAATCGTAGAATGACTTCCACTTTGCTAATTGGTTGTTGTTGCATTGGCTACGTTAGATAACATCATTTTACGGTAGTTTAATTCAATTGAATTTTCGTGCAAGTTGCTGCATGTTTTGCAAGCAGCAATTGTTTGATTATAGAATGAGATGAGATATCGCAAGTATTTATTTGCTTTTTAAATAATAATTGTTTGATTTCTGAGGGGAAAACATCAGTTATTTTTCTCTTTCCTGGAAAGTAATATTTTAATGCCAATTTATTGCGGTTTATGTTTTGCATAAAATAATTTCATCTCAGATTAAAACATCATGACTTCTCATAAGATGAACGTAATTTTGACGTCATTTTATTGCTGTTTTTCAGTTGATAGAAGAGAACGTCGCAGCACTCGTGAGAATCAGAAGTACGTGTTTGACGAATTGGACAAGCACCTTGGTCCTGAAGAGGATGGCGAAGATTACGAGCCACTGGAAGGCGAGGACTCTGAAGACGAGTGGGTGGCTACACCGTCAAAGAAACGAAAAAAACAACAAAACGTTTCACAGCGAAAAATCAAGAAGCTTCAAACGTTAACTCAAAAACTTCAAGATAAAAGTGATGACAACTGTGAGAATGCAAACAGTAGGACAGTGGAAACTAATAGCATTCAGGTTCGTAAATTCCCAACGGAACATTCGGATTTAAGTTTTGGACCTTCCAGTTCAACTAATTCTAGTTCAACTAATTCTATTCATGTTCGTAAATTTCCAACGGATAATCTAAGTTTTGCACCTTCTACCACAACATCTCGTGATCAAGTAAATTTTGATCAGGTGAAGATTAAAGAAGAGCCACAAGAAAATAGTTCATCGAACAATGTACAGCTCCCTTACAGACCCCTTCCACCCCTTCCACCAACCATACCTCTCACGCACTATGTGAAACAGGAGGCTCTGAAAAAGGAGGCTACCGACGAATGCAATGCTTTCAAAGTCAAGAGTGAGATGGGACTGTCTAAACAACACACAGCGATGACACTGAAAACGACTTCGCAGTCAGATGAAGTCATCAATCTCCTAAGTGATGATGAGGATGATGCGAACGATGTGTCAGTAGTTGAAGACGTGAAGCCAGTTATTAAAACTATCGAATATTATGTGGCGAATAACCCCGGTACAAGTAGTCAAACTACTGTACCACAACAGCAACAACCGGGCATCATGCAGACTCAATTCCAGCCAATGTTATCACCTCAGCCTGGAATGGGTTTTCACCAGAGAAACAATCTTGTGCAACCTCCTCCTCAAATGGCACCCATGCCATTCCCCAACAATAACCCCTCTCTAATGCCACATTTGGGCACGCCATCGACATCAATCAATGCCCCTCCGTTTGCAACAGTGAAACAAGAGCCCGGCACTGTTATGCCTAGTCAACAACAACCAGTTTCAGCTCCGATGTTTAACGGCTTGTCACCGCAACAGCAGAGTCCTCGTATGCGAAGTCCTCAAATGCTGCGAGGCTCTCCTTCGCCACGTGGAGGACGTATGATGGCGTCATCTCCAAGAATGATGACGTCACCGAGACTGATGGCAACATCGCCGCGCATGATGAGTCAGCAGAATCGGTCTCCGATGCCACAGCGCGGTAGAATGCCGATGCCGCCTAACATGGGACGCGGCTCGCCGCAAAACATGCGACAACGTTCACCGCAAACGGTAACATTTCCTCAGCGCGGTAACATGTCTTCGCCTCAAATGTCTTCTTCACAGTTCGGTTCCTCACCCCAACGAAACATGCAAGCGCGTCGAAACCTAAACTTCAATTCCCCCTCACGACCGCAGAACTCTAACCCAACTCCTTCTCCAAGTAGGAATAGTTTACCGACAAATAGTAGTGACCGACCGAAAGAGCGACTTCACATCATCAATTCGGGTGGAGTGGTGGGCAAAAACACTAAAACTGTTGAAGGAAAACTAGTGGTCGCCATGAATGACGACGGTACCTACGGCTATTTCGCGGTATTATCGGATGGCGGCAAACTGACTGTCTCACAGAAACAGATCAGTGAACTGAGATCCAAGTGTAATGGCTCATTGCCTGATAAAGTTGGCATACCCATGGTTATCACCGATTGAATTCCATGTTTGAAGGTTTGCCGATCGAATTACAATGACTCTAATTTTACAACACTTATAATTATATTGTTTTATTATGAGATACGATACTTCATTGTCAATCCAGTTATTTTAGCAAAATTAACCAACTATACGATGCTATTATTAAGGCTCTACTCACACTTGGATACTTAAGTCGTGGATACTCAGTGAATCGGTTAACAAACGTGTGTTTTCAAATGATGACGCTCATACCAGGCAATTCCAGCCTCGTCTGAGCTTCCTCATTCAAAAACACACGTTTGCTATCCGAGTCGCCCGCGATTTAAGTATCCAAGTATGAGTAGAGCCTAAGGTACAACTCTAGGATTCACGGCTTTAAAACATAATTGTCTGCAACAAGTCAAATTCTTTAATCTGCGACAAATGTAGTGTATAGTTTAAAAAAGTTATTTTTAATCTTAGTCATTTGTTATTTTTACTATCATAGTCAATAATAGTGTGAAACGGAATGGTTGCCATCAAACATTGATTTCATGCGTTAATGAAAATAGTATTATATTGATTGATACAATTCGTAAAACTTTGAATCAATGAATTCAATTGCAACGAATACAGGATTGACAATATCCTGTCTCCTGAGGATTTGATAACTTGATTTCATCACTCCATGAGTGATGTTAAGACTACATTTATTGAACCATGGTTTAGAGAACACAGTTCCTTTGTATATATTATTGTTCTCTACTACTGTAGTGAGTTTGAAGAATATTGTTTTTGCAAATTTTTCTTCCAGTTGTTTAATTTTTATTGTTAGATACCAGTAGCGCTTAGAAGATTGTATTTGATTTTGAATAAGAGCTGATTGTTTCAACTACATAGATTTGTTGATGACACTAGTTTCTGTTGTAACAACTCAACAGATTCAAACCCCAACAAACACACTTTGTTATCAATCACCGACACCTTTACAAACAATGATATTTCACTTTTTTTACGATTTTATCATTGATATGAACGTACGGAGTAGGAAGTAAAATTCTAGCTATTCATGGATAGCTGCCTTGTTCGCCTCGAACATGCAATAACTCTTATGTTCTTCCTCATCAGCCATTTTGTAAGCTGTATGATTTCTACTGCATGTTCTTCCCTTATTCATTGTTTCAAATGCTAATTACAGGTCATTGGATTATACCCATTTCTAATGCCTAAGGCCACGTTTACATTTAAGCTAATGGAGCTCATTTGGGCATCACCCTCAAGAAAATTGTATTCTGCTACTATTGCAAATTTTATTAATTCTACTATAGTGCTTTTCATCCTTGAAGACATCTGAGTACAGAAACAGTACCCCACAACTTTCCGAGCTAGCCAATCACATGCCTGCAACGTTGCCAATACGCACACTTCTATAATAGTGATGAACAGATGCTTAATTTCTGATCATCTGCTCTACTTGTAAATCATCAAAGTTAACTGACCGAGTCGCGATATCATACTGAAATTTACGTTTAATACGCATGCGTGCACAGATGATTGAACAGCACACAATATGACAACATTGCCGGGCATTCCAATTCGATAACGCACCAAGCTGGCCAGTTGTCTTCAAGGATGAAAAGCACTATAATTATCATTTTTAACACTAGAATGCAGTTCGTCATGAAAAGCAAAATTGAAGAATATTATTTTTAATGTACTGTAGTTGTACTGTATACTGTTATACTCAGATCTCAAATCTATCCTTGGATGAAAAGTACAGTATTTCAGCGATATTCTAGATGTAAAGTTTTGTTTCTAACCCACGATATTTAGTTAACATATTTTTTAAGTTGATTTTACCAGTTGAAAGACTAGAATCCTATAACAGCATGCTTAAATTTTTTTGGTTAAAAGCTCCATTTTTTGGAATGTTTTATATCCCAGTTTATTTTAGATGATCAGATTTTAAAGATGGATTTACACTACACGACACAGCTGTATGTAAAACATCATCTATAGCAGAAGTAATACAAAGTGTACTGTAGAGCAGAGCCTACTGCAAAAACTTGAAGAAAGTTTTATAAAACATTGTTTTGATGTTATATTATGCCGTTTTGAAATGTTAGACTATTAATAAAAAGATTTTTGTAACATGAAATACATATGTTACATAATTTAAATTTGTTGTAATTATCAGTTTTGCTAAGCTGATAATTTATTTATGTGTAAACCCAGCTCAACTCGACTACATTTTATCTATCATCGAAACGCTTCCATACATTTCCTTCAGATAGGCCTTATTAGAATAAAAGTATTACTGTATGAAAACTGCAGTCAAAGAATTCTTTAGAAAAAGGTTAAGCAGTTTCGTAATTTAACCAGTAGCTAAATTATGGAAAAAATAAAGGATTTTGATGAATCCTCTCAATATTATAATATCCTTTATCCCATTATCCATGATGATGGCTAAACAACTTATTTTTACTGTTTACAAAACAAGCTTCTCATTCCTAATATTTTGGATTAATCTATATAAAACTTCAGACCGTTTTGAAAGACTATCTTTTGTGTATATTCTGTGCCACTAGTTGCACAAAAATCCAATTGAATTTAACCACAGTAAAATGACGTCATTATATTGACGTCCAATTGTTCATTTGTTCCGTTGGATGATTATAATTTTAGTGGTTGAAATCTATTGAATTTTCGTGCAACTTACCGTACCGTATGTCTATGAATAATTTTCAAGTGCATTTAGATTATCATTGCTTATCAGAAATTAATAAAACAAAACCTGTGTCAACTCATAAGGGTTTCAATGTTTTTCCTCGAGAGGTCATGAAACTGCAAATTCATGTCATTCAAAATAATTCAGTTTTCATCAATGTAAAGTTTATCAATTATCGAAATAATCTAGTTACCGCTTAGAAAATTAAGTACATAATTGTTTTTGTTGCTATAATTTTCAGAAATTAATTTACTTCCAGATTGAAATGTTCGATTAAATTTTAAGAATGTGTATATTATTATTAGTTATGTTGTATTTCTTATAATACTAAAGTGATAATAATCTTGATTTTGTATTATAATATAAACATTAGTGTCAAGAAAGTACCTAATTTTTCTATGAAAACTTTGTTTCAATTTTCTTTCCTTCGTGTTTTTCCATGATTCTTCACTCAGTTTCTCAAGAGGTCCACAGAGTAAAATGAATTCTGATTCCCATACATCCATTTGATTAGAGGAATTCGAAAGCCTAGTTTTATAATTTTGATGTTCTACTATCTTCTGTCACAGATAAAATAGTTGCAAATCCTCGTATATTCTTGTAGTTGGAGTAGAGTTTTTAGGGTGGAAGTTGAATAGGAGTTTTCCCAACTACACTCGTTTGATTCAGGCGTCATCCTAAAAAATCTACATTATAACGCATAAAGTATTATTATTTTAATTTGGCGGATGGCGAATAACTTTTATTTAATGTTTCTATAGTAACGAGTGATGTTATGTTGAATATTTTCACATAAATACTCTACATTAACATGTAAAAACATATTTAGAAAATAAATCAACAGAACATCACCCGTTACCATGAAAACGTTGAATGAAAGTCATTCGACATCCGCCAAAGAATATTACTAAATGTGTGTTCAATCTAAATATACAATAATAATGGTAGAGGAAGAGGACATATAAAATACGCGGACAAATGAGAAATCCTTTATAGTTAACAAGATATCATAAATTTATTTCAACAGTATCATAATTTTATATAAATATCATTATCTGATTAAATTAATATCATACCGTCATTATTATTATTATATGTATATGTATTCATTTAAAATATTAGTCTACATAAATTAATATCGTCTACTTATAATTTAAAATCACACAGACTATTCCCAGTTGAAAAATAATAAAAATCTTTGAAAACCAGATTTTGAAATCTGAGAAAAATACTTCAAGAAACAAATTCAAATTTGTAAAGTTGTCAAATATTCAGTCGTAGTTTAAGAAAATCTCTAAACGTTCAATACTTTCAAGTGATGAACAATAATCAAAGACAATTATTAAATGATCCATTAGTTCAAGATTGAACAATTAATCTGCATACTATAATGATATGAACACTATAAACCAGTCAATTATACTATTACAATTTATCGGGTAAACTTATAAACCATACATAATTAAATTATGAGTTTCTTCAAATAAAATTACCATAACCATTAAGTATATTTTGTTTACAGATCTATCTACTGATTAAAATGAAATAACACACAAGGAAATGCGAGAAACAAGTTTCTCTTGTCAGATTGTTAGTAGATTCACAAAATATAATACTATCTAATCTAGGACTCCCAAACATTTCAAACCTAATGGAATTAAAAATATATGTAAATCCCTTGAAATAAATCCTTTTAAATATCACAAACACGCAAAACGAAGAGCTAAATGGAAGAAATTGCTAGGAGATTGCATTATTTAAAACAATATGAACAAACAATATAATCAACTTCGCAGGACAAAAACATTCAAATGAGTGACTGGGTTTGAAAAACTATTTTCCAATTCATTAATTGGAAAATTGAATAGATTATTTTGATGAGATAAACTATTGAATATAGCCCAATGATACTGTAAATTACAGTTCAAATGCAAATAATGCAAATCAACGCTGTAATGTACGCAAGTTTAATAAATTCTTATTGAAATATCAGTTACTTAATTCTGATTAATGATTGTAAGCAAATAATAAATAATTAAACCTGAGTATTGTATAATATTCTCTACAAATATTTCCATTCTTAATAAGTGTGATAATACATTTGAAAAATGAACGTGAATTGAAATGTTCAAAATAAGAATTTTTCAAGATGAAATACAATCATTTTTCACAGATGCAAAATATTTGTTCCAATTAAAATTCGATTATGCTTAATTAAAAAGGCAACCTGATATGTACTAATAAATTTAAAACACCAGCTTTCATGGTGATCCAAATATTGAGCCATTGAATACAATTTTTTGCAATTAATTTAAACCTAATAATCCATTTTAATACCCTATGAAACCTTTCAACACAGTAACCAAACTTCAAAACAATTTCTATCCTACAGAAATATATTGTATAAAAATCAACAAAATATAATAATTTTCATCTTAAGAGTATCCAGTAATATTCAAGCATTATAGTACTTCAAGCAATTTATAATTTTGGAAGCGCATCTAAATGAAATAGGCACAAAACTGGCAATTGACGTCTACATTATAATTCAATATAACCTACAATCTAAAAGTATTTTACTGTGATTTTATAAATTATATGGCAAATTTACAGTCGATGCTGATATTTGTAATGATACAGTATATACATTTATAAAAATTATCAATTCTAATCAAAACTCCTTGAGCATAATTTACATGCTAATTCAAACCATAACTACCAGAATTGTCACATTTTCATACAATGGAAACAAATTGATCGTCTATTTCTTAATCTGAACTTATTCATTTCTTAAATTCCAGTTTACACCGTACTTTAAAGAGAAAAAGTGAAAATACTTCATCCATAAAGTTGTTTAGAACTAGGAATTCTGGGCGTGAATTATTGTAAAACGTTATTGCTTTAATAGATTAATTGGACATCACTCAACAAAGCGCCATTGAAGACAGTGGAATTCTGGTGGAAAAATTATAATAATACAAAGTTAGACATAATATTTTACAATTAGTAACTAAAATTATTATAGTTTATCGTTTTATCATAGAATATTGTGATGATTAGTAATAATTGCAGTTTTCTCCATTAAAATGTGCCACTATCTCAAATGACGCTTGGTCAAGTGGTGCATTAGAATTTTCAAAATACAGAGTAGATGAAGAGTAAACATTTCCTTTTATTCTTACTTCGTTGACAGAAAAGTGGAAATTGATGATAAAATTTTAATATTGATTATTTTGAATTATCTTTTATACAATTATTTACAACTTGGTCAAAATAAAAACCAAGTTTTATAGATGGAGAATTTTAATGAAATTCCGTCTCACTGGGAAGGAAGTTTCAGGGATTAAGAGAAATGTTGAGTGTTACTACAAAAAGGCTGATAAGTTTTTGTTCCTGAAGTTATTAGAATAAATGAATTGATCAATTTCTTATATTCTTAATATTGCAATTTTATGGATGCAATTGAAGCTATAAATCATATAAAAGAAGGACACACAAAATAATCATATTTGATTGTCATAAAGTTATTAAATACATCTACATTATTTTTTTCTATGAAGTAGCAGAAGAGAATATAACAGCCTTTGGCATTAAATAATTTTTTAAATAATAAATTATTGATGAGCACTGAAAAAACTTACAGTACCGGTATTACTAGTTGAGCCGAATGATCACGAATAAAAATAATACAATCATGTTTGATAAAATGTTTCAAGCGACTGTAGAATTGAAACCCTCAGCTTTTAAGAATAAGGCAAACTCAGAAAATGAAGTGATTGAAGTATTGCACCAGAATTGCATCAGAATCTACACAATCACATATTTAAGCTATTTCTAAACCATTTACAGAATTTTTGCTAAACAAAAAAACTAAAGGTATAGTAATCAAGTATGAAATAAGTGTCCAGGTACCTAGACTTGCAAAAAACAAAATTATAGCGATTTCAATAATAATTGAAAGATGAAAATTTCATCTGATTCAAATAATTATCACATTTACTAATATATCCTACTGAAAGGGTTTAAAAATTCACATTTTTACTAGAAAAAATATTTTTTGTAAAGTAATTAACATATAACTTAAAATGGCATTATTAATCTATGAAGATAATATCAATGTCATAATCATGAAGATAATATCAATGGGCACCCGATTGTAAACCTCTATGACTTCATAATTGTTTAATTTCTTCATAAATGTTCATAATTGCTTCATAATTGTCTATTGCTTCATAAATGTTTAATTAATGAACGAATGAGATTGTAATCAACACATAATTCCTTCCATCTCCGTTCCACTTATACACTCATTTTGATTTCGAAACATATAAGTTAAAATTGATGGAAACTTTAGCATGAAGGAAAGGTAGGTAGGTGATACAGTTTCCAGTTGCATAAAATGAGGAAAACGTTTTAAAAACAAATACTGTGAGAATAAACCAATACAACTCAATGATGAAACAATAAAAAACTGATGCGATGCTTGGAAATGAAATGCTTCAATCAATTGATTAAGTTATTGGTAACAATTGCTCAATCAAAAAACTATTAAATAAATATGATCAAATTTAAATATATCAAAATATAGGATCTATGGATATTTTCTAATACTATTATTCCAATACAATCTTTCGTATACCTAGTAATAACTAATACAATTGTTATAGAGTTTTATAGAGTTGACGCAAATTAATTTATTACAGCAATCATGAAATAAATTACTCAATTTTCTGAGGCGAATTGAAATGGTTATACATAAACACTAGAATCTCCACAAGTTTCAAAATAATATCAGTACAAAAATACTCTCAAATATATTAATTTATCATTCCAAACTAACCTTAAAAAAGCTTTTTATATTGCAATCGTATAGTATATACTAATAAATTTAGATTTTTTTATAAACTAACGGACGGGATAGTGAAAGCATTCGTAGAACGATGTTTACTTATAATAAAATCTTCAAATAACATTTAGGATTTCTGTTTTATTTTTAGACTGAGTAATACAGTTATAATACTGTTTAATGGTGTTAGCTATATACTTAATACAGTATAGGCAATACAGAAATGTAACAGCGAAATACTGAAAAATTACAATTTGTAATTAAAATAATAAATTAACATTTATCTGAACAACACAGCATATAGAGAGATGAAAATTAATAAAATGTATTTTTACTTATTTTTTGGTAATAAATTTTCGACCATTAAGTAAGAAATTACATTGTATGAAGTATGATGTCAACATTGAACCATCGAGAAGACTGTTTTAACAAATCTATATTTTAATTAACATGTTTGATTTGAAATGGTGAATAAAGAAACGACGAATAGAAAACACTGATATATAATGGACAACAACTTATCAAGGATATAACTATCATAAAAATGTATAGATACATTTCAAATTTTAGAAATAAGAGAGACAAAAGTATAGAGAGGATTATAATTAACAGGTATGACGAGTTAAAAAAGGGATTAATGATGATTCTTGAAATAAGAATCCTGAAGAGAAAATAGGGTGTCAGAACTCTCAGATAGAAATCAAAGCAAAAATAATTATGAGAGATCTATCCAAGAGTTTTTTTTTGTAATTGAATATCTTCCTAGAAACCTTCCAGAATTTATGTAGCCTATACATTTGTCGACAATAAAAAAAAAACATTCACTAGAATAAAGTTCAAGGAACAAAAATGTATCCCCAATCTCAAAAAGAACTACCATCATAAACTGTAAACAGTTATTTAGTACAATGAAAACATAGTTTGAAGTTGCCGTAAGAATTATTTTAGAAATCCAGCAACGCCAACGTTTAAAATCAACAAGCATGTTGAATCTTACAAAGCCTATCAATACTGACTGAGTTCATTCAATTCAAATCTCTAAGGGCCGGTTTCTCCAACGAAATTAAACCAAGTTTTATTTTTTTCATATGTTTTTAAAACCGGCCCTTAAAAACATATGAAAAAAATAAAACTTGGTTTAATTTCGTTGGAGAAACCGGCCCTAAATCACAATTTTTTCTGTTGAGGAATAAATGATTGAGATTGAATAAATCCTGTTTAATTTGGCCTGTTTCATAAAACTCAGGAATCATAATAATGTAGGGAAGTCCGATGTCACTACACGTCAAACCTTCCGATCAAGTAGAAACCAATATAATGTAGGCTCTCATGACTGTGAAAATTGTCAATTCAACTAATTTTAATTGAAACTGTTTCATTAAAAATTTTTATTATATTAAACCGTAGAGGTAGTAAAACCAACTATTCTTTACAACTACTTATGCGTTTTATGAAACAAGCCCCTGTTTTGCAGAATTGATTTATTATATAAAATTCTTCCTCCTTTTTAGCCTGTAGCATAATGTATTAGTAAGATAATTACAATACAGTCATGTAACCGCTGATCTTATGCATTCGGAGACTGAAATGAGTGAATTATAATGGCGAGTCCCTAATACATTCGACTAGGTTACATTCAGAATTTAGACGTGCGCAGGTGAAGAGGACACAAAAATAGTTTCTTGTTTCGTTTTAATTACAGCGTTTCTCTTCAACCATCAAACACGTTTTTGATGGTACCAAATTGTTCAAAGAGATCTGAAAAATAGTTGTAGAACTTCCCATTTTTTATTTTTTCAATAATTAACAGACATTTCAATAGAAGTAAAATAGTCTATTACATCAACTACTATTATTATAGTTGATCATTCAATAGTTGAATTATTAATTATTGATGTACTATTATACATTATTCTATCATCAATAATAGTTGACCATTCGATAAGAGTTGCAAAACAAACATTAAGAGGTACAACGACGATTCTTCAAATCTTTTTAAAACAATTCAGTACCTTTTTCATGTTTATTGGTTGGATAATAGTGCAGAAAACTCACAAAAAAGTTTTTCCCACTACAAAAATTCTTATGATCTGGAAATCTAAAATCCTATTCACCATGATCGTAGATCAGGTCAAAGGTAAGGCTCTATAAAGACGTGGAAGACGCTCCCACTCACTATTTTGGACCTGGTTCATGATATAATAATCCAACTTTAACCTCTAAACCGATCTAAAAAATTCGATCAGAGTTCAGTGGCTGTCTTTGGTCGCTCGGTGAGAGCGGTTGCTGAGTGATCATGATGTTAAGTCACGAACACTCAAGACTGCTCTCGGATGGGTGACCGACTCAAAAATAAGGCGAGGTGGAACCTACTCGTAAGGGTCTCCCCACCGCTCGAGCACACACAGTATTCACTCACCTAACTCAAACTATTTCATCAACACCTGTCTGGAGTCTACCAGCAAAATGGCGGTGAGCAATTTTTCATATCCCAAAACAGAAAAGGCACAGGCTCCCTATGCTTCATCTCTCTACGCACTGGTCCTAAGCTTTGACTAACAAGTAACCTCGCAAGAAGGTAGTAGCATAGAGAGGGCTGTGCGTCCCAGGATATAAAAAGCAGTAACCCAAAATGGCGGATGCTGCGTCTACATGGTGTTTATAGAGCCTTAGTCAAAGGTATAAGGGTCTCTCGATATATGAAACAGGCCTCGTTAACTAGCTACCAAGTTAACTAGCTACTTTTTCGAAATACCGTTCTCTCCTTGGCCTTGTCCTCTTTAGTGAAGAAGATCCTAGTGACGACAAAATCTTCTTATTCGCCAAGATCAAAGGTAAAAAGGAGTGTCCGATCATTTCCGTTCCGTTGAATCGCATTGGAATTCGTCAGTCAACAGTCCATTATTTTGTCACGGTCATTTTTTTTCAGATAGTTGTCTGTATGAAATAGAATGCTGATTTGGAATTTTTAAGAACAGTGTCGTATTATTTATCGATTATTATATTTAATAATCATAATAATCATTTATTGTGTATATATTGAATAGTATATATCCGAACAATAAAATAGTAAATTTTGTAGTTGGATAACTTGGAAATTCGGCCGATCAGCTGGTGAAAAGAAGCCTGAAAATAACGGAAGGAAGCCGAGAGCGTCAAATTTTGTCACGGAACGGAAATGATCGGAGACTGTACTAATGTGTGTGAATCAACCTTCAAGGTCTCTCAATTACAAAACAGGTCTCAGTGATCAAAAAGTGACCGATCTACTTTTTCGAAATAGCTACCGTCCTCTCCTTGGCCTTGTCCTCTTCAGTGAAGAAGATCCTGGTGATGACAATGTCTCCCGTTGACAGCGTTTGCGTCGCGTTCTCTTCGACGCTGCGCTGCGCTGGCGTCGATTCGGAATGGAGACCGTTCTCGTGGCAGCTGCAGCAGCAGGAAGGATGCAGCTGCAGCTCGCCCATAGTGGCTGCAGTGGCTGCAGTCAGCAGCGCTTCGAGTCGCTCCATCTTGTCCAGCCGGTTCATGCCAGAGTCGGATAGGATTTCGTCGATCAGCTGCATTGACTCGGTCAGGCTTGGCGGACCCGAATTCGGACTGGCTACCTCACCTGCCAATAAACAACAACACATTGCTAGCAACTGAAACGTGAGTGCATTGAGAAAAACAATATCTAAATCCTTAAGGGGTCCCAATATACGACCAATTTGGTTGTCAACCTACGTGCCAACATTGAGCTAAATATCCACCAGGGGCCTGTTGCATGAGAAAATACAAGCTAGTAATACTAGTTGTCACTACGGTAACTTGCCATCTGACAACTAGTATTACTAGCTTGTATTTTCTCATGCAATAGGCCCCTGGAGATAGCTAGGGCTGCTATACAAAACCAGTGTTCTGTCTAATATTGTTAGGTTGGCAATATGATGTGGATAAAATATTTATTTTTAGAACAGTATGCGGTACAAAAAAATAGGTTGACAATAAGATTAGGATTAAAATATGTTTTATCAAGAGTAGTACGTTTCGATAATTTTGATTTTTCAAATTATTTTTCACAGGTAAAGATATTCAGCTCAGTGTTGACATATTGGTTGACAACATATTTGTTGGTCGTCTGTGGATCCTATAAGGTTATGCAGTAGATTACAGAAAACAGAACAAATGCCTTGAATCAAATGTAATGACTGCCTTTTGCACTCGAAGTTGCCAGTGCTTAATTTCCAACATTTTAGAAAAAAATTACAGTGAAACAATTTTACAATTTTATCTATATCTATAAAAAGCTAAATCTGATCATGGGAATCACACTACAGCCCAAACTACTTGACCTACAAACTTGAAATTTTGCACAAATATATTCTTCATACCTACTAGATGCGCACTAAGAAAGGATTTCATGATCTTCTGCCTCTAAGGATCCCAAAGGATCATGGAAGTATCGCTCCCATAGTAATCTAAGAAGAAGAACTGGTTAAGTTTCAAACTAATTAAGTTTAATGATTAGTTTTTAATTATTGAAACAAATTAATTTCACCTGATAATGAGTTGTCGGAAGGAGTTGATTTCCCACTATTGAAACTGTCCAAACTCAGAAACTCGCAATCTCCCTCTTCTCCATCCCTGAAAAATAATAAAAATGACAGGTACACAATTAGTTTTTACATTAAAAATATGAGTATTCAAGTTAATTCTGAATTCATTCATTTTTGAAGCAGGAGGCTTTAAAATCCTTGATCTTTTAAACATGTTTATAATCTCGATAGCAAGCAAATTATATTATGTTCTGATAGTTTGTGTAATAGATCGATTACACTGTATATTATTAAACATGAAAGGTATTAGTTTTAGAAATACCTGACAAATCCTGATACCCCTTTTACAGGAGGCCATTATACAAAATATGGAGGAGGCCATTATATAAAATATGGAGGAGGCCATTATATATATATCCTGTATTTACATATAAAATATGTAAAATACAGCAGGTTGATTAATATAAAATATTTGATATAACAGATATTATATGACATAGAACTATTATAGTGAAATACTGGCCTTATATTAATTAAATGATTAAATTATGAATGAGTGACTCACTTATTTCTTCCTTCCAATTTTTCCAGCCTGCGAGCTACCTTGTAAGAGCCCTTAAGCTTTTCTTTCTCCTCATCAGTCAAATCCAAATGCCTGTTACAAGAACAATTTAAATTATTCAAATTAGAAAACTATTTTTTTTTATATTATCTGTGAATAGTTCATAAATTTAGTAAATTTCAACTTTAAATTTGAAAATCACTGTTTCATTTTTAAATTGCTGACAAGATATTTAAATTTAAAATCATTATCAGTATAAAAAACACATATGCGTATGCTGACAAGCAGTAAAATACATTAATACTCCATTCAAAGTTTTATGTTTTACATTCAAGATTATTGAGCATTAAGAATTATTAAGATTATTAAATATTAAGAATTATTAAGATTATTAAGTATGGCATCAGCAAGAGCTAAATTTAATCTCCACTCTCACTAAACATTTGTTTAACATTCATAATTATGTACAATTTACCTCTATCGTAGCATATTTTCGGAAAGAACTATTAAATTCGAGCAGTAGACGATTGAAAAGTAGAAACATTTATCAACAGGTTTATCATAACTTCAAAGAAAGTGACAATCGAAGAATCATAAATTATTCATCAATGTATAGAAAAATATGATAAACAAGATACGTAATTAATTCAATTAAAAGTTCCTATAATTTGAATGACAAAACTTATAAAAAGCTAGCTTTTGGAAATGAGGAAGCTCAGTTTAAGAAAATGTTATTATTCATTCAAATACTCAACACATACGTTACACAGCATACCATTAATTTCATATATAGATAAGAACAATAAATTCCTTAGAAAAGGACAGTGACATATTTGTAATTGGTATTCATTCCAGTAACGTAACTGCAATAGGAGAATGCTCAAACGAATTCCGAACCGGTTTTCCCACAACAAAGTGACAGGAAATTCTGTGGGTTTGCTGGAATGTTGTCGAACTCAATCGTTATCAAGAATAATTATTTCAATAGCCTTACTACTGATGAATTTCAAGTAGCATAGCTTCCATTCTTACTTTCTTTCCTAACATAACTTCAATCAGCCAAACAAATATCAAGTAATTTAAAATATTGAATCAAAATGTATCAATATCATTATTATTATTATTTTAGGCGTTAGGATTTGATTGTATCCGCAAATGAATTGATTCTCAGCTAACTCTATGAACGATCATTGATTACGAATCCTATTAGCTGCTATTAATTGATTTTAAGATTTTTGTAATGACCTTATTGACTTTTTCTATTGTTAACTGAATTAAATGACTAAAAAAATCAAATTCGAAATTTATTGAAACACATTCAATAAAAGAAAAACTAAGTATATAACAACAAAGAAATAATGTATAAATAATAACAACTTGTTAAACGGTGGAGGGTGCTAGAGAGGATAAAATGATGGAAAAGAGAGTTCTCTAATTAACTAGTTAAGAGAAGAAACAAAGACAAGGCATTCCAATGTCAGAGCAAAAATCTTAGGTCTGGCATATCTAAAAAGTAGTTTCTACAAATAGTTTTTCAAATTCAGTTAGGGACTTAAAGTACCCTTACTTTTGTACCTCTGAATTTAGAGTTTATAAGTAATTGATCCGGAATACGGTTATTATTCTAATATTTATGTAAATCAACTGCCTCCCTCATACATTCGATATTAGAATTTTAAGTAACATATTAGTTAGCAGTGCCACTTAGAGTAATTATTGACTATAGAGTGTGGGAAAAGTAGTGATAATATTTTAATTTACCTGAGTAGTTTGATTTCGCGGTTACTTAGAACTATGTTTCGACCAGTCTGCGCGGAAGAAGCGAGTTTCGCCTTCAGATCGGAAACTTCACTCTCCACCTTTCGCTGTTTCTTGCGTTGCTTGATTTCGGCCGGTTGAATGTGGAGATGAATTTGCTCTTCGCACAGTTCAGCCATCAAAGATTCCAGTTCAGGTCTGATTAGTCTGAAAAATGAATCAATATTCATCAAAACATCTATCAATAAAACTGGTAGAATATAAAAATAATTGAAGTGAATTGAGAAGTTGTCAATTACACTAGAATGTCAATTCTAGTTACAGTACCATTGTTACGTCATGTTTATAGTCAAAGATATGTTATTAAGTTATTACCAATGAACATATAAAATTTTATCATCACGCACTATAAACAAAACCCAAAAATACAAGCATGATACGTTAATATTGAAGATTTTTTTTGTCAACTTATCTACAGTAACCAGTGTAAGACAGTCCTGATTTATTTGTACATTATTAAAGGGTTGCTCTTAGGTTATATGTTCACTCGTATTACTCATATTAACACGAAACCAAAATCATTACTCTAAAGGCTCGAATAGACAACTTCTCAACTCATTTCATCACATCTTTCAATATTTTGTAAAAGTACATGATGAGATTGAGGTGAGAACATACTTTCAACAATAATATTATTATATGTGTATGTGATGTAGCTAAATGTGAATTTTGAAGGTCTTTGATTACAGTACATTAATCAAAACCAAGATTGTGAATCTCTCACGTTTTATCCTGCGATGAGAATGAGTTATCAATCAAAATATTTTATTATTAGTTCTGTGTGCTTGACATACCATTTTCAGTTGATAGCATCATGGAAGCAAACGCGATCTACCTCACTCCTCGCTATTCTTATGAAATATGTATATATATATATGTAGCGTATGGCTTTCTGACACACTTTTCACTTATATGCTATATGCTATGCTCATGAAAAATTAAAATTAAATGAAAATATTCCTAATAATGAAATATTTATTAGGCGGAGTTAGGATTAGAAAGTCTTTCTACCACCATTCAACCTCAACTGGAACGTTTGCCCTTTGTTGATCCAAATAGAATATTTTTAATAATGAAATATTTATTAGGCGGAGTTAGGATTAGAAAGTCTTTCGCAAATAGATTTAATTAACACGGGATTTAATATAAGGGAATATTATCGATTCAACATAGGAAATTATATTCCTATTAATTAATTTATCACTATTAACACTTCTCTGTAATGATACTTGAATACGAGTACAGTAATAAAATAATCAATTTATTTTTTCATTTTAATTTTTCGTCTATTATATTTTCATTAAAGTGCCTACCATGCATGAAGCGGATTCGTCATAATTTTACTCACTTTTGCATTGCAGTATAGACTTGTGGCACTAATGATAGGATGTCAGCAGAAGCGTAGATCATCATTTCACGAGACAAAGGTCTTCTCGACCAATAACGCTGGTCTTTGCGATAGATATTTTTCAGCTGCTCCTTCAACGGATTCACGGGTGCTTTGTACAATTCGCAGAGAGTGTTCAAAACAACATTTTTCGCTTTGTACACTGGCTGTCCGGTTTGTTGTAATTGTATTACAGCATAGGCAGCCTGCAAATGAATTAGCAGATAAGATAAATTTGAATATCTGATAATTATTATTCTCAGTGAAATAGAATGATTTTTCAAAAATGATACATCAATTTAGATAGGCCCTAACGTGGTTGTAAGAAAAAATGTATTAAAATTCAAGTAAAGGCACAAGTTCATGGATGTCATTCAATTACAGAAATCATAATGAACAATGGGTTATTTTTTAGACGTTTATCGACCATCATTTAGTTCAAATTTGCGTTCGCTACTATTACAGTAGGCTAGATATTGCTAGGTAGTATACTAATTTAAATTATTAGAAAAACTCAATTTCATTAATCTAAATTAGTAGATAAAACACCAGACATAATACAAGTATTTAAGCATTTATAATATCAAATTATGTAAAATAGTCTAAAATAGTAACACAATAATTTATCCAATGAATCAGATTTGTGAAATTCAATATCAAATTACGTACAATACTGCAGTAACTTGATTACAATACACATACCGTGGCCTGCCTATGCTAACGGGGCAATTGATCTATTATTTGAGCAGGCGGTAGAGAATTTTACAGCTTGAGAAGCAATTCTCGACAATATTCGATATTAGCTCAATGAGCGGTAATAAGTTGTTTGTTTTCAATAAGCCTGTTATGAATCAGAGATATGTATAAGTAATAAGATTATATAAGAAAGAAACTTACCTGTGTATCAAAGACATTACGCAAAGTTATGCCGAATTGCTGATAAAGATTGTAACTATCATTCCTACAATCATGAATCACCTGAAAAATAAATAAAAAATTTTAAAGAGAGAATTATGAGATCAATTAGTAATAAATTATATTGAGTCCTAGTGTCCAAAATAATTCGTCTAAAAAACCCAATATGAATATTAAAACTTATTGTTATACTCATCACAAGAGAAAATTTTATATTTGCACATCTGCATCGGTCTATTGTTCTGTAGAAATAAGTGCCAGACTATGATCCATCCCATTCATATAATGAACAATGGTTCTTTTCACACCTGAATACTATTAAGTAGAGATTTTTTATGAAAAAGCAAACCAATACATAATAAATGATATTATATTCTTTATGATGAATAATTAATCATAACAAGTGAGCCAAAACGGTTTAAAAATTATATTCACTGTTCCTGAAGTCAAGATAATTTGTTATTTATTTTTAAACTTCAAAAATCTAGATCTCCAAGAATTTCTTAAAACTGCAGTCTACATGCCTTTGAAAAGTGCTAACTCAACTGCTGTTTCATTACTTGAATGTAGAAATAGAACCAACAGCACTTATTTAAAAAGAAAGTAACCTATTTTCTGAAATAATTACCATTTGATAACGTTGATAAGAGAACAGAGGAGAGAGTAATCTCTCCTCTGTGATAAGAGTAATTGAAACAAGGCTGTTTAAATACTGTCCTTTTTTTGGTAGAAAAAGATTCAACTGTTGGCTAGAAGGTTAATAATATCTCTTCATTTAATTCAAGTATTATACATGTAATTCTTCTCTTAATTTTAATTAGTTTCTAATCGGTATGACTATGTGTCAAGGAAAAGAAAACATTATAAAATAACTAAATGTTTGAAAAAATTGGACTCACCTTGACAACATTTTCTGCTTCCAAGAGCTTTTTCAGTCCACCGGTGGTGACTAACAAAGGACTGGTGATGAGATCAAAGATGTACGCCTGTCCCCGCATAGTCCCAACCTGGAATAAGGTCAGCTGGCCTTTGGTTCCAAGATTGATCCCTTCGCAATCAAACGACACAATCGCATCACCCTGACTCATGATTTCATCCACTATTTGAGCACTCTCCTTCACATTCACCACCACTCTTGTAGAGCTTAATACTTTTGCTTTCCAATTCTCAGTGACATTCATCCCATTCGCAACATTTGAAGCTACAAGATTTCTATCTTTCTCAGTGTTGTCAGCTAGCGTTTTCATTACCAAAGAATTGATTCTCTGCTTCAGTGTTTGATTTTGCAAAATCACTTGAGGACTAGTTGGCTGTTGTATTATCTCATCATTATTTGATTGATTCAATGCGTTTGTATTCTGTACACTATCAACAATATTACGTGTCGCGGTGACATTATTTGTAATATTGTTGCTAACTACTGTTTTATTTTCATTATTCGAATTCTGGTATCTATTCACATTATTGTCAGAGCTGGGTCTTGATGGGGCCAAATTAACAAGGTTTGATTGTACACTGAAATAATTTGAGTGCATTTTCAAAAACGTTGTCACGTCTTGAGGCGTTTTGAATATGCATGACCACAGGTCTTCAGGGAAACAAGAGACTACTTGCTGGAAAAGTTGTTCAACTAATACAGGCCCATTCACTTCAATGCATTGAGTAAAGAAGTCTAAAAACCTCGATGTTAGAGCTGGATCAACAGTCACCTGTTCCAGTTCATGGAAGGGTTGGGGTTCTTGCCCCTCATATTCCTTCAAAATAACAGTATCATCATTGACAATAAATGCATCAGGATATCTACAAAGAAAATCTCTGAATTCTTTAATGTTCTGCCCTGAAATGTGTCTCACTTCTGGAGAAGATTGGGATCTATGTCCTAATAAACTTTTTATTGGTACTTCTGTTCCAACCCCATACTGTCTTAATTTCTCTGAGAAATATTCAACTGCTTCTTTGACATAATCACGTTTTCCGACACCTGACTTGATCAAGCTACTGTTGGTTTCTTCTGCTTGGTTATTTGGAGCACTGAAAGAATTGACATGGACATAATCACCATCAACCGTAAACAAAGAAGGATATTGAGCAAGGAATTTCTTGAGGCCAGACTGAGAACCGCCAGCAATTTGTCTCATTTCCCTTGTAAAACCTTTTGCTCCGAATTGACAACTAAGATCGTGAAGGGTTCTAGGGCCTCCTTTATCCATCAGTCTCTCGAAGAAAAATAACAGAGTCAGGTTTTTGACATGTTCGTATTCTGAGCTATCCATTGTTGTGAATATAATAAAAATCGTTACCTTTCAAGTGAGAACAACCATCATTTAGCGCGAAAGAAATCTTCCTCGGAAGACCTCGCGAAGAAAGTCAAAACATCAGGACATTTTTGACGCCATGTTACATTCCACGGGTTGTGACGTTTCAAATCGATTCCCTTTCTATCGATTGGTCAGCTGTTGACACGTGCATTGTCGACTATCGACTGCATTGGAACGCGCGCTACATTCAAAAATAAGTCGGGCAATCTCAATACAGTTTTTTACCTCACTTGCTCTAATACCGGTACCACAGAAAAGAGTTCCTTCCGAAAAATTCAAGGATTTTATTTTCAATATTTCTATACATCTCACTTATCTATGAAACATTTATAGAATATGCAGAGGCTCCGGCTCCTTCATGCAGAAGATGCTGAATAATAAAAGTTGATTGTACTTTTTAAAGTTTCAAGATTCATGATTACGATGTACATAGAAAATCTTATTTCAAGTGGAAAAAAATGAAACTTGAATATCTTTACATGTCTAGTAACATTCCTTACAAGATTGAGAGCAAATAGAAATATTTTTTAAGTTAATGCCAAGTTATTTCATAAGTAATTAATATGTACCTAATGCAATTCAGTATAGGGCTCTATAATAATAATTCACGAATATTCTTCACAGGTAGTTTATGTTTCAACAGCTGGTGATTTGCATTACCAATATGGCACTTCAGAGATTTACTTGTCATTTTCATCCATGTTTATCACTCAAACACACAGGTAACTTGAAGTCAATTCAAGTTAAATCTTGAGACCACCACATTTTTCTTGGACAATAGGATAAATTTAAACAGTAGAATATGACAACTAGACACATGGAGGGTGAAAAGGTTGAAAAATTATATCCTCATCAAGAATTTTTACAAAACAATAAATATGCAGAACCTGAAATTGCTGAAGAAATATGTGAAGCCATCTTCATGCTGATTCCAGCAGGTAGGTAATATAGAGCAAATGACAGCAGAATTTTATCAAGCATGACATATTATTATTAAATATGTGTAGTTTCCAGAAATAATTTAATAATATTATCAACTAGTATAATATGATCTGTGCTGCATTAAAATTTGATAGCGTACAAACAAAACAACATTAGAATTTTACTGTGTTGTACAGTAACTTATATCCATTCTTTTTTCTACTGATGAAATAAAACTGACTTTTAAAAACTTGGAAAACAACCTGATGATGTACGGCAAGTTGTTTTCTACTTGAAATTTTTTCAAGTCATTGTATTTTACTGTTAAATCTGAGAAACAAAAATAATCATCCCATCTAAAAGTTTAGATGTTTATTTAAGATTTACACTCCAATGTTTTTCCTTGTTGTTATAGTGAACCGTTTAAAAGAGCTATTCCTAGGCTGGAGCACATTACCTCAAAGAGACAGAGAGCTGATAGATGAAAAACTCCAACACCCTGATTTTTCACACCTCTACAAGCCCTTGCGAGAAGCATTGATTCGCTATGAGTCTGTTCAAGACACGCAAGGTAAAAAGCTCGTCATTATCTCATTGATATATCCTTAATTTCAAAAGATTTTTTATTATTAAAAGTATTGTATTTTATAAAAATCTATTGAAATTTGCATTTTAAAGCCTTTTTATGATTAAAAGTATTATATCTTATAAAAATCTATCAAAAGTATTACTCGAAGTAATGCCACTAAGTAGTCACCAGAATTCATTAATAGGTAAAGATTTCTGAGGATTGATTATAAAGATTTCAATGTATCTACCTATTCTCAATGAATTATTGATTAATATTCACGATTATATTCTTGAATTTTTATTGTCTCAAAAATTTAATAGCAGTCCAATTTGAAAAAATGAGGTTTTGGGAACAATATATAGCTTATTAGTATCATACCATACTTGGTAATATGGAAATTTCCCCTTTGTAATTCTAGAAAATGATTTCTTTTTCAACACTTTCTTTTTCTTAATTTTATACTAAATGAATCATTCTAATATTTTTAATGATCAAAATATATTTTTATCGTTACATTAAAAACTCTTCTACTCATTAATTGTCTTTCCAATATTGCATATTTATTTATAAAATAAAACACTAGAATTTGTCAATTCCACTATTTTTATAAAAAAAAATTATAGAAAATAGCGGAATTGACAACATTTCTTAGTGTTTTATTTCATCATGGAGTTCCACATCATCAATAACATTTCTACAAATAAGTTATTCATTTATATTTTTCTGTATAATATATTCTTAAGAATACTTTTGTTTCTTTGAATACAATGGCTTTGCCAAGCGGCAAATGTGAACGCATTGCGTTTGATATACCATTGAAGTAAACTTTACAGAAAAAAGCAAAGCAAAATAGACAGATCATGCCATTCGGCAAAGTGATGATGCAGTTTTATATAGGTACAATGATATTCATTTAATTTGACGCTTGGCATTAGATAGATAGATATTATTTCTTTGCCGTCGTACTCTTCGGTCATCAGCAACGTCAAGAAAATGCCAAGCGTCAAATTAAATGAATGTCACTAAAGAAAAGTATTTTGCAGAAGACACCCACATTTGATTTCACTATATAACTAGTACCAATTTCAAAAACATAAGACTGTACTGGAAATACCCTACACTGTAATATCAGCTGTTATGTTTTTCAAATAGACTGTACTTGCCATAAGTGGATAGGCAACAATTATTTTATTCAAAAAACAAGTGTGCGAGGTTCTTCTGCAAAAGACCCAGTTTCGTTGCGTAAGGCTAGGCGTACACCGCCGGTGAGTCAAGACAAGACAAGACGAGATTAGTCACAATTATTGACATAGTTGCTTATGAAGCAGCACACACTGATGCAATGACTAATCGGTGTGTGTTGCTTCATAAGCAACTATATGTGAAGTACTGTGACTAATCTCGTCTTGACTAACCTGTGTACGCCTAGCCTTTGATAAGTCATGAGTTTATTAGATTTCAAAATTGAATAACGTAATGAGCCCTTGATTTTGAACTCAGGTGCTCCCGGATGTGAACCGGGCATGGTGAATTTTTTCGGGGATCCGCAATTGGAGGAAGGGCTGACAGCAGTGATACAAAAACTGGAGCATTTTCTGACGGTTGTTGCCAGTCATCGGTTGGAGTCGGATGGCTCAGAGGACAGTGACGAACCCGACGACGATGCCTCTTCTATTAAGACCATACAATCATCGTCGAACATCAAGTGAGTTTAGTAGATTTTTTTTAATTTGGCGGATGCGAATGACTGCTTTTATGGTAACGGCTCAGCTCTGTCCTGACATAACATTTCATAATAGTCTATCATAACAATAAAGTCCTCCAGAGCATGACACATCTCCTCTTACAATGAAACTTTAAATAACAGTAATTCGCTATCCGCAAAATTCAAAATTTCTACTATAGCCTCATCTATACCGTACAATTGTAGGAACCGTACCTTACTCGGTATTTTTTGAAGGGCAACTGCATTGAGAAGACTTACAACACTTTAAGGGCCGGTTCATGAGCTCGGGATTTAGCAAAGTCCTAGACTAAAACGGATGGCCACCGTAGCATCGACAAACGTTTGTCTCGACAGGTTAGTGGGTTAGCAGCATAGAGAGCCCTTAGTACATAGTGTCGAGGCTAACGTTTGCCGATGCTACGGTGGCCACCCGTTTTAGTCTAGGACTTAGCTAAATCCCGAGCTCATGAACCGGCCCTAAATAATATATACAATGATTTTAGAGCGGATATTTATTAAAGAAAAGAGAAGTTTTTTTCTGGAGGTTGATGTCCTCATGAGATCTAAGTTTGTCTGCTTATGCGTTGGTAATGATGAGAGGAGAATTTAATGACTACTGATTGCAGTTTCGGTTTGGTTGTTACACTACCTCTGATTAACTATAGTACATCTCAGATGTAACAAGCGAGACTAGTTTCTCTAATAAGATATGCTTTATAGATGAAGTATTGTAAACTTATATTATTATTTAAGTAGATGTAATTTACTGCTGCTTTGGTTCAGTCCAACTGAAATTTATATTGAAGTACAACCAAACCAAAACTAGTCTCTTCAATAAATGAGATAGAAATAAATAGAAACCAACTATCCTTCGTATATTTCAGTACTGCGGATATTGTTGTCAAAAGCTGAGAGATGGCGCAGCGTTCATTTTACATTTTTTACAACTTAACGTATTTTTTCCAAAATACAAATGGATCATGCACATCAATAACTAACCCTTCTTTTGGCGCAAACACCACAAGGATTGACCCATTATAAAGCTGTCATCAGTAGTTTTGTTTGCAAAACTCTTTTAGTACATAAGGATTACTGGCATTATTACCGCCGCAAAGAGTCTTAATACGCAGATACTGAAATGATAACCTTTATTTTCCAGGTGTTATTCAACAAGCAATATGGGGAATGTAAATGACATTATTCATAATATGTCAAACAAGTCTATTTCATTGGATAATATACTTTAAACACAATGTACTGCAGTCGTTGTAACAATGTAATGTACTGTTGTAAGACAAATACCTTGCTCAACTAGAAAAAAACGGGTTTTGAGAAAGGTGAGAACTATTCTAATAGTAATTCAACTTCTTCATTCAAAAGGAAACATGAAATTAATTTCTTGATTTTTTTTGCAAAAGACTAATAGGAAAGGCCTCTTAGTTCACTCTAGGAAACAATCTCTTCGTACAACACATGTTATTATTTTCAGTAACTATCGTAAAATCGATTACAGGCTGACAATTTTAGTGATTTCATAATCCATCTCATCCAAAACTAAAAAATTATATTATATGTATAGTGAATTAAAAAGCAACTTTTGAATTTCTAATTAGAAACATATTTTTCAAGTAGTTTCATTTATTTTTCATAGTATTTATTTATTTCTTCAGCAATGACCAATTGATACTTAGGGATGACTCAACAGGCTTACGCCCGAAACTGTTCCTTTTCTTGTTGTTTAATATCATAGTATTTGATGTATTGTAACTGAGTGAAGAAAGAAAATAATGGGAGTAATAGCGTGTGCTTCAGAATTTAATGTAAGAAAAAATACTTGAAAAAGAACAGAATAATAGACTTCAGAAACTTCCACTAACACTATGATTATTGATATTAGTACACATAGAAACATCGTTATCGTGTTTTCAATTAGTTTATTACAAAACAAAATCAGCAAAATAAAAATGTACAAAAAATGCAACTAGTAGGCACCGGTACTCTAGACATTCACTTGTTTATACAAATATCTAGTACAAAATGATATTATACTCCTATTCCAAAAGACAGTCAAGTGAAGGAAAACATTAAACAGTGTAAATTTACAGATACAAAATTATTTACAAATGAATAAATTCATTCAACAAACTTATTTCCAACACTACCAATCAAGGCAACTTTAAACCTCGATATTATCTCTTGAGTTTCTTCTTTGCCTTCTGATTGGTACTTTTAATTTCGTCGAATTCGAAATCATCATCGATCTCCTTTTCTGATTCATCTTCTGATAATACCGTTTGCCATTTATCATCTTTCTCATCCTCTATATCGATAAAGCTGACCTTGATTATTTTTGGTAACTGCCTGCTGCCTGCAACTTTGTTCTGTAAAAAAACATAAATTGAATAGTGTAAAAAAACTAGAAAATTCTTGTTTATTAACACGTCTTGAAGAAAAAACTTTTCTTCAAGAAAAACTAATTTTGAAGAGGCTTGAAATTGACAAATAACGGGAGAAAGACTTGGATGGGCAAAAATGATATGAATACAAATACGATTGACTGTATTGGATATGAAATTGAATATTTCCAATTATGGCCTGTATTCCACTTCTTCATACTTCCACAAAACAACTTGTAATTTTGATTTTCGATTAGTAAGTCAAGTGGTTAGCATGAAGTTTACTAATTCAAATACATTCAAATTTAATGAAGAAAAAAAATTTAAAAGACAAAAGTATTTTAGATTTCATTTTAGTTTTCTATCCTGCAGTCATTATTACAAAAGTAAATTCCTGACTGCAAAGGTTTCAAGTCTCTTGAACACAAACCATGAAGAATATTAGTTTTTTATCATAACGAATTTCGTTTACTATCAAAATGAAAATTACATGTACGTAGTTTTTATTAAAAAAATCGATAGGTAGTCTAAGATAGATTAAACTTGTATTCTTGAATAGATTGTAGTGTATTAATAAAATAATATTAATTCTTTGATTTTAGAGATATACATTATAGCATTTTTGAACAAAATCTAGTCATTTATACTTTTATAAGTGATTTATCTATCACAATACTAATTGAAAATGATTAATCAAGATGATGAAAATGATGGCTTTGCTTCCATTTTTCCAGACCAATTTTATCAATACTCCGTTGAAATGGTTGGCAACATCACGTTAAACTGATCCATTAAATAGAAGATGAATTTTTCTAGAACTCCACCAAGATCATTCACAAGATTTACAACAGAAAAAGTAATTTGTAGAATATTTTTACTGATAAGGCATGAGACAAATTATTCGTGTTAGAAACAATGAAGAAATTCATTCAAGATTCATTCTGTACATATTTAGTCTAGATTATAACTGTGTAAGTCCAGGATTTAATGTAAAATATTAATGTTCGTAATAAAATAAAATGTAATTTACTGAGAAGAATACTATCATTTTAATGGTTAAAAAGTTTCGTTATCACAATAATGATTCGACAAGTCAATGAAGATGAAAAGTATTTCAAATAAATACTTACTTTTTTAAATCTTTTGTAGTTAATCTCATTTGAGTTCTCATCCTTTGGAGTATTTTCGCTGATGTTCATATCATTCAACTTGGCTAACATTGGCATAATTATA
Organism: Laodelphax striatellus; assembly: GCA_017141395.1. Lineage (NCBI taxonomy): Eukaryota > Metazoa > Arthropoda > Insecta > Hemiptera > Delphacidae > Laodelphax > Laodelphax striatellus. The sequence continues at coordinate 25,698,018 of CM029535.1, read as the reverse complement.
ATATCAGCTGAATAAGTGCAAGAGACTTTTTCATCACCCGAGTCATCTGAATCAATTGGCTCATCTTTTACTCTAACTTCATTCTCATCTCCATCTCTTGTTTTATCCTGAAAATAAAAATCACAATATTTAGTATAATAATTTAATAAGAAATCATTGAGTTTCATGGAATATTCAATAATATGAGTTTACCACGTGCAGCACAAAGCGCCGCTTGCTTGCTCAGTGCTGTATCGTTTGGGAATACAGTAACATTGCAACGGACTTGTATCAGTGCGAGTTTCCTCTAGATTTCACATCAAATCTCGCAGAGGTGGAAGCACAGTAGAAAAGAATGCACCAAAAGTTTTTTAAAATATTCGATTGAAGTAGTACTCATCACTTTCAAATTGTTCCATTACAGGTTAAAAGCTACAAGAAATAAGTTGAATAATTACTTTGAAACTTGACATTCATGATCTTATGCAAAGAAAGCAACACTGACCGATAAAATAATGATACTTTCGAGAAATTCACAGTTGAATAGTGTCAATTTGAGAGTGAAGATACATTTCAAGTAATGTATCCACAATTCAATAACAGTTATTGAGAGTTGAAGTTTGAAGAAGATAATAAAGAGAGCCATTTTTTCTCCAACCATCAATATAATCTATTTCTAATTCTAAATTTGTACGTTAACTCAAACAGTTTTGGGCGATATCCTGTTTTTTTGGGTGAATATCCACTAGTTATATTCCCAAGTTTAATAGAATTGTACACATAGAGCTGACCTAGCAATAAACTTTGTCTAGATAATTGAAGGAGGGAGAAGTCAGTCTGAGTCTGAAAAAACTCCAGCGGTCCAGTATTGTTGATAATAAAATAGTGGAATTGACAATATCTTTTAGTATTTTATTTTAAAATAAATTGCTTTTTAAAAACTAACTTTCAAGTTCAATTAACTTATTTCACTCAACAGTTGAATTAAATTTTTTATCAAATAAATTTTAAATTGGAAAATTAAAACTTTCGCCCACTTACCGGTTGCTTTCGACGATCAATGAATGTTGTAAGACAAATTTTGCCAACATTTTTCTTGTTGCGACTGCCAAATGCAAAATTAGCGTCATCGTCATCAACACTATCACTTCTTTCCGTTTTGACAGTTGCTTTTTTTGCGTCTGAAAACAAACTGCCTGAGAATATCGACGACTGGCGTGTACGTTTCGGCTGGGAAGGCGCAATGACGTCTTCGTCTGGAAAATCGAAATCATCTTGGTTGCGTTTTGATTTTCTAGTAGTAGTGGTATTGAAGTGATTCGAACTTCGAGTTGCATTTAGATTACTAGTTGTAGTTTGGTTGAAGCCTTCGAATTCGAAATCATCATCACTGTCATTCACTTTGCCTGTTGTAGTAGTTTCAAACATATCAACACTTCTCAACGACTTTTTGGGTTCGCTTGGCTCATCTTCATCAGAAAAATCGAAATCATTATCGCTACTTTCCTTGACATCTTTCTTCTTTGAGGCTGACGATGACAATTTTGTTGTTGATGATGATGACGATGCAACTGAACTGCCAAACATGTCTACGCTCTTAGTAGACGATGCTACATTTTTGTTTGATTCCGAGTTCACGGCACATTCGTTCTTCTTTTTAGGCACATCTGGTTCCAGAAAGTTGTGAGCATCTCTTGGAGATGAAGAACAATCAAACATATCAACACTTTTACGTGCTGTTGGTTTCAATTTGCTTTCTTTCGGAGTTGAAGAGTAACAATCAAACATATCAACACTTGTAATAGTTGTTGGTTTCTTTTTATCTTCCACCCTGTCAACACTTGAAAGAGCTGTTGGTTTCTTTTTCCTATCAATTTTGTCAACACTTGTAAAAAATGTTGATTTCTTCTTGTCTTCATCTTTTTTAGCGTAATCATCGAACGAAAATGATTCAGATTCTTCAATAACAATGTTATCACTTTCGCCTATACATTCAACTTCTGCAGGGTTTTCGGTTGCAGAGCTCTTGGATTGTTTCAATCTGCTAGCTAAGTTTGACTTCTCTATGGTAACTGGAGACTCTACTTCAGTAATCTGTGATTCTTCAACTTTGTTCGAAGATTTGTTTTTTGATGTAAACATATCTTTCAGTGTACGATTTCTGAGTGCTGGTGCTTTTGGAACAGTCATAGTATCTTTACATTTCTGTGGGCTAACACCATTTTCTTTCCTTGAATAATCAACGCTATCTTGTTTTTGTTTTATTGTATCACTTTTTGTACTCGACGCGGACAACTTGACTTTGCTCTGATTTTCTCCACATTTGATTTTCTGAACTCCTTCTTCTTCATCGCCAGTACTGCTTGCTCTCAACCTAGAAAATAAAACAGTGATAGAAAATATTAAAACATCAACAGTAATTTGTATGTTGCAAATGAACGTAAGTTATTCTGGAATGTAATTTTCATTTCAATGTCCCAAATTGTTCAAGAGTGGAGAACGCATGAATAAGTTGGAAAATTTCCTCTTTCAAGTTAGTTATTTACGTGAAGATTCAACTTGGGTAGTTATACCTAGCTGGTTAATTTTGCTGTGGGACATGGATTGACAATAAATATATTTATGTTAAAATTATATAAGAATTCATCCACTATAACGCATAGGACCTATACATCTATATAGTGAAAGAATTCTTATACACTTTAAACATTGAAAAAAGTTGTAATTAGTTACCGAATTCTGAAGTAATTTACTGTCAATTCTGGTGCCATAGCGAAACTAATACCGAGAAACCTGAACATATGTTCGCTTTATAATTGCAGTAGCCAACTCAAAGCAAACCTATATAATGTGAACCTAGAAATGTGTGCCCACGGAGCAACTGCTATCTGACTGCAGTCGTCAACCCAGCATTGTAAGATAACATTTGGCGGTTTTTCGAGTAATCGGGTAATATAACCTATCAGCCAATTGTATCTGGCAAAACTGGGTTGGCGACTTCAGTCAGATAGCAGTTTCTCCGTGGGCACACGGCCTAACTAATTCATAGCAATCGCGATAGATTTTTTATTTTTATAATTTGTTCGAATCTGGCTGCTTTATAGCCTAAAAATAAAAAATCAAATTGTTCATATATTTCAGCAAGAATAAAAATTGTCAGATTTTAGGATATTTCCTCACCTTTTGCTGGATCTTGGAGTGACAGGACTGGGTATTGTTTCATTAATTACTAAATCAACTCCAGAAGGACCAGGACGAGCATCTTGAGAGGGTTCATTCTGAAACAAAAGAGACAATACCAGTTGAAAAGCAATAGTACAGAGATATTCTTTGAAAAATGAACTTTGATGGTTTGAATACCTGAGCCCATTCCTCAAGGCTACAAACATTTAGTAAATTATTACAACTTACAAGTAAATTATGAAAAGTTTGTAAAAAATATGGAATAAGGAATTTTATCAGCGACATCCACCACAGTTGCCCCAATCGGTCTGCCTGAGCGCTCTTAATCAGGAACGGAAGTTCAGCAGCACTTGTATTCATTTAACCAATATTTAGGTGGTACTCATTGAAGGTGCATGAACGCTTGCAACTATAATAAGACCTACACACAAATTTTTCATTCGAAATAAAATAGATGCAGTTTGATATTAGTTTAAATTTAAGAAGAGACAAATACTTCAACGCACATATCATTTTTTCAATATTTTCGAAGTCCTATTTTTTCTCCAATTAATACTAAGGATTTTATTGGACTCCTTGAAGATCTTCTTGAATGAATCATCGTTGAAGCAATTGACAACAACGCATTAACTGCAGTTTAATGTTTGTTTGAATTGAAGAAGAGACAAATATATACACTAACTTACGACTTTTTATCAGGTTTTCGAAGCCACAGTTCTACAACAAGAGATACTAATGATTACTGATTGAACACATTAAAGATCTGTGTACTTCTTAAATGAACCCTCGTTGAAGCTATTGCCAACAAAGCATTGGTTGCAGTTTAATATTTGTTTGAATTGAAAGAAAGACAAATACTTTTACTCGTACAAACATATAATCTTTTCGATATTTTCAAATCCCTAGTTCTACTCCAAGAAAAACTAACGATTAATGAACACATTGAAGATTTGTGTATAATCAGATTCATTTAATTTAACGCTTGGCATTAGATAGAGAGACAAATACACAGAGAGATATTATTTATTGACGTTGCCGATGACCGTAGACTACGATGGCAAAGAAATGAACCTCTCTATCTATCTATCTATCTAATGCCAAGCGTCAAATTAAATGAATCTGTTTATACTTCTTGAATGAATTCTCGTAGAAACTATTGACAGCAAAGCATTAGCTGCAGTTGAATATTTGTTTGAATTGAAGGAGAGACAAATACATACACACAGATCTTTTTTACAATGTTTTAAAGAACAATTGCAGTTTGAAGATTATTTACCTGCGTCTCCGGCACAATTACAGCCGATACTGATGGTGTGTCAACTGCTTTCCGTTGATCGATTAGGGCACTCGTGGGATTGTGCATCGGATTACAGAATTGTTCTATAGAACAGTAAACCATACTCATGCCGATGTCTGATTCTGGTATGCATCTGTATCCTTTAGATGTCAAATACTCTGAAAAAATTGAAGTTAGCTTGAAATATAACTGAATCTTGTCTGAAGTGATAGAAGCATTTTCCAGTTTGCATTAATCATAACTATTTACTAATAAAAATGCAAAAATGTTGTTTGTGTCTCTCCTTTCCGTGAAATAGTACAAAATTACCAATTATTAAAAACTTGATTAATAATTAGAAGTGGCAACTCTCAGTTTAGTGGTGAATATGATGTTCTGATAAGTATCCATATTGAGTAAAAATACCACTTACATAAAAAAAACTCTAATATACCATGTTATGGCTGGTTTTCACGATTCTAATAGACGTTCTGGTTACTGGAGACCTGTAAACCAGTAATTGCAGGTAAGTAAGTAGGCTTCTGGTAACCTGCCTCCAGTAAGTAGAACGTCTAATAGAATCGTGAAACCCAGCCATTAAACTAATAAATTTTTGGGTGGGACAACTAGTCTTATTATAATTATTTACTGATATTAATTACATTTTTATGAATAATTTCCATAAAGTAATAAATGATAGAGCTTATAGGAATAACAAGTTTTCATAAGTAAAAAATAATACTTACTTGCAAAGTGATGGTAATCATCAGGTATCACAGACATTTGACTATCGCTTGAAGACGAAGAATTCTGCATCAAGAGAACATTTCTACTACACATATCTTTCTTGGAAAGATTGCATTCAGAAAAAAGTACGACTCTGCCACCTATAAAACATAAAACATAAAATGCAAAGTCAATGTAGAGATTATTTATAACATCATCTTTCATCAATATACAAGCATTAGAAACAAGGAATATTTACATTTAGTCAGTGAAAGAAACTTCTGAAGTTGATGAAGCTTCTAGAGTCAAAGATCCATTTCATCTAAAGTGTCAACGATACAACCTGGGTTTTTGTCGTATTTTAAAATTTATATAATGACGTCATGTATTTTAAATGAATATTGACCGAATTGATGTAAAATTGTAACTGAGAACGATGTGTTTCATAAATATAAATAATTCATTCTGGAAAAGGGAAGTATCACTCAAAAACCATAAGAAAACAAAAATTTCAAACTAGCTTTCACTTTATCGGTTCATTAACAAATTTTTTCCTGTGGATGATAATGTTTCTCAAATCAGCGTCGATCACATTATTCAACAAAAGTCAACTACTGCGAAATTTAGCTAATTTGTGAAAATACCGATACTGAAACTAATAGTAATCCCTACAATGCAAGATAGTGCAAAAAAATGTCTGGATGGCGAAAGTGTCCACTTGTAGTCTGAGTCACACCAAGCTACTTTATTAGCTGCTAGCGAAACAGCTGACACTGAATGGCAAATGTGACACAGACAATAGCTTCTATTAGATGCTAGTACCTATTATTGCTACTTGCTACTTTGTATCAGCAGTTGGGCTAGCAGCTAATAAAATTTACATTCACTGTAATAAAGTAGCTTGGTATAACTAAAGGCCGTTTCATATCGCTATAGCGTCACTTTACCCCGGTCGCACAATGCAACATTAATGCAATAATGGAGCAATAATGCAACACATGAATCATATGATCTTCTACTCTATACAAACAAATATAGGAGGATCCAATTAACTTGTCGTAAATCAGCTGATCCAGTAATAATCAAACAGTGATTTCGACACAATAATCAAAAGGCTTGAAAGTCTTAAAGACCTTTAAAGTCTTTAAAATACCTTTTTAAAGAAGACCTTTCAAGAATAACTTTTAAAGACCTTTTCAATAATCTAGATTCTACATTTGTAGGTTGGCACATGATATTGCTCTTTGAGACAGCTGATTTCTGACAAGTTGAATTGGATCCTGCTATACTCCAATGCACACCTAAAGCAGCTGTTTCAGTGTGCATTCGACTATAGCAGGATGAAATTAACTTGTCATAAATCAGCTGATCGACGAGCATATGATCACAATACTTATACAAGTATTGATCGCAATATCACAATACTTAACCTACAAATGCTGAATCTCGCAGATTATTGAAAAGGTCATTTAAAAAGTTATTCTTTGAAAGGTCTTCTTTAAAAAGGTCTTTTAAAGACTTTAAAGGTCTTTAAGACTTTCAAACCTTATGATTATTGTGTCGAAATGTATTTTTATTACTGGATCAGCTGATTTATGACAAGTTGAATTGAATCCTGCTATATTTGTTTGTATAGAGTAAACGATCATAATGATCCATGTGTTACTAGTTGCTTATTGCTCCGGGGTTAGAGACACCTAATTTTCATTGAAAGCCCGGGACACACATATAAAGTATTATATTCTCGTATATCAGCTATGTGGAATCTAAATGCAATGAATTCCTATGTCTGAATAGCTCAGCTGGTAGGCCAAGAGTGATGTAGAGACACGGCCGTGTTGTGGATATGTGTGTCCCGGGCTTAAGGATTACTGTTTAGGATACTGTTTTATTCTATCGCATAGCTGAAACGAGTTCAATGAAAAAAAAATCTAAATTTGATTCAACAATGTATGAAGTGAATGTAGAACATACCTGCAGACAAAATCATGTTCTTCAAACGAGACATCTGTCTGGGTGTTGTGGCAACAAATGTTAGAGAGTCGAAAAGTGTCGATCTTTCTGGATTCGGAGCAAAAGAGACCACACTGCTATTTAATACGGTTTCAGCCGATTCGGGAATGAAATCTTTCGGATCAGGCAATTCACTCGAGCCCGAATTGACGGCATCTTTTAAAACTTGGAAGAAATCAGGCGTAACTATGTGTTTAGCTGTAGCAAGAGCACAAACGGTCTGCAAAAAAAATTAAATTAAAAAATTTTCTCCAACAAATTTCAAAATTGAACTGCAAACAGAAAAAAACGAAAATTAGAAAACAATAAATTGAAGCAACACTTATTACTTACTCTCTTTTATATGATCGATCAAATCAGATTTGCAACACCGAATCGGGTTTCAAAATGATTGTGTATGCTTGGAATAGAACTACGAAAAGATTGTGGTTTTTCTTAAAAAAGACTTCCATTTCTGTGATATAGAAGCTACTGTACTGTGTGTAGAAGCTATTTCAGTTACTGTACGCAGCAAGGTACTTAAAATAACGTATTCTATTTAAATTTGTACGCAGCTTCACTTTCCAATGATTACTTTTTTAATTTTATGACAATAATATACAATACAAATACAAGATAATACCTAATATTGATGAGTTGATTAGGCTACATTACTTCATCCATGCATATCATAGTATTCGACAAGGATAGGAAATGTGTTTCGATTATATTATTTAAATGTAACTAAACATTTAAATATAAACATTAAAATGGACTGTGATCATTTGATTTTGCATCATTCAAGAAGGCTTAATTAATTCTATCCACCCTAAACTCAAGTAGTATTTACCAATATGTAGGTGAAATGCAATAAAATGATAAAAATAAAAGTGATGCACTTAAAATCGTACACGATATAGTATTGGAATAAGAAAGAAATGGAAAATCTTTTCATTATAATAGTTATCATAGATATCATATCATAGTTGTCATAGATATCCATAACAAATATTATAATAGAATCTGAAATTAATGATAAGGTTAGAGCATATAAATGTCCTTTCTTGGAGAATTATCATTATCACAAAGGTTATGCTTTTTATTCAGATTGGACGAAATGTATCCTATATGGATAATTTTATGGAGGAAAAGAATTTCATTAATTTTCTCTCTTACCTTGACACTAACCGTAACTGCACTCATCACGAAATGAGTGCAGTTAGGAGACCACGATTTACTTAATTCTCCATTCAGCTCTTTCAGAACACTTTCAACAATGGATGTATTTTCTTTGTTTAGTGAAGAAACAACAACCAACAATGGCATATATATTACCCTGGAATCACAAAATAAAATATAACGTTACTCAAATTCTAAGTACTATACATTAGTAAAGTATAGTACTTGGTACTATACATTATATTACTGAAAAAGTGCACATATTTCTTCGCCAAGCTCATATTTTCAATAATTCCCAAAAAGAGAACATAATCGAGACGAATTCTTTTTTAATTGTTGTAAAAACTTGTCAATCAAACTCAATATAAGTTAATTGATGTATGCTATATTATAAATTCACAAAATAGCTCATTAACTTACGTATACTTATGCCACTGAAGTCCAAATCTGACCGAATCAGAGTGCTTCAATACTGTATTTTCATTAGCATTTATTTTTCTATTTTCTCCTATTCCTTCATTGACATAAGTTCCATATTTGGAGCCTTGATCGATCAAAATTATCCCAGCATCTGAATTTGGAGCATCCTGAAAAACAAAAGAAGAGGATCAGCCATGCACTATCATTATTTAGTCATTTTTCATTATATTAGTCGGTAATATAATGTTGTGTTAATATGATCATTTTATAATGAATCTTATAGCCTAAATTATCAAGAATCCTTCACAGTCGTCATGTTCTAATGTGAGTAATTTGGTAAACAATATCATGAAATATTATTTTTATCGGAGGATATAGATCTCTAGTGATTCATAAAGTCAATGAAAAATTTAAGATATGTTCTCCAAATAGATATTGTTATTATATAAGTTTAACATGAATTAACTTAGCATTATCTCACCGAAACTAAATGAAACTTTGCGTGCAATCTACTGATGGATTGATCATCTGAGAGAGTTAATGATCCATTCTTTCTTCCGACTGTGTGTTCTTTATTAGCAGCGACATGGAAAAAAATTCCTGAAATAAAGTATTTTTGAAGTTAGGTAAATTTTAAACTTGACAGTTATAAATGGAATTAGCATCTGCAGACTGTCTAAGGGATTTGCAACTAATTTTCCAGCTTGAAATATAAAAGCAATGCGTAACCCACCCTAAAACGTTAAGTTTGTTGGTTTTTGCCCCAAAGAGAAAGTAAAGTAACCTATAGGAAGTTGGCTGTTCTTTATTCAAATGATTCATCAGAGTGAGAAATAAAACTCAATTGTTTATGACGTTTGGAAAAACGCCCTTGTTATCTAAACCTAAATTAAGGATACGAGTCTTTCATCGCAACCAGGATCCATCCAGTGTCACCCATCCTCCACCTACACTCTCGTCCGAGCGGCTCGCCTCGGCACTCGCGCGAGCGACAAAAACTGGAGCTCACTACTTACAAACTACTCGCAAGAGTAGATAAGAACTCATCCGCACACTAGCATTACTATAATTAGAGCCTTAAAACAGATAAAATAGATAGAAAAAATAGAATATTAAGAAAAATTAAAGAATAAAATGAATTTGTTCTAGGTTATGTATTTTTTCATCGGAGAAACAAAAGAACATTCAATAAACAATACTCACCCTGTTCACTCTTTAACAACCACATAATTCATGAAGTGTAAATTAATTATTGGTTTTTGAAGCTTGAATACACAAAGCAAACCTGAAACTTTATCAAATTCTTGTAAGGAATCCTAATTGAAATTTGAAATGTCACCAGTGAAAATATTGCAGTGCCTTCTTCGCCTTGCCGCCATCAAAAGTTCCCGGCTAGGCAAGATTGCAAGGATGCAGACAGCAGACAAAACAGCCAGCTGATGGAGATATTAAAAAATATCAATTTTCAATAAAAGACAGAACTATTATTCAGTTATTAAATAATAACTATTAGGTCATTTCATACAGCAAGTTGATTATAAATTGTTATATTATTTTCGTCAAAGATTTGTACTAAGTGCGTTTGGGACCAAGTGGATCAACGACAAATTAGAAGCAATAACAACTTGGGTCGCTTTTTTCACACTGCATCATCAGCTATCATTGTAGTAAGCAGTATCCATGATAAAATTTCTCATCCAAATCGGTTTAATAAAATAACCTGGGAATGATAATAATTGATATCCATAGATAGATGGATATCCATAATATCATAGTAGATATCCATCTATTATATTAAAAACTTTTGGCGCATTTCTTTCTACTGTGCTACCCGAGATTTGATGTGAAATCTAGAGGAAACTCACATATGGTACTAGTCTGTTGTACCAGACATTACTGAGCTAAACTCGTTTGCGAGGTGAACTTGTAGCCTTTTATTAAATTTTGCTGCTCTACCAAAGTCCATGTCCACCTTATCTAACCAGCTGTAAAGACAGGTCCAAATAAAATAAGGCAATAAATTGAACCTATCTTATGAAACCAACCGAATTTTGTTGGCATCTGTATGGGAGATTGCTGCTATATGTCATTGTTGAATGCTTAGACAATGTATAGAATAGACACGGTACACGGTCTTCCCTATCTTCAAATAAGAAGTCTTTGAAGCAAACATCTCTACTGTTCTTGCTCTCAAGAGAGAGTAAGAGGAATAACTATCCTCTCCAGGGTCTCAAAGAATTCGTCACCGTCCTACCCCGACCCTGTGAAAACGCTGGTGTGGGAACCAAAATTTGTGTACCCCAGAAAATCAAAATTTTCATAAGCTTTCAGTAAGAAAATGTTTGACATAGCCTAAATAAGAAACCCGTCTCCTCTGCAATATACATTTATACATACAATATAATAATTATGTGTAGCCAACCCAAACAAAATGAAAACTCTGTTCTGGAAGCCATTGACATTGAAGAAAAATTTGGAAGAAATTTTGGGGAGGGCGAGGCGCGCTCAATCTCACCCACTTAAAATCACGAATTAGAAATATGGTAAACTTTCAGGAATCATACTCTCAGTGTTTGAGCTAACAATTTTTTATGAATTTTCTAAATTATTTAGTACCCTCGCCCTCCCCCAAAATTTCTTTCAAATTTTTTATTCAATGTCAATGGCTTCCCGAACAGAGTGTTCATTTTTGTTTGGGTTGGATACACATGATTATTATATTGTATGTATAAATGTATATTGCAGAGGGAGACGGGTTCTTATTTAGGCTATATCACATTTTCTTACTGAAAGCTTATAAAATTTTTGAATTTTTTCTTTGGTACACAAATTTTGTTTCCACACCAGCTTCAATAGGTCGGGGTAGACGGGTGACGAATTCTGGAGAATTTTTTGGAGAGGATATCAGTTGTTTTTTTTAATCACCTTCTTGTTATGGAGGTAAAACACTGCAAACACAATGGATGAAGAGAGAGTTAATTTTTTTTTTAAAGTGAAATGCTATGTTATTTGATAAAAGATATTTTATCCTCACTATTTAGTGCTACAAAATTATTCTAGCTATGAATGAGCCAGTTATGGTTAATACTGAATGAACAAACAAGACGTTGTGACTGTGTCTGTTGCATCACACCTTATCATTTACTATCCATACTTTAACGACATATCATTGTAGCAACATTAATTCATGTATAAGCAGTTATCCACAAAGTTTGTTAAATAAGATTGAGATTTTGAATTTAGATTGAAATTTTTAACCCATTACGATAGGTCACATGACCACTTTTGATGAAAAAAATATTTTGTAATCGAAAATGAAATCCTTGTGAAAATTTGCCTTACACTATTATTATAAATTCCAGGAACAAAATTCTCAAATTTTCCCCATTATTGATAATGTTTCAAGAAATATTTTCATTGGAATATTCGATTTTCTCCGTGAATTTTAACCCACTTAATAGATCATATGACCACTTATGAAATGATATTATGTGTACTTACTCCAACACCTCTTAAGTGCAGAAAAACTCTATTTCGTTGATCTACAAAATGAAGATAACACAGTGTACCTATTGTCAAATACTGTCTCTGGCGGAGTATGCAAAAATAGTCTGATTATTTGGTTTCACTTGATTTTGTATGATATAATGTGAGACAGTTCAACATTACCTACTACTTTATCAATCTACAAATAAAATAAAGAATGTAAACACCTTCATACCCTCTCACTTCTATCCCTTTCTCACTATTTCTCACAACGCCTCCGCCTGGCCCAGATAAATGTAAACGCGACATTTGTTCATCTGATAAAAACTTCAAATTCCAAATATTGCAACTTTAATTATTATTTGGACAGAGCTACAGGGCTTTAACGGACATTGAATTGTTTGAAATTTTAAATGTGAATAGACTTCTACTAGTCTACTTGAAGGCCTATATCTTGCAAACTATTAGGCCCACAATGACCAATTCAGTCTCAAATTGTAGGTAATATACTAAACATGTTTAATATTTTTTGAGAAATATGTTGGATGTCCTATATGAAAAAGTGTTACTTCACAGTCAAAATTGACCAAATGTAAAAACAAGTGAAAAATTATGATAATTCAATGAACTTTGAAGAGCTGTATTTCGCAAACGGTTGAGCCGTTCATAATACAAATTTAGTCTCAAATTGTAGGTATTTGAATCAGCTTTTCAAAAAATTAAGTTGAATGTTCTTCATAAAAATGATTCTTCAGACGTCATAATTGAAGAAATGTAGAAAAGTGGAAAAATTCAACAATTTGATAAACTTTGAAGGCCTACATCTCAAAACTATTTGGTCTCAAATTGTAGATTCTTAAATTATCTTTCAAAACTTTGCTGAAAAGTCACATTGTAAAAGTGATGCTTCACGGTCAAAATTGACCAAATGTAAAACAAGTGAAAATTACGATAATTTGATGAACTTTGAAGAGCTGTATCTCGTAAACGGTTGGGCCTACAATAACCGATTAGGTATCAAAATGTAGGTATTTAGATTAACATTCAACCCTATATTGAATGTCCTATATGAAAAAGTGATTCTTCAGGGTCAAAATTGCGAAAAATTGAAAAAAAGGGTAAATTTTCGTTAATTTTATGAACTTTGAAGAGCTGTATCTCGCAAACGGTTGGGCCTACAATGATTAATTTGGTCTCAAATTGAAGATAATTTGATATACTTTAAGAAATATGTACAATGTCCTCTATGAAAAACAGATGCGTCAGGGTAAAAATTAGCCAAACATAAAAATAGTGCAAAATTCCGCCATTTTGTACGATTTTTGGAGCTGATCCGGTAGTTTGCTTAGGTCTAAAACTTGGATTTAGCATCCCAGGACTACCTTTAACATTACTAAAAAAGAAACCGACTATCCCATTTCATACAAGGTAGACCCTATTTTTGTTGACAATTTTACTGGGCTGTTATTGAAAAGGTCGAATTTGGCGGTGGCAACAGTGTGAAACTTTTAGTTTTAACCGCTAGGATCGCGACATTCACATCAGGGCCACCTAGGGAACATGGTCTAGCTAGATACTGAATTTAAACGTGCAGCTGACGTCATCGCATCGTGTCTATAATAACTCATGTTTACAACTCATCCCTCCATTAAAATTGGAATTGTGTTTGGTTTTTCTCGTCTCGAGTTCATTTCAACTGCACAATTACTTTGGTGGGTGAGTAAGTCTATTTATTCATTTTTAAATAATAGAAATTTAAATATTCAAACTTGGTTGTGATCAGTGGATGTTTATGAACAGTATAGTGGAGTAGTAGGCCACTTAGCCGTGACGTCACATTTCCAGTGTCTAGGCCTTGTTCCTGGGTGGCCCCTGTTTACATTCGATAAAAGCTTCAAATTCTAACTTCAAATTGCAACTTTAATTTTTATTCGGACAGAGCTACAGAGCTTAATCGGACATTAAATGATTTGAAATTTTAAACAAATAGTTTAAACATGTCTTCAATCGCTTTTAGTAGTCCGAAATCTCAACTCATTACAGATTTTTCACATCAAGTGCTCAAAGTTGAAAAAATTGAAAAATCTCAAAATTAGTAAATGACAAAATACCCGCATATAGTATCTTCGCGAATTTATATCATAGGAAGTTCGTTCTGATCTTTAAATGAAAGCGCTTAAAATCTAAGAAAATAATGTCATTACAACATTTTAAAATTTTCACCACCTTCCGCGTAAATTGAGATGATGGCATGCGAACATCAAAGGGAAGTTCGTTACAGAATATATAGTAGTCCCGGTCTTTCATTCGTATCACGGGGACGGGTGGTGGAACGACCGTTCCACTAGATTCATAGTGGGGATTTTTCATAATTTGCATCTGGCAACACTGGGTCGCTCCCCTGTGGCACTCGATCTCTCGATCACAGTAATGAAAAACCCACCTTTATGGGTGATGGTCTGTTGATTTCTTCTTTGAATAATTATGTTTTTATATACAGTATTTTTGTGGGAAATATTTCAACGAAACAAGACCCGTTACTATAGAAATGTTTAATGAAAGTTATTTGCCATCCACCAAATTTAATATATTATAATCTTTAATTCATGTTTCAACTTTGAAGGTTATGTTCCATGCTGATGCTGATTGAGCAGACAATGTGGTTTATTCACAGCTGAGTTCATTCCCATTGATTATTATTTCAAAATGCATAATGGGCGCAAAACTTCAAATCAATCATATGCTTTTGGACTGGATTTTTACTTCAAAACTGAGATCCGATTCCTTTTTTGAATCAATAATTTACGTTTGGTTAATATGGAAGGAATAGAAGACACAAATACTCTTATGACTGGATTTATACAATAGGAATGCAACAGTACTTTAAAAGCATTGTAAATGCTCATGCCCTATCCTTTCTCATGTTAAATACCCAGAAGTTTTCTCACAAAAATCAACCGTAAGTGCTGGGGTGAAATTCGATATCTCCACCACCTACGTGCACACAGCAATTAATAGCAAAACCTGTTCCTTGTCCTTCCCTGGAACGTGGTAAACTCTATCGCCAGCGTGAAATAGAAATATACCCACTCTATCGCAGTTATAGCATAGCGTAGACCCGCTCTGTCCTCGTCTCGGCTCATTCCCAATTATTGATGACCAGCTGATTGGTAGCAGACCACCGTTCAGCTGTTCAGACCTTGGTTCTTGAAGTGACAAACTGACAACACTCAACGCAACGGCAACGAAAGAACTTCACATAACATAGGGCTCTAAATCTGGAATAATAATAATTTGAATCAAATATAATTTTCTTTGAATTCAATTTGTGCTTTATGTTGTTCTTTCATCTTGGATAGGTATTCAATGGAGAATTCAAATAAAGGTAAGACACACGTGCGCTTTTAAATCAATATTACGTTAGTATTCAATATAACACTCTTGTAAGTTAATTGAATGCATTGTCTATTTTATTTAGGGGTGTTCCTAATTAGATAATTGAATACTTCGTGATTCTCATGGTTAAGAAACATACGATACTACCCTACAGCTATAATTTTTACTTCTGTTGATTAATTGACAAGATTCTCCTGATTACGGTCAATCCTTTGTTAATTGCTTAGTCTGTATCAATATTGTATTCACTCTCTATTCATGAGTCTGAAAATATAAATAAGATTATTTGATGGAATACGGTACCTTAACAGATTAGCTACTAAAAAAATATACCAAGTTGTCTTGTACCGTAACCCAAGCCTACAGGTATGTTTGTGTGTCACTGTCACTAAAAAATAAAAGACCAAACACATTGAAACTAGACATTTTTTTGATAAATTGGCAAATTATTTTCAAAAAGATTTAGTTGAAATTTTGTGATTTAACATTTCCAAACTATCAGGTTCAGTATGATTCTTCTCAAAGTCAAAATACATTTATAACTTTGAAACGTTTTTGGTTTTACAGTTCCATACGATCCGGGTTGGAATGATCCACCCCTTTTTTCCTACGACAGCCATGCTACTACTCAACTGAAACAAGAGAAAAGAGGCAACTTGCTAAATAAACGAGTAGCTTTCCCTCTACAGAAGGATGGCTCGAAAAATGACGCCTCTCCCGTTTCAAATCTTCCACCCCTGCCTGCTCCGCCTTTTCCTGGCGTCTTGCCTTCAGCTGGGGGCGGAATCGCATCTTCTCCTCCTAGCGGTAACGCAGTGCCTTCGAAATCAGCCAGTGACTGTGACGAATCTATCTTAGGAGATGATGCTATTGACTTGGTCGTGAAAAATCTGAACATGGCTCTGGATAACTTGTCTGGAAACCGTGACCTTCAGGTAATTAATTGAAAAATTATTCACATTAATTGTTAGGCCTTTATGTTTGGGAATGATTTGATAGAAAAATTGACATTCTCATTTCAGTTCTCGATGTAGGTGCTCCTCCAATGAGTGATGTGGTCTGAAAAAGTGAGCAGTGAGTTGGTTTATCGCCTCAAAAACCGGGTACGATCCCAATCTTGAGCCAATCACATTTTTCGAAGGATACATTTAGCCGTCGTTCCCAACTTCCCAAAAAGCAGTCGTCAAATTTAAAATCAATCTTTCATCATTACACTCTCCATTGTCCACGCACAAACCTAGAGCTCGTGTGGGTGTCACCCTAAAAATATTCATTAATACACTATTTTAATTTAGTCTCTTATGTAACAAGAATCAATTACCAATCGAAAGCTGATGAGCATTGACTATTACAGCAATAAGTAATAACAAATCATTTGGATTCATGTAGATACCACATTCATAGACTGCTGCTTCCAATTTCAATTCATTTGAAATTGATATTGTTGTCAACTTGAATTTTTTTCTATATATGATAAAATTTATTCACAGTCAATAATTCAGTTTGTATAACAAAGGTAGAGTCGAATAATTTACTATCTAGTTAACAGTCTTTTTTTATACTACAGTCATTTATACATAGAAAAGATACTAATAACATTAAATAAGATTAAACACAATAGATAACAAGTGTAAGTTCATAATTTATTTTGCATAGTATTTGATGTCAAGCACATTCAAAACATGTTGGTACCTTATTTAGTTTTTCTCAGAGATCTTCTTTTCCAGGAAAGTGCCTGAAATACATAGAAGAATCAATATGATTGAGAAACTTGGAAAGATGGAAAGTTCTTCCGTCACAAAGCAAAGATTCTAAACTATCAGAAGGTATGTTTTCAACTAATAAATTTGATTTGTCTAACTCATAGTAGCCTATTCATTTTATTTGATCCTCTAGAAATGGCTTTAGAGGTTATCATTGCCTAAATTTAATGCTATGTTATTCATTTTCATAAACTTCAACTTTATACCAAAATATAAATCTTAAACAATAACATTTTCAAATAAAATACATCTGTCGGTATAGTTAATATGTATGTTAGACAATAACTCCTTCATCACTTTGTTCAAATTTTAACAATAATATTTCATTTTTTTTCAAAATAAAACTATAAAAGCATCATACATCAGAAATTTGGCTTTAAAATGCTGAACATTTATTTATTGAATTTACTACTCAAGATATATCTTAGAACTTGATAGACATTTTTTCATTCATCAACAATATTGATCTCTGATGGTAAGTTATGTATTTTACATCAATCTTACTCTAATTTTACGTTATTTGTTTGTTTGTTTGTCAATGGCTCAACAGCCCTATGTGGGCCTAGGCCTACCAGCTGGTTGCCAGCTATTACGTTATTAATTGGTGGAAATTCCGTTTTCAGCTCTCAAAAGCAGCGATGGTGACACCGCCGATCATATTCAAAGAGGTTTGATGATTGACCATGCAATTCTCTGCAGTTCTTGGATGTCGGGACTAAGGCACCTTATTCATGTATTGAGAGCCAGTTGATGCTACACTGGCTGTAGAATATTATACAGGTGAATATCCCTTCACCTCTGAGACTACTTCCAGCTGTTCTAGTTTGGTGCCAATCTGATACGGAATTTCATATTTTTAACGCTCATTAGCTAATAAGATATAACGATGGACCGCCAATCAGTATTTTCTAAAAAACACATCTGATGAACCAAAATAGATATTACATCGAGATCTGATCTGAATCACTAAATAACGTATTTATAAATCGAATAGTAGAGCAATCCTGAAAAATTGACTGAAACATTTCAACTATTCGTACTTAAATGATGATACCCTGTAGACTGTTTCCACAAGAAATTAGAATTCCAGTAAAACATGAAAAAGGCGAAGATACACTAGACTTCACTTGATGCCCGGTTTCTTAGTTGTTCAAAAACTATTGAATCAATAAAAAATTGCATTTGAAAACACATTTATTGATTCAATACTGCTATTGGATCCATAAACTGTTTGTTGAACGACTGAGAAACCGGCAATTAGTACAGTCATAATGTTATCTCACATAATACACCGTGCTATTATGTGTGTGTGTGTGTGGGTTTCTTCCTTTTTACAACAACACTGCTAATTTTATTATAAAAAGAAGATCCCTGATTTTTGAAAGCCGGAGCATATAAAACAATAAGATATGTTGATAAGACTTTGGAATGTTAGAAAATGTAGAAGTATTCTCAGAGAGTTGAGGAACCCTCTGTAGATTATTTTATAATTGTGATATTATTTACAGTATGAGCAATAATTAGGTAAATATACCTAACCTTTGACATTCCTGTCAATTTTAAATATTTTTTATTGACTAGGCCTTTATAACTTTACTACAATGGAATTATTATATACCCAATATCTCATTACTGTAAAGTTATATTTTGAATATCGTTTATTTATGTTCATCTTTTGTTGTAAGCGAATAATTATCTATCTCAAGAATGAAAGTGAGAAAAATGAGAAAATTATTCTTCCATAATTATTTTAATCTCCTGAACGTAATCGATATAGATCGTTTTACTTCTCTGTTTCCTTTGGTTTTAACATAATAATAAAGTTACCAAAACCTAATTTTCTTTTAAAGTGCAATGTATAAACAAAGATAAGTATTGAATGATCAAATTTATAACTTTCAACATATTAATGTTATGGTCAATATTTAATATTGACCATGACAACTTTGAGAAATGGAAAAATTCAATTTAAAATCAAAATTTGTCACACCCATGTAGAACGTATTGCCTTTACTGAAGAAGAACCTGTATTGGAATAAAAAGTATTTATAGAATAAAAGATTGAAATAATTGTGATTATCGGACATATTTTCGCTTTATAATATCTATAATCTGGAACAATTTGCTTTAAAGTAGATTATTTCTAATTAATTCCATTGTTATCGCTATTATAGCTCTGTACTATGAATGACGAGATATTCATAATGGCGAGAAGCTCGACAATGAATTCAATAATTTTATAACAAGTCTTGTCGCCAATTTTTTTATTCACTTCAAATTCCTAGGGAAGATAAAGAACTACTCACCAACTTTGAACTTCACTTTACTTTAAGGTTTCTTAAAATCCCATCATGGAATAAGTTATTAATATTCTATATAATATCTTTTTCTTATCCACATAGATTTCGTTTTCTTATCCACATTTCTACTCATATCTAAGCTATGGAACCATTTTCTGGGGAAATTCTGTTGATAGCGGCAAGATTTTCATAATCCAGAAAAAAATTGTAAGAGTTATTTGTGGATTGAGATCAAGAGATTCTTGCAGAGCATTCTTCAAAACCCAATTCTAACGCCGCCATCTATTTTTATCTATCAATTGTTGGTTTTGTTAAACAGAATATAGATAAATTTCAATTCTGTACAGATAATCACGGGTATAATACACGTAATAGTAGTCTCATTGCTTTTCTTAACTAGGCACACAGCTCTAGAAACCATTCTACTCTGGAATACGTATTTTAATATAATTACCTGCAGCCATCATCTAGATTCATAAACAACAAATTCAAACTATCAGTCAGGAAAATACTAATAGAGTAGATTATTTCTAATTAATTCCATTGTTATGAAGCTATTATAGCTCTGTAGAGAGTATTAATTTAACTCATTCATTGTGAAGTTTGATGAATTCAATGAATTTTCACAGGGTGTATTTATTTATTTATTTTAAATTCTCAAGATGTTAGAGCTAAGTCGTTCGAATATAATTTTGTTTTAGTATCCCATCATGGAATCAAAGTCAAATGAGTGTTACTCAAAAATTGATGTAATGTGACAATAAATAAATGAAATGAAATAGAATAAATGACTTTTGCATTAATGAGAGGTCTCTACTGATAATATCACCAATTATTATCCTAAGATAAATTATTTTCAGAACTCTATTCTAAGTTGAGGCATTCAATACTGATTGTGGTTTAATGGAACCATCAAAAAATGAAAATTAATCCATTAGAGATATTGTAAATGTCAATTATTCATTTATAATTTTTTGAGTGTTCATTGTGATTATTAAAATAAGTAAATATTATTAAAGTGTGTTTATTTTTGTTTCGGAATGTTAATGTACTGGTTGAATCTTAAATGATGACCCCTGAAGTCTGAAGGGGATAGGAGAGAGAATGTTGCGATTCAATGTTGCTTTTATCGGTATTGCGCAACTTCTGGGTAATATTGAACCGATAAAACTACATAGCAGAAATAGTTGTGTATAGATAAATGATAGATGATCTGAATTGTAAAAAACGCAATGCACTTCTTTCATATAAAAAATGTATTAATTATGATGATGATGATGCAAAAACTACGACACTGCTCTACTCTAATCTCTAAAATACAGCAGTGGAGAAAATACAAAATTAAATCATTTTTCAATAATTTAATGAATTTTTAAAATGATCAGTATTGACTTGAAAATATTTATAGCTGTCCTGTTATACTGGAAAAGCCCGATACACACAATATATCAATATCAAGCGAACAACGTGTCAAGTAGGCTAATAAAGCCAATTTATGTTCTATCTTTTTCTATACATGTGTTTTTATTTTTCTACTGTATTAAAGAACTCCTAACTTTTCAAACAGGCCCTGAGGTTTTCTTTGTGGAAATGTGGACTGGTAGTTCTACTATGTACCAGAACTCTATGTAAGGACCCCCTACCGTTTCTGGTATCCTCCTTCCATCGGCAGTACCTGAACCACATATTTCACAAAAAAAGCCCAGGGGCCTGTTTCATGAAAATTTAGAGATCCGTGATGTGATAGAGGAAAACGGTGGACATACATAGAAATGAATAATTTAGCACGATTCATATTTCCAGTGTGCGTCTGCCCTTTCCCTGTATTACAGGACTTCTCAATTTTTATGAAACAGGCTCCCGACATTAATGTCGCGTTCACACGTATCCAGCCTGAACAATTATTTACAAAATATGTGTAAAATTATAAATAGGCCTACGGTACTTAAATATCTAATAAATAGATTCTCTTATATAAGAAAGAGTTCTCATTCCCGAAATTTTAGGGATTGACACTGAAACTACTGAATATAGTGGACTTTGAATACGTGTGAACGCGACATTAATATCAGGAGCCTGTTTAATAAAAATTAGAAGTCCTGTAATACAGGGAAAAGTGGATCATGGTATTCTATTCTTGAATTGTTTTTGATAACTTTATTGTATTTATAAGTACTTTAAACAAAACCATAATGAAGAGACATAAAATTAAAAAAAAAACTAGAACTTATTTTTAAACACTAAACTTTATTTATAAACATTCTCACTTGACCGCGCCACTAGTAAACGAGCTCTCCTCTTTCCAAACCATCTGAACTCTGTTCTCTGTAGTTGTTGCAATTTGAGGTGGTGAAGAGGTTACAATGTTGTTGTTTTGAATATTTTGGAAGTTTCTGTGTTTTCAAGCGGTATAATAGTATTACGGCAACTTTTCTAGTCACATTCAGGTTCAAAGTATTTTATAGTTTGAAAGTGTACATATACCGCTACTTGCTGTCAGAGTTATGAAATAACATTCTCAAGTAATTTTAGGTTATGTTTAGTTATCTTGTGGGTTAGATTAGAGTTAAATCACTCTGTTGTGTTTATTATGAAAATGAAATTGGTTGAGATTTTTTCAAATTTTAAAACTTAGACAAACTGATCAGCTTTTTAATATTGTGGCCGCATATTTGGTTGTAATGGAAGCAAACCCAATAAGTGTATTTTTTGTAAAAAGTGACAGCAAAGGTGACAGGCTGCTATTCAGGTACCCCTACGTTAGTGATTCAAGAACTGAGCAAAATCAGCAGAACAGGAAAAAGAATCCTTATGCATTGTCGGTAGCTGAAGATTTGTTACTAAGTCCTCCGCCTCAGTCGTTCAACATTGAAAAAGGGCAATTGATAGGGTTTACTGATGAAGTTTTATCGACATTGTTTGCAGTGAAACAAGAGCTGTGCGACAATAAGTTTGAATTGAAAGTGAATGATGTACGGTTTGTCGGACACCCAACTTTACTCCAAACAAGCAATCGATCAAAGTTTAGTCCAGACAGCAAACAAAGCAATCCTTCAATACTTCTAATTCATATAGTTTTTGCTCTGCAAGCAGTAGCTAGTCATTCAATTGTGAAATGCTATTATGATCTTAGCAAAAGACTTGGTGTAGCATTAAGACATGAAGAAAGGAGATGTGGATATGTTACACAAGAAATGAAAACTATGATTGCAGCTCATGATGAAGTTGCTGCAAGGTAACCCATTTACAAGTGGTTTCTCATTCTACTAGTCTGAAGTCAAGTTATACCATGCTTTGATTTACAGTATAATTTTCTATTAAGTTAAGTGTTCTATTTAGCAGAGGATATAATTGAGTTTTATTGACGCCATCGACTTCGTATCGAGGGTAAAGGTTGCAGTATTAGAAATGAAGAAAAGATGAAATGAATACGGTACGATTCTAATCTATATTAATTAGTATGGTATTAGCTGATATTATTTCTTCTCTGATATTATTTATAAGGAGAACAAACTGGGGATTTTGATTATAAAACTCAAGCCAATGTTATGTTATTCAGGCAATATGCACAAGTTTTTTGATCCATTAATATCTATAAATATTTTGTGTAGAAGCGAATACTTTTTCTTTCCATCTTAACTCACATTATGGAATAAAATTCTTATTTAATTCCTTTTAGATGTAAATCCATTTTCAGCCTCATATTTAAAATTAATTTTTATTGACCTACATTGATTATTTCTGTAGATTTCATTGATAAGTATTTTCCTGAATGTGTTTCTACAGGGAGGAAGAAAATGAAGGAAAAACAAACGAAGAAAACATTTCGCCTTTTGATCTCATACTCGAACAGTGTTCTCTGGCTCGAGACCTTAAATCTGCCTACGATGACCTGTGTTCGAATGGACTTGTCAAGCTAAGAATAAACAGATGGATCGAGCTGAGTTTCTGTCTTACACAGAAAGTGCATCAGTCATTGACGCAGAAGGTTTACAAAGGATTCATGATTGAGCCTGAGGCAATTGATAGGTAATCAGTTTTAGTCACTTTGTGTCTGTGAGCTTTTATATGTAAGCCTATGTCAATAAATAAATTAGTTTTTCTTTTCCACCATCTATGTATGTTTAATACAATTCTAAAAAAAGTGAAATGCTTGATTATTATATTACATGTAATTCATAATATTAATTATCTTTGAAGCTGTATCAAGCTGTACAATTTAAAGCTTGAAAGAGTAGTATGGTATTGTGCACAAATTTAGGGTAGGAAGAATTATTTTTTCATTATTTCTGCTTGACAAGTCTGAAAATATGACGTCTGAAAGGAAGAGGAAATAATAAGCTAATGCAGTATCGGAAAATTATTGTCCCACAATATTATCATGCATTGAATAATCAAGCTCTGCTTAGAACACCGTTTTACAATTAAGCAGGACATTTCTTAGAAGGGTCATGATTTCTGCTCCTGCCAGTACATTATGAAGATGATGACTTTGACAGTGAATCAACAGGTGTCGTTTATTCTTATTACAGTAATTAGAGAGTGTAATGTTGAACTGGAAAAATACATAAGACAACACAACCTTTGGATGATTAATTATGATGTAAAAATTTGAAAAGAAGCAGTTTTAGGCGAAAAGTTGGCCTGTTGTCTAATTTGTTAGACCTAAGGTCTAACTAAGTTGGCCTGTCAAATCTAAGACGATATTAGAAAATTTGATAAGATAAATTTCATGGAAAACTTTGTGGAGACTGCAAAAGTGTGAAACTTGAATAATTTATTAAATGAAGTCAAACACCGATTATGAAATTACTTATTATTTTGACCTGAAACTTATTAATCTTCCTTGACCAATAGAATCTAGAATCCCGGCTAGTCCCTCGCCCTTCGCTAAATATCAGAATTAGGAGACAGATAAGAATAATAAGATAATATTGGAGAATGTGATAGCAGCTTATTGTAGTTATAATCAGTATTCTTTAATAATCTTCTACTGTTAATGCCTTAAAATTTAAAACTTATAGCTCGTTCTTCTAACTTATGGATAGAATTTGGTTTGTGAAAAGTGAAAGAACAATCTCAATATTCATTTACAAAATATAAATAAATTCATTCATTTAATGGTAGGCTACCGTAAAGTTTTCAACAAGTTATTTTTTATGTTTCAGGTGTTTGGAAAATCTGCGCCCATATCATGGACTTTTACTGTTAGTTGATCAGAACCTGCTGCTCGCTTCATTTCCACCGGATGCTTCACCAGCTCTCACGAGATTGGTGTCTATGTACAGTCCTCTGAAAAATCTTCAAACTTTGTCTGCCGATGCAGATCTCACACTTGCTCAGGTTTGTTCTGTTCAGTTTGAAAATTATTCAGTTATGCGCAATTAAAAGTTCATATATTCGACACAGTAAAAACTAAATTTATAATCTTCTTAAGTTCTGTTTAAACAGATAATTCTCCAATCCATACAGAGTTGCATAGAAATGAGTTCATCTATTCTACACAGTAAAAAGTAAATTTAGAATCCTTCTTAAGTTCTGTAAATTTGTAAATTTACCTATAAAATGTTGCAAAGTTTAATAATTTCAGTTTATTCAAGAATCAAAGTAACTCATTACTAGACAAAATAATATTACCTCTTGTGCCCCAATGATTGAATCTTAAATTATTGTTACCGTACTAGCCAGATTATATCGTACACATTATATGAGACAAATATGCAATTTACAAAAAAAAAAACTTGTTATATTTAATGATAGATACTCAGCCAATGAATGAGCTTCAATAAATTGAGACTCAAGTCAACATTGATACCTTGGAAAAATGAATTAGCTAATGAAAAAATAGATAAGAAGACTAAAAATGTATTTTATAAAAACAATGATAGATTATTTTCGTTGCATATTTTATGGCAGCTACACAATCAATTCCAAAAGGGAGGATTCAAGTTACCATGAAGACAAGTTGATGAAGTATGCAGATTCAAATAATATTCAGGATTCGTAATGCATCAATAAATTTGCAACTTTTGCTAGTACGTTTTCAGAAAAAATTGATATAGTAATAATATACTGAAAAATTGTGTTCATTATAATTGAAATAACGAAAAGTTCGAAACGCATTAGTTTTATTTTGCATGGTTCTTAGCTACTTTGATAATATTTTGTTGTATATTCCTAGAAACTACATTGAGTATTACATTGAGTACATGGGAATTGTAAAAAATATGTATCAACTAGTAACTCATTTTAACGTGTTACAGGTGTTTAACTTGGCTGGCCACTTGGTATATTGGGGAAACGCGATGATCATATACCCAATATGTGAGAGCAACATCTACACATTGTCTGCAGATGCACCCACACATGTCAACTCTCCTCTGGTTGAAAAGTTCTCTGAACATTTTGTTGGAGAGTGCTTACTACAGGTATGTTAAAATTCCTTGCATTAACAAATATTCTGTCCACCTAAAAAATTAATCCAGAAATATACACATTTCAAATAAAATAACTTGGAAATGAACTAATCGCTTCTTCCAGTAAATGTGGCCTACTAATACTGTTTAGGGGAAAATTAACGCTAACCTTACAAAAGAATGTTGAATATTAACTGACGCCCGATTTGTGCAGAATAGATTTTTGGGAGATTTGAATTGTCTTTCACTCTGAAATAGATTCAATGTTTTGTATATAAACAAGTCGAAGCACTGAAAGGAATGTTTTGTGTTAACAGTAACGAAGGACAAATTATTTGAATATTTTTCTCTTAAATCAATCACTCCAAGAACAGATCCCTGAAATGATTTGGCAATTCATTCAAAATACGTATTTCGATGACTACCGTATTCAATATTTATGATTGAAATATTCTATTTGAATTGAACTGAATATGAATCTCATCATAGAATCAGTAAATCTGGAATATTGTTTTATTGAATTGATTAGGCTCTGTATTCATGTTACGGATTTGTTACATGAATATGATAATTTCACATCTAACAACACCCGACAGAATATCATTCTTCAATATAATTTGCCTGAGATTTGCTGTTTTAATATGAAAATGCTCATGCAAATTTTCGTTGACTAATATTTTTTTCTGCCTGGTGTCGCTAGATGTAAATGAGGGTTTAGATAGTTTAGTTTTTTATTATGAGGAAATGTCTGTTCAAGTTAAATATTTCCATAATTATTGAACGAACTACAACACGAATTGTGAATGTTCAAAGTAAAAATTACTGCATGTCGATGGAAAAGTGAAAATCGATGGTTTTAACTTATACAGTACAATCTCCAACTTGAGCCAGATATTTGATCGTATACTCAATTTCTCTTACTAAATTAAGGTTATTATGTTGATAATTCTATTTCAATTGACTGATCAATTTTTATAGACTATCATTACTTACTGTTCCCTATGATGTCCACACTGGGTCGATTTTTGTATGCTGCACAGCTTTTTAAGTTGCTTGTTGGGAGATTTGAATTATTTATCTTTTTACTATGCTTGAGTCGCGCAAAAAACCGACCGAGTATGGACATAGGGAATGATTATTATTTTTTATAAATTACATCACAATTGTATCTTTCAGATGATGAGTGAATTTTCACTGCCAGTATCCATTAGACAGAAATCGAGTCCTCTAAATCCTGCTCAATACGAGACACAGCTAGCTCACATCATTGTGTGGATGCTACAGCATAGATTGCTCACCCAATTGCATACCTACGTCTATTTTATGCCTAGCGAAAAAGGTCTTGGTCCGGCAGCAAATTCTCATCAGGTATATTAGTTTAATATTTTTCTGTGGAAGGTCTGTATTTTATAATTTCATCCAAGTCCAATATGTTTTTCAAATTATAAATTGACAAGAAATTCTTTGTAATTTTTCAGTAGATTTCATATTCAGTGTAAAGTTATTATATATTGCAGTGTCTAGTATTATTCGTTATTGAACTAATCACAACTAACGACCAATTAAAATAACATTTATTTTACCATAATTGGTTATTACTACAACAAATGGTTGTAATAATTGAAAAAAATAATTGATTACGACAACATCTAGTCATCTTATTCATTTTAGGGAATAATAAATAATATTATTGTTGATAGCCTATCTACCAATGTATCTCCTTCCTGAACACAATTTTAAAACCCTCATCATGGAAATCACAATATTCTTTTGATTCATGATTATAATGATTAAGTATGATTCTAGAAAAATTGAATCAATTACAGTCTTGAAAAACGTGCTCGTGGCAACATCAAGTCATCTTATTTATTATGGGTATCTTCTACAATATCTCCTCCGCTAATACAATTGGAGTGTCTTGAAACTTTCTCATCTAGATTTCAGAATTATGTTGATCCTGTATTATTATGGGCATCCAACACAAATTGACCTTCACTATATAATGCATTATTTTAGCATCTTGAAACTATTAATATCTCGATTTTATAATTCTGTTGACATGATAATTCAATATTCGTGCAGCGCAAAGCGCCGCTAACTTGAATTCTCTAAAATTCTTAGTTTTAAATAGTTGCTATTCTGATTATCAGCAGCTGACAGCAGCAGCTTAGTCATATCAATGGAATCCTACCTTGTATAGTGATTACTGGTCACTGTACTACTTTTAGAAAAACCTTTTTATGCTCTATGTGTCAATTAACAAACTAACACAAGTGTAGATAAAAATGTAGTACATTTTATGCCAATAAATAGTTTCAGAGGAAAATATTTTAGGTTTTCATCAAAATTGTCCCATTTAAAATGATTATTTTTGAAAACAGAGTATTTTTTATCTTTCTTTTGGCGCAAACCTAGATCATAATCGGTCCACTCAAACTTCTCCAGAACTTTCCAAAGTCGAGCACGAAACTCTATTCATATATATTATTTATTTGATTTTCAGTTGCAAGAAACACCATCGGCCACAGTAGTGACTAGACGTGAAGGCAGCCTGCAGTCGACGCCAGATGAGAACGGCCTGATGCCGCATGTGGCCAGTGAAAGCGATTTGAGTTCGATAGTCAGCGACGATTTATCTGGTCTAACACCGCAATCACAGGTACTATATTTGGTCTGTATTCAACTAAGTTTAAGAAAACACTGTGGATCTACTTTTTAAACGATTGTTTTGTGAAGTTGAATTCATTCTTTTATAATGGTGAATACCATAAAATAAGTAGTGTGTGGGTGCTTTTCGCTCGCAACTCAGAACAACTCGCATCCAATGTTTTTTTTTTCCATTGGGTTGGGCTTTGTAACCCTTAGCCACCGCGACCGCTATTCGATCTTTTGTGGCATCCTCTCTTTGGCTTATGCCATGTTCCATAATCCAAGGCCAGAGCAGAATTTACTCAGGGCCTTGAAGTCCAGTTATCTTGCCTCCTCTGGTAGGAGGGTTGCCTTTCCAAGAAGTCTCCTCCTCATTTGCAAGAGTGCTGGACATTCCAGCAGCAAATGTGCTGCTGATTCTGTTTCCTAGTCTGGAGCTCAACCGAAGCTGCTTCGAGACATCTTCGTCCAGACCATCAGCTATGGACCCACCCTTCCGAAGCTGTTCAACTTCTATCAGGGATGGGTCTGCACACTCCTCAGATTCCATTGCGGAATCTTCAGTTGTAGTGCCTTCCTCTACATGTACCGTTTCCCGGCAGGTTTGAGTCAGCAAAACTCTGAAACCTGTTCCAGGTTGGTAGAGTTTGGGGGAGATACCCCATCCTTGTTAGATGTTTGAGGCTGTTCAGCCTCTTTTACTCTTAAGTTGGTATCCTTAAGATTCCCACGAGTAGCTGGAGACTTATTCAGTCACCCTGGGCAGAACTCCGCGTTCACCCAGGGAAGGCTTCTTGAAACTGGAGGTCGCCTGGTATCCAGAGTTCGCATACTCGATGTCAGGCACTCCCCTGACCATGCAGCCGTCGGCGTATGCTGTTCCACCATATGTTGGCTTGGCTTGCGCAGTTGATGCTTCAGGTGTTCCTACTTGAACACCCTACTTAAGCTGGGACGCAACGGTGTTAGTTGCCAACCAGCCTACATCTACCACTTGCATCAGGAACCCGGAGGATTGCCACACCCCGGACAGAATAAATTCTGCCCCCCTGCGGGGCGCATCCAATGTTACAGGACGACTTGTCCTATACTCCTCAATGGTTGACTCATCAGGTTGATTCGAATCTATGTCAGATACCCAACAATTCACTAATGTGTGATCATGTAAAACACTTTTTCAATTATATCTTTCTTTTGATAGAATTAATTTAAAATTCTGTTTTGTCCTAGATGAACAACTGGCTGAATGAAACCGTTTGGAGAGACGATTACCTGACAGACTTCACAGAGGAAGAAAAGTCGGCCATTTTGAAAATTCCCGCCTCTTCGAATCCCGAAGATCTCAAACTTCTCGTCCATCTCATTCAACAGGGATACTTTCAAGGACAGCACCATCTTGAGGAAATAATGTACTTGGAAAATGTGAGACGGTCACAGCTGCTTCAATTATTGGATAAATTCAGGGACGTTCTTGTCACGTGTGAAACTGAAGATCCTGCCCTATCAATTTTTTATTCTCATCCCTATGCTTAGAACGCATCACTATGCATCGCTATCTATCAATCGTAGATTGAAAAAAACGTTCTCCGTAAGAAATCAAATCAAAAGTGGTTTCTTTGATCGAAGACAAGTTCCTTAACAGTTATTCTGCTCCCACACATTCCAAGCTTTAATGTGAAAATGATATACTGTATACCTTTCCTTCAAAAGTCTTCATTTTTTGTGAAATATATTCAATAATACGTATAAAAGTTGCATTTATGGAACAGTGTGTACTGAAAGTATAAGTAAGTTTTCAAGAGTGGCAAACTACTAAGCTTTTATAAACGTAAGATAATTATTAGTACTCTATTTGATCAACCAAAACTTTGCAAATTGAATATTCAATGTTATCAAACTGATAACATAATAACATAACTGATAACTAATAGATTAAAGGCGAATTTGTTTTTGTAGGTACTGTACTAAGTCAAATAGTTGAATATTTTTGAGCTTATACTATAACGTATGCTCTACTGATAAAATTGAAAAAAAAACGTTCAAAATGACAAAGTTACCATTAAAAGCTTGATGTATTCTAGCAACTTGATGAACAAGTAATAAAATAATGAAAAATTTAGGCAATGCTTTTAAATAATTGTGCAATAACAAATTGTTATGGAAAACTCGTTTCAATTTTATACCTCATTAAAGCCTATAGTTTGAATCATTTATTTAGAGCTTGATATCAAGTCATAAACTCATTTGATAAAATGAAATAGAATCAATACTGTACTATGATTTGATAAAATAAGAAATGTGATGAAAAAATTGAAAAGTATTTCTAAGATACTGTTATATTCTAATCGTCAAATTTGTTGATGACATAATTGTCTATGTTGTTCAACATAGATGTGTCTCATTAAATACCAAATTGAACGTTTTTGAATAAATGTTAAGTTTGTAGATAAATGTTATTGGAATTAGAAAACTTGATCGATTTGTTAAATATGTTTTTATAATGATCAATAAAACATTTCTATTAAAGAACCATGGAATATGTATATTCCCGAGATTAATACTTTTACTTGGGGTGAAAAAATAGTTCAGCGGCGAGGGCAGAGTCTAGCGGAGACCTTACTTCTAGTCTATAGATGCTCCCCGCATCACTATGTTTTGGCGCGTTTACCTACATGGATTTTTCAAACCCTCTCCGCTACACTCTGCCCTTGCTGCTCCACTATGTTTTCAGCCCAAGTCCTTGAAATAAATTAAGTACTCAACTATCAATAGGTCCAAGACTTAATTTCTTGAATTAAATTTCAATGGCTTGGAAGGAAGACCATACCTATACCACAAGTTTAATGCAAAAGTTAGAATTATATACTTCATGATTATAATTCATTTCTTCATGTAGTATTATTATTCTGTGTTGCTCCAAGATTGTTGTTTTTCTAGTTGATAATTTGATAGCATTAGCTATGATGACTTAAATCAATATGATTCATAGTTTTTGTGAGTTTGGTGCTTCTGAGATTTATTATTTATTCAATGACTTACAGTGAGTCAGTTTGAAAGTTGCATTTGAACTGTATTCATTTACAAAATATGAATGTACACTCTCTGTATGAAACTCTTATGAGTGAATTCGATAAATTGCTTCGATATAATAATGAGAAATTCAAATTTTACCAATGTGAACTAACTTTTTTGTATTTTAGATTTAAGGCTATTGATAAAGTCGATTCTGATTATCAAGAGGAACATGTATTCACTGTACGCCAAAGGATCTCTAGAACTATTGAAACTCACAAAAACCCGAAAACATTCTTGCATTTTGATGGTGAGTTGCACAAAAATTAAATTGAATATAACATCAGTAAAATGACGTTATCTATCGGAATTAGAAGGTAAAAGAACCGATGAAAAATTTTGATGGATGCAATGACGTCATTTTACAATGGTTAAATTTTATGGAATTTTTGTGCAATTCGTGAAATATTGCTGTTTTCTCCAAAACTCCTAGCTTTTGAATCCATCATTCAATAGCAAAGGGCTGCTATTGACTATAGTGCAAAGGGCAATTTAATTAAAAATATTACTTACACACATATCTCACAAATCAATATTTTTATTTTTGGCTTTCAACATTTAATTTACAGATTGGGTATAAAATTTTAAAAATGAAGCTGTCATTACGTACACATATTATGCTAATGGACTAGACCTATGGTAATATAGTTGAAAAGCATTTCCATACAATCTGTTACAAATATAGATTTATCTGTGAGATTCAATGTAAGCTAACTGATTTTTACGTTATATTGACAAATACATAGCCCACACTGGAAACTAATATTGCTACTTATTAGGGATTAAATACTGGTTCTTCAAATTCAGAAAATTACACACTTATTGGACAGGGTAGTAAATAATCCTGTGACAGGATAATCAAGAAAAGTGGCAGTTTCAAATTGGCTTAATTTGTTAATGGAAGTTTGCTTTACTTGGCTCCAGGTACTTTGCTGAGTACCTTGGAGAGATCGACACCTGTTAGGGCGTGCAGAGCTGGAGGCAGTTGACCTGCCAAACGATTGACTTCACCAGTAATATTGTCATTGCCTCCAAGAAGAACGATCTCCTCAGTTTTGGCCAACGGTGCACTCACCTCAGCTGCTATCTTCGGGAGGGCGTCAAGAACCAGATTCATGATGGCAGCTTCTCCGTACTGTTTGTAGACGTCAGCTTTGAGTTTCATCTTGATTGCTTCGGCTTTTCCAACACCACCGATGGCGAATGCTTCAGCTTCTCCAATCATCTTTATCTTCTCAGCTTCAGCCTTTGAAGCCTCAACAGACTGCGTCCTTTTTCCTTCAGCGATAGTTTGAACTTGGAAACTTTCTGCTTCTGCTGGAAGACGAACAGTAGCATTTAATTCCCTCTCTTTTCTCATTACTTCTTGTTCTTCCACCTCGATATACTTCTTTCGCTCAACAACTTCAATCTGTATCTCTTCATTCCTTATTTTTTGACGAATTTTGGCTGCTTGTAGTTCATAAGCCAATTGTGATTCAGCTTTGGCTGTATTGACTTCCTTGTCAAAGGTAGCTTTTTGCAATTTGTACATACGAGCATAGTCTTCAATTTTGGTGTCGGTGTTGTATTTGATATCCATTGCGGACTTCTCGCACTCAGCTTCTCTTATTCCAGCATCTCTGTTTGCCTGGGCCACGCCAACATCAGCATCCCTCTTCACAGCGGCTGTTTGTGCTTTACCCAAAGACGCTAGATACTCCACGTCATCGTAAACATCCTTTATCGTGAAAGAAAGAATCTCGATCCCCATCCTACCAACATCGGGTGCGGCGACTTCACGGACTAGAGCTGCAAACTGGTCTCGATCTTTGTATACCTCTTCAACAGTCAATGTTCCCAAGATAGCTCTTAAATGTCCTTCTAAGGTTTGTAGTACAGTAGTTTTGATTTGTGAGACGGACTTACCCAAGAACTGCTCTGAAGCTATTTGCAGTAATTCGTCGGCTTTCATAATTTTGCACTGAGCGACTCCCGTTACAGTAAGAGGCACTCCTTGAGATGTTTCCACCATTTCACATACTGGGTTGAGAGTAATTACTTCCAGAGATAAGTGTTGGACATCAGTAACAAACCACCAAGCCCAAGCCCAGCCTCCAATCACTATAATTTTTCTTGTAGAACTACAGCAACCTCCAGAAACAATAAGCGCTTCATTCGGTCCCACCGTATGTATATTTCCCATGACTGTTTTTGTAAATGAAGCAGCAAAATCACAATAATTAATTGATCACAAAGTTTTCCTTATAGAAGTAATTGGACAGTTCGTTATCAGTAGTTGAATATTTACCACTGTGTTTCGAGCGTACATGACATGAAACTATTTTAAAACATGAGTTCTGATATCTTCATCTAACTTTATAATCGAAATCAATAGAATACCCACTACATGAAATACTAATGCATTTACAATTCACCACTTATCGGCTATTTTCCTCAAACAAAACAACCATTGCCGTTCAATGTTGATGTTAAATAACTTAAATGACAAATGACATCATTCTGCTGTTCATCTTCCACATTTTTGCTGTAATGTGATTGGTAGAAACGATAACAGGCTGTCCACAACTATAAACGGAATTTTGTCATCAAAATTGATATACTCTGCTAAAATATTCCACTATTCTTCTAGAGAATCATAGTTTATTATGAAAAATCGAACGTTTATTTATTAAAATTATTTTTATTTCGATTTTTCTTTTAAATTTGAACTATAAATAGAATTTATATGACTCCCAACTGCATTGCGCCAACAGCTGCGCAACACAACTGATTTCATCAACTACAACTACATTATAAATTTCCTGGTTAGATATTCTGCTCTACAATTTATTAAAATACGTAAGTAAACATTGTTTGTGATTTCTTCGGTGAAGTGGTTTCGTAAATTACTTAAAAGTCTTTACGGTGTAATTCAGGTGAGTCAATAATTGAGTTATTACAAATTGAAATGCTACAGGTTCAAAAACTTCAAATTAGCCTCTTTCGATTCCTAGCCTAGTCGAACTGTTAGCTTACGTTGTCTAATTGCTAACCTTTGTTGTTTAAGTCTAGGTAATTACTTTCTGATTTATTATTAGAAGTTTTGATTCCTAAAAGAAAATTATTTTTCCGATTTCTAGTATTGCACATTATTAGGTTTGTCGGTCCCAAATTTATATCACCAGCTGGATTGCATTTGACGTATTCATGAAACTTCTGAATCTGAACTCAAAAATGTTGTCCATTTAATGGTGTGACAATTTTTTATTAGATATTATACTATTCAATTGATTAAATCAATATGTAGTTGCCAATCAGTGGTGAATCAAATACATTTTTGTCATATACACAAGTAATCCTTTGTTGTGATTATATTGGTATATGACTGACTATTAGGTAGCCAGTATTGATTTCTAAAAATTTGTTTTCAAATTTATTGCAACATCAACCACAATTTTGTTGCCGTACTTTTTATACTTTCTGTTGCACATCTCGATTGTCCTCTTATCTTTAAAATGGATAATTTGATTGATAGATGATGAAAGAGTTTGGTTATTCCACCTTCTTTGGTTCCTAATGAGTTGATTGGTGATCGTATTTCAAGATTTCCTTTTAATTATTCATTAAGCTATGCATCTTATTATCTGTAAGTATTGTAAGATCACTTTCTAAATAGCCTATGAGGTCATTTTTAGTTCGGTTTCTAAATGTAAACATTCAATGATCTTTGTTTTGATTTTACATCCAGTAATACCATCTACCACAAATATATTCCTATTATATAGTCATCCTATCCCTTGGACTTGATTCACTTGATTAATTATTAATCATCCCATCACTTGAACATAACCTGGATTCAACTGCTTTTCAATTTGGAAAAGGAACTCTCTTGGGCGTGAGCCTGTTGAACCTACCATCAAGTCGGCCTATTATTTCCAAATTAATGAATAAATAATTGAATTATTTTTTAAAAAGTAGTACACAATAATTACTAATTAACTTTCTTTATGTATTCCAGGTTATCAAAAGCTTGTTTGAGATCCACTAAAGGTGAGTACTCCCATTCTCAAATCTTAGACTTTATTATCATCTAGGTACACATATTCTTACTACTGTAATTCAGTATTTTCTCTCTTGTACATTAAAAACTTATACACCTATTTAATATAAATTTGTTTATTGTAGATTTGGAATGACGCCAAATTTTAACACTCCGAACTCTCTCGATTTCATCATAAATATCCAATTATCTTCCAATAAAATGAATAATGGGTTATACATGTTTCAAAAGTTTTTGTCAATTTGAAAAATATACAGATGTATCTGTGCTTATAAATTTAGAATGAAAGCATTATAATATGAAGGATGTCTGTTCGTACTCAATAATGTTTTTAATGTCAGAAAATAATCTTAGAAATCATGTTTAATGAAATCATGTTTTAATGTTAGAAAATAATGTCCAGAGTCTTCTTTGACTGAATAACTCTGCGCTTTAGACCTCTATCGGCCCTGTACTTGAGAAAACTAACTAAAGCAGAGACTGAACTAGGGTGTGATTGAATTCCTCAATAAGCAAGCGGAGATGCATGAAAATTTCTTAGTTAACTAAAACATTTTTATGCTTCAATCTGGCTGTATCGATTCGATTTTAATGGTATCACTAACGGATACACCCTTGTGCTACTTTTTGACGTTCAGTCGAGGTGGAATTTGGATAACGGTTCTATCCAACTTTTATTGTATAATCATTTAATTGTATTCATCTGTTAATTCTATCAAATAAAGTTATCTTTTTTAAATTTTAGATGTCTGTGCTGAATCAGAGCGGCGAAGAGCAGGTTGAGTGTCCCCTATGTATGGAACCGTTGGAGGTCGATGACCTCAACTTTTACCCTTGCACTTGTGGATACCAGGTAACGTTTTGTTTAATAGAAGTACTAGATTTCGTTTAATAGAATTTCATGTACAGGAAAAGATTAATCTTCCACGAGTGCTCTATCAATGTATGGAGGGAGGTCTTTTAATGAATTAACATAAAGACATGGTTGTTACCATTACAAAATAACTTATTTTTCTGTAAATCTTCTACAGTTCTCGTTAAAACTTCTAAAAACCCTTTGAGTTTTTTGAAACTTTGATTCAACAAATTTTGATATCTCACCGTTCATAAAGAATTGATAATATTGTTTTTATATTCATAATTGAATATGTTTTTAAAATCAAAACTTTGTTCGTTGTTGATTTAAAATAGTTTTTGAATTCTGTTTTTCTTTTAAATTTAATAATCTCTGTGGTTTCCATTTCCTTATAGGCCTAGTGTATTATAAGTACTCTCTAGTTCGCAAATTACTAATTATCTTGATATACTGTTTATAATTAGATCATTCAGGGGACCTTGCATCTTGATTATAAAGATGATGATTTACTAGTTTGAACACATGTTCATTTGTTCAATTGTAGATAACATTGACTTTCAACTCAACTAGAGTACTGATGAATGACGTTGATCGTACAAGCTGTCAAATCGTTCTTTCCTATTAGGGCGTAGAACTCTCAATTGATCTAATTAAATCAGTACAGCTTACATCACGCGATTTGTATCATGTCACTAGAGACGTTTTTACATAACGGGGTTTGTATTGTGAATACTGAATACAGTCAAGAATAAATGCTAGAGATTATTTTCATCGTAAAGATAGATTCTTGCATACTTCTTGGATGTCTTCTATTTGAAGGGAAAACAATTTTAAAAAATCCTTTTTAGGTAGGCTATTCAAATTTTAAAAAAATTATCCTAATATCAGTGCTCTGTGCTTACCTTCGAACTTTTTATTCTTTATAAATTCTCAACATTTTCAACTGGGATATTTGGGAAACCTTTATTGCAGAATTAGACAAAAAATTCATTATTCCATTTCATTATAAGACAAATAAATTCCAGGTCAAACCAGGTCAAATACCGATTAATTTTTTTGAATAAGCCCTAGGTCAATTACCAATTAATTTTCATTTCATGTTCATTTTAGAATTTTCTTTGTTTTCCACCCTAAACGAAGAGTGTGGTAGTTTTCGATGGCTTTCCTCCCTAACCGAACATGGTTGAATCAGTATACAAAGCCCACTAATAGAATAAGGGTCGATTGCTTGTTAATTGTTCCGCAGTAAGATGACGTCATTTTACGGAACTTCATAGGGATTTTGTTGTATAAATTCCAGCTAGATTGGGTCATTTCATGGCGAACCGAACAAAGTTTAATTAGAAAATTATACAATGTCCACTAATAGGATAAGGGTAGATTAAATGTTAATCATACCGCAGTAAGACTACGTCATTTTACGAAACTTAATAGGGATTTTATTGCATGAATTCACCCTAGATGACATCATTTCATGGCAATCAAATTCAATCAGCAAACTGCCGTATGTTGTATAATTTCTCTGAATTAAAGTCTGTTTCTGGTTAAGGTTTAAATAAAGGTCCTGAATTGAGGTTTGTTTGTGTTTAGATCTGTCTGTTATTGTTTGATTCACCCTACATCATTTCATGTCAGTCAAATTCAATCAGCAAACTTCCTTTGTATAATTTCTCTGATTTAAAGTCTCTTTCTGGTTGAGGTTCAAAAATGTATTATAAACTTCACACACTTTTGTGGATTTCATAAATTTGTTTCTTAGTATTTTGGTGAAATAGGCTAAACGATTTATGGATTTAAAATGTCTTTCTGGTTAAGGTTCTGAATTGAGGTTTGTTTGTGTTTAGATCTGTCGATTCTGCTGGCATCGAATCAGAACAGATGAGAACGGCCTGTGCCCCGCCTGCCGCAAGGCCTACCCTGAGGATCCGGCTGACTTCAAGCCACTGTCACAGGAGGAGGTGGCGCGGCTAAAAGCAGAGAAACGGCTGAAAGATCAACAGAGGAAACAGAAAATTACGGAAAATAGAAAGCATTTAGCCAATGTTCGTGTCGTCCAACGAAATCTGGTGTTTGTTGTCGGCCTGCCAGTCAGACTGGCTGATGCTGAGGTTGGTAACACTGATACGTTGATACTAAAGTTTAATTAAATTTACAATAGGTTGGTAACACTGATATATTAATACTAAATATTAATAATAACACTCATAATATGATTATAACCATATTCATATTCTATAATATAATCATATTCAAGTTGAGTATTCATAATATGATTTGGAAGTAAGATACCTAGTTAACGACTATTGGCGTTGTATGAAGGAAGAACAAATTTGGTCAAAAGCCTTTTCTGTATTTCAATTTGAATATTTGTTATATGATTTGTAAATGAGATTCATACCTAGATAAGAACTGAAGGACTTTTTTGTCTTTCCAAAAGACTTGAAAACTGTAAATACCCTATTTTAAATGAATTGAACCTAATTAATTGCTTATATTCATTAACTCATTAAAAATGAAAAAGATTATTGTTGATGAAAGATACTACAATCCTCTTGTTCTATTAATGTTTGGTCTCGGTGAGAGCGGTTGCTGAGTGATCATGAGGTTAATTAATGAGGTTAAGTCACGAAAATTCATAATTGACAAAGGATTAATACCCTGCAACTAGCTATACAAAACGCCATACGCTAAATAAATAAAAATAACGAACACTCATGACTGCTGTTGGATGAGTGACAGTCACAAAAATGAAGGCGAGGTGGGATGCACCCGTGAGGTTCCCCACTAATGAAAAGCATACGAGTACTTTTTGTCTAGTAAGAATACAATTTGTTCATAACTATGATGTTCATGTCTTCATTGTTACTTTTAAGAAATTACTTATTCATAGGCCTATCAAGTCGCTTTCACACGATGGAAGTGGATGCAGAAGATAACTAGTGCTTAAACGCGTCATAGGCTAGTTTTTTTTTCAGTATAATTTTAAAATGTGGTGGTTATCTAAAGGTAGGTTTTCGCTTCTGCTACTGAGTAGCAGACTCCGGCTACCGTTAGTCAAAATAGCAACTAATTTAAACTTGAAATGAAAATATACAACAATAACCATGTGAAAATAGAACCATTTAGTATGAATATACGAGTAGGTACAATTTTTTGTTTGAAAACATTTTGACTGACGGTAGCCGGAGTCTGCTACTCAGTAGCAGAAGCGAAAACCTACCTTTATAGGTACTTCTCTGACTGCCATGATGTTTATTTATATATTTTTATCCATTTATCTATTTTTATTTGGATGTAATGTTTTGGCGACATGTTTTGCCTTGCCTGTGATAAACTTATGTTGTTCGATGTCTAATCTATTCAAATGTTTATTTTGCAGACATTGAAGAAACATGATTATTTCGGCAAGTATGGAAAAATTCATAAAGTTGTCATCAATCAAAGTACGTCGTATGCAGGTTCACAGGTAATTATCATTGTTTGAATTGCAAAATAATTCTTAGTAGTTTTTCATCCAGAGTTGGGGCTGGGAAAGCTATCACTAACTACGTTTCCCTGGAATTTCTTCAATTTTGTAGTCAAATGGGGCAATCAGATAAGATATTTTTCCAAATTCCCAAGTTTCATTAGCAATTCCCTGATAAGTCGTCATTCTTCAGGCAAGGCTCTGATAGATAATGTATTCAAGCAATACACCTTGGTGCATACTCGAATATCACAACCTATCAAAATATAAATATCAAAATAAAATATCACAAGCAAGAGAAGTTGAAGGAAAATTGCTAGTGGATAATGGGAAACTATTAGTGTAAAAAGTAGGGATGTTCATGAATTAAATAGAAAATCTATTAAATTAAATAGAATTTAATAGATGTTCATTAGGTAACAATAGAAAGATTATGATTTCTACATCCATTACGAACTGCGTTGTATACACTATTGGTTTCACTTCACTACTGACATGCAGTCATGTTATTTTTAAGAATCACGCATAGGCCTACGCAATATTATGCAGTTGCACAGTTATACTATGACAATTACAAAAGCATCTTCCAATGTTATTTATTTTATTTTATAAAAATATTATAAGTGATATGACCTCAAGTTTAACAAAAACAAAACACTTGTTTTTCGAAATCATGATAATATTGTAACGTTTTGAGATATTCTCGACTTATTAGTATGATGTTTTAATTTTTGTATTCAAAAGACCTTTTTATTTTTATAATTTTAAAGTGTATTGTAAGAATTCTTTAACGTATGAGTTAATAGATTCACCAAGCTCATCCAATCATTGGGGAATATTTGGTTCGTACAACAAAGCTAAACAATCTTGGGGGTCTCTTCACCAACGAAAACCATAATATGCATTATAGTAATAGAATACTTGTTACAGCTCTTTATTCTTGTTCACAAAATTATATTTATTACCAGTTCAATAACCTATTTGCCTATATATTTGATGCTTATTTGATTCAGTGTTACAACACTAGCCTATAAAACTGAATTGAAACTAATACGTAGCTTATATATCCTAGTAGCCTAATGTTCAATTAATTGAGTGCACATTGGTAAAAAAAAATTTCAACGACATTTATTTTATATTGATGAAATTTTGTAGGTTTCTTCTAGTTTACGATGAAATGAATTGATCTGATCATTATTGTTGACAGGGTCCGAGTGCTAGCGCTTATGTGACTTATCAGAAACCGGACGATGCGTTGAGAGCCATACAAGCTGTGAATAACATAGTTGTGGATGGACGCACCATTAAAACATCTTTAGGGACCACAAAGTATTGTTCACATTTCATGAAAAATCAGTCGTGTCCGAAAGGCGACTGCATGTATTTACATGACTTTGGTAAGTGTAATTTTTATCATTATAATTGTCCATTTCATTGTTATCTACGTTACTCGACTTCCAAACCTAACTCATCTTTCATCTAGTTCCAAACTTTCAAAAATTTTTAATTCATGTATTTGTTGGTTTGTTGACTTGAGAATTGTATTTCTATTTTGAAAAGTTTAGGCATTTTGGTAGCAGAATTGCTATGCTTGCTACAGTATATGTGATGAACAAGTTGTCTTGATCTTGATCAGTTACTGAATTACGCCAAGTGGAAACATTGTAATGTTGCTAATTTGTTACTTATACAAATTATCTATCATTTACTTAAAATATCATTTTGCTGTTGGTAAAAGAAGAAACGGAACTCAATTTAATCTCTGTCTTTCATGCATTTTTGCTGTTTCTCTCACTTATAATACGTTTCTTTCGCTTTGTTTAGTTAGGCAGGTTTTAAATTATTGGAATGTTTCTATTGTAAATGTATAGTATTTTGAGGATAAATTACAGTGATATTCATTTAACTTGGTGGATGACATTAGATAGATTTGATAGAGAGATGTTATTTCTTGACGTTGCTGATGGCCGTGGAGTCCGATGGCAAACAAAGATATTATATCTCTACCTTTCTATCTACCTAATGCCATCCTCAAGTTAAATGAATATCACTATAGCTATTCAAGTTTTGCAAACTACTTAGCTTTGTTTTTTAAATTGCATTGGAAGATAATTAATCGAACGTCAATGCTCGTTTCAGAAGTATTGAAATCTGCATCCTTGTACTAAACTCGATTGTTTCTATTTCAGGTGACCCGGAAGCCAGCTTTACGAAAGAAGAAATGCAGCAGGGAAAGCATCAGGAATACGAGAAAAAATTGCACGACCAGCTGATCAATAGCACTTCGACAAATACGGCTACGACTACAACAACGCTAAATAGGTACAAGTGAACCAATCTAAAATTACCATAACAGTATTATCAAAGCTCGTTGATAATGAATTGTTTACCTAAAAGAGGTAGTGGTGCTAAACACTCTTATCCTATTGTGATAATGAAAACTTAGGTGTAGGTTCCAGAAGTGTTTTAATTTTGTTAAAGTTGCCAAAGACTGATCAAGATTGAATTTTTACGTTGAGTAAAGCTGAACTGAATTGAGAACAACTTGTTCAATTTAATTTTATTGTTGTATAAATCATTGGGAAATATTATTATTTGAATCCAACGTTATTGTACAAATTATCAATAATTTTGTATTAATTTTTCCCGGTGATGTTGAATTGGTTGACGAATAATCAATATTTATTTGTTTAAACTTTAAAGCATAAAAAATAAATCCAAGTATCATTACAAAAAAGGATAGTAAATAGCAAACTTTTTAGTTTTCAAATTTCTCTTTCATTTTCTTCTGCTTTGTTTGTTGTAGTTGCTCTACGTCAAGTCATTTAGAAATTGAAAACGTTTCAGAACGATTGGTTTTCAATAGTCTCTCAGAATTAGAATTTGAAGCGTTTCAGAACACTTTGAGATTCTCTAAAATCTGAAAAATTCTCTCTTCTTTACACTCTCTTTCAATTTTTCCATCCCCCACATGTCTGCTTTGCATGTATCTATTAAAATTTTGATAGTTGATGAATTTTCAGTTTTATCGTTGATCCAGTTTCCACCTAATTATTTTTCCACTTAATTTCTAATAGTTAAGGAATAATACTGGATGCTTTCTATAAGATTGACGCATGAATTAGTTGCCATAAGTGCTTGCTTGAGATGGGTGCTTGATATTAATTCTCTATTTTTTCACTGTAATCTACTGGTATCAGGTCTCTGGTATTTTGTTTCTTATTGTGTGTTGCAGTGTTATTTCATTGTTGTTTTTGCTTATGTGATGACTTTTCACCTTGCGACTACAGAGTTTTGTGGAAAGAATATGTGTAACTATAAAAATATCATTAGTATACATTTCCTTCTTGAATTTTATTCAGTTCTTTTTCAAGTTCATGCAAATGGAGAACAGTTTCCTAAACTTAAGACTATTACATGTGCCTTTGTCCTTTATCCTTAGACTCTGCTCTCTTTCTTCATTTCAATATAAATACTGCAATGAATTTCATTTTCTTCCAAACATCATCTATTTTATTGATGCGATTTCGAATCATAATAAACATAATTTATTGTAATATGATGGAATTTTGAATCATATTGTTATATGTAAATTTTCTTACTACTTCAATCTCATGATCTCTTATGTTAGTTAAATGTAGATATCGACATTGAATGCTGAATAATAGCATTGCACAATATAGAATTTACAATTATCAAATTGCCTTTTTATAAGAATGATGTAACTTGAAGGCTTTGTATTTCTTATATTTCTTATTCCTATAAGAATTGTTTGTTTCCAAGTGAAATTCATAGATTGATGAGAGTGATCTCTCATTTTAGTATACCTTACAATAATTATGTCCACACAAACTTTTAAATACTATCATAGAAACTCCTTCACATAACTCTGTTACGTGTAGATTTTTTGTTGAATAATCTGCTATTTATAATTATTCTGAATTCAAGAATAATATATTTTTTAGTTGTTTTTCAATGTTAATTGAAGACATTTTTTATTTCTCACCGATATTTATGAGTGTATTAATTTATTAGAATTGATGTGTTGATGTTATATTTATTTTATTTATTTATTCATTCATACAATCACAAAGATCATTATTATAATCTGGGAAAGAAAAACTAGGCTGAGCCTGTACTATTTCTCTTCCGAATTTTATTTTTAGTTTATTTAATGTTTTATTTTGTTAGTTTTTATCTTAAAATCGATTATAAAAGTATTTCGTAACACTTGCATACGCAACTTGTTTCATGCTATGTTTCAAGTATTAATGTGAGGGCTCAGTATTACACTTATGTGACTACTAAAGTATAACAACATGTATAGTAGTTGAACTATTCATTGAAAACTTATAAATTTTGAAAATATCACTCACTGGGACGTGCTCTGTATTGATTCAGTTCCTTACAACAAAAAAGTTCAATTAACAAGTCATTCG
Source organism: Laodelphax striatellus (assembly GCA_017141395.1). Lineage (NCBI taxonomy): Eukaryota > Metazoa > Arthropoda > Insecta > Hemiptera > Delphacidae > Laodelphax > Laodelphax striatellus. The sequence continues at coordinate 25,653,378 of CM029535.1, read as the reverse complement.
AATTTTAATTAACAATGCTTTTCTCAATGTTGTATTAGAATTACTCAAGAATAATTATCTTTACCTCAATGAATTTACTGGGCAGAAATATCCCGAATGCTGAGAATGTTTTCAATTTTTTTCAACTAACTGGACTGTCACCACAGTATAGCAAATAAAAGATGTAATGTGTTTGAATCATCTCGTTATTAATTATTAATGGAAAAAATAGACTGCATAATCCCAAAGAATGATAGAAACATTAGAAACTGATAGAAACATTAGAATTTCGTAAGTTTTTATTGACTTATTTATTTCATCAGCTTTAGTCAATTTGTTACTTGTTTCCATTTAAGTTTTTATTTTCGTGCGATATGAAGATAGTTTAGTCATTACTTACTGACAAAATAAATAATAAAGAGAAAGACTGAATTGTTCAAAATATTTCAATTATTACTGATATTTATCTTATTATTTGCTTTTATTATTAGACTATTATTCATCTTTGTAGAAATCCTTCAGTATCAATTATTATATTGTTATAGGTTCAATCTGAAGTGAGCTTGTAATTTATTATTTATTCCGATCTACCAAAAGAATGACATTTTGTAATACCACCAATGGCTGACATAATTTATTCAAACATTAAAATTGCGAGGGAAGAAGAGTGCTTTGAGTATTTTATAATATTGTATTTGGTTATCCTTGCTTTTCATTGCATACTCAATAGATTTCACTATCTATCACACATGTAATCCTAACGTGATCTTATCCCAACGATAAATCAATAAGATAAAATCTCTCGTCCATAAAATAAGAGAATACTTCAGAGTCACTAAACATTTAATTTTCATATTTTTCAATTCAAATGTTGTTGTTGGATATTTAATTCGAACTCAACTCATACTTGATCTCAACTCAGGTATGAGTTGAGTATTTAGATTTCAGTTTCGGCATTAATGTTAGTTTCAAGTTTAATTTTAATTCAAGTTTTGTTTTTGTGTGTTGAATTTCTTATGTGAAAGAATCGAACAAATTTGAAAGAAAGACAAAAAATGTCAAGTATTACTTGATCAACTATTACTTAAGCTTCAAGTATTGCGTAATGTAAAACCCATATAACGTGTGTAGGGAACAGGCGTTCGTGCTAGGTTCCTATCCTATCTATCTAGGTATATACTGTATCTATCTATCTATCCTATCTATCTTTCTATGTATCTATCCATCCAAACTTCACTCGTCTGCTTCTTGATTGATCATACTGCCATAAAGTTTTTGAGACTTCGCGTTTCCCCTTTTCATTGCGATATTACATGATTATAGTATTTTCAATAATCGCTGAATTAATCTATTAATGGTTCCGAACACCGGTTGATGATAGTATTATTGTTGGCTGTATTCAACATAATTTACCATTATGTATCATTTTTATTTAGCTATGTATGTTTTTATAATATTTATTTAGAAACTTGTCCATAGATTGGTAATTTTTATCCAAAAATTCGGGATTGAATTAGTTTTGGGCTATGACTGTTATTTCTTCCCACATAATGAGCAGTATATAAATAATTATCAAATAAAAAAAACAATAATAATTCATGTATCACATACAATGAATAAAAACAAATAGTTTCTAATTCAATAGTTGATGAATATAAACGTTTTCAATTTATTGAAGTTATATTTCTATTTTCGATGTTCAATAATGTAATTTTAAGTACCTAAAGTACTACTAAAATGTCTGAAGTATGCAATTGTTGAGACTAGAATTGAATTTGAATTTTCTAATCATTTGTTTTTTATTTCAAAGAATATTGTTATGAAGAAATTCCTTTCTTAATACTGATTAATACTTAATTATTATTTCACTTGATTTCTGATTCTTTCTAAATAGTCCATGCTTACTTTAATTTATTTGGTAAATTCAAAAATGAATTTGGAAAAATTGCTCTTATTATCTTTGAGGCTAGTTAGAAATTTACTAGAACTCATGATTGTTGTTAAAAATTTTCACCAGTATTTGTGTTGGATTAAAATGCATTCTATAGTAATAAAATTGTAAGGCTATAACTCAACTTATCAATTTCTTGAAGTTATTATTTGTATTTTCTGTTTAATATGTTATTTTCAATACCTAAAGTTTTACTGAAATGTCTGAAGTATGCAATTGTTGAGACTAGAATTGAATTTGAATTTTCTATTTATTTGTAGCCTAACTTATGATTTTTATTGCCGTACAAGATTGATTGCATAATGATGGACTGTTTGTAAAATATTACAGATACAAATAATAAACTTTTTCATTTTCCATTTTTAGAAATTATTTTGATCGTTGTCTCTTGCTCCTTCGTTTGTTTTGTGTATGTCTTCCCGATTATGTGTTTGTATTTTAGTTAACCCAAAAATTTAGTTTGATTTCAATTATTTTTGCAAGAGATTCACACCTACAACGACTGTAATAAATCTCCAAGATATTTCATCTAGGTGTGAAATTTGATCCACAAGTCATATCTTTCTTTTTTTCTGTAATAGTCGATTTGTTTTGTAATATTTTCGATTGGTTTGTCAGTAGACTCCCATTTCTTTTGATCGTAATAAAATCTAGACACAGTCCAGTAGTTTGTTTTTATAATTTTTCTAATTTAATCAAATTATAACAATTCAATTTATTCACTTGTTTTCAACAATTGAATTAAATTTATTTAAAATTAGTTTTTCTGTAATTTAATTTTATAACGACAATGTTTTAATGATAACAATTTAATTTATTGAATCAAAGATTATTGATCTATTCATTCAAAGTTTTACTGTTAATTTTTCTCCATTTCAAAATGTAGAATTTCTATTGAAAGAATTATTTCTCAGAAATGTTTTACATCTTTTTTTAAAACATGACAATTCTTGTATGCATTATAAGCACGAAAAACATTTATTGGAAAATACCATACAACAAGTAATGGTTCAATAATACAACCAATATAAGAAAATGAACTGCATGCTTTATTTCCAGTTTATAATACACATCGTGTAAACTCATCGGATTATTTAAGAAGAAAAAAAAGTTTTATATTCGACTACAGTATGATTAGAATGCTAAAAAATGTCAAGATTTTTTCAACTTCAGAACTATAGTGTTGCTCTAATCACTGGTGTCTGGATTGTATATATCCTGATAATTTAGATTGATTTACAGAACTTAGCAGAATATTTTAACTCAAGATGTTGAGGAAGTTTATCAATTTATATTGAAATATGAATGTAATTCATTACAATAACATAATCATAATAATTAATTTTATGAGTGAAATCTCTCAATTTTAATGGTGGAATGAGTTCAGTTCAACAAAAATATATAATCAGATTAGACCACATTTCCCATTGAAGTTTCCATTATTTATAACAGTGAATTCGCATGAGTTGGAGATGGTGCTAGTGATGTTTTAATTGGAATGAGGTTTGGTTATGTGAAGAAATCAATTTTCTAAAACCTGTCATAAGCGAATTTCGTTTTTCAGTGAAGTATTTCTTGATATACTTTTTATTAACATTTTGGCCATGACGTTACCTAAAATAATTACTGACTTGCCCATGAATCAAGGTGTGGAGAGTGATTAATTTCACTAATAATGAACTTTTCTATTCTTCTATCAGAAAATATATCAATTCGTTCAATTCCTATAGAATCTGTAATTTCTGAAGATTAGAAGCTTGAAGTCCAATTCAAATGAAAATAAATAGCAAATTTCAATATTGTTCAAATTAGTGTCCTATTACGCATGATTTGCTTACTAGATTCGCACATCGTATCAAATCGTTCCATGAGATTTTCTGTACATCTGAATACACTCTGTGTTGAAGCGAAGAACTTTTGCACCCTATTTTCTATAAAGTCGTATGAGAAGAAATACATCAGTATAAGGTTTGGGAAACAATCTTAAAACTTGATTAACCTTCTTAGATCTATACACTGTCCATTATACTCGGAGAGGACTCGGAACTTTATTACACCATTATGTTTTTTTCCCCCGGTGATGCCCACATAAGGTGCATGGGTATTAGAAGGATGATGATGGGAGAAAAATGGATCTACAGCTTTAGAAGGGTTCGGAACCACTGGGAAGCAATTTTGATCTTCATAAATTCAGCGGAGTAGGCCTCGAAAGTGGCTACCCTTACAAAGAAAGGAGCAGGTGCACGTCTCTCATCTAATGTCAGCGATTAAATTCCGGCACGGCCTTGAAGCAAACCACTTCCCGAAACCCATTATCAACTCATGATATTTGAATTGGAATTCTATCTTTTTCATTTTCTGAAAATCAACTTTGTTGGCCATTATTATTGACATTCATTATTCACGTGCAATTTGAATTAAAATTTCATCCTTCAATTTTTTTTTGAAAATCAGCTTTATTGAACATTATTGTAATTTCATTATCAATTCATTAATCATTTCATCATTTCCATGATTCATTTGAATTGAATTGTGAGCTTTCTAATTTGCTGAAACTCAATTTTGTAAAGCGACAAATAGATTTCGTAATCTAGTTCAAAGTAGTACCGTATACATTTTTAGAAAGCATCCTGTATTCTCCTGAATTTCATTAATAATGCAGAAGGTTATTAATTGAGTGATAAGATAGAAGTTGTTGTAGGTTCTATCAATGAGTCATTGAAGTGCTTGTTCTTATTACTATGTTCTATCCTCATATTAAAAGACATTTGCAAAACCTTATGACAGCCACTGTGACTATTACATTGGGCCAATTTAGATACGGTTTGCGTCAAAAGAAAGTTTATTGTTCCTGGATGTGCAGATTTTATTTTGGAAGAAAATTTGTTTAAGGGGTAAAAAATGTCAAATGAACTCAGTGCTATCTCTCGGCGTTTGGAAGAACTACGTACACACCGCAGTACTGAACTATAAGGAGTCCTAGATGTACGGCTTATTATTTTGGATGGAAATTCGTTGCTAGTGGTTAGAAAATTCGCTGTACTGGTGTAGTTCAGTACAGCGAATTTTAGGAAGAGTTTAGGTAGGTTAGTCAGTTATAGTTGAAGTATTTCTATTCAACTTTTATTTGATATTAAATATTTTTCACTAACTCTTTCTGTTTTTTTTTTTCAGAAAACCGACGCCATCTCCCCCTGCCGTGGCCATGCCTAGTTCAGCCCCTGTCAACATCCCCAACGCGGCCCAACCCCATCCGCAGTCACAGTCAGTCAACAAGGAAGCCTGGCCTTCTCTCCAGACTGGTCTTTCGCCTCCAAACAGCGGTAAATTGATCGAAATTCTACCCTGACTGAGATCCGTTGAATCCTTCGACTATTAATTCAAATGAATTTACCATTAAAACGGGTGCGGCAGTGAATCGGGCGATTATTAAAACATCGAAAGTAATTTCAGATGAGATTTATTAATTTAAAATATACCAATTGAAACTTACACAATTGCAACTATTTAAAAATAAAATGAACCCCAGTGAATCGGGCGATTATTAAAACATCGAAAGTAATTTCAGATGAGATTTATTAATTTAAAATATACCAAATGAAACTTACACAACTACAACTATTTAAAAATAAAATCCTGAAGATGTCCTCCATTTTGCTTGAAACATTCGAGCAATCTTGTGCGAAGGTTATTCAAATCGGCTCGATTCACTGCCGCACCCGTTATAACAAATCAAATGGACAAAACGAACAAGATACATAATAATTATGTATTTTCTACATGTTCTATTATTATGGATGTTGTTTGAGCTATGGATATACATTACCTTTACATTTACCTATTAAATTTGAGCTATACATTTACCATCCAGGTAACCAACCAGCAGAGGTTATTAGAGAAACGAAACTACAAAGAAAGCTATATAAGTAGTTCTGAAAAATTCTGCTACAGCAAATATTGACAACAGAACTAAATAGCAAGAGGATATTTGATGAATGCCACTGAACAAAAAGTTGTGCGGGATGGGGAATCGAACCCCGTACTCTTCAATTGCCGGTCGAGTGAATTAACCATTTGTCCAGCTTGGTTAACTTACGTCTAAAGGTACAGTTACACCAAAGCGAACAGGAGCGAACGAGCAGTAACGAATGCTAAATTCGCTTTGGTGTGACCAGCAACACGAGCGGCAGCGAACACCAATCGGCCGTGTTCCCGTGTTCTCACGTGTTCGGTAGCGGTATGTTCGCGTTCGCGTTGCTCCATCCATTGTCGGTTTTGAAGCGAATGATCAGAGGAAATTCGCGTTCGCTCTGGTTCGATGCTCGATAAAATCAATCTAACCTATTCCTGTAGATAAATTCCTTTCTTTAGCAACAAGCGAGGATGACGATCAACGCCATCTAGAGGCAAATTTCTCAACAATCCGCCGTGTTGTCACGTGTTCGGTAGAGCACGTTCGCGTTCCTTTTGCTCCATCCAGTGTCGGTTTTGTAGCGAATGATCAAAGGAAATTCCCGTTTGCTCTAGTTTGATGCTCGCTTCGGTGTGACCACATACAGGGGCGCACCCAGACTTTTGGTTTGGGGGGGGCTTCACAAGTATCAAAATAATGTGCTCAGACGGTCAGTACTGGACACAGTACATAACCGTCAGATTAAGTAAGAAAATTAAAAGCAAGTAGATTTATTGCGGTTTAAATGCGGGTTTGATTTTTATACAAATACGATATTAATAATTAGGAAGTACATGTGAAATTCAGTTGAATTTACACAGATTTACAGAACAAGACGATTCAATTCTAATGTCTTCAATTTCCTGAGAATATTGAACAATGTAGTAAAAAATTCAAGTAGCCCAGTAAAATAGTACATCTCACCATAAATAAGCAATACTCTTTAGTCTTACTTACTAAGTGATTTTTCTGTGATTTTACCTTGCCTGAAATGGCATGTTTGGGTTTTTCAAGTTCTATTATGTAATTGAATCTAAGCTTTTGACCTCGACAACCTTTCGTATCACCGCCAAAAACCATAAAAAATGTAAAAATGTTTCATTCATTTAATTTAGAATTTTTTTACATTAATTTTATCACAGAATTAATTTTTACATAAAAAATGATCAATTCCGCCTTCGCCGATTTGTTGAACTTTGAAGAGATCTATCTTGCAAACCGTTGGACCTAAATTCTTCTTCTTCTTCTTCTTCTTCTTCTTCTTCTTCTTCTTCATCTTCTTCTTCCTCGCCCCTTCCCGCTACACGGGGTCGGCTTCCCCTATGATGAGTCTCCAAGCATCTGTATCTTGAGCATCTTGTTCCGTTAAATTTAAAATCTTCATATCCTTCTGGATAATCTTCATCCACGAGGTTTGTGGTCTTCCTCGCCCTCTTCTCCTAAATAATAATTATGTTTTCAAATTATTGTCGATTATTTAATTCAAAAATTTTAGAAACAGTTTTTTTATCAAAAAGAGGTGCTTCAGGGTCGAAATTGGCCAACGTAAAAAGTGAAAAAATCATCACTAAATTCTCCAATCTCAGTGAAATGAACAAATCCTATTGTGTTGAGGTGATGAAGACTTCTAAAGAATATTATTTTAGAGTTCTTTAGCTCACAGCTTACATCAGCTCTTTTAAAGATGTGGGATTAATTTTGTTTTAGCTTTCAATTCTTTAATGATGAAATTGAAATTTCAAATTCATTATCAACGGTTGAACAGATTTGAAAAAATTCCGAAGATACGCCCAATATCTGCGCCTTTGAACGTTTTCTGCACTTTCTCAGATTTTTCAAGAGCGATTTGACAAAAACAAGTAAATTCAGTACATAGGTGAGTAATAGAGAGTGTTTATTTCAAAAGGAAAAGTATTTCAAATTTTCCCAGAATTACGCCAGTAGTAATCGACGTTTTATAGATTTTCTTGGCTCTTCTTTTCAAGAACAATAGAACAAAAATAGAAACATGATACACAGGTTCAGCTGAGGTATTGGGGGTAGATTCAGAAGATTTTGTTCACATCCCCAAATAACGCCTGGTGTCATTTCTGGCTGATTCCAGGGGTCCAAGGGCGGACAAATAAAGCGATCGAAGAGAGCCTCCTGGCCAGTTTATTAGTATTTATTAAACTAAATACTTATTTTCTTTTGAATTGTGCATAGTAGCCTATGTCTTTGTTCTCCCAAAGCAAATCTCGGTGTCCCCTGATATTCCTTATCTTCAGCTTTCACTGTCAATAGTTGATTTTTTTTCAATACAGTACCGGTATATGAGTTTGCATAGGCTTTGGTCACGCTCTCCTCTTGTTTCTTCTAATTTTCAAGATTTTATGTAACAAAAGATAGGTTTAAAGTTTATGAAAATTTAAAAATAAATTTGTTGAAAAATGTATAGCCTATATGCAGCTGACCCCCGAAAAGAGTTGACCACAGGTTCAATTGGTCTTGGGGGCTTGAGCCCCCAAAGCCCCCCCCTGGGTGTGCCTATGACCACATATGTCTTTACCTGTCTCAACATTATCAGCTCTCTTCTTTACCTGTTTCAACTGGTCATTCCATATATTTCCATTATTATCATTCCATATAATAATTGTTCAACTATTTACGATGGAGTGGACTGATGAAAAAGTGTTGGAGCTGATAGAAGAATATAAAGCTAGGCCAATTTTATGGGACCTCAGTTGTGCTGACTATAAACTGTTAAATATTTAAAAAAATGACAGTTGGAGATTGCTGGCGGCTGTGATGACAACTGAAGTAAAGAAGAGAATTAATTCATTACTCTTGATTCATTGAGCCGAGAACGGAACAAGACCGGCATGGCTGCGAATGAAGTCTACAAGTCTTCTTGATTTGCCTATATCCCGATGGCCTTCCTCATGGATAAATTTAAAGTGAAGGACACAAAGAGCTCAGAGGGAAGGATTTTATTAATTAATATATTTATAGTAATTTATGCAATGGATGTATTATAAAGGCCTATGTCCACGGTCAAATGGGTAAACAGAACTGCCTAAGTATAACTGTATACTTACTCATTGTAAGTAGTATTTATGCTACTTTACTGTAAGCTACAGATTCATCTTTAATTTTGTCAAGTAAGTTAGCTGTAAGCTCAATATTCCCGTTAGCAGACAGCATTTTGTAAGAATGGCCTGCATTAACCTCATTACTTTTCAAATGCCACAGACAAAAAAGGTTATTAAACTGCGAATATTATGAATCAACTGAGATCCCCGTGAATACCTCCTTCACTACAAATTTTCATTAATGTACCACAATTTGCAGTACATCTATTCCATCACATAATTCCATAACAATTTTGTAATTTTTATCGCTGCTGTCATAGAATGCTAAACTTGGCAAATTCCTATAATAGTTTGATCAGGTTCTATCTCCCAATTTGTAATTTCAACACTCTAATATAATAGTGTATAGCAATTTGTAAAAAAAAGTTTATATTGCATCAAGTTGAAAATTATCAGCAAAATAAAAATTATAAGCTAAAAAATGGAATAAATATTGTTTTATAAGGTAAAAATCAATATAGTTCATATAAATTGGAAACAAACAAAGAATTGATTCTATTTTGATAAAAAAATCAAAGATAATATTGATTTTAGTTCGATTTTTTTTGTCAAAAAAATGTGACCTGGAATGGGATTCGAACCCACGCCATTTAGGTCAGCAGCAGCGCTAACACGTCAGCTGTAGAAAGTGCGATTTGAAGACGTACTAAAATTGGAGGTTAGAAACTGATCCGTTTCATTATGAAAATGGTTAAAAACAGTACAGCGTACACGAATGAAGAATAAATATTTAGAATAGAGATTAATATTAGTATTAATTTCTATTTTTCTTATTTTTATATACTCGTCAAGGGCTTTAATAATAGTTTCACAAACTGCAGGAATAATCTGAATAATTGAACTTCTGTATATTTAAAACTCCTCCATGATTATGGTCAATGTGGACTTCTTGTGATTGTTGGAGCACAAGCGAACGACGTGACGAACAAGACGATTCGTTTGTGTTCACTCTGGTGTGACTACTCCCATTCGCAGGTGTTCGCGAATGCTGCCGAACCCAGAACCACAGCGAACACCAGTGAACGTTCGGTTCGCTCCTGTTCGCTTTGGTGTAACTGTACCTTTATAATTTCTTCCATCTTCAATCATTCATTCGTATGGTTTCCTTGTTATGCTTAAATCAGTCTACTTTTTTCCATACCGTATTTAATATCTCGCCGGCTTGGCTCACATCACAATTGAATGCTACTTTACAGAAGGTGTCTGGTTTGTTTCCAAGTTGAAAAATAGCATCTGAATCAATAAAATTACAATAAAGGATTCTTATAAACTTCGAAAGGTTTCATAAGAATCCATAAATTAAATGATAATGAATGAAGTATTCTTTCATCATCTTTTAAAAACTTTAATAATAATTTTATAGAATAAAAATATAACAATAATTTTATTTTTTCTGTTGCAGAGTCGGCTCCAATGGCAGTTCCCTTGCAAGCGACAAATCCTCCAACATCGCAATCGTATCCATCGCCTCCAAATATTCAACACAGTAGTAACAATAATAAAAGCGAAACACGAAAAAATAATTCCAACACATCAAAAGCCACAAAAAGAGGCCACCGTCTTCAGAAGACAGGTAAGACACGAAAATGGAAGTATTTATTCAACAATTTATAAATATCGAGTAAATAAATATATGGTAAAACGAATTAAATCAATGCGAAATAGCCATAGACACTAAATATGTTAATTTTCACTTTTCACGTTACCCTAGTATAGTGTCTACAATCGATAAAGTTGAAAACAGGATAAAGTATCGGTTTTCTCTTCTCGTAACTTATCATAATAGATGATACTATTATAAAGGGGGTTTAAATTCTGATCAGTTTTAATACTATACTATTTAAATACATTCATTTTTGAAAGCATCAGAAAATTTCATTGAAATTAGATATTTTTGCGATAAATTTAATTTTAACTGTAGTCTTTTTGATGGTAGGCTACTCTAAAACTACATTATTATTGATTATTGTAGTTGCTGTTCTTGAAATATTGGAAACGTTGATCATTTAAAACTGGTTTTCACGATTCTAGTAGACGTTCTGGTTACTGGAGGCTTCTGGTAACCTGCCTCCAGTAAGTAGAACGTCTACTAGAATCGTGAAACCCAGCCATTAGGAATTCAATTCATAGACTAATGTAGCCAACCTCTAAAAATTATTTCTGTCAATTCTTCAATTATTATTCGAAATTTGATGCGCTCTTTAGACACCATAGTTTGAGACTTCTCAAATCTATACAATCTTATTTAATTACATATGAAGTCTCACAGACATCTATTAAGAGCCTTTTTCATACAAGTGATATTGTAATAGAATTTTTGATCAATTAATTTCTCATTCTGTGAAAATGTCTGTGTTGTAGAACTTCAAGAGCTAATCTCCTTATCATTGATTAATTGAATCCTTGTCGTTTTGTTTCAGAAAACCTAAAGAAAATCACACAACACATTCTAGTGATCTAAATCAACCGCTATGGGAACAAGAAATAGAGTGTAAGGACAGCGTATTATTACAGACTAGCACAGTATCACACATCCCACCGCCAGGTTAGTAAATTTCATTTTTCTGAAATAGTTACTGTTTCTAATAAATACTACTAAATAGGTACTTTCCTGTTTCAAAACAATACTCTCATTAAACCAAAGTGCTTGGCCGTTGTGCATTACCTGATCAATATGCTTTCTACAGAGACTGTATAATAAAAATTCCAATTATATGTCCTCTAAAGTATGGTGGATTTGACCTAGCTAACCAATCAAAACTGTGACATCCAATGAAAACACTATCAAAACAATATTAGTTACTTATTCTTGAATTGTTTAGATTCTAAATGGTAAAATATTTTGTTTTATTTCTGAATGGAATTCACTGCAGACGTTCAAATTTTCCTTCCATAATAAATCTATTTTCATTCCAAGCTAAATGATATTTTGAGAATATATTGTACGAGGGTAAGTCAATTATTATCCGCAATACAGTTATAACATTTTTTTGGAATCAAATAGCAAACCTACAAGCACATCATTTTTCGACATAGTCTCGTTGCTTTTCAACGCAATTGGTCCATTTTTGTTCAAGGTTCCTGATACCCTCATAAAAAAATGTTTTTGGTTGAGATGCAAGCCAGGAATGCACCGATTCTTTCAATGCTTCATCCATGGTGAATCTACGGCCTCTTTGAATGGACCAAACAAGTGATGATCAGAAGGAGCAAGATCGAGACTATGTGGATGATGATCCAGTACTTCAGATTTTAATTTCTTGAGCGTTTCAGCAGTGTGGGCAGCAGTATGCTGACGGGCATTGTCGTTCAACAAAACAACACCTTTTGACAGCAATCCTCGGCGTTTGCTTCGAATTGCAGGCTTTAGCTTGGCAGTAAGCATCTCACTGTAACGTATTACTGTTTAGTTTTGTCCCTCTCCCCTGATAATGTTCCAATACTGGACCTTGTGAGTCCCAAAAAACCGTAAGCATCAGTTTTAAACGATGCTCACGACTCTTTTATCATGCGTAACACTTGTGCGACAATTTTTGAATTTTTAATCCATTCATAAACACTCCGTTGTGGCGAAACACTATTTCCGTATTATTCCGAAAGTCATCTATGAGTTTTGGCCCCTAATACACCTTCCGACCACAAAAAACGAATCACCGACCGTTGCTCTTCATTGGTGCAAACGGAAAGCGGAGCGGCCATGATTAACAGCAAGACAGCGACAATGAAACAAACCTAGCAGCTTGAAACATGCGCAGATGTGACCTCAAATATTCAAAAAAACGTGTCATCAACGCAAAACAACTGTACTGCCAACATAAACAAAAACATACCTTTATTGCGGATAATAATTGACTTACCCTCGTATCTAGTTAAATGATTTTTTTGTAATTTTTCATGTATATTTTGTCGCAAATAAATTGAATTTGAATATATTTTTATACTTGAACATTGTTTTGTTATTGCAGAAACGTTAAGTACTCAAAGAAGCAGGGCAGCTAATCTCTTCGAACAGGATAATAACTCGTTTTTCTCCTCGAATAACTTCTCAAAAATCAACAATTGCACATCAGGAACAGGTAAAATATCAATTTGCATTCTTATTGTTCGCAGCATCGTCATATATGAGACTCTTTCGTATAGCAAATGTACATAAGCCTAATATGGCTGGAAAAATTAATCTCTAGTCTGGTGTTAATTGCAAAAAATCTACGGCCAGTTGCTCTGAAATCCAATTCAATTTAACAGCCGTAATATGATATCCTTGCAGTGACGTCGGATTCGTTCTTCCCTTCTCGTTGCATTGGCTCGGTTAGATGACATCATTTTAGGGAGGTTAAATTCGTTTGAATTTTTGTACAGCTGACTGATGAGGATATAAAGATTTGGAGATACTTCACGAAGAAAGTACCTTTCATGTTCTTACTTCATATCACTCTCGTCTTCGAGCTTATTTCGAAACAAGACCAACTTCTATCTGAATTTGTTTTAGATTTCAGCATGAACTCAAACCAAAACTTGTAATATGTACTGTACTAATAAAGTACATGATTACTGATGAATACTAAACATTACTGAATACTAAACATACTATACATTACTATATACTATACTATACATTAATACTATACATTACTGAATACTGAACATGGAATACTAAACATTCCAATAGCCAACTATTGTTGTATCTTGGAATGCTCTGTCATTTTGAATTCAAATGAATTCTGTCATTTTTTAACTGTGAGTTTGCAGTCAGATTGGCAAATTTAGAAACTCATGTCATAGATTTTTAAGAAAATCATTACGAACAATAAAAAAATAAGGATTAACTTGATAAAGAAATAATTAAACTAAGCATAATACTTATAATTAATCATTATAACTTAATGGTTGAAAAGTAAAGCGTCTTACTCCGTTGAAGAAATATTGGCCTGTGTCACACACCTATAAGTATAATTTGTAATGTCATTTTAATTGATAGTCTAATTTTAGTCATAAGTGAACTTTATTACAACATGTACTTGAATTGAGTTCTATAGTAATTGACTTTTATCCTTGCAGTTTTCTGTTGATGACAATAAAAAATTCTTGATTCTTGAAATAGAGACGTAATCTGAATTTATTATTGGCGTTTGAATGTTTATGTTGATTAAACTATGATATTCGTCTACGTACATTGTTTAACTTTGAATTTGCAGTCACAGATTGGTCAGTGAATGGTGTTACAAATAATATGCCGGATGTTCTGCCTCCGGTGCACTCTAGCGAAGATTGGCAAGCGGCATTCGGCTTTCCACCCGGTCAACAAGAACCTGAAGAATTGGTAATTATTCGTTTTCGAAACAAAAGCACTATTTATTTAAAGTTAAACTCGAATACAATACAAAGATAGTTCTAAAACATTCTCGACATCAGCTAAACTAGTGTACATACTGAGTGATTTTAGATCTGTTTAATTAAAATACCATTAGGTATTGATATATTCATGGAAGTACTGTATTAAAATAAAGTTCTCTTCTGAAACACTCGAAGTTATCAAAGCATCATGGATTGATAATTAATTTTCTTTCATTGAAACTGAAACACTATATATTAATTAACATAAGTTCTGGAGTCAAGTTATAAGTTATGCTTCGTAACTATTTGAAAGGATCTTGAGGAATGGTAGTATTCATAAGGTTAATGATAACATTCTGTTCAAGTCTTTTATACCTTTGGAAAAATATGCACTTTCAATACCACAAAACCATGGAAAACCTGTAAACATGTACTTTCAATGTTACAAAATACGTTATTTACTAGTTAGAAATCTGTGGATGGTCTTGAATATAAAAATTTCAAAGTTACTTGTACCTTCAAGTTTTACAATAAGTTTTTATTGTATATTACTCTACTTTTGTATTCGAACTAAATTTCAATGTTTGTAAAATTCATTGTACTTATTCTGTTATCAAGGGGGGGAATTTAGTGTTCAGATCTTAATAATTTGGTAAATTTGGCTTCACCGTACAAATGAAATGGAAAAAAATTAAAACAGAAATTGAGTGTTCAGATCTTCGTAATAATTTAGTAAATAGACCTGGTTTTACCGGGTCTCTTTGTGCTCGCACCATCGTAAAACCTGGGTGTTCCTTCTATAAGTATCTTCATTACTGCTTTAATTTAATAGATTTGAAATAAGAATTGAGGATCACGTCTTCTATTTTCTCTTTTTCAGTGCGGACGAGATGACGACCTTGGCTTTGATCCTTTCCACGAAACACAGAAGGCATTGGCTGAGATGATCGAAAAAGAAGAACAAACACATCATCAGCATACATACTATCAGCAAAAGCTGCTCACAACAATGCAACACAATCAAAGGTAATTGACAATGTTCAGTGTTTCTACAAAGAATTAAAACAACTTTCGTATAAGTGTTACTAATATTCATTCTCTTATTAACTGTGATTGAACCAACTAATTAGTTTTATCTTGTAGAAGAAACTCCGATCACTACATCGATTCACTTTGCTATATAGATAGTGTATTGGGTCGATATCAGTACTGGCTTCAATGGCGCATGTATATGTTGACAGTAAACTGTCCAGTCGAGAGATTTCGAGTGTTTGATTTTCATAACTCTAGAAATGGTGACTCTTATTTATTCTATCAATGGTATTATTAGTGGCATTATGGTATTATAATTGACATTTTTTATTATAGATTATAAGCGATCCCATAAAGCGAATAAATAAGCATTTCCACACATAAATTTTCGGAAATCAAGCACTAGTGAACCTGTCAACTGGACAGTCCACTGGTAACGTGTAAACGCGGAAGAGAGGACTCTCTAGTCCTAACTCCACCTAATAAAGGATTTTTTAATTTTCACATTATTAAATTGATGTAGTTGCCTTTCAAATTTACTTGATAAATAGTTCCTTGTTTGAATTCGCTTGATCTATTTGATTTTTTTATAGATAAATACTTTATTCCTTTGCAAATAAAAGTACAATTACAATTAATGAATGCTCTCTTCATAAACATGTTCTTGAAACAGGTTTCGGAATGGTTCTTGTGAAAAAATTAACTCAAGCCCGTCCATAGAAAGTCTGGAGTCTGGAGATCAAGTTACAGCGTTCAAGTTTTAGGAATTCTGAGACATTCTTGGCCATTTTCGTCATTCAATCAAAATTTCCCATTCAGAGTCATTTTCAATGTTATTGTCAAAATTATTGTAAATAAACTCACCGTTTTTATTTCAATCGAGATATGAATCATTCTTACTACTGAATTATAAAAGTATTTCAATCGATTTCCCTGCAGAGCATTAGTCACGTTCTTGAAATTTTAATTAGAATTTGTAATTGTGAGAAAAAAATTTAATTGTTATTAAATTTGTAAAGATTTTTGTAATTTGATAAACAAGTTACATTAAAAGTGATGAAACATAAAAAATATTCAACTTAGTTCGGAAAATTATCAAGATATTAATTAATGTAGCTTTGATCTCCTTTTTTTCTATACAATTTTCTTGTAAGATTCATGATTCAGTAATATTATTGTAGTTTCTTATTGAAAAGAAACTTGAACTGTATTCGATCTTGGAACCTTTGGATTATCAGACAGGCGCTTATCGCCCTCGGCTACGTACCACTCCAGAACGAATAAAAAAGTAATAGAATGTTGGAAATAGTAGATTTCTATTTAACAGAAAATATATTTTCATTGGAGAAAAACTATTAGGCTTAAGTCATTGTTGTTGAATCACCTTGTTTGAGATATTTTTTTTAGAATCCTTTGAAATACTGTAAAATTAGTTGATCTAATCCGTTTTACTCATTTTCCGGTGGCATAGTGTGAATGTGTCTTTTTTTTATTAAATTTATTTTTCCTTCATGATTTTTTAAAATTTAATTTATTCTTCCTTCATGACAATATACGCTGAGAAATATACATGCTAAAAATTGTTTAAAAAAATGAATTAAGATAGCTATTTATTTAGCATTAAACAAGGAAAGTCCCTTCATAGGCCTGAGCGCAGTGGCAATAGGTTAGTTTATTTTTTTCTGCACTGACAAGTTAGTTAATTTTTATTTATTTATATGTAACAAATGGGCCTGTTTCATGAATTTTAGAAGTCCTGTAAAACGGGAAAAGGCGATCATACTCGTATATTAGACTTTTAGTTTTATGGCATACTGTAATAGGATGTGCTATTAGTGACTAGATATGATGTTCTAGCTACTAATGTCTATCTGTGTCAGCTATTTACCGTATTAAATGACTTCTAAAATCTTACAGGTCCCACAGCTTGATACTGTATAGGTATTTATTTCGTGCATAGAAAAACTCACCAACATAATTTCCATTATAAGCCTCGGTATAAGCTTTGGACGAATTAGATTTAATTAGTTTGTTGTATTTGTTGATTGCCAGGATTACAAACTGTTCAAAGCTACTGGACGGACTTCGTATTAGCTCGTCGGTGGCGCCCCGCACGCGGCTCCCCCCTCCCGGCTTCACATCCACCCCCAATCACATGAATGCCTTCGGTCTGGGCATTCCACGTACAGGTAGGCTGCAAAACAATATTGTACTCATGACACTCCGATTTTGAAATCTGCGATCTGTTTCGTTGAATTTTCGTCCTGTACTACAGGAACAGTAATTCAAGTCCTATAATACAGGAACAGGAATTCAAGTCCTGTAAGACAGGAACAGGAATTCAAGTCCTGTAAGACAGGAACAAGAATTTAATGAAAACTCTCGTCACTCAGATTGTGAAATCTGGGACCGTTGAAATTTTCTTCCAGGAAATACGGGAACAGGAATTCAAGTCCTGTAAGACAGGAACAAGAATTTTCAAGTCCTGTAAGACAGGAACAAGAATTTAATGGAAACTCTCGCCACTCAGATTGTGAAATCTGGGACCGTTGAAATTTTCTTCCAGGAAATACGGGAACAGGAATTCAAGTCCTATAAGACAGAAACAAGAATTTAAGTTCTGTAAGACAGGAACAAGAATTCAAGTCCTGTAATACAGGGACAGGAATTCAATTCCTATAAAACAGAAACAGAAATTTAAGTCCTGTAATACAGGAGCAGCTGAATTTAAAATGCTGACACCTTAGATATTCATATCATGGCGTGCTATGCATTAATAGTGATGTAGATGTGATTACAAACTTGATGAATGGGATTCATAACACATGATGTTTAATTATTTATTCAAGCCAATAATAAATATTACAAGTCAAGTAAGAGGCCTAGTCCAATTCATTGTACAAAATTACAGATGTTTATATAAAATTAAATGAAAATTGGACGCACGCTTGCGCAAGTAGTCTCGATGGTGATTATTGAATAATTATAGGTAAAACGGCTATTTTTGTACATTATAATATAATGTATTGCATTATAAATTGCACTTATATTATAAGTGCTGTGGGCGAAAATGAGGCATAAGAGCCCCTCTTCCACGTAACCAACAAATAGGCCTATACGAACAGATGTATCATAGAGTTGAGTTGGTATTTCTATTTTAATTTCATTTATTATTGTAAGTAAAACAGGTTCATCAATTGAACTAGAAATAATCATTTCCATTTTTGTCTCCAGGAACAAAGGTTTTACCTTTCATGCAGCCTACGATTTCATATCCACAACATTCTGCTCCGCCAGGTAAGAATCTTTTGATGTCTATTACAATTTTTTGTAATACATTTTAGTGTGATTCAATATTTTTAATCATTCAATACCATATTATTTAATAGCTCTTTTTTTAAAAATACTTGAATTACTAGTAACCGAAATTGGCATTTCGATATTTAAAAATGTTGTGATTGTGACAACTTTTCATTCAATCAAATTCGAAGGTTGCTAACGCAAACAAATTGAAAACAGAGGAGTTCAATTTCAATTGTTGCTGCGAGGTGTTTATGTACTTACTAATTGAACAGGGGCTATTTTTTCAGCTTGGGATTGGTCAGCATTGGATCCAGCTATAGTATCCACAGGTCAACACTGTGATATGTATTCAAGTCCGCCTCCGCCTGGCTTCGCAATTCGACAGACATTAGATAGTGAGTATTCTCCAAATCATAACACAATTTCTGTATTTTCAATATTATATCACTATTACTACTTTACTCTGAAGTTATATTAAGAATTTATGTTGATATTGTGGAAATAAAACACTAATATTGTCAATTCCACTTCTTTGAATGATTTGAAATGAAGATTTGAAAAATTTCAACCACTCCTTCTGAATCATCTTTGAAAGACAATATAAAATATTGTTTTATAGAGCTTTATAAAAACTCTAATGTATATTACTATTCTACTATGAATTTAACTACTTAATTTTCTTGAAGAATGGTACTGGTGCCATCAAAGACCATTTTAAATTTACCCAATTGAAAGTTTTCGTGAGAGATTGTATGAAGCTCTTAAGCTATTAATATCAATTGAAAACATACGTTATCCTGTTTGAAAACATTTCTATCAATCTTAAACTTCATGGTATGAGAGCACCTTGTTATTTTCTCATCAAATTATACAGTATACACCTTACTTATCTTTGATCACAGGAGACTGAGAAGGTTTTCTCATAATATTGTCTGAGCTGAGACTAGTACTGACAAAAATTGAATATTCCCTATTCTAGTTCTTTTAATTTTGCACTGTTGCATTTTTTATACAATTAATAAACTTTTTCAGCCATTAATTATACTATTTCTTTTCCAGATTTATAACAACTATGGGAAGTATGAGGATCGGCTAGCCTGATGTCATGATCATAATAATTATGATAATCTGGTACTCTACTGGTAAACTTGAGATACAAATTGAAATTTAGATAATTTATTTCTCTTACGGATAGGCATTTGAATATTTTGATCGTAAAATATCTATTATTATTATCATTATTATAATATTTGAGAACTAAATATACAGTTTATTCTCTCCTTTATTTTTTATGTATAATATCTTATTTATGATAATAATAAATCTCAAATTATAATACATACTTTTATCACAATATTATCTCTTGAATTGACTGAAATTCGTCAAAATTCAGAATATCTAACTAGTTAGTGTTAAAATTTTGTCTCAACTACAATCTTCAATGATTTTACGTTCACAGTGCTCTTTCAATAGGAAAAGATGCAAGCAATTTTTCTCTTTCAAAATTTGAGAATAGACTCGGCTTCTAAAATTTATTTTTTTGTTAAATGTTGAAAAATGTTTAATTTTTATGTTGAAGGAAAATATAATATAATCATATTCTAACTCAAATTTCAAGGTAGATTCTTTCACCCCATGTTATTCTTATGTAGTCATTGCTACTTCTATTAATTGTTTATTTCATCAAAAAATCACATCTGAAAACAAAACAATACACGGTAAGTGCGCTGATACCCTGCAAATTTGTTGGTCAAATTTTAACACTTGATTTTTATCTAGGCATTCTTTATTTATGTACTTTCTGTATTCATGGTATTAATCTTTGTGCAATAAACCTTAACAGGTCTACAAGTGAGATTTGTAGCATAAATTTATCACTAATAAGACTCCAATATCATTTGAAAGTGCAAACGAAGGTGTCTTGAATTCTTTCTTATGAGCACATCTACTCTCTTTCCTATGTCTTGACAATTGAAATAATAATTCCAAATGTCATTTGTATGTTTTCATTTCCATATTCTTTTCTACTGTAGACTCTTGCTGACAAGGATTAAATTGCCTTGAATTGTATTCAGAAAAACTAATATGGTGAATTAAATATGATCGTCTTTGTAAACTATGATCTTGTCATATCTATCATTTGTGTTAAAATTAATCGAAATAATTTTCTAACAATTGGATTTTTTTTAATACATTTACAGCTCAAAACATAATTGAATAAAATCCAAATAGCCTAAATGTTTTTGGAATTTTTCAAATAATACATTCTCAGCTCAACATAATTTAATAAAATCCAAATAAATGCGTTAGTGTATTTGATGTTTCACGCTCAACTACCTACGTTGAAATCATGTGGAAATATACTTATTTATGGATTGAATTTGAATTCATTCAACTATTAGTTTATATTGCACCACTCATATTGATTGTACACAGTTGACTGAAAACAGTATTGAAGGACTTCAACTGTCACCTCAGATGAGTCATAAGCATTGTGAACCGCGTAATGCTCAGTAAGTGATTTATGTTTTCTGTTTTATAATTCCCAATTTTATCAGTTTCCGAACCGTTCTTGTTCTTATGGGAAAGTCCTGAGATGACGTCAAATAATAATGTTGGGTCCGTATGTTTCAACTATAATAGGCTACTAAATTAGAATCTTTTAACACCAATTGTTTAAAAAAATGCTCGATTGTCATATTCTTCGTTTTGTGATTAAATTCACTATTGCGAAGTTTCAAAAAAGTCCTCGCTTAAAAAGAAAATACATTTTTTTTGTTGCCTAATTTTAATGATTCGCCTGCTTTTCTGCTTGTAAACGTGGGCAAAACCAAATACTCTTCTGTAAAACTGATAAATTTCTGCCCAAATCAATCTAAAAATGATATGTATACTAAAAATGATATTATGCTTACTAAAAATTGATGTTTTCAATTTTTATATTCCTCGAATTTCTTTGATTTTTGTTGTGATGCCATTTTGCTAGGTATATTATAATAATGATAATTTTCTTGAGCCGGTTCAAAATAAACATTTGAAACCAGGGTCTAAAATGTTATTGTTCAATAGGTGTAGTGGAACTACAAAATTTTCAATAGACGTGGAAAATTTTCTAAAAGTTACTTTTTCAGTCAACTGTTCACTGCGTGAAACATTCTCTTGATATTATTTTATTGTAAAATCTAATACAGTGTATAAGTTATCAAGCCTTGCTTGACATCTTTGTCTCTTGTTCAAGATTCGTAATTTCATTTTCTTTCTTTATTGGTGTAGGGATTTTCTTCTCTGTATTTTCCTAACAAACTATAATAAAATAATGTTAATTCTAATAAATGCTGTACCCCATTATACATTGTTAGTTTGGAGCTGTCAAATCTATGTTTAACTTTGATATTATTTATTGTGATATAATTGTTAGACTTTTTAATTTTTGTTCATTATATGAGGCTGCCTATCCTCAGTAATTATGCAGACTTCTCTGTTGACATATTGTAAGATGGAGTGAAACTGAAACCAACAGTATATTATAATATGCGGCAATGTTGAAAAAGAAATAAAATGATCGATTATGCGCTATATAACAATGATAGAAACTTTTTCATTTATTTTCTTACGTAACCTGTCCTATTTTTCCACAACTTCAATCTAACAAGGATGTAAATAGTTTCATTTAAAACTCTTTATAATACATTTATATTGTAGTATTCTCAATCTATAACTATGCACTAATACGGTATATTTTTCTAAAGTTTCAACCGAAAAAATGTTTAGTGCCAGTAATTGGTGGTAGAATGATATAAACATTTTTCTGTGACTAGAATATCGAATACTTGGGACAAATAGAAAAATCATAAAAAAGTCAAATCACTTCTAAAGCAACGTTGTAACTTGGTTTTGAAAAGCATGCTACATTATGTATATTACTCTTGAAGTGCCTTATATATTATTATTGCTACTTATTTTGTTATGAGGTTGGTGTTGGGTGAAAGTAAATTTGTAACAATGCACACTATGTTAATTTTTGTATTCAAAGAATATACAATATTCTTAATTCATCTCACCACCCGAACAAGGTGGTATGCATGATAATTTTCATCCACATAATAGATCAAAACTATATCCAGTGAATTGAACGTTTTATTAAATATTGTTAGAGGAGGGTTTTTCTAGGATGACGCCTGAATCAAGCGGCGAGCGCAGTGAGAGAAGATTGATAGATTTATTTATTATTTGTACTTTATAGGTCTGAAGAGACCCAATAGACAGAGGATTGTTGACTACGTGCCTGCCTGTCTCAACCGATAAAAAAAACAGTCGGCCAGTAGAACGAAAACGTGAATTTTATTGGCTTTAGATTCGTTCATTGGTTTCCGTTAGATGACATTATTATACAGCGGTTAAATTCAATTGGATTTTGTTGCAACGAGCCATGTATCTCATTACAAATACATTTAGCCGGTTTGTATTCCAACTAGACTGCACGTATCAGTTGGACCATTACATTCTTTCATACTATGCTTACAGACTGGAGACAGAGGTATCAGCAAACATCACTCCTGGGAAGCGTTATATATTTTAACATCTTAATCTCCAGGTGCTTTCCTAAAATTCCTTCTACTAATAATAGATAATTGTGCAATTTTTTATAGATGTATACATTTAATTTCGCGGATGGCGAATAACTTTTATGTAACATTTCTATGGTAACGGGTAATATTCTGTTCAATTTTTCTACATAAATACTACTGTAGAGTGTAAAACGTAGAAAACATTAAAAATATAAATCAATAGGACAACACCCGTCACATGAAAATGTTAAATGAAAGTTATTCGCCATCCGCCTTATATTACTATAAGATATTGTATAGAATATTACTATAATTATTATCATTAATATGAAACATTATCATTAATAGTTTTCTGTTTCTAGTAAAGGTACGTCAAGCTTATGGAACACTGAAATAAAATCATAAAAATTTATATTCCTGCTTTTTTCAACTTTACTGAAATTAATTGAATTCAAATTGGTGTGTCGCATTGCCGGGCGATGTCTGCCAGAGTACGACGTCTGTCTGTACTCTGTAGATTGCATTTTGTCAACTTGAAACAGTCCGAAAGGTAGCGCTAGCGTATCACAAGAAGAATGAATATGAAACCAATCTATACTATTTCGTAGAGCGTCTATGTTTACGCTATTATCAAGTGAACTTGATATGGATGGCATTTCCTTCAAGTTTTCTGTTTTCTTTTTGTGATTGCGAATGGTGATGGTGGTGTTTTAGGAAATCCTCACCCTTGTCTAGTTATATAACATTTTTGCGTGCTTGTTACATCTTTGAACAAAATGGTGAGTGACAAAAATTTATCAGTGGCATGCTTTTACTAAGGAAATTACGTGTTCCTGGACTTGAAATGTTTCAATTCGTTGGTTGTTACCCAATTTTCAAGATGAGTTCAATAGAATAATCTGTTATTTATCAACTTTGCTGATGTTAGGGAACTCGACGCTGGGAAACAAGTCGTATTTCCATAAACTGAAAGAGCTACATGACGGTTAGTATATTTTTACATAGGGAACATACCTCTATCTCTATGAATAGTCCTAAAACAATATTGTAAACATTACTGCTCACATTTAGTATTCAACCCGTTAATCTTGTTGCCTTTTGATTCTAGTTTTGTATTTTATAACGTATTTTGCAACATTTGAACATTGAAATAATATTGAGTAATTTAACGAGCGGCAAGTATATGAATATTTGTTGCGACATTTCTAGGGTTGTAGGTTAGGTCGGTATTGATTGCTCTTTCAAACATATTGTTGAGTTGTTGACTTATCAAATTGGTTTTGTGTATTGCCTTTCAATTGTTGCAGCATGCTTCAATGAACTTGGATTTCATCATAAATGAGCATACAGAATCGACATGTATAGAATATATATACTTGTGAACTGGATACTTGAATCAGGTGCTCAGCGACTCAGTAGCAACAAACAAACATGTGTTCTACTCAGACTAACGCTCAGACGATTCTCCAACAGTATTGTCTGAACGTCAATTACAAACACATTTTCGTTACTCTCAGCCGATTCTCCAAATGTGAGTGTATAGAGCCTTAAATTAAAACCACTAGTTTGGAACGGGAAATCTGTCCAAGTTTGTGACTTTTTTTTTATTAAACCTACATCTAATAAATGTGTAGAACCAGAATCGTCATTGCAAAGAGTTTCTCTATATTTTTATAAGGTAACACCTGTTAGTAGAAGGCAATATAGTTGATTGACAAATTTTTCAATTTATTGGAAGTGTCCACTGTAACCTTTATCTGCGCACCTTGAATAATGTAAAAGTGCTATGGGAAAAGTTGAGTCTTGGCTCTCACCAAGACTGTTGGTGGCAGCGCGGCCACCAGCGGTTCCATGTGTGGTAGAGACAATATTATGCCTGCTGTTTTCTTCTCTCTCCCACACATGGAACCGCCGGCAACCGCGCCGCCGCCGCTCCGCTCAGGAACCGAGACTAAGAGCCATTATTTTACTTAATCCATGAAAACTTGTCATAATTGAATACTTGAATACACAGTTGCTTCAACTAAAAATTTGTAGAATTTCATTCTGTCATTAAAAATGTGTTAATCAATTCACTTAATCTTTACAAAAGATTATTCTTTCAATATTAATTTATGATTGGGCTATTACATTATATTGGCTGATAATGAAGTTATCAAAAATCACGTGTTTACGTGTCACATTATTGACCCATTGTCATTTTTTTTATAATGGCTCACAATCAGTATAATATTTCGTAGAGATGACTAAAATTAATCAATCGTAAAAATTATGATATCTTCAATCATTTCAACTGAGCGGATAATTGTTTAGAGATTCGTCTCTAAATTTTAGTCTCTTCGTTACTGTTTTCACACTAGAAATGTTTTTACATTCTAGTAAAATGTTGTTTGAGTTAAATTGGTCTGAGACAGTTCTGAGATAATTTACTTCTAAATGGGTAAGTCAAAACTTACCTATCTACATTCATCTTATGAAAAGTTGCACAATCATTCAGCCGTTATAATTGCAGATTCATGGATAAATAATTTCTGTAAACTCATCTCATTATCGTAGTATTCTATTCATGATTCGGTTTATTTTTTCACCCGAGGGTGATGCCCACATGTGCTCTAGGCTTGTGCGTGGGTAATGAGAGGGGTGATATTTCATTCAACATAAAATTAAATTAAATTTAAACTTCTTGACAATCTATTCATCAAATGTGTTGAACGTTCATTCAACCTAAATTCAATTGAATAATTACATTCAATTTCTCTTCAATTTTCATTTCATGTAGGCTACATCATTATGTAGCCTCAATATATCATTATATAATTGCCCAATATAATTGTTCGGTGGTTCTAGTATCGTATTAGAAATTGAGAGTTTATGAACTAATTGATGAATGTTAGCATAATAAATAAATTAAAAATTTTGGCATCGTCAAAAACATATTTTTTCCTTTAAATTTCCATGATTGTATAATAGAAAATAGTAGGCCTATTAGCAGTCCTTTATCACTCAAGATTGTTAGTAGAGAAATTGAAGATACAATAAGGTTGTTAAAATTTGTGTTATTCCACTCTTGAAAATATATATATATATGAATGAATGAATTTGTGAACCTATGATTTATTGGTTGGTTGGAGTCGCAATCATAGTTAAGGCATTTTAACTATCAAACTTGAGTAATTCAAGAAATTTTTCGAACTAAATAGCTGGAATTAGATGTTGACCTTCTTCCATGTAAAGAAGAATTAGTGTGTATTGGTATGACTCATCAGTTATCACTTTTGAAATGACATTACAATGGTAACTGCTTTATAAGCAATTTCATATTTTTCGTTGTTAAATTTGGAAAATAGACTTGGATTTATGTCATGAAAGTCTAGAACTCGATAACTTACATTAACATTATGGTTGTTCTCCGTGATTTACAATTAAAACTGTGAGTACATAAACCTGTGATAGTGTTACAACGCAGCTCATCTACGATATACCTTCCTAAAAAATTGGGCTTAATTCAGTTTCTTAATTTGCTGTAAGTATCATGATATTGCCATTCATATTCTCATTCATCTGATTGAAGTCGTTGGGTTGAAATTTTTAGAAAATTTAATAATTCAATTTGGGTGATGTAACAATAAAAAAAATCATTTTACCTCATATGCAGGATGTCCCAACGTTGTTACATCTGTTTCTATAAATTCTACATTAGCATTCCGACAAAAAATGTCCAGCTCCTAGGTCCTAAGTCCATGTCCTATTGATTTTCGTTTTCCAGATATTTAGATTTTTCGAATTAAACAAGAAATTCCTACTTTCTGTCTTTGAATACTCGATAATTCAAAAAGCACTGATCGAATTACTGCATAATTTTCAAGACCATTTATAGGAATAATATGAAATTCTACAATGGATCAATGTTTTTGACTGTTGGGATTGGACCAATTTTTTTGAGTATGAATAAAAAATATAAAGATGGAAGGAAATGAGATATTGCAACTATTCATTTGCTTTTAAATCATATTACATTTCCTTTGACTTTATTTACATTGACTCATTTTACATTTCCTTTGAATTAGTCATTTTACTAGCTATTATTCTGTTGTAGCTATTATTCGCAGTAGCGGAAGCCTTCAGAGTATTCTATGGCATTATTAATTAGGAATTTCGTTCAATTAAAAAATATAAATCCCCAAAGGAGGCTGGCACAGATAGTATTACCTTTTTTTATTACTGTATTAAAAATATTTTGTTTAGTACCATATTGAATTCTAAGTCAAGTAAACTCAACTGATTTTTCAATAAATTAGCCTTTGCTATCTTTGATTCTCCAACATACTGATCTCATCTAAATTTCCCTTTTCTTATATAATCAAATTAAATATAATATTACAGTACAGTATTATAACATTTTTATAAACACTTCTATTATTTTCACATAAATGATAGTACATCATCCATCTTCTAGGTCTACTACCTTAGATGTTTGTATCTAATCAACCAGAATTTGTTTTTCAATGTACTTTATAGATTTCCTTCAATTGCCTAGAATAGCTAATTTAAGTGGATTCTATTGGAAGTAATTTAGGGGTACCGTGTACCGGTATTTTTTTAATGCTTTAAAATCTGCTTACTTACTAATAATATCTTGGGTCAAATTTTCATCCATCTCACGACCAAGTGTTAATGGAAAGGAAGTCCTCGGACATCCTTTTCCAAGAATGGACATTTATATGTTCAAACTTCGCCGTTTCATGTAGATAAATCTCAATTATGTCAACATTATCACACTGCATCTCTAGTTCTTATATCGTTAAAATTATTAGCTTAAATTCGTAAAATTAATAGAATATTATTACTTATCCATCTTTTGTGATCTAGAACCTAAGCAGTTATATTTTGTTATCTACATGAATAAAGAAATCTAATCTAATCCATACTATGCAATTTCCTGATACATACATAGCTTGATATCTAGTTGAATTTTTAGTTCACTTTAATTGGCCGAAGTTCAAGTTCGCAGCTGTTTGAGTTTTTCAGCAGTTCGCTTTGCGAACTGTAGCTGGTAGTGTAGCATTGCACTACTCTACTACTACAGGACTTAGTTGGCATAGGGCATAGCATAGCGCAACGTGTCACAAAGTAGGCTAGTCCCTTGCAGTGTTGTCCCCACCCCACTCCGCAATTACTCATGCATTTCCATTCTACCTTTCATTAGCGCTCCATTCTCCTAATCTGTTGCTCAGTCCAGCCAGTCACGTGTCAGCTATGATACTGTTAGCATTGTCATACGCGAATCTAGTCCAGCCGGAATCTACCATGATAGTGAAGGTAGATGACTTTTCCTGTTGTGCCTGAGATTGAAGATTCAATTGTAAATTACAGTAATTATGTATTAGTGCTCAGAAGTTGACTTTCAATATTCTATACGTTTGGTTATTAAAGAATATTCGACAAATAGTTGAATAGTTTTAAATAACTGTTTGGTTTCGGAGAATATTTTACCGGTACTGAAGGTTTTTTGTGATTTTTGTTCTAATTTATATTATTAAATTTGAATTATATTATTAGGCTACAGTAATAATAAGTGAATTGTAGGACATTAATGCAGGAAAAAGGAATTTACAACTCTGTTATTATTGTTGGTTTTTAAGTTTTTTAATCGAAAAAATGCTGGTAGAGTTGTTTAGTGACACCCGGTTTTGGAATTTCTGGAGACAGAAATGGTGAGTTCGAAATTGAGATACAATTACAATAATGTTGGGTTGCACCAACCAGGATCAACTATTTTAATAAGCTTTATCTCATTTAATTAGCATGGTATTGATCCTGGATCAAAATTGATCTTGCTTGGTGCAACCCAACATAAGAACATAAATATGAATAAATAATAAAACTTGAATGCTTTTAAGAATATTATTTATTTGATATTGGATAATTATTATTGAAGGTCTTTGACTTTGCTTTAATTCATTATTAATAAATTATAGCTGTTTCATTTTTCCAAGGCATCTAGATTGACAATGGATGATTAACCCATTACAAACTTTTCACAATGTTCGGAAGGTGTAAGAACATATTCCACTTCCACTAATGGTGCAGCCATTATAATATTGTATAGTGGATGAGTTCTTATTCTCTATGAAAAATTGAAAAGTTGTATTGACAATAATACTGTTCCAATCTAGTTCTCTTGAGAAAATAAAATAATCCAGCTATAGTTGGAAAATGTTGAGAAAATCACTGCTAGTGTTTTTTACTACACATATGACTTTACACAAAGATATTGTATTTGTATTCTATAGTCATTAGAGTACTAAACCACTAATGGGCATAATTATTTGAATTGAGTGTACGATTTTCTTTAGTTTTCCTTCCCACCTCCGTAACCACAGATAATGTAGTATTAATAGAATATTATTTATCTGTGTTGGAACAATAATTTGTGGGATGGTCTCTTAGTTTTATTGTATTCCTCTACCTGTTGGAAAAAGTGGCTAGATCGATAGCAAAAGAAGTTATGCAATACGGCTATGAAGGTCGTTGCCGGTCTTCTCATATTCAGAACTAGTTGCAATGATAGTGTGGCGTTTAGCGGAAAATGGTCGATTTCACGGCTCAATTCAACTGAGGAAAATCTGGCAAGGAAACCGTGCTCCAATATTATTGTAAAGAAACATTGGGATTAGCAGCGACTCTGATAATAAAAGTTTTTGCTCGACCTAGTTTGGCCTTCATTCTTTTATAAGTAGATGCTCTTTTCTTGATTTTATTAAACAATAAGACTCTATTTAAGGTCCTGTTCAATACAAATAGAACATTGATTTGTTTGGCAGTAAAAGCAAGTATTACAAGTTACACATCATCACCCTTCCCATTACCTTTGAGCTTATTATACTTGAGCTGTGAAAAATTTTATCATAATAATCATAGTATCAGGAGATGTTGCAAGGCTTAATATTATTGAATTGCTTTTTGTTGTAAAATCATTTGTCTGACGCATAATATCATAATATACTTCTTTTTTTTAGTTTGTCAAAAATATGATGATTTCGTCATCTGAAGAATACTCTAATTTTATTGAATCTCAAAAATATGCTGTTCAATCTAAATTAGGACTTGAAGGCTACCTCTCTACTTTTAATTGCTTGCGTCTGTGAATGTTGGAATCTTATTTAACTTTTGAACGGATTTAGGATATTTTCGTGCGTTTTTAAAAGTTGATATTTTTAAAAATAAACATTAACGTATATGATTGCTCGATCGGAAGAGATCGGTTCTAATTATTGTCATCAGCTCGCAGTGCAAGTGTTAACAAATAATAAATCTGATATTCGTTTAAAGGTGAATTTGGAAAATTGCCAAAGTAGCGGATGTGGGAATTCCAGCGTGCAAATATTTTCGAATCAAACCAATAAATTTCATCATGACCTTGTTCAAAATATAGCTAACAAATAAATTAGGCATTTCAGTTGTGAACTGTGTGTCGAAATCTGTTAGGAAAAAATAAAATACATAGTTCAAAATATAACGCAGTTTGAAAATATCCTTGAAATTCTATCATATTAATAGAATTCCTTAACATCTTTCAGAACTCTACAAAAACATTGACAATAACCTGCATTTATAGATGAAAATTTTATTCCAATGTAGTTTATCCTGTAGGCCTAATTCCGTTGACATCAAATTTTCTACATAAAAAAACTTTTCAAATCACCTAGATAATTTTATTTTTATCTTTATGTTCAATAAACCTAATCACCTAGGTAATTTGAAAGCTGACATGTTTCATTCAGTATTTTTGTAGTCCTTCTTGCACACCATATCACAAATAACAAGGAAATGAAGGAGTTTCCTTTTCCCTAATCTTACCTTGAAATTAGATCTTCCTAAATCAGTTCTTGAAGTAGTTTCCCGAATCCATTTGATTTTTTTCACTTTTAATTGAATCATTTGAATGTTAGGGCTCAATCACACGATGACAGGTATAATAACATTGCAACACAATTAAATGGAAATTAATTCCCATGATGCCATTGTATGCATGCATACTTGTCATCGTGTGGTTGCGCCTCTATAATCTTATATGCCATGATTTATTGTTAGTTGATTGAACTGCTTCTTATATTTAATGGTTAAAAATTCCATTAAAACGCTTCATTTATTACTAAATGAATTAGTTTCCACTTTAATCATCAATAACGTTATTATCATATGAAGTTTTCTGCTTAGTAGTAAAAATACTGAACTCGGTGAATGAACCGTTTCGGTAGTACATTACTGATTGCCATAGCTGCTTCATATTTCAGAAAGTAGCCAACTATTCCATGGTCTGTGAATTAACCGTCATGAAGCGTTTAAAACTAATTGAGTTCACCTTCTAATTTCCATATCGTTAAATCAGCACCCTACAAACCTAGATTTTCTTTTAAATATCGGTTTTGAAATCTTTTTTTAAACGTTGTTCTCGGTTCTGTTATTTGGCTCTTGTAATTAGGATTTCAACAATTTTTGTTTTCTAATTTCTTAAGAATGATTTTTACAATCAGGTCCCAAGTAATGAATATTTTTTAAATGCACAAATATTAAAGATTTCCTTCATAATGTGATTTATTTATTCATTTACAGATGAATGAAATGTAAAGATTGTCAAACTCTACTAATGTTTCCATCAACTTTAACATTTTTTAGAATTAATTGAATCTGTTTCTGCTTTTTATAATAATCAATCAAAATATATTACTAGTAATTGGTTTTATAAAATATTCTAAATTTTTATAAATATTAGTGTAGGCCTAACATAACTGCGAGTTTTTTTTGGACTTGAATATTAATGTTGTAGTAATGATAGAAGAGTAGCATCTATCATTATTAGCATTTCTGTAGGATACATCCTTCCTTCCTTTATCCTTTAAACATTTTATTTCTATTTTCAATTATTATATTGTAATATTATTTGATACCATGTTAATTCTACTAAACTAACAATTTGAGTTCAAGTGACTCTTTGGAAATTATAGTTTCGTGAAATTGACTATTATATAACATATATTTTACATTATATATAACTATTATATAACACATCAATTAATTCTACATCAATTCAAGACCTTTTAATTTTCGCAGTTTAATAGCTCTATTCAATATATATTTTTAATTATTAGCATCTTTCTATTTAAAATACTGATGTTGATTAGAGTGTGATTTCGGTTCAAAATTAAGTTTGACAGTTGAAAAATGTCATTTCCCAGCAATATCGTCACAACCAACGTGTGGGTCTTGGTGTCATCGTCATTTTCCGTGTGTAACCTCGAGTAACTTTCACATATTTAGCACTTGATTCACGACATTCTATTTAAATTATCTGGCTCTAATATTAGATCAAACTCCTTGAATCTTGAACATTAATTGAACTCTGCTTGAATTAATTACAACTGTTTGAAAACGGCTATTTAAGTTTTGTCTGCCAACTGAATATTACCTCAGTCTAATAAATACATTCATTTATTTATGTATTTATTAGACTGTGATATTACTGTATGTGATAATTTATGTGATATGTAAAATTCTTTTGTTGAACCTCCACATGATTGATTTATCAACTGAATAATTTATCAACTCGAATTACATGGAGAGTATTGAAGACTAGACTAGAAAAATTTTGTACAAAACTTTTCACTTTCCCATTTTATTATCCGCTTCTTTACTCTTGTACAATTAATTTTAGAGTAAATGTCTTAATTGGTAGTGAACGATATATTTACATCTACTTGAACCTTCAATTATTCCATTGCTCCCTCATCTATATCTTGCTTCATGATCTATCATTATTACTTGGTATTGTGGTATTGACAAGTGGATACAGGTACAATTTGAAACCGTTACGAATGCAATTACAGCATTCTCAGTTGAAAGACTTCTTCGTGCAACTAGCCGAACGAGTTGGCTCATTCCATTCACCTGTTGAAATGTTGTGCTCAGTAAATAAAAGCACCAGCTGTCTAGGGCTTTGTGACTAAGCGCTTTCATTCATCGATTATTTCAAAAGGTTTCAATAAACAGTAAAATGACATTGCACTACTCGACATTTCAACAATGGCCTACTTTTAAACTGTAAACAGTCGTTTCAAAGTTAAGTCTAGCAAGGCGATTTCTAATAAATTCATACAGAATTTTTCATTTTTTTCACAGAAATGACGTTATCTCTACATGAAGATCAAGAGAACAGTTTTAGAAATTTTCAGCCAATTGAAGCCTTCATTGTTGCATTTGTTGAATCTTTTGATCCGTGTTAACATGTTTATTTTACTTATTATTATTTTTTATTATTGAAAGATGATACCGTTTAATTCATGAACGAAATGATCTCCAGTCCATTTTAGGTTTGTGTCTTTGTTGCTTCTTCATAGATATTATTGAAGTTATTTTGTAAAATTTGTTCACTTTACAGTTTGATGATAGTTAAGATGTTGTGTAGAATGAATTGCCAAAAAATTGAAGTGTGTTATTCATGTAAACTATTGGATTCATAAATTATTGTGGAGTATTGGATGACCTATATTGAGCAATATTTTGTGAATATTGTGTTAGAGTATTCAAATGCTGCTAGTTCAGTTAATTATGTATATTATATTATATTACATTCATAAGTGAAATAAATAATTATTTTATACATAAATAACAGGAATGTTCTTGTAGACTTTATCCAGGAAGTTGTGTATATTTTCTGAATAAAACCAGAAATAATCGATTCTCCAGATTTACCATTATTTGGTTGGTCTATGATATAACTATTCAAATTAATATTATTTATTCAAATGATAAAATTCATACAAAAATATGGTATGATATGGCTAAATATAATGCCTATGATATGGCTCTATAACTTAATCGTATTAATGTATTATACGACTACATTTTCAATGTAGCCTATTAATGTATTATACTGCTTCACAGATTTCATATATCTTTGCATGCTGGAACTAATCTTATACAGGTGTAAAAATATACATTTATTGTTTGCGCTGACTTGCTTGATGCTAAATGTAGCCAATTCGTTTTTGCAGCGCTGTTTTCGTCCAATGATATGGAGAAACATCCACTGAAGGGCAATGCTTCCATTCCTATGAGCTCTCCTGCTTCTTATCAAGCATTTGGTGATAAGGTATTTGCTTTTTAATTATTCAATTATTGTTTAGTAGGCATAATTGTTAATAATTATTGGCAATAATTTATTAAAATAGAATGTTCAAAATGCTTTTGATTGTAAATTTAGCTGAATTTTAGTTGTATTATTCAATCATTTATTATTGTGGTGATTTAAATGCTTTGTTCTTTTGATATCAATAAATGCGGCTTACTTGGAAAATGGGGTTCATCAATATTTTGAGACTTCTTGCTCATGACAGTAGAAAAAAATGAAATAAAATCTGTCAATATTAGGAAATCAAATAATATTTATTGAATAAGTCAAAATTTAGTTAGCAACATTGAGTCATTCAATAGCAATATTGATGATTCATCCTCTCATCCACTAATTTGAATCTTCACTAACTTCGCTACTAATCAACGTTCTTAAGTGTGCCTATAAGAAATAATCATATGAATATTAATTAAACTTATCCTCTAAGTAAGTTCTAAAAAGCATGGTTAACATGGATGGATAATATCATGTGATGCTTTTATATTGATATTTTGGGTTCAAAATATGGTAAAACTATTGAAAACCCTGATTAATAAATATTCAAACAATATAATAATTCACCGATTTGTGTTGAAGTTGTTTACACTCTGTAAAAAACAATATTTCATGAAACTTGGATTATCTTATACCAAAAATACAATTTGATTTCTCTGTACCACTTTTTATCAATAATTGATTGATTTCACTGCAATTTATTAATCCTTGTTGCTCTTGTAATCTTTTAATATATTTCAATTACTAAAATACCGCTAGCTTCTCCGAACTCAGAATGGCCTTTGTATCACATGATATTTTCGTGAGAGCATATTGTATCAACTAGACTCCTGATAAGCGAATGAAATACTCAGCCTCCTTCTCCTAAACTAAACACAGGCAGCAAATCATTATCTATGTTTTCCCTCCCACTTGCATTCAATATCTTGTTTCTTCCACATATGTCTAGCTAATTGCATTCAGTGCGTGAGATTGTTATTGAATAGTGTGCCTCTTTTCTCTGAAGTATGTGCTTAATTTTGCGTGTTTAAACATGATTATCAGCAGACAATTTTTTGTAGAATTCGGTGAAAATTTTGAATAGTAGATTACTTTTGTGTTTAATTTCCCTAGATCTCTCGCGTAGTGTAGTGGTTTGTGTATTTGTGATGTAAAAATCTTGAATTTGTTGAGTGTTCCAAGTGTGAAAATATCGCATTGTAGATGCTAAAATCTTTTTAGATGTTTTAGTTCTAGTGAAATTCACAAAAACAAATTATGGATTGGTTTGATACAATTCCTTTGATGGTAAGTGACATTAGCAATTGTTTAATTTTGTAGAGAATGTCAAACTCTCTAGAAAATGATCAAGAGTTGATGAATCTACAAAGCATGCAGTTGTATTGGATTCAAAACCTTATTTTAAATTTTACAATATAAAATTTTTACGATATAAAATTTGTAGAAATTGTATAGGTAACATTAAATATCTTAAGGAATTCAAGGTCCCTCATATTAATATAGTTCACCAAAATTTGTTAATGTTGGCAAAATCTGGTATTACAGTGAATAATTTTTGAGCGATAAGAATGATTCATTCTACTTCATCCTAAGATGCTGCTTTATAACAAGTCTAGTAAAGATAATAGTCAATACAGTACTTCAAAACAGGCATGTTGTCTTTGAACTTGAACTTCAAATTTTATTCCTCAATATTTCTCTTAAAGTCTCATGAGAAGTCAGCTCGTATTGTAGTTAATAATATCATAGAGAAAGCATAGCGCCTATTATTCTAATATGCCTCTATGATAATATTCAGCTGACAATTTGAAATTAGAGTATAACTTCGGATGAGTTACCGTGATTTGATGGAATAAATTATTGCTTGTCAGAGTGATTTCATTGATTATTTTCTTCGCAAAGGAGTAATTCAAATACTGTACAGTTCTAACTCTTGGGTCCCTAGTAGGCCTACTTGATCTGCCACATAATATTATATCTTATACTCCAACTTTATAGGAAATGAATTCAGTTTGAAGTCACAAACCTCTAGTCTTTTCAAGATAATTCAAATTGATAAATTATTTTTAAATAATATTTTCTATGTACCGAATATAGAAAAATGTCTCTTCACACAAGTTTATCATTTCACATATGGATGTAATTGAAATTTTCGAGCTATTTATTTTTATCAGAAATGAAAACCTATTTTTAACAGTTCAAACGATAACCTTACATGTATTTGTATCAATTAGAGCCTTTGAGTCATTGATCTAGTGGTTTTTAACATCGCAGGATATCTGATCTCTTAACTTCTTTCTTTATTTCATTAGAATATTGGAAAATTATTTTCTACTGCAGTTGATCATATTAAATTATTATTGTTATGATTATTTAAAATTTACCATTAGTTCTGAAGGTTCATTTGGAATATTAATGAATTAATTTTAATTTAGTCTATATTTTTATTCATATAGTTGAATTAAAATAGTGAATAAAATTCCATCTAAATGTTTTTTATGAATCAAACAGGTTGAAAATTGATATACCTGAAATGATTGCAATACAATCTATATCCTCTATGCAATATATCAAACTCAATATTCAGAGTACAGCTAATTGCAGGCAACATGATAAAGACCGGAATATCTAAGGATTTTTCAAAAGGAAAATTATTTAAATTTTGAAAATTAAAATATTATTTAAATTCTTTCAATTCCACCTTTATTTCTACACATTTTCAGAAACAATTA
Organism: Laodelphax striatellus; assembly: GCA_017141395.1. Lineage (NCBI taxonomy): Eukaryota > Metazoa > Arthropoda > Insecta > Hemiptera > Delphacidae > Laodelphax > Laodelphax striatellus. The sequence continues at coordinate 25,616,211 of CM029535.1, read as the reverse complement.
TTATATAAAAAAACTATTTACTACAGACTACTAGTGAACAGAGAACCGGAACAGAGCGGCCAGTGTTTATGTTTATATCATTGCAATATGCCATTGCGGCAATGAGCTGATTACAGCTCAAGATTTAATGGTTGGTTAGTGTTAGTAGTAGGATAATTATCGAATCATATTTCGTATGAATTCGTACCTAGCACAAAAGTATCGAAGGCCACTCTTGAATTGTTATAGTAGTAGCTTGTTATTCATTTATTTAGCGTATGGCTTTCAATAGTGGGGAGACCCGAGTAGGGTTGTTCCACTTCACCAACATAACCAATTATCCCTTGATAGGGAACATGGTGTAAGATTGTTTTCACTCAGAAAACAGACACTAGTATTTAAAAAAAAGTATTTTTTGATTTTATAAAGTAGCTTGTTATAGCACTTGGAAAAATTGAGTTCATATTTTATTCGCTCGTTGTTTAAGTACGTATTCCATTCGCTATGAAAGTTTGATAGCGGAAAATCGTTTCAGAATGGACACTTACATCGCGATTCTTCCATTTATTATATATATTTTTCTTATTCTTCGAAATCAACGTGGGAAGTGAGTAATATTTAATAAATCAGGAAAGAATGACACAACTGCTGCCATAATCGCTGTCAGAAACGTTTCCTTCAAGTTGGAATGACGTGACTAGCTTCTTTATTAAGTTGAAAAGGTCTGAACTTCATTGGTTATTTTATTCAAATACAAATAAGTGGAGGCAAACAGGTAAAAACACAAGAATTGCCTTCTTAACGCAAGCTACAAAATTTTAAAACAATAATTGCTAAAGGATAATAATTGTTATTTGGATCTATAAATGTTCAAAAACCATAGCCCTTTAATGGTGTCTGTAATTTTTGCAGAACAAATGTATCGATACGGCATTTTAAAACACAGTCTCTCCCAAATCACATGGAACTCAAGTTGGATGAAATAAAGTTGAGAGATGTTGGCGACTCGTATTCACCTGAAAGACAAGTAAAAACAATTTCAATAGAATGTTTTATCCTTATAATGAATGGATTTAAACTATCTGTGCTTGTTTTTACTTAATAAGTAAATCATTTGTAATTTTTGTCCCAGGCTGGCTTTGGTCTTTCTTGTCCTTTTCATAATTTATTTCTCATTATTCTCCAAGTCTCATCACCTTTAATTATTGTTTTATCCTGCTGTGAGTGGCCTACTTTTTCCTTCAAACTCCTCTAAACAAAAAAGGATACTGTGCATTTAATTGTCTTGTTCTGTTTTTTTTTGGATGTTGGTTATATTGGTTTGTGTAAGCTTTCTGGTTTTTGTTTTGATCTGACGTTCTTTAATATTGTCCCGTGTTGGAAATACCGGGTGGGGCAGAGTAATGAGCGATTTTGAAAAGGTTGTGTAAAAAAACCAATCAGTTTTTGAATATTGTGTATATACCATCTTAAAATATATAAAAAAGCATTTATGAATATGTAATGTTAACTTACCTAAGTTTTAAAAATAACACCAGTAAGATGATGTCCATTCAGGCGTACACATTCTTCTGTTCACGCCATGATTCTTTCGATTTTATTGCCATTTCTGTAGGCCTAGATTGTATATTTTGAATCTTTGCTTGAGTAGCCAACCAAAATTGACTTATTAGACATGAAAAATCGTTCAAAAGCGGAAACATTTACTATCAAAGTTCGTGAAATAGATAAAAGTCTTGCAAATATTAAAAATATCAGATATTTCAAAATTCTATGAATAGTATACATTATTTGAGGAAAGGGAATCAAACCCATGACCGTAGCAATGATTGTTGAAAATTGTGATTATTTGCTACATATTCATCTACATTAATGTAGTTGCTACACTATCTGTGTTTTATTCAAGACAATTAGAATACTTAGAATAGTTTCCTATCGTTTGATTTTATCAAACGAAAAATATTTCTAATCGGCTAATTTTCTTTTGTAAAAATAGAACTTATTGCTTCTTGTTTTAGTGAACCTAACGATTTTTCAGACCATTGGAACCAGACAAAAAGTTCAATTTTTTTTGTAAAAGAAGTCTTGAAAAACTTTTGATGATTTAATAATGATTATGTGCTCATTCATACTTTAACAGCAGTAAATGCAGAATATAATTTCAAGAAGTTATTTACTTTTATATTGGTCTAATAATGGTCTTATTAGAAGAAGAAATAGGAAAAAATATGGTGCATAGTCTAGTTTTATAAATTGAATGATAAAATTCCCTTGTATAAATCGTTCATCCTGAATAAATAAATAATTAAATTAAAAGTGTTAAGGTGCCTTACTTAATACTTATTGAAAAAAAAACATGAAAACCGGCACTCCGCAGTTTACTCCTTCGGTCGCTATTTTTAAAGCTAGAAATTTGTGAATGGTCTCAAAATGAAGATAAACATTATTAGATTATTGTTGCTGTACCTTAAAATTTCATTATCACTCATCAAATATTTTTCAATTGAAGGCTAAAATGAGTGATATTTACTCCATGTTCATCAACTTATACTGCCAATTTAAAGTTAAAAAATCAAATTTTCAAGTTATACAACAATTACCCAACTCATTACCCACGCACAAGCCTGGAGCTCATGTGGGCATCATCCTCGGAAAAAAAAATTCTACTGATCTTTTTGAAAACGTTTGCTATATTTTCATGATTTTATTTGTTGGAAAATAGAGTCCTAAACAGAAAACTCGTTTTGACCCTTCTTCATTGCAAAATCACCTCATTCGTATAAATTCAGTCAATTGTAATAAGGCCTCTTAGAAATAATGATCTTGTTATTGAATATTATTATCATCAGCTTACTGAAGAATAGTGCCATCTCTGTATTATTGTCTTGTTATAATAATATTATTGTTGAAATATTTAAAATATTATTGGTATTACTGAATATTATTATTACCTTACTAAAGAACAGTGCCATTTTTGCATATTGTCTTGTTGATGATATTATTGTTGAAATATTTCTGGTTGATAATAATCTTGAATGTGTGCTTGGTGTGTTTCAGCAGCAATCGAACGGACAGCACTCGAAGGGAGGAGGGGGACAGGGTAGGGGTGATCGGAGGGGGGTGTCGGTCAGCTCTGATGACGACATGCTAGACGTCACCGCATCAGGCATGTCCGATCACATCCTTCAGGACGAACTCACCGCCTCACATTGTAAAGTACAATTATCGGTTTGAAACTATAATTACTATTAATTCAGCTGTTAACTTCAGTATAATAAAATTTGTAGAAGAAATTGATGATGGAACCCTCCGTAATTGAAAAAAACTTGTTGAAATTATTGAATGGAAGGAATTATTTGTTTAAAGACTGGAAGGTGTCACAACCACAATTTTGTTTTTAATATTGATTTACTGGTTTCGATTGTTGAACCATTGTCAATCTCAGATAAGAAGTTGTAACCACAACTTTATTGAGACATCGAGATACTGGTTTTGGTTGTTATACACTATCAATCTCTGGTAATGGTGTAACAACCGAAACAGGTATCTCGTTATTCTAATAAATTTGTGGTTATGAAAACTTTCCAGTCCTTTATTCAATATTAATTACCACAATATCACCCTCAGTACTACACAAAAGTTGTCATTAGTGAATTAAAGTTCTAACATGGAATTTGTTTTTGTAGTTGTAATATTTAAATTCATCTTTCTCATTTAACTTTTGTGTCATTTTGTTTTGCTCTAATTCCAAGTTTGAATAATTATAATCTTTTCTGCAGAGGAATAAATTATTAATTTAATTAACAATTTCAACGAGTTTTCTCAATTATTTAAATGTACTTCGATAATATAATAGTTGAGCTTTAGATTCAAATGTGAATTGAGACTACATTATATTACCAAATGCTAATGTTTACTTTGAAAGTGGGCCTTAAGGCGGGTTCATAGTAAAAACGCCTAAAAGCAAAAAAAACGCAAATACGCGTGTAATGCTTCTACTGCTTCACTGTGATCACCCCCGCATCCCTAAACGAGAAAATTAGTGTGTTGTTGAAATGTTTCTAAAACAGTAAAGTATATAGAATTGCACATTTTATTCTTATAGTAGGCTATATTTTTATAATAATTTGTTTGATTTGTTGTGGGAGTAATAGAAAGAATGGGATGAATGAATGAATGAATGAAATGAGAGCACATGAATTTCTAAAATTTACTGTCTCATCTTTCTTTCGAGTTCTTCAGTATGAAAGTTCAAACAAACCCTTCTCATACTCAGGATTGTTTTAGTAATGTAGATTTTAGAAATTCATGGTCTTCAACTCACAATAATACCTCAATAATGAAATATCTGACTGATGTAAAATATCCCTCAGTTTTTCTTGAATCAGTTTTGTACATATAATGTATATTATATATCATATTGTAATATTTGTTGTCAAGGTGGGGGAGTTACTTTTGCAGGTGTAGGAGGTAAGTTTTTGTGCAAAAAAATTAAGAATTTTGAGTCTTGATTATTTTCATTGAAGTTTGAACAACTCAATACGTATTGTTCTATTTAGTAACTCTACTGCACTTCTTGTTTGTAGATAATGATTCTTTGATTCATTATTTTAGTCATTATTTAGTAATTTTCTCTTATGTGTTGTGTTGTTATGTTATTATGTTATGTGTTGCTTATCTAATCTGGTTTAATATTAGTAGTTGTTTGTAGTTTTGACAATTAGCAAGTTGATTCTTTCATTATGTGATTCAAACGGAATGCTACTTAGTTCATTTATTTTGATTCTTTCGTCATAATAAAGTAGTAGTAAATACTATCTTGATTAAAACGTCCTCTAATTTGTTTGATTATTTATATTCCATTTTTAAAACAGTCAATTACCTACGTTTTATAAATAAATTGCTTATATTGATACATTCTGTTCAATTCAATGCATCATTTCATTGTTCTCGCTTTTAGAAATTCTTTTCATATTCGAGAAGCATTCGTAGTTTTGTGTTAATGATCGCTGATGCACCATCTCAACTATTCTCATTCAAGAATATTGAAAAATTTCTTTGTTCCTTTACATGGTTGGCTAAATTAGGTCATTAAAGTATTCTTTCTTATCTAAATAATTGTTTTCAAATTCAATATATTTCTTATTTTCTAGAGCCAAATTTGCTTTTGTTGTTGGCTTTTTATTATGCATGATCGTACATTTTTCAAAACTCAATACAGTTATATAATATTGGAAATAATGTATTCACTTGTTATCACTAATAATTATTACACTCACATGAGCTTAAAGAAAATTGCTTTTCTTCTAGCATTTTTCTCAGTACTTCTTCAATTTTGTCCAAATTTCATTTGAAGGTATTAATTCTCTCTCTTCATCAAACATAATTCTATATTCAGTGAGCTTGCTCATTTAAATTCCTTTCTTGCTTTACAAATTATCGTGTAATGCTGATCACTTTGGAGCTTCCATTCAATTTCTGTAATTCTTTTAACACCAATAATAAAGAATTTTTTTAGTTCAATAATAGTCATATCAATCATCATAAAGTTACTAACTTCCGTATAAAATTAGATCACTAAAATAATTTTTCCGTTGTGACAATTAATACAGAAGAAATATTATCATGTGCCGTTACGAAATGAAACCAATTTTAATATCATTGAACAGATTATTATCTTTAGAGATCGCTGACATTGAAATTTGTGAAGCGGTTCACGACGAAAATCTTTGTTATTAAATTACTCATTAATTCTGATAGCTATTCGCGGCCCGAAGAAAAATAATCGCTCACCTAGCTCAATACTATGCACGTCGTACTAACTGCTACATTGTTTCTGTATGTGTTAGTGTTTGTGAGAGTGTGTGTGTATGTATGATTGCGCATACATCTGTTGTTTAAGAAGAGTGAACTGATGATTAGTATTTGGCTTAACAGTCAGTGTTGGAGTTGCAGCCAAGACAAATTTCTAGTTTATCGCGTTAGTGTAGTGCTTATTATGAAAACGTGGATGGGCAGTGAAACTATGAAATTGAAGCGCGATGTCTCTGCAAGGAGAGTTGAGCTGTCCGAGTGATTACACTGATTACATGTATGATGGCAAGAGTCAAACTGAGTGTGTTAAGAGAGAGAAAAAACGCGTAAAACCTGATACCAGTAAGTGGATTTTGAATGTGGCAGAACATGGGGTTTCTCAGAGAAATTGGTATCTAAACAACTGCACAATCCTAAATACTTTCATAATTTTCCATTCAATCAGTCTTGTTCTACTCTTTCTACATTGTAAGGTGTTTATTAAAATTAATTCTTATATGAATTCATTGTAGGATATAATTTGATATATTAATAAAATGGCGAATAAAGTTTTCGAATTCTCAGAGTGGATTACAACGAATAACTTGATGTATTGTCTAATTGTTATACTATTGTAAAACAGCAATAATAAAACCTTTGTTCTTGTTCACAGATTCGGATGATATACCTGGAATTGGCCAATATGACGATTTCCATACAATCGATTGGCAAAGAGACATTGCAAGGGATCGAATGCGACATAGGTGAGAAAAAATACATTATTCTATTCTCTTTCTTGATAATTATCATTATCTTGCTTGTTTTTCTTCTTCTTCATCATTATCCTCTGAAGCCGTTGATCACGTGATCAGTTTTTTCATCCAATTAATAAAATTGAACTTAGCTATCGCGGTAGGCTATCGCATTCACATTCTTGAGCCATTTTGGCTCCAAAATAACAATTTTGTTTCAAATTTAATCCAAAGAAATAGGCTTGATTTAAACAGAGCTGGCCTTGAAAGCCTTATCCACACACTAGACATGCATAGCTAATGTCAAGCATGAAGCATAAGTTGTCAGTAAGCTTAAAAAGTCAGGCTGTTCAAACGGACTTTACCTCTTCTTCACTACTCAATTCGATTATATTTTAGTTTTAAAATTACTAATTAACGTGCAATCTCAATCTCTACTCGCATTCAGTGTAATGGTGGCCTAATTCAGAACCTTCGACCTTGTTTATCAAACTCGTATGGTAACATCTATATGCATAATTTATAACGCAGTCTGATTCCGGAAGTAATTTGTACATAAATATCAAGTAAGTTCATCACTGAAGAACTCTGGATACAATAGATTCGTAACGATTCTAGCGGAAGGAGTGTCTATATACAATATTTTCCCATTAGAGCGGGCTCACAAGAACGTTTTTTGGTGGTTGCGGCTTCCAGCGATACCATACGTAGAAGAGAGACAAAAACTGCGCATAATCTTGTCTCTCTCTCTCTCATGCTGAACCGCTGGTAGCCTGCAACCACCCATGTTCAACAGTTCTGATTTGAGGCGTTTAAGCGAGACAATGATTCTTGCGACTGTTTCCAGCTGACGCCAATGAGGTTAAGGAGGCAAGGTTATTAGAGAAGGTTGAACCATCGTTGGTGTGAGCTGAAAAGTGGAGGGGAAGTCTGATTCTTGATTCATGGCAACTCATCGCGTTCCGCCGTATCGATCAATTATCAACGGCTGATATTAGTCAAGGTAAATTATTGAAATGACGTCACCTGAATCAGTCCTCACTACAACGACATTGGATTCAAAAAGCATTAGGAATGGTTCCAGGCACCGTAATCTAACATTGAAGGAAGCACCTTCCGGGGTTTTGAGTCACTGACATCATTGGTGAGCTATCAGCTGATACTGACACATGCGGATCACCTGCACGTATAAAAGCTCCTCGCTCATTTCAAAGTTTTCTAAATTCAATTTGTTTTTATTCAAATTTTAAAAATTGCAATGTAAACGAATGATACAGTACAAGCGATATATCAAAAGACTCCTCATGTGGATGACTTGTCCGTGTGCGAGGAGGAAATCAAACTTCCCATTCATATAATTATGTTCATCATTAATTCATCCTACTATATGTGTCTGTGTTTGGTCGCTCGGTGAGAGCGGTTGCTGAGTGATCATGAGATTAAGGGCGGTTGCAGACGAACCACAATCGTATGATGTGGGATGTAATCGACATATGATTTAGTGATTGTCGACCATATTAAATAAGTCAGTCTCAACAACACCGACCGGTGCACTGGACTATTTGTTTGCAGAGTCAGACATCGGTATGTCGGTCCCATATCCTGGCTGGCTGTGATTGTGGTTCGTCTGCAAACTGCCCTAAATCACGAATTCTCAAGACTCTTGGATGGTTGACCCCTGACACAAAAAGATGAGGTGGAACCCACCATGAGGATCCTCCACCGATAAACCACACCAACAGTGCCAGAGTGGGTGGTGAAAATATGAAACCGTTAAGATTTCATGTACAAAGTTGCAATGGACGGTAGTGGCGTTACTGGGATAATACTCAAATTGAAAATACTACTCAACTGTGTGCAGGCCACCTTTCTATTAAAAAAAAGAAGTTGGATTCAAAATGGCGGAACCAAGATGGCAGGCCAGATTTTTAGAGTCACAGTTGAGTTAGTATTTTTTCACTTTGAGTTTTATCCTTAATCTCAACTACCGTCAAATTAATTTCATAATAATAAGAAAAAAATTATCAACTGTTTCCATACTTTTCCAATCAAAACAAAACTGTATATCTATATTTTACTATTTTTGTTTTACAATTTAGTAACTCGGCATATGAAATAGTAACTACTATTTTCCCATACTTTAACCCACTTTTGCATATTTTTACTATAACTATTATTTACTATTTTTGTGTGATTGATTGCAGGTACATAGTGAAACGGCGACAGAACTCGATACTAGACCTGGTGAAGGGGGCGCACGACGCGTGGTCAGGACATGGCTGTGCACGTGCTGTTGGTGGGCATTTTCATTGCTGCCAGGCGCCGTATTGAGGGTCATCGTGGACATCAGAGCCACCTGGATGTCCGACCTCAAGTACAGACTTTGTCCGCAGGCGTTCTGGCTTAACAGGGAACAGTGCTGCTGGAAGAGATTCATTTAAAATGATAACATACTTTTAACAGCGGAAAATGTTCTTAGATCTTTGCAAACAAGAGGGGAGAATTTCCGATAAATCGCCTTTAGTGAGTAATTATTCAGTCGGGAGTCCACAATTATTAGCCTAGTCGTCCACTGGAACAAAGTTTTTGGTGTGGCTTGAAGCTGGCAGAGAAACATCTAAACAATTTTCTTACTAAGACCAACCTTGAGCGACATACACCACATAGAGAGATAGATAGAATGAATAGATAGATAGATAGATAGATAGATAGATCTCACATAGATAGATGCAGATGGATGGATAAGATGAATGGATAAATCTCGACTTTTGATTTGCCCTTTCACTCAATTCTCTCATAGATAATTGTAATCTAAATCTCGTTTGATTTGCTCCATGATCTCACCACTGTCTCTCTTCATCAATTTTATCTCATCTGTTTTTCAATCCCATACTGCTGTCTCTTTTTATTTTCTCAATGTTTTCATCTCTCCTACTCATTATTATTCCCACTATAAAATTTCTGACAAATAAGTATACAGAAACTCAGCTCCTGCACTTTGAGCATGAAGCCTGCAGGGTCTTCCTCTCACTTTGCAGTTGCTAAGGTATGAGTTAGTGTCTTGAATAATTTTTATGAATTTCTAAGCAGATGTAATATGCAATGACTATGTTTGAAACCTCCCTCCTACCACTTAAAAGTACCCATAAAATTATGAGTAGCCTATTCTAAGTCTGAATGAATTTTATTCATTATTGTTATAATTTCCTGAACACGTATGTGTAATATTCTCTACATATTACCAAAGTGAAATGGAACTTCAACCTAATGGATTGGGTTGTAAACAACAGTGGAACTACCTTCGGGTCTCCCCCCACCAGCCAAAGCCATACGCTAGATAGATAGATAGTAGCCTATTGTATGTAATTATTATTTATTGGTATTATAATGTACACAAGTATTATAATGATTCATAATATTGTTTCATGGACTTACAAATCTATACACTTTGTGTAATTTATGAATATTCATTTTGTATATTATTGATTCTGTACAATTATATTTGACATGTATTTTTGAGGAAATGAATTATTAAATTGAATTATTAATGGATGTTTGAGGCAGACCCATAGAGTTGTATTTCAAATATGGTAATACTGCATTATGGTGCCCATTGTGTTCCAGCAATGTATTTATATTCTAATATTAGTGGTACTTTATGTGTTGCTTTAACATTGGTTTCTGACGCTTCCACCTGGCTTTTGTTGGGGCCTATGTAAAGCATAAGCTTATATATAAAATTGAATTTATTTTTCGTTGTTATTATTCATCAATATGAGTAATTATTATTCGTTAGGTCAAATCGAACGAGACATCGCTTCAACGATAAGTGCGCGTAACTACTCGCAATGGCTGATGTGGTCCGAGGGTGCTTATTCAGGAGCCAAAGACGGCGCGGGAGCCTATCTCATATCCTACAGCCTTTCATATCGTGGGCGCTCTTGTTTCGCCCTCTTGGCTGCTGGTGCTGATCAGGATGTTTGCGCCCTATGCGTGCGGCTCCGGTATTCCAGAGGTGAGAGTTCACCAGATTTGCATTCTGGTTGATTGCAGTAGAAGCTTTACAATCAGGTTGTTGCAAAAATTGATCATTGCATCAATGGTTATGTACATACTCGGAATTAATTGTATTGGCTAAAGGTTTACTAATTATTTTTACTTGTTGACAAATGTTGCAAGGCTGAAGCCTGTAATGTCGATAATTGAATAATATCTCTTACAACTCGAATTTAAATATTAATATCCACAAATATCCTAATTGAGAAGGCAGGTTTTTTCTTTCAAAATAAAATATATACATTGTAACTAACTAAATTTTAAACCTTAAAATGTAAGGTTTACATTTTAATAATACTAAACTAATTACATTAAATAATCCTACATAAATAATAGGCTAGTTACGAAAAATAATAATGACTAATAACCTTACTAAATATAGGTTAAGTGTAAGAGAGAAGGACCACAATTCTAACTTCGCCTTATATTTTGAAAGACAATAAATAAATGAATCAGAGAAACTAAATCAATTAACGAGATAAGAAGAGAAAGTTTTTGAGGGAATAGAAGAAAGTTAATCTAAAAAAATCTATAAGGTATAAAAATAATGATACTATTATGGGAAGTCACGAACTAGACTAGAATATTGACGTGTTATTATTTCTCATTCTGGTTTGATGATGAGCGATAAACAATACTGTTATTAATAACACAATATTATTACTATTTTATCCAATAAAATTTCAATTTTTGATAATAGCTAAACTTTATACAATTGCTTTCAATTCAACTTGATATTAAATATGATCCATGCCTACAAATTTTAGGCTGATTATTTAATGTTGTTTTACAGATAAAAACAATTTTGAGTGGTTTCATCATTCGAGGATACCTAGGAAAATGGACATTGATTATCAAATCTGTTGGTATCATGTTGTCTGTTTCTACTGGTCTTTCATTGGGCAAAGAAGGACCGATGGTACACATAGCATGTTGTATAGGTAAGTCAATATTCATCTGTCGCATTTATAGAGAGTAACAGAGTTTCAAAAATATTAACAATCGGCAAAAAATTGCAAATTTATAATTTTAAAGGTACTTTACTTTAATTTCCAGCTGCAGTTACCGTTAAGAATAATGTTAGAAGTTAGAATCTGCGATTCCCAAAGAATCTTTGGTAAATGCCAAAGTGCTCATAATGACTAATGAATATTTCATTCATTTATTTGGTAGGCTTATTAGTTTAAACTTGAATATTCCCAGTTCAATTAATGAATAACTCCAGTTCTATTGGGCTTGATAAATTTATCAGCTTAACCCCTTCTGACCTATAATATCCTCTAAATACAATTTATGAGCCTAAAACTCCCGGTGGTTCAACCCACCTAAATTGTAGGTCCATTCATCTCATCATCATCCTTCCCATACCCACGATAGAGCACATCATGAAGAAATATGCACGAATTAATTTATATGGAAAGGCTATGATTATAAGTTCAAATAGATGGTTACAGTGTGTTATGGCAAGGCTAGTAATGTTGGACAATATATTTAATCCTGTAAAAATTCATTACTAAGAGCCGGTTGCACAAAATTGGTTCAAGGTTAATCTTTAATTAATTATAGGAATTGGGGATTTACTTGGTGATTGAGCTGAACAGTTGTTTGTCCAACTGGGACATAATCTTATTTCAAGTAACAATATCAAACCTTACTAAAATTCTATTTTTTTCAAATTCGTCCTATTTTCAGAAAAAGTACATTATAATAATTTATGCAAAAATTATTCCCCTAATATGGAACTGGTCCTTGTTTGGTGGATTATTATTCCTTAAATTCATTACTTGTCTTGATTTTTTTAGATGCTGTAACAATAAATCGTGTAGAATACTGTAACATTATTATTTTTATTTTCAGGCAACATACTGTCGTATCTGTTTCCGAAGTACGGGAGGAATGAGGCGAAAAAGAGGGAGATATTATCGGCGGCTGCTGCTGCTGGGGTGTCTGTGGCTTTCGGAGCACCGATCGGCGGTGTTCTGTTCAGCTTGGAGGAGGTATGTAGTGCCACCATCACCATTCAAAGTTATCGTTACTTGAACTAGAATAATCGCCATATGTAGTAATGCCAAAATTTTACTTTTCTCAGTCAATAACTTCTTACTTTTTCTTATCTTTTTCTTCTTCTTCTTTCCTTCTTCTTCTTCTTCTTCTTCTTCTTCTTTTCTCTTTCTTCTTCTTCTTCTTCTTCTTCTTCTTCTCTTCTTTCATTCTTTCTTCTTCTCTTCTCTCTTCTTCTTCTTTCTTCTTCTTCTTTTCTTCTTCTTCTTCTTCTTTCTTTTCTCTTCTCTTCTTCTTTTCTTCTTCTTCTTCTTTCTTCTTCTTCTTTTTTTTTTCTTCTTCTTCTTCTTTTCTTCTTCTTCTTCTTCTTCTTCTTCTTCTTCTTCTTCTTCTTCTTCTTCTTCTTCTTCTTCTCTTCTTCTTCTTCTTCGTTGTCATTTCCCATTTCATGTGGGATCGGCATTCCTGTCTCGCAGCCTCCTCCACAGCCTATCCTCTCTCAAAGAAAAATTTACGATTATCCAACACTTATGACTTGTTTGCCTACTCGTAGACAGACGATTAGTTTTCATTGTTAATTCAGGAAATTCTGAAAACACTCTTTGAATGCTATTCTAATTATGCTATGATATTATCATAATTATTGGCTTATGCTAGTCAATTTTTCAAATCAAAATAAAATTTATTTCCGATATTACGCAATATCAAAAGAAAATAATTATTAATGACTTACTCTATCTTTATTTTACATTAGAATGTCATAAATTAAATGTAATCAGAGAATGTAATACATTAAAATGAAATATCATTACAATATGAATATGCCATTAATGAATTATGAATCCATTTTATTTCTTTGAAACACATCTCTGAATTATAGAAAATAATCAATCTATCATATTCTCCTCTTAATAAAAATGCATACTTTTTGAGAACACAGATACGTTGCTAGCAACCTTTTTAGATAAAGAAGTAAGTTAAACACGTTAAGTGAGATGTTAATAAAGTTTTCTGTGTTCAGTGATTTGTTCGATGGTTAAACGAGTTTCGTTATCTCACTTATAAAATACGTTTTTGAATGTTGAAACCAATGTCGACTTGCTTACAGGTGAGCTACTACTTTCCACTGAAGACGCTGTGGCGTTCGTTCTTCTGTGCGCTGGTTGCCGCGTTCGTGCTGCACTCTATCAATCCGTTCGGCAACGAGCACTCGGTCTTGTTCTACGTCGAATACAACAAACCCTTCCTGTTCTTCGAGCTCATACCGTTTATCGCTCTTGGAATTATAGGGGTGAGTGGCTTTATCTGCTTCAATTTGCATCTTTAGCTGACCTAATTGTCAGCTAAATTATACTTTTAACCACCCCAAATTCCAGTTGCAATCGATTTGGAAAGCATTATTTTAGGCATTTTGTGGTCGCTATTATTTAGTCAAAAAAATATTTTAAGTTTGAAATTGGTTGTAATGATTTGAAACCATGAGATCAAAACCATAGACATTTTTTGTTAGTCATTTATTTAGGCTACTTAAAAAAAATGATTAAAGTTTACTCTGCACCAGTGATTTTAGATTTTGAAATAATTTGTCATCTGATTCACGATAATAAAGCCTAGTACTGAAGTAGAATAAGTTTCTAATTTAGAATCAGAAAATCAGCAATTAAACAAGATTTTTTGACTGGCCAGTTAAATTGAAATATGTTGATCATAACCTAATGCGACTTTTTCTCTACTAAAGTATGAATCAGAATTTTTAAGCTGACGCGGTTTTTTTCTCATTGATAAATACTGTATTGCGTTGAGATTACAACTCTATTAATAAGCCATCTAAGTTCGTTTCACATTTCCCTTTTTTACACTTACGATATCACTCATATCAAGTTCACGAGTGTTATGTTATCTATTGTCGTAGATCATTATACTTTTGAAACATTATCGTCATGCATAGAACTGACGTGAAAAAAAATATAATTGGTATTGAAGTTGCAAACATTTGCCAAACTCAGAATCAAAGTTTGATTCACAGAATAAATATTTACATTTTGATGGCACAAATAAAGTTCTGGCTCTCAAATCAGCATAATACATGTAGTATATAATAATATAAAAATATATTGTCTTTTAATATTAATTCGTTATGAAATATAGTTTTATTTTGTGTTACACAAATTGAATATAGTATAATTATAATTTATTTGGATAAAACTTCATTAGATAGACAATATTTTTTACCACTGATTATCAGCAACATCAAGAAAACATAAATATTTTGCAAAACAAAAGTTTTAAACCCCTTTTAATTAAGGTATTCATGTTTTGACGATTTATGACCGTAGAGTCCGATGGCAAAAAAATAATATCTATCTGTCTATCTAATGAAAGTTATTCACCATCCGCCAATTGAATGAATATAACCATAGGTATAGATAGATTTATGCCTTAATTGATTTGGTATATTGCGAAAAATCGAAGATTATTAAGAACAGTTTTCTTTTCAGGGTGTGATAGTTTTCACATATCCAATGGTGCAGTTCCGCAAGGTGTCAAGGCTGGGCCAGTACCCTGACCGAAGTTCTTGTAGTGACGGCCATCAGGCTGTCCTTGCCACCTGAATCACACAAGGATGTCTACTAGTCAACTCATCTATCTGCTGTTCAGTCAGTGTGGCCTTGTATTCTATTCACTATATACAATCATTATAATTAGTTGGAAGTGCTTACTATTATATTCCAAAATGAGCTTTTAACAACGCACTCTGGGTTGATTACATTAACGTATTGATTCATTGAATAAATTCTTCTATTGTCAAAAACAATGCTTATAAAAATTGATTAATGGTATTTTAAGATATACAGTATTAACATCTTACTAATGCTAATTAATTTTTAAGACGTTTCCTATTATAGCATTGTATATGTCTTGAAGAAACTAAAGTATTCTTATTCTCATTAAATGAATTAATATCACTAATATTGGATTAGATGCATGCAGTTGACGATAAATACTCTCATGCAAGAGAAAACTTACCTGTACGCATGAAGGAGTTGCTGAAGACCCAAGAGGAAAAAACATATCTAGTGATGCTACAATAAAATATTTAGGCCTACAGTTTAAATAGCTTCAGAAACGTCGTTCGTCGTTTGAATGAATGCATTTGAAATTTATCAAAAATTTATTAATTTTGCTTTTAGAACTTCATTTATTTTTATTTTCATATTGATTCATTAATCTTGAATAATTATGTAGAATCAATCTTATTCTACCATTTGAAACTGGAAATATAGCAGAATTTCAAACTGAATTTTTGTTGAATTTGTTCAACATTAATATTATTCATAGGCCTATGTTTACATGGTATGATGATGAGACTTTTCAATCATTCACTTAATACGAACAGTTAATGATTGAGATCTATGTATCGTTAATCCTCGCAAAACGATATAAGTATTGGCTGATATAGATTAATATTGTTATGATTCAGAGCAACAACGTGAACTTTTATACCTACTTGCTGCACAGAAACATCCAAAAAGATCATAAGCGGCCTGGATTGATTGTTAGATCATTGCTATGATTGTAGAGCAACAAACGTGAACTTTTTATACCTACTTGTAGTGTAGTGCATTAGAAATTAGCCAAGAAAGCTTGATCTCATAAGCGGCCTGGATTAGTTAATGGTTGTTCCAACAGACATCAATATAAGAAAGTGAGATGGCAAACGATATATTCTAAGAAATTGAGATAGCTAAGAAAGTGAGAAAGCCGTTGTATTGCATAAATGAGCTCTCCTACTGTTCTAATTTTATATCCTAACTTTGCTTTGCGACAATTTATGAATAATTCATTCATTGTTATAATCATTAATGGTTGTGTATAGGGATGATTATCATCTTGACATTAGATTGATAAAATGTTGATGTATTATTGTGTGCTTACAGTGACTACAACGTGGAGAGCAGGGCAAGTCGGGAGCACCACTCTCCAGGCCCGGAAATGTTCCCGGCTGTTTGGATGCTGGTGCTGGCTCTGGTCTTCAAGTTTGTTACCACCATTTTCGTTCGGCATGAAGGTACACAAACACTTTATTGATAACTCTTCATTCAAAATGCTATTGTCCTAAATGTCTCAGCCGCTTGGTTTTGTGGCCGATTTTTTGGTTGAATTTAAAAAAGTTGAAGGAAACATAGATATGCTAACTTCAAAATGTGTTATTGTAGCGGTAGCCAACAACCCAAAACTCGGTTGACATGGTGATTATTATAAAAAAATCGTGAATTTGTTGATTAGACGATCCGTGTTACACCAGTTCTACAGAAAGTGTTTAGTAACAGTGTGGCCATTTGTGTGAAGCACTCCATAACAGTATGTGGAGATCATTTTGCCGCCATACTTTTGCCAAATATTTGAATTTGATATGGTATTACAGGCAAACATTAACCGATTCACTCATTTTTCAAACATATTTGAAGAGAACAACATCGAAAATGTTAGATGATAGAAAATGTTAACTTTTATAACATTTTTCAACAAGATGTGAAAATAACTTTTCTAACATTGAAAATGCCTCTATTATTTGAAAGCATAAATAATGAATTAACACTGAGAAATTGTAGGCTGAAATGTCACCAAATAACATGTGATTCGAATTTGTTTTCAATGTAAATCTTGTGGAATTGGCAAATGTACTGAATTCAGACAGAGATAACAATCAAAAGTGTGACATGCAATGTCCACACTGTTACTATACATCTCTGTAACTAACCATCCTTAATAACATCGTTATTTAAGAATTGGTTTTACTGTCAATAAAAGTTGCATTCTTAATATTTTATTATTAACTAATATTTAAATTTGTACAACGCCATGTATTTGTTGTAAGCGTCTAGAGCTCATGGGCTTTTATTATCAAAATCGTTTTATTTGATCTTATATACCAAGGTAAGATATGAAGTTGAATGTTGGTTAGGTGCCATGCGGCCTGTTCATTCCGTCGCTGTGCCTGGGCAGCATAGTGGTTAGTGGGTATGGGCGTGCAGGCGCTGGCCTACCACTACCCCAACGTTATATTCTCGGCGAGTGCTCGACAACAGCCAGTGCATCACGCCCGGCAGTCACTATGACAGTCATCACTGAATTCAAAGCTGTATTCATGGTGATGTAACTGAATGGCTGGTCAGAATTTGAACCTACCGTCGATGTAAGGTAAATAGTAATGAAAATGATGTAGAGTCATTTGTGATAATGAATGGTGTAATGATTAAAGACTGTCTGATACATTTGAACCTTACTGTCATGCGGTAAATAGAATAAGGGGCGGTGGATGATGGCGGTAGGCTGACCGAGGCGATCCGTCTGATATCACACGTTCCAAGATCACACCGGAATGGATTTTGACAAAGGTACCGTCTCGAGACTAAAAAGCCGTCTCCTGATGCCTGCAAAAACAGTCCTCATCATACCCTGTTACACAAGCCTTTGTCTGTGAAGACCAGTAATACTAATTTATGCTAATCTATCAATGATATCTATCTTTATCTTATCATTGTTTGTAATTAATCTAAAGTTATTGAGTCATTTTAAATCTGTTTTAGTGCATTAGGCTAATGTTTACTTTGTCAGAGAATGGAATATACTTTATATCATGTTATAAATATTGAAAATCATGAATGTCTGTTTTAATAGAATTGAACTCATTTATACATATTTATAATAAATGAAAATCGATTTAAAATAATACATAATCTTTTAAAGTTCTTAGCCGTCAGGTCGTTTTATTTAAATATTATTGAATGTACCAGTAATCTAATCAAATAATTATTATTTTGGAAAGTACATAAATATGAATATCAGTAAAATATTTTATATATAAATATTATCTTATATATCTTTATATCTTGTCAGTCTGGATTAAACAGCGATTTAAAATCAAAAATTAAAATAACAAGACTTGACTAACCAGAAAATTTTTACGTAAAAGTAATGGTGAATATTCAAACATTTTGTGTATTCATGAGCGAATGAAATAATCAAAAATGTTGTTTAATGATTTCACTTTGTGTTAGTGTCGTGATAATGTCTGAGCTGACGGGAGTAGTGCTATGTGCCGCTGATGGCTGCCGCCATGGCCAGCAACGTGGGGACGCACTGGGCAGGAGGGCACCTGACGCGCACATCCACCTCAGGCTACCCGTCCTCGACAGCAAGGAGGATTCGAGCACACCGCACTCGCTGCTGATGTCATGCAACCCAAGTACGTCAAACAACAACAGTAGTCATACGACCGGTTGCTAGTATAGATGGGTCAACATTTCGTGGCACTTGGCAGCTGGCTGCTACTAATTGGATTAAAAACATTGCCTGATGCTTTAAATCTGCAATGGCTGGTTTGAAAACCCTAATGGCTGGTTCACGATTCTAGTAGACCCTTATAGGCATTTGTCACCCACCATGCAGTAATGCTAAAGCATTCTTATAGTGTACATTGGACTATTATTTTTTTGTATTCAAATTTAATTCAACTTTATCTCAAATAAAGCACAATACATGATAAAATAAAACAATACATGGAATAATTATTTCCCCGCATGGACTATTGATCTGCGTGGGGAAAAGTCTAACGAATGTTTATCCGAAAGTTATCTACAATAATAAAGCATAAAGACAAATGCTTAAAAAGTAATTATATAAATGGAACTAATTGCTAACTGTACCAGAGCACTTCATCTTTCATAATATAGAATGATCAGTCACCTCTGCTAATCGATAATGATGTTAAAAAAAATATAAATTAAGGCAGGCAAATAGGAGTCAAACCATGAGCTCACAGCCCCCTTACACTGTATATCACCTCTGTGGTATATCACCTGTAAAACGATTGCAGCAGCGCTGTAGTGGCCATCGGCAATTAGAGCGGAGCCAATTACATCTCCCTTTCTTGTAGGCCGCAACCCCAAATTCATTCCGCCTCTATAACTACTTGCAGGAGGTTTTATTAGCTAATGCCACAAGCGAGAAACGCCTCACTCTGGATAGCAATTGATTTGACGATGTTTGTTTGTTTGTTAGGCGTAGCGAGCCGCTGAGCGTTCTGACGCAAGACTCGATGACAGTGGATGACGTGCAGGCTCTGCTCAAGGACACCGAGCACAATGGATTCCCTGTAGTCGTGTCCAGGGAGTCTCAGTACCTGGTTGGCTTTGTGCTCCGCAGAGATCTCAATCTCGCTCTTGGTCAGTATCTTCAATAAATCAATTTTATGCTGGCTAAAGTAACAACAAAAATGGACAAAATTCACAAGATGAAATTTATTGATAATATATCATTGATAATAATTATTATATCATTAATTATTGTTAGTTTATAGTTTTTTGGGCTCACATTCCAGTAATAAGATGAATCAACAACATAACCTCTGGACTATTTATCAAAATTTGGGAAAGAAGCAGTTTTGGACAAATTAATGTCTGTTGATTCTTCCCACATTGTAATGTATCTTGCCAATAAATGAATAATTTATACATCTTGTCAAGATAATCTTGATTTTTCAATGTAATAAAATTAATCCTAGTTTCCCTAAGTATGATATTAATATCTGTTATCTGAGTTCTGTTTGAAAAGTACATACTACGTACACAATGAGATTTTCCATCAAATTCCTTCCAAAATATCGAAGAAATTAATTGAATTTATTGAGCAACTAACCAACATCAATAGAATGATAGTTGTCTCTAAAACGGTACCGCAGCATTGACAAACATTTGTCTCGACAGGTTAGTGGGTTAGCAGCATAGAGGGCCCTTAGTACATAGTGTCGAGGCTAATGTTTGTCGATGTTACGTTAGCCACCCGTTTTAGTCTAAGCTAAATCCCGAGCTCATGAACCGGCCCTAAGTAAATCACTAAAGCCGTCATAGGCTCTACATTACTTTGCTCATCTGGGCCCGGCTGGCTCGCACTGGTGTTAATTCAATAATAATGTTATATTTGTAAATCTTCCATAACTGCAGAATAATTTTCAAATTAATTATTAATATTGTAGTAAAACATTATTAGAATATTCTGAATATTTCTCTTTGGCAATCGTAGTAGGTCGAGCTTTCAAATGTTTATTCTTGCTACGTGTAGCTTTCATTTCTGAGTTGGAAATTTAACCATAAACTGTGAAACCGTCTGATAATATTATATTCAATGATACAAACTGTTGCACGATCCTATCGAGTGGAAAAAAGCAGACAGTTATATCGACATATCTCACATACTTCTAAAAGTAATTACTAAAGCAATTTTCTGTAATAATTTAAATGGAAAAAATAAGTTCAGTCTGCAGAACTGTTTATACAACTTTCTTTGGATTTTCGTTCTCTAATTAAATAATTTAAATCTCAATAATATCGATTGTTGTGGATCCATCCTTTTCTCACTTGATTCTTGATCATGTAAAGAATTGTGCTGCCAATGCTGTGCCGCATCGTCGGAACACGTGTCGTCGGTAATGATGTCGTTCTAATTTGTGAGTACTATCTCACGTTCTAAGTCAATTTATTGTATATATCTCAATAATAATAATTTCTCAAATAATAGAAGTAAATTGAAAATAATCTCAATAATAATTTGAATAATTTGTTTTCGTTTCAGAAAATTCGAAACGAACGTTGGAAGGTATCCGCGGTGATTCTTTGGTGCTGTTTGTGACAACACCGGGCCTAGCGCCTGCACCTGGCATGCCGCCCCAGCTGAAGCTGAAGAAAATCCTCGACATGGCTCCCATCACCATAACCGACCAAACACCCATGGAAACCGTCGTCGACATGTTCCGCAAACTCGGTCTCAGGCAAACGCTTGTCACACACAATGGGTGAGTGACAATTAAACAAATAACTACTGTACCATCACTTTTATACCAGAAAAAAGTCGTTATTATTTTTCACATATTATTATTCCACGTAGTGATACCGTATTTACGACTTTTATGTGATTCCATAGCGAAAATATATATCTAATGGGATAGGAAACACTTTGCCAATTTTTGCTGTACGGTCAAGACTCTAGGCCACGTAGTTCTGTACGGTCAAGCTAAGTTAGCTAATAAGTTAGAATTTTATTTATAAAATTCCTCCTACTGTCAAACTCTGTCTAAAAAAATTGTAGTCTCAAATTGTTCAACATTATTGTTTTGTTACAGGAGATTATTGGGCGTTATAACGAAGAAAGATGTGCTGAGATACATCAAGCAGATAGACAATGAAGATCCGAGCTCTGTGCTCTTCAATTAAATCACATTTCTACCTGTAGAAATAGATCTATATTGCGGTAATATCATAATGAATATTTATTGTGTGATGATGATAATAGATCATTTCAATTAGTCTCTGTGAAAGATGAATATTATGGTACTGTTTAATTGTATAGATACACGACAAAGTATTTTTAATTATATTTGTACATATAATATAATGATGTCGTTATAAACTCTATGAGTGTTAGTTTTATCGTGCGTATAAGTACCCTTTGATTACTGAGTATTTAGAACATGTTATGATAACCAACAATAATTTACAATCGGCTATGAAATATGATATTTTGTAAATAAGGATAACTGCGCATGCTCCAATACTCTTGTTGTTATTATTAAAGTGAGTTCCTCTGTTTATTTCCAATTGGAATTATTGTGAAAACATCACGCAAAATCCTTATTGGACGTATCAATGTCTTTTTCAGTGTAACATCACTCCCTTCAAATCAGTATAAAGTTGTTAATGTTAATGCTTCGTACTAGGTTATTTCAAAAGATTTATTTTTTATATTAGAATTTTATTTCATCTGTTATTCATCACAGAAAACAATTATTTTATTTTTATTTTACTGTGCTGGTCATTTATTGTATTTATTTATTAAGTCGTTAAATATTTTAATCTAATGAATATAAATTATATTATTATGTCGAACGAACTGCTCCAATGTGTTATATTTTTTAAGAAGATTGCGCGTCATCTGGTTTTGTTACATCTCAATAATTGATCTTGTTTGTAGTTGATTAAAAGTATTAATTTTGTATGCATTCAGAATGTTTGTTTTATTCAAGGAAATATACCTTCAAGTTGGATCAATTTTAGCCTACCAAGTAGTTTATTGATACGTTATTTTCATTAAACCAATATTAGTAAAAATAGAGGTTGGCCAGTCCTCATAAGGCCCTATTCACAGAACACAAACGAGTGTAATTTTAAGATGGCGGATGAATGGCTCCTGAATTGAACCAGCGTAGTGAAGGGAAACCTCCTATTCAACCGCCATGCGCCACCCTAAAATAAATGTATACTAATTTCGAATTGCGATTCACTCTGGCTTTATTCCTTCCTTTTATGTATTAATAAATAATTCAAATTTGTGAAGGATGGAATCAGAGATTCTACCATCCTTCAGTAACCCAGTTTTTCTTTGAATATTTCCGTCTGGTTTCGAACTTTCAGAAGGAAAGATACTGTACACTCAGATTCATTTAATTTGACGCTTGGTATTAGATAGATAGAGAGATATTATTTCTTGACGTTGCTGATGATTTTAGAGTACGATGGCAAAGAAATAATACCTCTCTAATGCGGTAATGCCAAGCGTCAAATTTAATGAATCTGTATGTACCTGTTGATAGGAAGCTTAAAATTCTCTAAAAATCATAATCAAAACAATTAATGTATCCACTGTTTGAAAGCCCATAACTTGCAAACTAATTGATGGAGTTTCCTCATCTTGCAAGGTCCACACTGTTTTTAGAGTACTGAGACTGGGTTTCATTTGATAGCTTTGATCCAACAACAAACCTTCGTATAGGATATTTTGTTTTTTCACGATTACTCGGGAAATGTTTAACTTACATGCTTGTAACAATTTTTAAACGATACTTCAGATGAAAAAGCATCAAATGAGTTATTTTTTCAGCCTTAATTCCCTTATCTAACTTCATAAAAAAATAAAATGATAATCAATTTTGACAACTTTGACGGCGTGTAACTCAGTAACGCATGGTTTTCGGGTATGGGTTTATCAGATGTTCCTATCCTAGAATTCGATGAAGAACAAGTTTACATAAGGTCATTGTAATTTATGGAAGTTGAAAAAAATTTTGATTATATTTTTTTATCTCAATAACCTTGATAGATGAGTTTTCGAAACTAGCCTCATTCAATTTCTGGACCCATTTGTCATGTAAATAGTATTTTTTGAAACCTTTCCTGTCCATAAGAAAACCAGGAAAATTGAAAATCCACTTTTCCATGATTATACCCTCTTTTAAAATTTCAATCATTCTAAAGCTAATTGGAAGTTTTACGATCTGTAAACGTTATCAAATCTAGTAAATGAACTGGAGAATCTATTGCAAATATTTTCGAGTGGATTACTATGGTGGTTCGGTTGATTTGCTAATGATTTTTAATCATTCCAGTCCTCTTAATGGTGATATTTAGGCTGAAAATGTATAAATTGACAAAACCAACAGAATTGGATAAATATAATATAAATCAGTTGAGTTTTTCCAGTCGGTTGCAGTTTGATAACATTCAAACAGCCCGCCACGTAAATTAGATGTGAGCGCCTTCATTTCATCAAGGATAGGCAACCAACAATACACGAATGGATAAAATTCCTGCCAAATTTTCGATTATCGACTTTAACTTCGATTTTTAATCCTTGGTCTCGAGCAAATCTGTCTAAAAAATAAAAGTTGCTTCCAGCGCTAATAGTTCTGTACACGAAAATTCTACCAGGCAACCAGGAGCGACGAAGAGATACACTGAACTCTTTCGTTTCACCAAGGAGGAAAGAAATGTATTCTTTACTCCATGTGTTGCACCGAATTACCGCCAAAAATTCAAATGTACGCTTATCAGATTTATCAACCAACGACATATTCAATCAGCTGACATTCTTTATTTCAGTTCCAGATATCAGAATCTTTATTTATGGCGGTAAATTCAAACTTTTGAAGTCCTCGACAGTGAGGCAGTTTCAAATGTTCGGTGTATTTTCATGCTAGTTTGAGCTTTTCACTTCGGTTTAAACTTTGAAAAGGTCGATTAATATGTAAATACATCTGATAAATCGATCTAGGTATGTTTCAAGAACGTATCTCAACTAGTTTTCGAGTAAAAATTCTTTTATTGCTTAAAACATATAGAATATATTGTTTTTTCACGATTATTGAAATCGATTGATATCCAATTTTCTAAGTTACTAAAATTACTCTTCTCTGGGGGCGGCGGTTCACTGTTGTGAATCATTCGGCTGTAGTGATGTCGGAAGTAAATAAAAGCGCTCAACCGCTCATTGTTGATAATAGAAAAATTTCAGTGTAAACTATCTTTTAATATTCTTCGTAGATTTTTCACTCTTATCGAAGATTATTACTGTTTATCCTTGTATTTACTAGTACTTACCTCTGTCTGAGATCACAATTTCTCACTAAGATTTTAGTTTTACACATCCATTAGAACTGAAACTCATTGCTATTCATTTTATGATATTGTATCAGCCGTTGGATACCTCCTTTCTCAATCTAATTCCGGGTTTTATCAGTTTTATTTCAATCAGGAATTGGAAATTACCTTTCGTGAGCCATTTTGAAGTTCAGATCTTAGGCTAGGCGTACACCGATTAGTCAAGACAAGACAAGACGAGATTAGTTACATTTAGTCAAGATTACTAGACAAATTTGTCTAGTAATCTTGACATTTAGTCACAGTAATTCACATAGTTGCTTATGAAGCAGCACACACTGATGCAATGACTAATCGATGTGTGTTGCTTCATAAGCAACTATGTGAAGTACTGTGACTAATCTCGTCTTGTCTTGACTAACCGGTGTAGGCCTAGCCTAACGATCAAGATATTTTCTTCTAATTTTGTTCTTTGTTTTTAATTAATTCATAAATTCTCAGTAAAAATATAATTAAATTTTGGGATCAGGAATTATTGAAAACAGTGAAGAGTTCAATAAAATTGGACAATTCCATTCATACATTTTGAAATTTCATTTTTAAACATGCTGAAATCAATAACCATCGCCAAAGTGGTTGGAATTCTATAGTTATTCCCATCTATTATTTAAATATTTCTACTTTTATTGAGGCTTACAATTCGGGTCATGAATAATTTACACAGAAATTCAGTGCCATAAACATGTGCTGTTCCTTTTTATTATAACAAACAACAACAGAAAGTCCTCTAAGTTCAAACCAAAAATTATTTACAACACTCATGTTTTATAAAAATGATGATAGCCACCTCTGATATTAAACTTAACATCAGCATACCAACTATATCGGCCGGTTACAAAAACGTCGATCAATGTGTTGATCTCCGTTAAACTAAGTGGATATGATCGGAGATCAAACTCGTGAGCGTCTAAGAAACCGCACGAAATCGAATTAGAATATTTTTAAAATTACAGATTTTCTGAATAGTGAGCTTGGCTGGTTGACGCATTTCAGTAATAAAACGATCAAAGGATAGTCAATGCTGTTTCTGTCCTTTTCATTTCCTTCCTTCTCTTGCCACAAGGGTTCACAATGACGAAATCAGGTCATGCCAACAAAAACTATGTCGCCATCTTCCTCATCGTCGTCATCATCGTCATTATTATCATCATCATCACCTTCAGGGGAGCCGTCGGCACTAGCGTCATCATCACCACCCTCATCATTCTGATCATCATCACCCTCATCTGCATCATCATCATCATCGTCGTCGTCATCGTCATCATCGATATACTCCATCAGATCACCAGCTTCACCAGACACTAAAACAGAACAACATAATTAGTAGCAAAATCAATTATATCTATATCATATTTATAATTGTTTTGAATCAATATTAATATCTGAAAATCGTGTTATTCATCTAGTTTTTCAAGAAGTCACATTTCATTACAATCATCGGGAGATAAATAGCACGCTCAACCCAAAGCAGTATCTCCCAAATGCATTGATATTTTTCAAAAATGTATAGCTATCATGCTATGCTATGAATACAGTTTTCACTTGAATACAGCGTTTACTTATCAATGCAAACGGCCAATAATACTTACATTAGCTACTATTAATTATCTATAAGTTTCATTTGTTAGTTTTGATGTAAATACTTGAGCAGCGTACAAACGCTGTGATAAATTGTATCAATCTGATCAAGTCTAGTCATCCACTGGAACCATTTTTGTAAGAAAGCGACCAATCATCCGAAAGGCTAACATTGAATCAAATGGCCAGCTGTTCGGACATTGGATGCTTTCTGACAAAAACGGTTCCAGTGAATGACTAGGCTCAAACAGATTGACACAATTTAACGCAGCATTTGGACGCTGCTTTACAATAAACATTATACTTGTTCTAAAAATGAAAATTTGTAAAATACATACGCTCAGACGTGTCTGAGCCTGGAACCGGCTCGTGTGAGCTTTTAAAAACACATTTAAAAACTAAATCATTTAAAAACACCATGCTTGTTATCCAAGTCGCTGAGTATCTGCGATTTGAGTATTACGTCCTGGACATCGACTGTGTCTCTAAATTCTAGAAAATCATCTCTCTCTCTCGTCCAAAAAGTGCCAGACTACCTTCAAAGACAGCTAGAACTGTCTTCCAAGTACGTTTAAAACAAGTAAAAGGTGAAATTTGGGTACACATATTTTAGAAAGGTAAAATTTTCATAAATTTATTTCTAATGCCAAGGAACAAAAAAATAAAAATAATCAAAAATAAAAATTACCATCAGCCTGCTCATCTTCTGAAGGAGAATCGGGTGTAGAGTTATCATCGCTTCCATCAATCTCTTCTTCCTCTTCCTCATCATCCTGTGCAAAAACAAAACAATTATCAGTGGCATTATAGTAGTAAGTGTTAGTACAGTATTAATAACTGTGACACCAAATACTGTAATAATATTAATAACAATAATAATGGACGATATCGATGTGTGGTTTGAAAGTCAAAGAAAATATTCTATTCATCAACCTGCTTCCAATTCTAAAACTATTTTGAATTTATTAATATTCAAAATGATTTTATTCAATCGTTTACAAACGACAGTACAACTAGCTTAGGAGTGACTGCAAAACTGATCCACTTCCAATTCACAGGAACAGTAAGTAATATCACATATCAGAGAATTAAATTTATCAGTTAATTGAAAAAAATCTTTCAACATAGATAAAATTTGCCTACAATGTACATAGTAAGGTTTCTAAAAATAATAGTAATATAATAGTTGAGTAAAGACATTAAAATTGCGATCTTAAGGAAAAAAGAACAAGGTAGCATTTGGCTGGAAGATCGACTTTAAAAAGAGGTAAATGATCCAAATGTCATGTTCCCAAATGGAGAAAATTACAATTTTGAAGTCAGATTAATGCTTGAAATGAAATGGAGCATTTGACTGGAAGATCGACTTTAGAAAGAAGTAAATGATCGAAATATCATGCTCCAAAATAGAGAAGATTTTAATTTTGGAGCTAGTTTAATGCTTGAACTAAATACTGAAGTCGATCTTCAATCTTGATCGCGATTACTTGAAAATAATGTTAACTGTGTTTCACAGTTTCTGAGTCGAGTTCGCAATTACTCGTTATTATTATCACACACACTTTTCTAATATACGTAGCTACCATTATTATTAGAGCGATTTAGATAGTTTTTTTTTAAAGTTAGGAAAATAAATAAATATCTCACCACTTCATCTTCATCGACCCTTCTCCGGCCTACGTCGTAAAGTCTCACAGTCGATTCTTGGACATTTTCAAACATGCCTTGATTTTCTACGATCATGATCTGTGTATCCAACCGATTGCAGGCTAAATCGTAGATACTCTTCTTAACATCGATGGTAGCTGGAAGCGTAAACAAGAAAAGTTGAAAAATATATTTAAACTGTTCTCGAATAAATACAATATACAGTAATACTTTTAGATAAAAATGTATAATTTACTATTAGATAAGAATGATTAATTATCATGAATTTCTTTCAGGTGCTATCAGTTTTCCTAACTTTAATTGTGAGCATGAAAGTGAAACTTGAAAGAAACTTAATAAAAACTTGGAATTCTTCAAGGAGTTAGGTAAGGTATGTTTTTTAAGGTTTCTAATAATGGTTTGCGTTATATGAAGAGTGAAGAAAACCTCCTGACATGTACCAAACATTACTTGAGTGATTCTGATACTCAGAAGTATTGTGACAATATTTGATTGGTAGATAAATCGAATAAACATTTTTTCGAATATCTCCTAACGCTATTGATTGCATAAGAGCTTTCCTTAATACACATTGATGAATGATCCAAAACAATTTTCAACACAATATCAATTTATAAAGATATTTTTCAACAACATTAATCTAATTAAATCAACAAAATAATGGAATTAGAGCAATACCAAATGATTCCTACATTGCGTAATTCGATAAAAATTATTTATTCGGTTGGAAAAAGTAGAACAACTCCTTTCATACAAGATACTTGAACTGCATTTATTCAAATTGGTGAAAATGAAAATAATAATATAGTGAGTATTATGATGTTATGAAAACTTATGAAAACAGGATACTTCAACTGCATTTATTCATATTGGTGAGAATAATGACATATAATATTGATCCTTGAATCAACATGACTGATTTATCCTAAGTAAATGACTTCATTCTTGATGCAAAATGATACTACTTATTAGTATCTATTTGAAATAATCCATTAGCTATTTGAGATAATCCATGATCTATTTGAGCGATAATCCATTCTCATATTTGGTTGCTAATACATAACGATCAGATATGAAAGCAGTGTGACAATACGATTACTATTTGATAATGAAAACTAAATTCAAGAATAATGTTTTACCTATGCTGGAATAATCACAGGCGTCGAGGGTCTTGAACGAAGACTCGTAGTTGTTGTCTTCTTCGGATTCCTGTTCCAAGGACACAGCGTAGATGGCCGTTCCAGTCGGCGAGAATATCACGTCGCAGTGATCCAACGACGAGACTGTTCTCAGCAAATGGAACGTCCGCAGGTCCCACACCTCTGTATTCGATACCACCTACAAAATACAAACCAATTCAATTTTCATTCACAATAAACAAGGGAAACACTCTTACCTTACTGAGAATATACTATCCAGGACGTACGATGCAACTTACGGACTACTAGAGGAAGTCTAAAATACAACAAAAGCGATAGAATAGACCGAGAAAAGATAAAAAAAAAACCAAGAGAAAAAGTAAGAAGAAACTTTCAACAAAATTGAAAAATACCTTTGATACAACGAAACGAACTTTCTAGATATTCGTAATTAATTAGTAATTCTTAATACTTGGTAATTTCTTAGTACTTAGTATTCATGTACTAAGTAGTGCTAATAGATTGCTCAATCATGAAGAGATCAATCTGTTCATATCCAGTGTTAAAAACCGAACTTTATCATGACAAACATTCAATGGAATTACATTGATCTGCTAATATAAAGAGGATAATCTAGGAAGCTGAAAAAGCATCGCAAGTGCATTGAAGGGAGAGAATGAATGAAAATTTTATATGAATTGAGAAAAGAACGGTATTAAGCAAAAGTTTGTGGTACCTTTCTTTTATATTACTAGTACATGGTTGAATAAATAAATGAAACTGACCTCTAGTCCATTCGGATGGAACACTCCGCTCAGCGTTTGATTAAGTTTGTCCAGTTTGTGGATTTCTTTTCCAGAGTTGACATCCCAGAGTACGCCGTCGGACAACACTAGCTCGTCAGTTGGATTGAACGTGGCTCTGTTCTTGTCGTACTCATTCGACTTGGTCGGCTGTAGCGTCATTATTTTCTTGCATGTGGCTACATCGTAAATCTGGAATCAAAGATAAAAACCATACAATATCAGAGCTAGACTAGTTTAGGTACAACAGTAAAAAACCAGTACTGAGCAATGAACGATTATGAAATTCGATTTAATTATGTCAAAACACTGGAATACTTGGTAATTCTTGGTAGCATTTGTCAGAAAGCACTGGAATATTTAGTAATTCTTGGTAGCATTTGTCAGAAATTTTCAAAAAACTCCAATTCTTAGGAATATCCATGTTGTTGATCATGAGCTTATCTTATTTGAAACAAGATAGTACAATAAATAATACGTATAGGATGAAAACACAGACACTGTGTCTTCTCTTCCTAATTTTGATAAATATATTTAACATGAAGGTTATGTTCATATTCACTATCAGGCAAATCACAAACTTCCATTGCCGAAGATAAAAAACGATGGAATTAAAATAGTTGATTTGAAAGTTGAAAAAGCACGGAGCTACTACATTTCTTATATTGATCAACAGTTGAGAAATTAAAAGATAGAAATAATAAAAGTTCAAATAAACAATGGAACATAATAAAAGCTGTAGGCTTATGCTTAGGCCCACCTAAAGCTGCAGGATTATTCGTCTCTCATCATTATCCTTCCCATTGCACAAGCCAAGAGCTTATATGGGCATCACGACAGCTAAATAAAATAACAATAAAGATAGAATATGCTATAAATCAAATAAAAGTACCTAGAGAACTCGTTGACTCAAGTCTACCAAGATGATTGTATTCAATACGCACCTCAATGTATTTATTAATTTATTACTAGAACAAGTACGATGAGATACCTGCATCAACTAATGCAAATTTGGCGTGCTTATGTCTATGAAGGTATTCATTTATTTATGAGCTATGTTTATTATAATTGTGTTTCTTGGTATATCAAGAAATAACTTACCGTAGCAGTTTCATTTTTTGTTCCTATAATTTTATCCTCTGTCAATTTACTAAATTCGACGTAATCCTCATCGTCCATTGCAAACCTGCAAAATTAAACACATCAATAAAATTATGATGGGGTGGATTTAAACAATGCAGTCAACATACATTATTCAGAACTAATATTTAAGAACAAACTGAAAGTAACAAGGTTCGTAAGATACGAAAATGAAATGAAATTGTTGAATTGAGCGTTGATCAACAATAAAGTATGAAAACTGCACGAATAGGTATTATTAAATTGGCGACAGTTTTTCTTAGATTTGATCATTAATCAAATCAATAATAATTTAATTGATCAATTCAATACAATCAATTAACAAATTCATTGAAAAAGTATGAACTGATTATGAAATCATAATGGCAAAGTCTGTTGCAATATTATCTTTGTTTTTCAATGACCAAAAAAAATTCTAACGCTAAAATTTTCCTATCTGCTACTACTTATTTATTACTAAATTTGTCAATTCATGATGCACATTTTTCCAATAAATTAAAATTGAAATCATGAGATATTT
Organism: Laodelphax striatellus; assembly: GCA_017141395.1. Taxonomy (NCBI): domain Eukaryota; kingdom Metazoa; phylum Arthropoda; class Insecta; order Hemiptera; family Delphacidae; genus Laodelphax; species Laodelphax striatellus. The sequence goes on along the minus strand of CM029535.1, from coordinate 25,584,291 downwards.
CAACTCATTTTCAAATTCACAAAATAAACAAATGGAAGAAACAAATGCAATTTTTCAATTGCTCAGTTAAATTAGTATTTTTGAAGTCTTAGGAATAGTTGATATCTTTGAAAGGATTTTTGTTGAATCATTTATTGGCATATGCAGTATTTATTAGGTAAATTATTATAAAAATATTATACTCACTGCTTGATGAATGAATTGTCGACCTTCCATAATGATGACAAAGGCCAGAATGTCGATGAAGTCAATATTAAGGTACTATCTCTATTGGACCGTATATTGGAAATGTAAGACTCGTGGCATTGGTAAGTTGCTTCCTCCTGAAGAACATAAATAAATATTATGATTCAGATCAATCTTTTCGAACAACATAAAAAAATAACTAGACATGTTCTAAGATAAGTTTTAAACAAAAATGCGAATAAGACATAAGTTAATAAGTTAATAATAATGTTGACACATTACTAAGTCTCAATTTAACATTAATTTAATTTTTTCAATTTTGTAATAGATAAGTCTCATTATTCAACCCAGCTAAATTTTAGCCCAAACAACAACATTTCATTTCATTTGATCTCATTTAATGAGATCATACAAAATAATTTTTTCAGCAAAACTATCGACTGACATCACAGTTTGATATGTACAGCTTTTATGAAAATTGAATTTATTATCGATTTGAAAATGCTGAGATTAAACACAATCTATGCTATTCAGTAGGAGTCTGATTTTAAAAATTTATTAAAAGAAGTTTTAATAAAACAAAAATATCACGGTATGATAAAAAGTACATTACACAAGAATGATCTGAAAAAATAAATAGGCCTACTCACATTTCCAGTAAGAACGTTGTACAATTTTACATCTCCATGATGTGTTCCAATTAACACATATTTATCTTTTGCCTGGAAAGGAAAAAATGATTATAGATTAAACAACAATTTCTTGTATTGTAAAAAAACATTGTGAGAATATTGACCGTTTTCACACTTAACGACACGACACCGACACGATACAACATATGATCGTCTATTGGTCTATTCTATACGAACGAATAAAACAGTACAAATAGGTAGATTAGTGTGCATTGGTCTATTTGTTTGTATACCGTAGACTAGGATATGCTCAATCGTGTCGTAAACTGTGAAAACGGCCATTGTGTGAGATGTAAGATTTGCAATATTTTACAATCTAGATTATTGTAAATTAATGTCGATACAAGCTCACATTCATGTATTCTAAATACTTGAAAGAGGATGAGGTGAATTAAAAAGCTATAAAACTTTATATAATAATAATTCCATGTAACCTGTTTGAAAACTAATTATTCGAATCAACTAGTTTTTATAAATAGTCAATCATGTATATGCAATAGCTTTTTTGTTTTCTTTCCCAATAATGTAATACAGTCACAATATGTGAACCGTGATGTGTTAAATCAATACTACTTGCCGCCAGCAAAGTCGGAATACTGCACTGAAGACCAGCTTCAATTGAATTCAATATTGATACTCATTCTTATCACAAATGCTGATATTAACGAATGAATTGCATGAAATATTTCCAGAATTTAAAAATAAAATTGAGGAAATTGATTCCAACAAAATAATGCTAAAAGAAAAATCTCCGGTAGGGGTCTAAAGAAAGATATTCAGTCAATTAAAAGTTATTTATATCATTATTAAGCATTATTTAAGCCAGGAGGCTGGATGAATGAATTAAAAAATATTAATTAAACTAAATAGAAAAAGAGGAGTGCAAAACTCACAAGGAACTCGCAACAAGTGAAAAATCCGTCTTCATCGACCAGCCTGAATGTCTTTGCCGGACAAAACCTGGAGTGCACCAGCCGCTGGTTGAGGCGATCCGAGGTGATGCCTTTCGACCATCGAACTGCGAAGTTCACCGGAGCACTATTTCGGGCACTCGGGTCTGGACATTTGTGAGGCCTAACACAATACAATTTAATACACTTTTCAGAAAATGAAAAATGTTCAAAACTTGAGGATGGAATTTCAATTTATTGTTCAATAGATTAGATTACACAGGCAGAGAGATTAGATTAGATTATTTACTTCATACAAGTAGATTTAATAATAAGTAGTCTTGAATTATAGATTATTTTCAATTAATTATTGAATGCATTGGTTCATTTGATCTCGTATCTAATCTCTCTGTAAATTAAAATATTTTAAATACATATATATTTTTGGACTGTGTTTGTATCAATAAACACTATTATTATTTGTATCATAAATAATATTTTTATGATTTGTTTTAGTATCAATAAATGAATTCAATCAAGAGCTAAAAATAAAAGTAATAAAACCATTCGATTGATTGAACAAAGCACACAGCATGAATTATGAAAACTAATTTAAAGATGTAAATATGAAATTCAATGTGCTAACTTAATGGTAATAGATTGTGTAGTATCTACAAGAAATGGCAAACTTTGAATATATAAGTGTCCATTCTTGAAGGAGAGAGATTGAATTTTATTAAGGGTGGAGTCCCGGTCCTCTCTACCACACAACCCTTGAAAGATATAGATAGATAGATAAATAGATAGAGAGTGAGTGAGAGAGAGAGTGTGTGTGAGAGAGATACATATGCAATACTCTTGGTTATTCCCTATATAGAGAGTGAAAATGTTAAACGCATGAAATCGTTGGAATTTAAAAAATTTAGAATCTAATTGAAAAAAGAACTATTAAAATGCTGTGAGTTTAATGATCACTTCACCAGTGCAAGCTTAGACAATTATTGACTCCAACTCTTTCACGCACATGGCACGTATTACAAGACCTGACAAATCCTTATACCTCTTTTCCAAGAGGTCATTGGATGATAAAATATCAAATATAGATGTAACATGGAATATACACTGAGATTCATTTAATTTGACGCTTGGCATTAGATAGATAGATAGTTTTTCTTTGAATATTTCCATCTGGTTTCTAACTTTCAGAAGGAAAGATACTGTACACTCAGATTCATTTAATTTGACGCTTGGCATTAGATAGATAGAGAGATATTATTTCTTGATGTTGCTGCTGACCGTAGAGTACGATGGCAAAGAAATAATACCTCTCTATTTATCTATCTATGTCAAGCGTCAAATTAAATTAATCTGAGTGTACATAAAACTCATTCAACACCGAATAAAAGTAGGAAATAGACGTGTGATCACTCACTCGAACAGATTGAACTGTGGACAGGTGACAATGGGATTCTTGCAGAGCGCATGCTGATTGAAGAGGTACTTCAAGGATGATCGAGTCGAGGTGATGGGGAAGGCTTGATGGGAAGTGGCAGTTGGGAGGAGGAGGAGGACTGGCCCTACTCGCAGGTGAGATCTGCTTCTGCAGGGGAGCGTGGTGCTGGCTGGGTGACTGCGGCGTGGCATGAATCTCATCTCTGTAAGGGCAGTTCTGTAAAACAACATTACTAATGCAACATGATCATTCAGCGCAATATAAAAAAGGTAATGAATTTGTTCTTGTTGGATAATGATAATTTAAATTGATAAACAGATATTTTGAATAAAAAATGGAGAGTAAATTTTGATTTGTTTATTTTAGATTAGACAAATCTAGAGATAATCGTTAGTAAGGCTAATAGGCACTCCCCTTATATTTGGAGGCATATTAAATTGTTGCATTGTACCATATAGCTGCTTTTACACAATGTTATCCAGCAGTGCTTTGTTCCTATCACTGGGTTGCGAAGACTGGCCCCGAAGTGGTTGAGGTATCAATGCTGATTCAGTCAAGTAGATGTGAAACTGGCAACCAGCTAGGCCTAAGCCGACGTAGGGCTGTTGAGTCATTGACAAACAAAAAACAAATCTAGAGATTTTTCTATTATGTTTTACTATAATTAGTATGGGTAAGTTGCACAGAGTCAAGGTCTGCACAGAGCAAGTGTGTTGTTTTTAAACGATAGCAGTGTCAGAGTCAGGTTTCAAAGGTAGAAGCAAGAAGCAAGTTATAGAGCAGTGTCACAGAAGCAAGGTCCATACAGACAAGCATAGTTTTAATATAATGTGCAGTTTCACTGAGTCAAGATCTGTTCACAGAGGCAAGGTGCTGCTTTTTAAATAGCAGTGTCATTTAGTCAAGGTCTCACAGAAGCAAGGTCGTATGTGTGTTGCCTCATATATGAACATGAAGGCGTTCCATTTGTTTTAATAAATTGAACGTTCAAGCATATTAAATCATCTTCTATCTTCTATTATTATTAAAAGGCAGAACGTTATATTTTAATTATATTTTTCATATTATGTACCTTATATATTAGACCTTGGACCGAAAAATCATGTATTATTCATGTCAAAAGTCAACTTTTCAGCGCCAAGATATTTGGAAAATTTCAAATGCCAAATTTGATTCATGGAAGTTTTCAAAGAGATTTTTCGTTTTTAGTTTGCTATATTATTGATAGATACAGGTTGGAAAAGGAAATAATAGTGGTTAATTTCTGAAAATTTCTGTCTGAAGGAAATTTTCTAAGTTTTCTCAGACGGGAAATGGTATTGAAAAGTGAGTAGGTGACTTTGAGATTTGGAACTTTTCGGACGATTGTACAGGGGTGCGGAGTGTATCTAGGGTGAAAATTCTCGACTTTTTAAATATTTGAATTTTTGAAAGCACCTTCCTTTTTTTCATTGTATAGAGCGTCAAAAGCTGATTCGAATGAAGTATGGGAAAGCCAGATGAATTCTGAGCCGCCATATTGGAAAAGCTCTCCTTTATAAATTATTGAATGAAAATTTTTGCACTTTTCACATTTATGTAAAAAGTTAACTCCATTTGGATTAGATTCTGAGAAATCACGTTTTTTGATTCAAAATGGCGGAATCTAGAGGGGGTATTTGATAGGGGGAAAGGGGGTGAATCAAAGTATTTATAATTTCGAAAAATGCTTTTTTGCATCGGATAGAGCTCCAAAAACTGTGTTGAACATTTTTTTTAAAATCACGCGGAAAAATTTAGGGGTGAAAAATCGATTTACATGAAAATTGGTGAAAATTTAGAGCACAGTGGGAAATCAACTTTATTGTTTGATGCAAATTTCGACTTTTTCCGATACAATGCTTCAAATTATGAAATCAATACTCCAGCTGCTCCTGACAAAGATGCTCTGGATGTACAATGCCAGTGAAGAATTAAAAGTATCACATGGCTAGTTACATCTAAATAAAAAATATAATTTGCAGTATTGTTGAACAGCCAGACTCAATATACTTTTCCAACATTTCTAAATTCTTGATTCTTCTTCTCCAACTTTTCTTCTTCTACTTCTTCTTCTTTTCTTTTCTCCTTCTTCTTCTTCTTCCTCCTTCTTTTTCTTCTTCCTCTTACTTCTTTTTCTTCTTCCTCTTCTTCTTCTTCCTCTTTATTCTTCTTTTTACTTCTTCTTTTCTTCTTTTTCTTCTTCTTCTTCTTTCTCTTCTTCTTTCTTCTTCTTCTCCTCTTCACCTCTTCCTCCTCCTCCTCCTCCCTCCTCCTCCTCCTCCTCCTCCTCCCTCCTCCTCCTCCTTTTCCTTTCTATTTCTTCTTCTACTTCTTCCTTTTCCTTTTCCTATTTCTTCTAGAATAATAATGAAAGCTAGAAGAAGGGATAGATAGGAAATTAAAATAAGATATTGAAATAATCTCGATTTATAAAGGTAGAAGTCATTTAGTGTATTTTCATCAACTATATGCTAGAATAATCGTAATAGTTTATTGAACGATATTCCCTAATTAATGATGGTGATGTAAACCAGACTGAAAAGCAACACACACCGCCATGAAGGAATGCAATATGCAAACAGTGTCATGAATGATAGAATTCTTCTTTATCAGATATCAATCAGGCAGAGTATCATGTCATGCGTCCATACCTAAATAGAATGGTCAGCCACAAGAAAAATTTTTAAGGGACGAGATTAATTTCACTGAACACTGCCTCATTTTGAGACATGATTTGTGAAGTTTACGTTTATTTAAAAAATACAGTGCAACATACATACCTTTCAAATTTTCAAATGCTGTGTAATTGGGTTAAAGAAGGGGATGAGAATTCTTCTTATTCTTCATCGTCTTTGTCTTCAGAACAAGGGAGTAGTAGTAGGAGACAGAAAATTAAGGAAGAAGAAGAAGAAGAAGAAGAAGAAGAAGCTGGGAGACAGAAGAATAATTAGAAAGAAGAAGAGAATAAGAGAAACAGTAAAATGACATAGAGAATCAGGCGTTATGAAGAAGAAGAAAGGAAGTAGCAGCAGGACAGAAGAATAATTAGAAGAAGAAGAAGAATGAGGAGGCAAACAGTAGAAGGATTTTCTTTTCTTTTACTGTTTCTCTCATTCTCACCTTTCTTTTCTTCTCCTCCTGTCTCCTGCTACTTCTTCTTTTTTGTCTGATTTTCTATATCCTTCTACTGTTTTCCTTATTCTCCTCATTCCTTCTTTCTTCTTCTCCCGTTCTCCTACTACTCCTTCCTTGGCCGATTTTCAGTATCCTTTTACTGTTTCTCTTATTTTTTTTCTTCTTCTTCTCTCCTTCTTCTCTTCTAATTAACAACTTCTTCTGAACTTAACTACCTAATATATTATGTTCTTTTCCTCATATTCAATGTACATATTCCACGGCAAGAATATACTCAAGTATGTAATAGAAAATGTTAATTACTGCGTTTACCAGTATCAAATAAATTATACCTGATTGAATATAGCTATGAAGAAACATGTGAAAATATGATTCGAAGCTCAGAAAATGCTAAAAATGCTTAAATTATCATTTTAACAAAAAATAAAATGAGAACTCAAAGATTAGTGACATTGTTTAGGTAGGAGATACGGATATTACTCTATTTTGATTCCAAACCAGCATCGATTTTGAAAATGCTTATAATTTTGTTAAATTTGGACAGATTGATTTGAAAAATTCAGTGAAATGTTAATGGTATGAAGAGAAACGTCCATGATTTTTGTAGAATTCTCCTAGACGACCTTCCTCCTTCCTAAAACGAAAACGATATGGAGGTTGAGATGCTAGGCGGAATTCTCAAAGTTCGCGCTTTCGTTCAGCTGCCGCGCGCCAAGGAACCTCGGATTGATCATAATTCATATTGCTCGCACATAACAACACTATTGGTTGGTTTAAACCGATATGCATAATTGCATATAACTTAATTATTTACATCTCTCTATAAAAGTGGCAGCCGTAGATAAAACCTTACATGATATTCTATTTAATTCTACTATTAATTCTCTTAATCTCATTTTTCTTCTTCTTTCTTCTTCTTCTTCTTTTCCTTTTTTCTCCTTCTTCTTTCTACTTCTTCTTCTGTTCTCCTTTCTTCTTATCTTATTCTTTCTCTCTCTTCCGTCTCTATTATTCTCTAAGTGGGCTCATGTACAGAGCAATAAACAATGTTAATAAGCAACATATTTGGATCCATAATGATCTTCATTTATAGAAACAATATTCAATGCACACCTAAAGCAGCTGTTTCAAGGTGTATTGAACTATTGGTTTGTAGATTAGACAATCATATGATCCATGTAAGTTGCTAGTTGCCTATTGCTTATTGTTCCGGTGTACGACCTGCTCTTTAACGCTTCCTCCATCTTTTTTTTTTCTCTCTGCTCAAATGCCCTTACCGGTGCAGTAAATGAACAATGAAAATCTAATTTTCGTTTCAAAACAGCTGATCATCAAATCATAAGTTGAATGTGAAAATTTTCGGCGCCCCAAAACTTCTTGATCGTTCATTCCTCAGCTCCAGATAATTTTCAAAATGTAAGACAATGAGACGTGAACTAACAAAATGGTTGAGAAACTACGGAGGAGTTCCGTTTTATTAAAAAATATGTTCGCCTTTAATAATATAGAAGATGATTTATATAGCAGACGTTCAATTTATTAAAAAACAAATGGAACGCCTTCATGTTCATATATAGCAACACGCCACACGACCTTGCTTTGTGAGACCTTGACTCTCATGACACTGCTATTTAAAACAGCGCCTGCTTGCCTCTGTGAACCTTGACCTTTTGACCAGTGAAACTGCACATTATTTTAAACTGTCACCTTGTCTGAGTGAGACCTTGCTTCTGTGACAACACTGCTCAAGGTTCTTTTGAACTACTGCTTTAAAGTGAAACCTTGTCTCTATGACACTGCTTTCGTTTAAAAACAACACCTTGTCTCTGTGAGACCTTGACTCTGTGCAACATCCCCATTAGTATTAATCTAGATGTGAATATTATTGTAATTAGATTTAAGTCAGCAATCGACAAGTCACCAGTCAAATGGGTGTAACTCAGTTTATGATGTATTGTGACAATTGATGAATAAAAAAAAAATATATATATAATGATATCAGTGGCTAGACTGCCTTCCAGCAGCCTAGTGGAGTAGTCTAAGGACATGAGGAATAATTCTCTATCGAACGAGATTCCTAATTAATAATGCCATAAAATAATTTCATTGAATCAGTGACGTCACATTTCTTTTTAAATGTTCCCACTTCTACATCATTCATATAATAAATACTACTCGGTATTTTATCCATCTCGATAGGAAGAGATATTTTGATAATAATAATTCCGGGTAACCTGGTTGGCTCAGGTCTGATATCAGAGTTTTTAGGTCACTCCTGATCAGTTCAGGGTCTCTGACGTGACTATATTGATATTAATAGATATTGAAAGAGAAAAATTGAAAAATAATCAGCAAAGTTCACTTACAGTTAACAATGGTCATTGGGCATCATTCTAGTGAACATTACAAAGTTTTCTATTTGCCTAGCTAGCTAGTCTAGAAGCTATTGAAAGAAAAAAGTGAAAGATGATTAGCAATACTTACTTATTGTTGACCAGGGTCAACTTGATGGGCTGATTGGAAGGAGAGGCAGTGGCAGAGGCGTTTCCCCTCACACTGAACCCGGCCCTTAGCGGACTATTCGAAGGAGAGGCAAGATCTGAGTTCTGTGTCGATGGTGCTATTCTATGTAGCGGATTCTCCCTTGATAATGAAGACCTTGACTAGAACAGAAAATCGTTCAAAATTAGCATTCAATCCTACAAACACAAAATAGAGAACATAGCAAAAACCTTCTAATAACATTCTATCTTTATATCTCAATCATTAATATAAAATGCATTCAACATTACCTTGATTACGAGGATAATTTCATACTCACAGACAAAATAATATTGAAGGAGTATCACAGAATGTTGAACCCAATGCCAGTTCAACAACAGCATACACATAGTACAATACATGGTACAATACACAGTTGAAAATCGTCAATATTACTAGAATATTATTAAAAACTGAATGAATACATTGGACTGACCCTTGGGGGTTGGCCGGGACTCCTCTGCTGATAGGTGAAGGGCGAGAGGAAGGTGGCGGGCGATTGGGGCTTGGGAGGGGGCGGAGGTGGCAGGCCGGCCTCGCGCTGCAGGGTGGCCGCCGACTCCAGCATGCCGTGCGATATCAGGTGCTGTTGCAACAGCTGGAACAGCTGTTTGTCGTTGAACTGGATACGCGTTTGCGCTATTATGTTCGCCTAAACAAACACAATCATTTCATTATTTTTCTCCACCGATCACAAACTAAAAACTTTTTCAGTGCATGAATAGAATCGAATAGCATGTAGTTGAAGCTACTGCTAGCTACTACCAAAATATGCGTGTAACATTTGTGACATTGGATTTAAAAGTAAGTTTTTTTAGTTTTTTTATTTAAAAAAAAAAATGAATGATCTGATTTATGTACATATCGCCCGTCATTTATACAAAATATATCCTCAATATATAAATAATAATTTTTTTAGATATATTATTATTCATATGCATTTTAGAAGCAGCTATCAGGCACCCAGGTGTGACTTGGAGGAGCGTTTATTTATACGTGCAATGATTCACCTGCAACTTTATTAGAAACAATCATGTTGGTGACTCGGTTGGTATCCGGTGTTTGAGACAGTAACACATGATTGGCGACAGCTGATAATGTTGCAAGTGAATAATTGCACGTATAAACGCTCCTTTATACAGTGATGAATGAACAAGACCATATATTATCCACTAATAGCATAGCCCCCTTTAAACTACATGGCCGCGGCCTTCAATGTGACAACGTCGCTGCATCGGCTTGCATGAGCAATGCAAATCGGTCATGTGTTTTATAAGTCATGAGTTTGTAGTGTTTTTTATAAGTATGACTTTATAATGAAACCAGCCGGGACTGCGAGGTTGTCACATTGAAGGCCGCGGCCATGTAGTTTAAAGGGGGCTATGCTAATAGACCATAATATCATACTCCAGCTAAAATGATTGATAATAAAGAAAATATTTTACTAAACATCCACCTCAATGAGGTGAGTACTAACTACCAAACTAATGAGGCGAGCGCGAAGATATCTCAGGTATTTTCATTTAGCGTATGGCTTTTTATAGTGGGGAGACCCGAGTAGGGTTGTTCCACTTCACCAACATAACCAATTATCCCTTGATAGGGAACATGGTGAAAGTTTGTTTTCACTTAGAAAACAGACATCAGAATTTAAAAAAAGTATTTTTTGATTTTATAAAGTCCGAAAAAAATATCTCAGGTATAAGATATCAAGACAGACGAAGATATTCTACCAAGAATTTTAAATTGGATAGCAGGATAGGTAATGCAATATTGTGACAAGATATTGCTACGAATTAAAAGTAATGTATACAATCAAATAATGTTGATCTAGAAAAAACCTTACCCTATGGATATTGGCGAGTGATACTTCCAGCTCATTCCCGTTACTTTTACCGTAAACACGTTCTAAAAGTTTTAGGGCGTGTTTTTGGAATGCTACATGCTCCTGCCTTTTGTCTTGCAGTATAGGATCTTTCATTAAATCTGTGAAAAGAATTAAGATTCAAGATTCAAATGACGTATTTCAAAAATACAATATTCATACAGAGTCCTACATCGAGGATATACTGTAATTAGGAACTGTATTATTTTATAGTAATTTATAGTAAAGTACATGGCAATGGATTGATTAATACCTAGATTAATACATAGATAATAGCAAGAACAAATAATCAGAACAACGTATTTTTTTAAATATAAGACAATAAATTATGCAAATTCAAGAAATCTAAAATTCATAAAAAATTATTCTGAATTGAATAAAAACCTCAATGATACTAGGTTTATTTTGAAACTTTCGACTATTATTAGAAGTGATTAAAACTAAAATTAATGATTGAGATAGAGCTTATGTGGTTTTAATTTACTGTAAAATATAAGTTTTAAGGAACAGGCCCAAATGACTTGGACCAAAACATTCAACAACCAATCATGTCAATCAAAACCACTCCAATAACTCAACAACCAATCATAACTTCAAAAACAACATCTCAATGAGATTATTAAGATCTAATGATCATTGAAATAGAATATTATCTATTATCTTAAATATTCATCATCATTCCATCAAATGGATGGAAAGATAACAATATTCTTGATTCAAATATTATAGGATGGGAGTTTTCGATCCTGTAGTTGAATCAGTCATCACAGTTATGCAGTTGAGGCGAAATACTCCAGTCTTTTCCCTATAGTCTATATTGGAAAGTTCCTCTAATCTCTAGGAATCATTCCATTTTTTCATAGATTATTCTCATGAGTGCAAGAGAATAATACACTTTATATCAGAGTTTTTAATGAAGTACTTACTTTGTAATTGTCCATTCGTTAAAATAGGCAGTTTGCTAATAATTTGACGTACGGTCTCACTTCTCGCAAGGCCACATAGAGCCTCGCAAGCCATACTCCTGATTGAATCTGCATCGGTCAACGGAATCTTCACCATCATTAATTGCAGTAGCACCTGACAAACGATATAATCAAATCAATGTGAATTGAGTAGGCTATTACTACACAGAAAATGATTTCAAGTAAAATAGCAACATAAAATACTAAAATAAATATCTTGAAAAACTTAACAACGTTTGTAAAGACATTTCAAAATTGGAAGTAAGATTTATATCACTTATGAAATTGATAGTCATTGATAATAATATTAATATTACTTCTTCAATAATAATATTATATTCCGTTAATATTCAATTACAGTACTATAAAATTAATGACGTATTTTGGCTAGCGAGTTTCCTGATAAGTTTAACGTCAGTTATTATTTTTGTACATATCATGCTCATGCATTTCAGTACACCGAATACATAGTGATGTGTATAAAGTGCTAATAGATTAATAATAATTTGAAAGAGGCTCACCATGATTCCATTATTTGACCGTACAACTTCCCATACTTTATTAATAATTTCTTCACTATTTTTCATGTTCTGAGTCTTCTTTTTCGCAGATCCACTCGCTGAGTATCTTGCAATACATCCTCCACCCTAAAACAAAAATGATAATGATATAATCAATTGAATGCTACGAACAGATTTTAATCAATTTTGTGAACCCAGAAATCGGGGTTTCTTCATAATATTGGTGTCTAATTTGAAAGAATCATTAGCACCTCGAACATTGCCTAAAGTTCGATACACAAATTGAATGGAAATCCAAAAGTTAAACTTCAATATTAAATATAGAGAATACGATTGAAAATGCAAAGAAGTTCTTCAATTTAGTTGAGACTTGATTGAGACAAGTTGATTTTGTTGAGACAAGGCTTCTCGAATCACATACGAGATTCAACACAGATAGTTATACATTTACAGAATTCTCAAGATTCGAAAATACAGTACAATTTTCACAAAACTTATAATAAACAATAAAAATAATAAACAAGTACAAAAGAATGAATACAGAATACAAGAAACAAAATACTAGATTGAACAGAAACAGAGTTGATTATCTGTTTGAGCTTTCTTAATTATCTAGTCATTTTTCTCTTTTAATTTTTGCAGATTGTAGGCTAATATGTATCATCTAAATAAATAATGATTTTATTGATGAAATTTAAATTAATGATTGTATAATTAGAATAGAATATAGAATAATAGTGTTTTCTTAAGTAAACACTATTATTCTAATATTCTATTTCTTAAAAATTTGTTTTTATAACTTCAATATTAGCCTTACCCTGTAGACAGGAGCACAAACACAGGTGATGAGAACGCCCAGTGCTGCCCTCTGCACATCGGGGTCGACAACTATTTCGCCCTCGGTGGCATTCAGCACCACATTGAGGCCGACCTTGTTAGCTTCGTCAGGCGACTCCAGCCGCTCACACAGCGCTAGTTGCACGTTCGGCATCACTGCGCAGATACTCAGCGCATCCAGTGCGCTTCGCACCGTCTCCATTCTGTACGCAAGAATAGAATGCAATAGAAGCGAATAGAATAGAAATGGAATAGGATGGAATAGTACAGAATAGAATGCATTCGAAATTTGGCTAAGTTAAGACATCAATGTCCAAGACAATTTTCCATTCTGTAGGCTAGAATAGAATAGAAATAGAATACAACAAAATAGAATGCATTCTAAATATGGCAAAGTTTAGACAAGAAAGTCAAATAAAATTCTCCATTCTGTAGGCTAGAAAAGAATGAAATAAAATAGTATGCATTCTAAATATGGCAAAGTTCAGACATACATGTCCAATACAATTCTCCATTCTGAAGGCTAGAATAGAAGTAGAATGAAATAGAATGCTTTCTAAATATGGTTTAAACACAGTTCAAGCAAAAATGTCCCATAAAATTTTACATTCTGTAGGATAGAATAGAATAAAGATTATAATGACTGTACTACCTTCTATATCAATTTACAGTATGCTCCATATGAATATTTAATAGAATGGAAATAGACTAGAGCTATGTGGAGGTTATTAAGGCAGCTCGACGCAGTCCTGAGAGGGAGCAAGTCATTTGAGAAGGCCTGTGTCGTATTTTCCAAGTAAATTGGGTCAAAATATTAAAAATACAACAGCTAAATCTATTTTCTTGAGAAAATTGACTTAATGATCATCGTTGTGATGATCATAATTAATAATGACCATCCTTTAATGAACAGAGAAAACAGGCCTAACAGTTGATTAAGAAAGCAAACAAAGCAAAACTATTGAGCAAGAGAGAAGAAAAGAATAGTTATGTATTTTAAATGTACATGGAATTGAAATATTATTGGAAGGGGCCAAACATCTGTTTGTGATGGATCTCTGAGATTAGGTCTATGTATATTGTTCAAGAACCCTTCATATCATTGACTGAATTTATACGAACGATACGATTTTTGAAATAAGTAGGTAGGCCTAAAGGGGGGTCAAAACGAGTTTACTCCTTCAGTTGCTATTTTCCAACCGATAATCATGAAAATGGTACTAAATTGTTCTGTAGAATTATAAAGAAAGATCTGTAAAGTCTAAAAGAAAGATCTGTAGAATTGTTGTATAACCTTAAAATCTCGACTTTTTAAATTTAAAATGGCAGTATAAGTCGATGAACATGCAGAAAACTTATCTTTCATTTTAACCTTCAATGAAATTTAGATAATGGCTGGGTTTCACGATTCTAGTAGACGTTCTACTTACTGGAGGCAGGTTACCAGAAGCCTATCTACTTACCTACAAACCAGTAACCTGCGTTCATTAACCAGAACGTCTACTAGAATCGTGAAAACCAGCCTTTAGTGATCATGAAATTTTAAAATACAGCAACAATTCTAGCAATGTTTATCTTTAAAAAACCATCCACACACTTCTAGCTTTAAAAATAGAGACCGAAGGAGTAAACTGCGGAGTGCCAAATTCCAAAGGTATTAACTTTCTTCAAATCTATCACCAAACAAGCAATGCAATGCGCACCTTCCTGCGAAGTTCCAGTCGTAGGCGAAGGCAATGACCTGCAGCAGCAGTGTGATGCCTCCCAGCCGCAGCAACTCGTCAACAGGTTGCCAATGGGCGCGGAAAGGCATCAGCTCCAGCAGCGTTGTTATTTGTTCTCTCACTTCTTCCGGCGTACTTCTTACAGCCTGCAAAAATCATTTTTCATATTTAGTTACATAGCAAACTCATATCAGTTATAGCATTAATATACCCATTTATATAGTACCTACCCTCAAAAACGATATTTCCAAATTTTCACATAATTTAATATTTTATTACACATTTACAGTAGAATAATAAGATCTGTTATTTTAATCTACTTATTTATTTTTTTATTTTGAGTATAACCTATCTATAGAAAATTTTAACTTTAAAATATCAGGTTAGAAGAGGAAACGTTTACCTATAATATTAATTCAAGTTATTCAATCAATCAATCAAATCATTTATTTATCCTTGAAACAAAATACAGCAAAGTACAATGAAAAATAATAGAATTAATAATACAATAGATATAACATAAAATAGTATTAATATACTGTATTAATAACAAGGAAGGTCCCTGCAAAGGCAACAGCCTGAGCACAGGGGCCGAGTATTACTATTCATAATATTAATATTCATCTTGAATATTATCAAATAGTTTAAAGGAATAGAATTTGAAAGTCATGCCAGTTCTATGGAGCAGCTGTGGAGGGGTAGCAATGCACCAATCACAGATGAATATCGATTTAGACAGTTTAGACCCAAGCGGTCGGCATCCAGGTAAAACAGACTTGATTTGGTTTTGAAAAGCATCCACTGAGCTAAATATATCCATCTGGAGGTAGCACAAGCTAGGGCTGCTAGCAGGATTAGTGTTCCGTCTAAT
The DNA here is from genome assembly GCA_017141395.1 of Laodelphax striatellus. Taxonomy (NCBI): domain Eukaryota; kingdom Metazoa; phylum Arthropoda; class Insecta; order Hemiptera; family Delphacidae; genus Laodelphax; species Laodelphax striatellus. The sequence goes on along the minus strand of CM029535.1, from coordinate 25,568,570 downwards.
TTTGTTAGGTTGGTAATAAAGTGAGGATGAAATATTTTTTTTCTAATACAGTATGTAGTACCAAAAAAATTAAGTTGGCAATAAAGTGGGGATTGAAATTTCTCAAGAACATTTTCAATCAGTGCTACCTCCAGATGGATAATTTAGCTCAGTAAAAGCATCGATGTAAACCTCCATGATCGTCATCGTGCTACCATCCATTTCAATTTATTTGTGTTACATGAATGTCGAAATCCACCGCGTTGTAATTAGTGGCATAAACAATCACCTATCTAGACAGAATCGAAATAACTTGTAATAATTCAACAACCGCTCACCTTATAACTAGGAAGTGTGTTCTGCAGTTTGTGTTCGGAGTCGGACGACTCACGCAAGTGTGCGCGACGCAACTGTTCGGTGCGCACGTAGAGATGCGCCTCCAGATAGCGTTTCAACGCCACGCACACGTGACGCACTATTTGTCGCGCCGCGCAATCTTCGTCCTCGTTCAGCGCGTAGTTCGGGTGGTCGGGCGACAAAATTGGAAGCATGCTCATCTGAAAAATAAAATCAGCATTTTGTTATGAGCAAATAAAATAATAATCACTTCATGATATGACGTGAAACACCTCATAACATGTAGAATAAACCAGCAAATAACATCAGCATTAAATCATAAATCAGCATAAAATCATCAGTATGTTTCCTAGCAGGTGAATTGATTTTCTAATTTTTTGAACTTTTATTTTGAAATTATGCTGTATAAATCTCAATAAAGTGTTATGTTTAGTGTAAAGCATTATCCTCATTTTAATCTAACCAACAAATTGAAGAATAAATAAATTTTATAAATAATGAACAATTTTTATTATAGTGCTTTTCATCCTTAAATACAACTGTCTAGCTTGGTGCGTTATCCAATTGAAATGCCCGGCAATGTTGTCATATTGTGTGCTGTTCAAACATCTGTGTACGCATGCGTATTAAACCGAAATAACAGTCTGATATCACCACTCCGTGTGACAACTTTGATGATTTACAAGTAGAGCAGATGATCAGAAATAAAAAATCTGTTCATCAGTATAATCATAGAAGTGTGCGTATTGGCAACGTTGGAGGCGTGTGATTGGCTAGCTCGGGAAATTGTAGGGTACTGTTTCTGAACTCAGATGTCTTCAAGGATGAACAGTACTAAAGTCGAAGAAATGATAATACAATTGGTTACTTAAAATCTAAGAGATCTATGACTAACAAAAACAAGAACATCCTGAGCATCAAACTCTTCCAAAATTATTCGAAATTGGAATGATACTCCAAAAAACATGGTAGCGTGACACCTTCCCGAATCATGAGAGCATTCCAACAGCCATAAAGCGTACCTGAAAGAATTATGAAAATTATAATTATACTATTCAACAAATTACTGTATTGCTTTCAAGATTCATCTTTTGTATAATATTAGTGCTTAATTACATCATGCACCTATTTAACTGAACATTCAGGGTAACTAGGAGAATTATCAATAAAATTTACTCACATCACACGCTCCTAACAGACAAAAAAATCAGCTCCTTTATTGTAAGTACCAAGAAGTTTTATGAAACAGGTCGCAGAAACGATAAAAACACGGAAAACACCTATTACCTTGAATAAAACCTTTATTTGCTTTATAGTTTTCAATCGATTACTTGTTACCGATTAAATTGAACACAATTTTTGCTACTGATTTTCATGGTGATGATCCAACTCATTATTTCAGTCTGAATAATTATGCGAAAAATATTTATTCGCTCATAAACAGTCACTCATGACTCAGTAAAAGCTGATTCAAAGGTAACTAAATGAGTCAAGATTATGTAGTGAACCAACATAAAACTCAACTCATACCATCAGAATAATGACACATTGGTTTTTATTCTTACATTTCTTTTCTTGGTTATTTTTCTTCATAAATGATTCATAAAAATAGGAATCAATGAAATCAACTATCACTTTACTTACCGAACTAGATCAGAAAGTATGTGCTGAGGTAACAGACAAACTCTCTCCATTGCATCTTCACAGTAGGCAAGGTAATAAAGACATATTGATACACCAGTCGATGCTATACTGGGCCTTGGCACTTCTAATAGTCTCTGTGAAAACATGAAAACAATACTCTGAGAACAATAATCATTTTGAAGGTAAATGTTAATAGTTAATGAAAAAATATTTCATCTAAACTTAAGGTTTGAGGTCTCTATATAAAAATGGGAGAGAGTTGAAGGCATTAATTTCTAAAAACGAAAAATACGAGAAAAAACAGTTGTGTTTGTACGTGAAAAATAATATAAAAAAACAATCAAAGTGATTGTATAGAAAAACAAAAAGTAAACAACACACCAAAATCAATGGTTCACAATATCTTCTAAAATTATAATTTGAAAAATAGACTATTTCACTAATTTTACTACGGTACTTGGAAATAATTTGAAGAAACAAACCTGTAGTCCATTCATGTTGATGAATTCGATAGAGAACTTCTTATGATATAGTAACGATGCTAGATACTTCAATGCTTCGAAAGCCAGTCTTGAATGTTTCGATTCTCTGAGATTGATGAACTGTAGAATGAGGTCTAAAGCGTTCTTTTCAAACACATGACTGAGAAACTGAAAAATGCATAATTTAAATTAGTTGATTTTGAAATATGTTGAAGAGTTAAAATCTAGTTTAACTTGGCCATAATATATCAGTTGACGTTAAACAAACTATGGTCAAGAAGTTGTAGCTACAAAGAAACACATTTTATTTTTAATAACAGAAGACTTTCATGGATGAACAGCAATATCAGTTTATGATAACATCCAGGAAACTTTGGTACAAGAAGTTGGTGATATAGAAAAAATATTTATTTCTAATTACAAACGATTGTCATGAATGAACAGTATCAACTAATAATATTCTGGATGAATAATCGAAAAAGTACTGCTTGATCTACTAAATTCCCAAGTCTCCCCATATGTTGTTGTTTTAGCTAAGACCTCTTTAAAAACTTCTCAATTTGAAATTGGTTTTAATGCATCAAACTGTTCATATTCGAAGAATTTTAATCTTCTTAGAGGTTCTTGATAACTTTGAACGAGTTGGTAAAGCTGTATCAAATTTCAGCTATCATAATAATACGCTATGTTTAAGGCAATAGTCAAATTTCAAGACACAAGGATTAGATTGAATAAGAACACTGAAGTTGTCATAATATGCCATATTGTCATAATATGTCATATTAACACTTCTAGTTTTTCCATTCAATATGGATATTTACAACAATATAAATTTAATTGAAAATAACCTTCATTACAAATGCGATGATTATCTTCAATTTGAAACCCATACGTTGGGAAATAAAGACTTGAAAAATTGCGTCCGATACAGTAAACTACGATGTGTTATTGAGGAATTTTGATGTGGCTTATTTCTTATTTAAAAAATGTATTGAAAAATAGAAGAGGATTTTCATTGAATTGAATGAACGCCTTTATTTTAGTAATGCCTTTATTAAGGCGCAGCCGACTCTCTCTCTCTCTTCCACTCAACCCTTAAAGTGAAGTGAGACTTGAGACAATAACTAATAATAGAAACAAATTGAGTGTTATCTATTAATAGACTATTATTACTGTATTATCAATATAATGGTAAAATCAATAGAAACTATTATCACTTCAATGATCATATCAATATCAATATGGTGAGGATTAGAGCGAATGCCTGTTTCACCTTTCCTTTAGTTCAATTGTACATTCCTGAATAAATAAAATGAATTATCGCTTCATCTATTAATATATTTATTGATTGAATTACCTCCTGGTATTCACCCATTGGCGTTAGGTACTTGAGAATGAATATCTGTCGAGTCACTAGAGTGGGAGGGAACATCTGAACATTGCCGATGACATAGGACTCCATTTCGACCCACGACGAGTTACTGCAGTCGGATACGTTGAACGGAGAAGAGTGCACTGTCTGGTAAGCGCCCACTGCTGGTCTGGTCTGTGTTGGCGGACTCGAAATGCCATAATCCGTGCTTTTTCGCCTTCCAAGGAACGACTCTGTAGTCAGAAAATCACACAATATTGGATCTGAGAAAATATCTATTCATTTGAAAGTGATCTTTATCCACTCATTCAAATTGTCTGATTTGGCTGATTCCAAGGAACGACTATGTAAAAAAAATCTCAGAATTGGAACCGAAAAAATCGACTCATTTGAAAGTGAGTAAACACAATAAATTTTTGAAATGACAGAATTTATTTTCATTTTATTAAACCTTGATTTATGAAGTATCATTCTAATAGGCCTTCAAGCTGTGTGTGAGCTCAAGAATATTATATAGGTACAGCGAAAATAGAAAGAAAGTGAGTAGAAGAGAATGATCAAGTGTAAGATAAAAATAGTATTAGAAACATGAAAAAAAGTTTATAACTGATGCTCCATATTAATAGTTAATTGTTAATAGAATAGAAATGGACCAAGACGTATGTAGAGGCAGTGAAAGCCTCACATACTGAATAAATGTATAAATTTACCATTCAATAAATTTGGACAGGTTAGTCCTCACTCACTCACACAGTTGTGTCTATCATCCTAAGGAAACATTTTGTGCTTTGTCAACTTGAAAGCAAAAGCAAAGCATGATTGCCAAGCACATTATGAAAAAAATGGAGATGTTTTCTGTCAACTTACCAGAATCAGAGCTCCTTCTGACCGATCCGTTGATTTTGGGAGGTGATGAAATATAGTTACGTTCTGGTGTGACGCTACCATTTTCCATCGGCTCATCTACGAGTTGCGGCTCATTTTGATTGCTGGCTTTTTGTTTTCCGCGGCCTGAAACGATATGGTTAAGTTGGGAAAATAAACATATATGAAAATCAAATAATGTATGAGAATAATTATTCTGATCGGTTGAAAAATTGAAACAATAAGAATAAGCCTCGTCGTCCACTGGAACCGTTTTCGTCCGAAAACGTCCCACTTTCGAACAGCTGACCATTTCAATTTCAAGGGTTTATTATTGAAAGCTTATTGATTCACAATAACATTATACAATGTTTATATGTAAAATGAAACAATGTTTCTTTTGGAATGCACTAATCGATTGATAAATTGAGATAGTTTTTTTTCAATTTTAATGTGATTCGATTTCAATTTGATTCAATGTTGGAATTTCGGACGTTTGGTTGCTTTAGGTTGCAGTAGATGACGAGGCTAATTCATCTTTAAAAAATTCTATACATAACCAAGAAACTAGGGATTTTTAGTTTGCTTCAGACTTTTTTACTTTTATGTATAATGCAATGAGATCAACCTAATATTTTTACGGAGTCCTTCATCTTCAGGTTTTTCTGAGTGATTCGGCATTCTTTCAAAAATCACAAGTAGGCTACAATTTGAATTGAATTACTAAATAAAGTTTATTCCCATCCCATAACGCAAAATGATAAAAATCATATCTCAGATTTTTAATGATTTAATTTTCATTCTATAAGTTAATTATGCAGAATAGTTCCTTGAATGTAAGAATGAATCAAATAATGTAAAATGTTTATTCTTATCACGCATAATGAAAAAAATCGTATCACAGTTACGTATATTGATGTTATTTCCATTTCTGTACAACATTAATTATGCAGAATAGATTCTTAAATGTAATAATAAATTCAAGAAAGTAAGATAAATTAAAGAATCATCTTATATTATGAGACCAAATGCTGAATAGGGCGCTAAAATTGAAATATTACAATAGAATGATAAAAATATATCAAGTTTTCATCCGTCTTATGTATTTAATTAAAAAGAAACATAATGGGACCTCTTTCAAGTTGAACGCACTTTATAGTATCAGTAATGTATTTCCAGCTTACCTTTCCTATGACATGGAGTGCTATCCCCTCCATTATCTCTGTTCATTTGACCTAGGTTGGCAAAAGGTCGTTGTCCGCCAGAACTAGGAACTGATGGATACTTTTCTTCCATCACTTCATTCTGTAATTTGTGCAGGCGCTCCAACATCAGCGGAACCAATTTGCCATTTTGTTCCCTGTAACAGAAAAAAAATTGTCACAGCAACCACTTCCCCTACTTTTTTCTGCAATGTTTATTCTTCAATTGTTTATTCTGAATTGTAATATCTATTCGTCATCTACCGAAAAATTCAACAAATCTTACGAATAATAGACCTACATTGTATCTTACAGATTCAATCCGTTTGCTATTAATACAGTGGAACCCCGGTTTCACGTAGCTCAAGGGACCGAGAGTAAAATTTGTAAGATTAAGTAGTTGGCACGTTTCAAGGAGATTTGAAATAAATACATCAAAGCGGGATATTTGTTAAATCGGGGTTCGTAAAACCGAGGTTCCACTGTATTATAATTTTTTAAGAATGAAATTTATAAGTCGTTTCTTGTATAATGAAATTTCGCTATTTTTTAGACAAATCGCAGTCATATTATCATTATCACATCGAAAGTAATACTTATATCATTAAATAATAAAAATTTAATTAAAGTGATATTAAGTACTATAATGGTCCGAATGCACCATCTTTGTTTAAACGTTTGAAATAACGTAGTTTAAACTGTGAATTTACGGTTTAAACTAGAAATCTGGAGATGAAAACAAGTTAAAATTATGTCCTGACACAGTGTCTGGTGAGATTTTGTGATATTTACACATAATGAAAACACTAGATGTTGTCAAATATCACTTGATTGATTAAAGAACTTTAGTTTCTTAGTACACTGAAGATGGCACAATGATACTGAAACATGTTTGTTGAGGTCTTTAATAAATCAAGTGATATTTGACAACATCTAGTGTTTTTATTATATTTAAATCATGTTTTGTTGGGCTTGGTTTAAAACGAGCCTTGATGGCGCATGATGATCCTAATTTTATGAAGTTCATGATAGGTATAATTCATAAAATAACTATAGAGATAACTATAAGATTACTATAGTAAACAAGACTAATCGTTAAATAAATAATCGATATCCTTCGCATTAACCACTCACAACCCTAGAGCATCATCCAGTACAGAAAAATGGATTATTATTCGAGGCATCAATTCTCAGAAATGTTTCATTTGTTTGCAAAAAGTGTGTTCTATGCTTTACCTAAACCCAGCCGCAATGTCTTGAACTTCCATGGCGGCAGCAAGTAATCCTGTGGCGTAGGTCTGAAGGGGTTCCGAGGCGCTTTGTGCCCAAGAATACAGACGATTCACTAACGCATCGTTTGTTGGCTGAAAAAAACAAGACAATGAAAAGGAATAGAATACTCCGCTGAACAGATTAAATTGAAAAATGTCAAATCATTTATTGCAATTGAATGGTAAGTTATGTCAATTACAATTAGTAATTATCTAATAGTAGCCTAATTGATAATAAAAAATTATCTTGAACATATAATGATATTAAAAATAAATATTCTAAAATCTTTCAGTCGAGCTGACGTACTCCTGCAGGAAGTACATGGATTGTTTTACCAAATATTTCTTTAGTTTTCTGGGAGTATTCAACTCCGTCATTTGCAAGCAATTATATCTGAGGTGCAATATCTCTCGATACACGCTTGGAAAATTTAGTAATACTATTCATTTGAGAAAGAATAAAATAAAATATTCATGGATTAGCTTACACAATTATGTATTGGAATTGTATGTATATCACAAGTGAATTCATTAGTATTTTCACAAGTAAATTGCATGTATATTCGAACTGTTACTTGCATGTAGCCTAAAGCTGAATTTGTTTTCTTACAGGCCACTTATACTTGGCTTTATTGTTCCTGGAAAAATCAATGTATCTTGATATTTATTACGTTTGTATTCTTTAGGACAACGAGAAAAAGTTAAAACACTCAACTCAAAGTTGAAGTAATAAATTCCATAGGATGGGATTATAGTTTTGATTTGAATGAACCAAATTAGAAATTGAATTTTAATTATACATACACTATGTATACAGTAATTTCAAACTTCAAGTACAGTGATATTCATTTAATTTGATGCTTGGCATTAGATAGATAGATAGAGATATTATTTCTTTGCCATCTTACTCTACGGTCATCAGCAACGTCAAGAAATGATATCTCTCTATCTATCTAATGCCAAGCGTCAAATTAAATGAATGTCACTGTAAATTTTTGAAGCTTACCGTTTCAAATACAGCTGATGTTTCAAGACCTGGCATTATGTCCAAAATCAGCCTGCAAGCTGCAACATTCAACTTTCTAACATCCTTGTCATTTTGCCCAAGTCTTGACCAATAATTGTCACGCAAATAATCATTCACAAGCTGGAAAAAACAGGAATATGATGTAAAATACAATAGAATCCAAAGCCAACAAGTCGATTATTTTGTTGTAACTAAAACACATACAAAAGTTACAAACATACATAGAAGACAAATAAAATAAAGATATAAGAATATTATGAGTATTAGGTATTTAGCCTATCAGTTCATTCTTAGTTACGTTTCAGTCCAGCTCGTTCTGCGCATGCGTCAATCCCTAAAGGAGAATGTTTTTGGTCTTTCTGCGACGGACCCAAAACATGTCAAAATCTTTCTGCGGGAATTAACATTTTCTCACAGATTATTTGACGTTTCCCGCATACTGAAAAGCAGTTTTATTACGAATTATATGAATTTGTAATTATTAAGAATAATTTTATTCAAATATTCTTTCAATATTTACAGTAAATATAAATAATTTAAGTTTAGTATGGATGGTTGCTAAACTTTAATTCACAAATTAGTTTAATAAACAGTAGTGCAGTAGTGTGAAAGTCAATGACCGGCGCTGCGTGTTGAGTGAGGGGTGGGAGGGATGCGCGACGTCACACTCATTGCTGTAATGTGTGCTTTCTGCTAGTCGGTGGGCTATATATACAGATATACTGCACGGCTCACCGAGTGTCTTCTATTATATTTATTATTCGTTTTTGTGCAGTAAATAGACTTGTTACTGCAAGTCATCATTACAGTGATATTTTTTTTATATAAAATTCAAAATTCCATTTCTGGGTGCTAAAGCTTAGTTTTACACGGCTTGGCCGATCTTTCTGCATGCCTCCTTCTCGTTCTGTGACAATGTCTCACCGTCGCCCGTTGTTCTGCTTTGAGGGCGTCAATGACCTGACTGGTCCTGGGCCTGACTGAACTTATACGTGGGAATTGACCTTTACTGCTTAAGGAACCACCAATTGAAACTAAAGTAGTAATAGAGTTACAGTAGATAACTGAAGCTGTACTGTACTGTAGCATTTTTTGAAAAAGGTTATTTTTACAATTAGGGTACGTCAACATTTCAATGTAAACATATTGGGAAATTTCAATTTTTTCGAATCCCAAATTGTATGTCTTGTAGGCCTATGTCAGTTCACAATTCACACAAACAATTAAACTGTAAAAACTTACCTTGGTCATAAAATTATCTTTTCTAAACAAGATTTTTAACATCTGTCCCAGAGCGCAAGTTGAGTCGACTCTTGAAGGATGCCGTTCATCGAATGGATCAGGATCTTTTTTCATGTAATTTTCAGATTCCATTTCAATTAACTCGGACATCCTGGAAAACATAAATTAGTGAAAAATCAGTTATATCTATGCCATGGACTAACCAGATTATCATACCTGTTCAAGAACAGATCTTGTCTTGACTGTGCTAATGCTAATTAAGAAACATAATTTTATATTAACATAAAGGCCAACCTGAGTTAAACTATAATAATAATATCATAATAACGGGGAGCCCGATCTCACTGGACGTCAAAACTGCGAATTAAGTAAAAACCAATACAAAGGAAGCATAGCGCTGTGCTTTATCTACGGTTTAACTCTGCGCAGTAGCCTAAAGGCTAGTTAACTTTAAGACAATACAGATTTAGAGATTTTATCCTAAGAAGAGATTTTTAAGGCTATGTTTACAGAAAATATCTATTGAATAGATAAAGTATGACAGAATAGTAGGTTGAATGTAATATTCGACCAACAATGCATTAAAAATGAGGTATAATACGATGAAATAATTTTTTTCACAGTAAAAAAACAAAAGAATAAGCTTACGAACGAAAAAACACCCATAATGTCCCATTTTTTTTGTCTTTAATTTTTAAATAGTTTTCAGATATAACCGATTGTTATTACCTTGTCAACATGGGAACTGGATCATAGGTAGCAGCTTGATGTTCCTCCTCCCACTGACGTAGAGAGGACTGGAACTCTGCAACATCATTGTTTGGCTCCATAATTCTAATGCCAGAAGGAATTTCAATCTGTAAGATAAAAACAGGTTTCAAAACAAGACTGGTATATCAGCAACTTGCATTCCAAGTTAAATGTTAACAAACCATAAATCTCGAAGACTTATTTTACGATGGTATGAAATCTATGGGCAGAATATTCTATTGTATAAATAGAAGCTACAACTTAATAAATTAAGATTTAATACTCTCAATATGGACTTATAGACATTCCATATATGAATTCAAGAAACACAACTATGCAGGTAATCGCTTGAATCACCTTAATGGACAAGTGTACCCCATAATGAACCAACATAATATCAGAATTTGTCTGAAATTCTAAGCTACAAAATTATAGTTGAATAATATTACATCTATAGGATCAACAAGTTTCTGCAGGTACATCAACTCATTATCATTTTCATCCCTATGATGAAATTCAAATAACTTATGAAAATAATATTGTAACTTCAAGTTTTTATAACGTGAATATTTCACGTTTGGCAGAAACTTATCACTGTTATTGTAATCAGATTGCAACATTGCACGATACCGAATTCTCAACTGTATAGGTTAGGAACAAGGAACTATCTAAATTATATTATTAATCTTCATTTGAAGCACAGTAAACTGAAAAGTGATCAATAATTAAGTTGAATAGAAGAAATATGCCGCTAAAATGTTGAAAGATAAGAGAATAGTGAGATACGAACCTATTTTTGTAATGAAAATAATCTTTAAAGCATAGCTGATATGAAAGGTTAGATTTCCAAATTATAACGTTTCATTATAGTTTAGAGACGATTCAACCAATTTATGATTGATACAAGCTATATTTATGACACTTTAAAATGGAAATATATTACTGTTAATTTGAATAGGATGAAATCATGTAAAATTACCACTTTTAAAGAACTAAAACAATATCATTAACACCGCATGGTTTGTTGTCGAGTCAAGTTTTCTTGATCAGTGTGCACTGCAGCTGCTGTAGCCATAATTTTCCCGTATGAATAAAAAACTATTGCCAACAGAAACTCTTATGAGAATCTCCATTCGGCATCTTCAATGAAAAGATTATATTTTCAAATCGAAAAAGAATTAATGAAAGACTTGTCTTTCTAACAGCTTCTGATTTCTCAAACAAATTAAATTCAAGACAGTTCATATGACATTCTCTGTACCGGTACATCAGAGAAAGAAGCAGGCTACATCAGAAAAAGAGACCACTGTAAATTATTTATAAGAAACAGGATTAAATTTGATTTTCTTTGCAAAAGTCAATTATGAACTGTTAGATTTAAACTTTGAAAGAAGGAAAAGGAAAATTGATCTTGATTCTTGGAATATCACCCTTCTTCGGCCACTCATTGTGATTGAGATCATTATTAGATTTATCAATCCAAACTGAACGCATATCATTTCATGTTTTACTGCTCAAATCTTAAACTTGGAAATCTTAAAGTCTTGGTTTATCATTCTATCATTTTTATTTAAAAAAAGAAAAGTTAGTGAACTTCAACTTTGAAATCAAACCTATCCATCTGTACGGTACAGGTCTGCCAACTAACCCGCTAATAATTCGTTAATTCAGCATTGGTGGTGTTGCTGCTGATGCTGATTGCTGTGCATCTTGGGTGTTGTGGTTGTGGTGGGTTGGGTCTTTACTGTTTATTTCTGGATATTATCAATATAAATCAAACAGTTTTTTCAATTGAACTTCCCAATTTAGCTTTTGTGATGTGAACCTCTGATTTTTACATCGATTTCCTGAATCAGTATTATGACTGTAAGTGCTAAGGTCTTTGCATATTTGACTATTTTGAATATTGGTTCTTGGTTAACGTCTAGGTGGTGTTCTTAGCATATAGTCTGTTATATCTAACTTCATCAATAGTTTTGTATTTTATACCTAATCGTTTTATTTTCCACATTGTTTCTATTATAATTATGTTTTGCCTGACAACTGTTATCCAACTAAGTAATTATCTTCACACTGTCAGTTGTATCATCGATCAGTTTGTATTTACACTCTACCACTTTGAATTACACATCATTAGACCACGATTGAAATTTATTCCAATGTGATCAAACCCACAACACATATTTTTATTGTATAGTCCTCGTTGAATACTTGTTTTTTATTCCAAGTAGAATGTGTTTAGTATAAGTTGAATGTTTTTGAATGAAAAACTACCGCCAACCGATCATTTTGTCAACTCTTCTCCAAGTTTTTGACTTGGCATTTGATGTCTATTAACTGAAAATTGAATTAAACCGTTCTATTAATTTTATTACCGGAAAATATGTTATGATAGATGCAATTTTGCAATAACCGACCTTCAAGAATAGCGCTATTCATGGATGGGCCACTTCAAAGATTATTTGAATTTCTTCTCAGTGAGTGTCATTTCTGTTTCATCTGCGCCCTCCCAAGAAATGTAGAAACTCATACAGTCTTTCTCTCAAGTTACAAAACTCCTCGATGACATTTTGCTGCCGGCCGAATCACATTGCAATGAACTGAACTAAAAAATGATGAACGCTGAGGATCTTCTAGCATGCCAACCAATCACTAAACTTCTTATCAGTTCAATACTGATAACTGCAAAGCAGTTAAACTTCTAGAGAAATAAACAAAGTACTGTATTTATCAAATAGAAAACAACATTCGGCTGATTGCAAATTTACTTGTAAGTTACTTGGAACAAGTTAATGCCAGTACCCAAGGACGGCCAGCCGTGTCATTTTTGATAAGTGTGAAGAGTACTGCACATTTTTGAGTAATTCACTTACTGTAGGTAAATGTTAAAACAATCAACTTAGTTGGAGTCATAGATGTGTGTATATTGTAGTAATATTCATAATGTTTGTAAATTTTTATCCATGTTGTAAATAAATAAACAATCAATCTATAGCAGTAGTGCATGTTATGTTCAGGTTCAGACTAGACTACATTTATTAATACAAGTTGATTTCTGGATTGATATGGGTTACTATCCAACCTGTATTGTACTCTTTCTCCAGTACCAAGTCACTACCAGTAACAAATGTCATTATAAACCGTGCTTGTCATAAAATCTTACACCATCTAAACTATTCTAAGTTCTACCTGTCTCGAACGTAAGTTTAATTTTCTGGTAATAATTTTTTATGCACAATAGTATTCATTCAATTGCTTAATTAATGTTCTGTAAACTTGAAACCCCTTTTATGAAAACCGCGTTTCCAATAATTGTTATGCATTCTATATACTCCTTCTAAAACAGCAATAATTATTCACAATTTGCTTATACCTTCACAAATCAAGCTAATGTGTGGCAAATAATCTCTCACGCTTTTTAATATACATTTTTTTCAGTTACAAAATGTGGATATAGCAGAAGATCCATTGAATCCTATTACCGATAACACTTCTAACAAGATGTCTTTGAGTGCTAGTGCCGAAAATGTAGCCGCTGATAACCAGGTATTGGATCGCTGTCTAATCATCTTTATTAACATCATATTTTCAAGTGACAAAATTCTACTACAAAAATAAAAAAATGGTTTATACAAAAGCAAACAATTCAAGGCTGTGGGTTGGTTGGGAATTTGTTATTGTTTAATTCACTGTCATTCACATCATTGAAATAAAATAGTCTTTTGATTGGCAATTAAATGGCAGATGTTGAAGTAAAAATTTTAGCTGCAAGAATTACATTATTGGTAATTATTCTAGGAAATGTATTCAAGGGAATTGTGACCCTTCCCACTAAACTTACCAATCATTAACCAATATAAGATTCTAAACTCTACAGACTTACAAATAATGTGATCATAGTACTTGAGGAGCCTTGTGCATCAAAACTAGTCATGAATGTAACACAATAATAAACAGCCATGGAACATTGGATCCGTTTGAGAAATGTAGCTGGAATATTTTTTATGTGTCAGCTAAACCAATATTGAAAACTAGAAATTGAGTAAAATTTAAAGAATGAAGTTGCAAAGTTGTGCAAATTATTATTGAACCAAGTGAGGTTTTTGAAAAATCTGGAATCGCCAGGAGTGACCCTGATCTATAACATTATATCAAGATAGGTTTTATTAAATATAGAGAAGCTTTGTCCAATCACTTGCCTATTTATTCGATTATTCTTCTTAATAGAAGTGACTCATTGGCTCAATGACTTGTTGTAACAATAACATGGCCTACTTGAAGAAAGTTTCAAATTTTATTAAATAGTTTTAACTGTTTCAACAGCGTTGAGTATGAGCAGTAAATTATAAAACTAGAATAGATATTGTATTCAGACATACATAGAATATGATCAATATAAATTTGCTAAACCGGTACGAGATTTTTTTTTAATTCAAAATACTTCCTGGAGAACATATAATATTGATTTCCATGATTTCTTCGGCTGAAGAAATTGTTGAATATGTTTGAAGCACTCCTGTTCTAATAACTCTCAACTAGTAATGACTTTCTGTTGAACCATGCTAGAACTTAACCCTACTTCCACTGATAACTTTGAAGCAAACGCTTCCAGAATGACACATTTGCAAGATGGAAGCCGGTATTTATGTATGTGAATCAGCTGATTTGACGTCAGTCTGACGTTGACATCTGACTAATCTTCTTAATTTTGTTTTGTAGTACTGTATGTAGAAAAATTTATAAAAATGATGAACGTAATAAATAAATATTATACTCAATAATGCAATAAAATGAATATTAATAATGTATTATTTTGTATAATATGTTTTTTAATATTGTCAATAGTTGAAATGTTGAAGCCTACTTTCCCCTTCGTGTCTCCCTCCCATCGTATTACAGCTGTAACCGCCAATTACAAACTGATATTTGAAAACTTGTAGTTTATTTAGGCCGGTATTAGACTATAATAATAATTCTGTGTATTATCATAGACATATTTTTTATACGCAATAATTTATTTATAAATAAATAATCATAAACATTCGATTTTCATCCAATTTGTATTTATATTTGTCAACTCTTAAAACTTCTATTAATGCGATTTAAAAACGAAATTTAGAGATTTTGTTTTTTACGTTCTCATGTTTATCAATATTAGGAAAAAACTTAGAAAACAAGTAACTCGTTTTGCTCCATCATTATTTGCACATCGTAAGAATCTACTTGTTCGAAATATTGTCAATGATGTTTTTAGAAATTACAGAATATTGAAAAGTAATCAAAATTAAATCAAAGTTTATTCATCAAAAAATCATTTACAAAAAAATGAAAACATTGATAATACGTATATAAGATAATATTGAATACAAGTAGTACAAATAAATTTTAAGTAGTTAATATTCTACTTGCTTCCATATTTTTGTTAACACAGCAAAAAATCTTCTGTTTAAAATTCTATGATTATTATAAACAACTATATGGTCTTGAGGTCTCAGTTATCATAATTTGAAATTGTTTTTCAGAGTTTGACAATAATTTTAAATATTTTTGTTTCTTGTAGAGTTGTGGAGGTGGCGGTGACGGTGGAAACATGTGCCTGGAACTGGCACTGGAGGGCGAACGCCTCTGCAAGGCGGGCGATTGTCGCGCTGGTGTGGCTTTCTTTCAAGCAGCCATTCAGGCCGGAACCGACGACCTGCGCATTCTGAGCGCCATCTACAGTCAGCTGGGCAATGCCTACTTCTATCTGGGCGACTACAACAAAGCGATGCAGTATCACAAACACGACTTGACGCTGGCTAGGTAACTGATGTCATTTCACAATATTAGTTTTTATCTAATGTTTCGCAAAAAAAGAAAATGAAATAGGCTAGTATATTTTGCACCTAGGGCGGAAAATGTGAGTTTGCCGGCTTGAAATCGCGGTTTTCAAGTTTAAAACGAATGTCGAGAACTTAAAGCGATCGAAAGCCGGCAAAACATTTTTGCCCGAGTTGCAAACGCTATTTTTCGCCACACCACAAAAAACAACAAAAAGAAAGCAAAACAAACAATGAAAATATCAACTTAGTGACCAACAAAACTTTGAGGTTAGGATTCTAGCAAGAACACATACAATGTTGTTGATCGGATAGAAACAGCTGTCATTCAAGGTCATTTTCTTTTCCGCCCTAGGGCCGTAAACGTTTACAGGCCTCCAGCTGACCTCGTCGGGAATAGAACATTTTCGGCCTCCATATGAGGTATGAAAAACGGTTCATTACGTCCTAGTGTGGCGATAAATAGTTTACGTTTTTGGGGTTAACAGCAATAACCAATATTGTCCACATAATCTTTTTTAGAAATTTACAGTCATCAGCAAAATTGAAACGTGAAAAAATTAATATGTTTCATTTTCTGGGATTAACATCACTAATCAATATTGTGTACATAATCTTCATTGGAAAACTACTGTCGTCAATGAAGATTGAAAAATGTAATATAGACAAAAATCTGACTGAAGATGAATGTACAGCTCTCTTTTTCACTCTTGAGCTCTTGAAATGAGCTCTTGCTATCCAGTGTTTTCGATTGCTTCTTTTAGCTTTCATTTATTCTTAGTAGAGTTGCTATGTAAATAATTAATCAGTAATATACTGTATTTATGATTTTTTGCAATATATATACAGTGGCGAGGCGTACAGCAATCGTTTGATGCGGCGATGAGTAGAGAGGTTACAGTAAGAGACCACAGTAGAGAGATTCAAATAATCTACTCACAAAAGTGTACATTTATGAACAATGAATCTAGAACTCTGTACATAGAGTATGAAAATTGTTTGAATCCCAAATTTATAGATCACATCATTCAAAAAGAAGCAACTACTTTGGTTGGAGTATCCCCATTTTCCATTTTTAACAACGCTTGTGCTTCGAAGCTCACGTGTTATAGTTGTATTTCATTCTAAACATTTAAATACCCATCCTTGTATTAAAATGATGATAATTATGTCAAGTTTTGTATGATTTCATTAATGATATGCTATTCAACAATAAATAAATTGAATTTGTTTCAGGACTATGGGTGACAAGTTGGGTGAAGCAAAGTCAAGTGGCAATCTCGGTAATACACTGAAAGTGATGGGAAAATTCGATGAAGCAATGATTTGCTGTAAAAGGCATCTGGAAATATCTCGCGAATTGAATGATAAGGTGAGTCCTCGTTTCCAAGAATTTTATTTTGATAAAGTTTCATTTATAAAAAAAAATAAACTATAGTTTTCTCTAATTTGTATAAACTAAAAGAACCATTGAAGCTCAACATGAGAACAAGAAGAATGTATTGTTTGAAGCTGAATTGTGTTTTTAGTTTGAGAGTTGAAAATATTTTTCTCTTGAAATGTTTCGAAAATATTCTTCACAAAAATCTATTGATCTGGTCATGATCCTTGGATCAGTATTAGACGTTGCTCTCAGTTTTTATTTTTGAATGCAGCTCAAATAGGTCAATTATAGTACATCTTCCAAATATGGCACAGACACAAGTTAATTTAGCTTATTTTCCCATATACTTGAAACTGTAGATTTGTACAGTTTTGTACAAATGATGAAAATCTTCATTTGTAAAATTATTATCTGTCAAGTCTTTAGTCAATGAAAAAATTAAAATATTCAAGTTAGTTTATTTGTAAAATTTAATGTATTTATTGAGATAACCAGCTTTGTTACAATGTATTCTATTTATTTATTCTTCGTTGTATGAAATAAACTATTTTTTGAATGGAATTGATTCATTGAAGAACTTGATTTTACATTAAAAAATGTTTACACTAACGTAATAATTGTGCTGAACTCCCATCTGGCTTCTCCTCTAAATTGTAATCGAACTTGTTTGTTTCAGCTGAGTGAAGGCAGAGCTTTGTATAATCTTGGGAATGTTTATCACGCCAAAGGAAAGCATATTGGCCGAGTGGGGCAACAAGATCCGGGAGAATTTCCAGAAGATGTTCGCGCCTGTTTACAGCAAGCTGTAAAATACTATGAGTGAGTGAAAATAGTTTTCTACTGTTTGTGAATGCATGTTTATTCCATCGCTTACTTTTTTATCATCATATCACATTCAAGTGTTTTTGTGTTCACATTGTTCAAGTGATCACATTCAACAAATCTTTGCCTGTTAACGGTCATACACGAGTTTTTGTTCAAAATTTGAACAAATTTTGTGTTTAAATTCATACAATTTAAATTGTAAATATAAAAACGTTATCATAAAAGAGTGTTTTGTCATCGTTCGCTGTTTGGAGATTTTAATTCCGAGGTTATGGTGATTCATGATAAATTCCTGGTTTTGAATCAATTCATGACGAATTTAAAGTTTTAAAGTTACTAATAAATGCCAACCTAAGACTAGATATCAAAACTAACTAACGAATCGAACAACTGTAATTATATTTTGTAGGAGGTAGCCTCTACCAGAACAGCACTATTAAATTAAAATAATTTTATTCTTTCATGCTTACTTTCCATACCGTAGTTTTATTTTATCTTTTATTTTGTTGTTGTTGAACGTTTTCCATTCAGAATAGAATCTAATGAATACCAATCTAAGACTAATCAAATACTAACGAATCAAATTTGTAATTATATTTTGTAGGAGGCCTCAACTAGAACAGCACCAACATTGATATAATTTATTATCACATGCTCAGTTTTCGTATCATTCTTTTCACTTTTTGTTGGACGTTTTCGTTTCAGAGGGAATCTAATTAATACCAACCTAATTCTAGATATCAAAACTTACTTAAGAATTTGTGTTCAACTGTTATTAAATTTTTTTAGTAGATACCTTCTAGGCTATTTAAAGGGCATTAAAATCTATATAATTTTGTTTTCACTTGCTTAATTCTTGTAATGTTGTTTTCACTTTTCGTTGAACGTTTCCCTTTCAGAGAGAACCTGCAGCTTATGCGTGAGTTGAATGACACAGCCGCCCAGGGTCGGGCTTGCGGCAACTTGGGAAACACTTACTATCTTCTCGGCAACTTCCAGCAGGCCATACATTATCACCAAGAGCGGCTAAAAATCGCCAGGGAATTTGGAGACAAAGCAGCTGAACGACGTGCCAACAGCAATTTGGGCAACTCGCACATATTCCTCGGTGAATTCGAAACTGCAGCTGAACATTACAAGTAGGTGGATGTTTTATTATTTGCATTTTTACTTATTCCAAATATGTAGGTACTCTTTTTACTGGAATATCTACTCTTAGTCTACTGTGCTGTAGTTAAATCCCAATTCTTTCCCTGATAATTCATACGTTTACTGTAGTATTTTATAAATTTCCAAGTCTCTTTAGCATATTTTGACTTCAAGACCAAATTGATTCTTAGCTGAATGTAGTAGCTAATTTGAATAATGTTATGTTTCTGTTGATGTCTAGTATATAATAGATTTCAGTCGTTTGACTTTTGAATGGAACTTATACTCTTCTAGAACCAGTCGAATAATTTCTAGTGTTGAAGCTTTGCGGGAATTTTATTTGCAGGATATTTCAAAGATGTCCATCTGACATACGATTTGATATTGGTTCCTAGATTATATTTATTTTATAATGAAGTGGATTAATTCTTTCGACTCAATTTCAAGTACAACTAGTTCATTTTGGTAAGGCACCTGTATTGAAAAAGAATTGTCATAACAACTCATTACAAGTCTGAACATTGATAAAACCTGTGATAAGGTCATCGATTGTCACTTCAGGTACCGTGTTAAAATGAAGCAATGTTATGTAGCTTTCAAAAATCGCAGACCTTTTGAAATTCTAGTTTCAAGTATCATGCCTAAGGAATCAATAATAATTATAATATCTGGTTGATTAATAATTTTTTTTATGCTGTTGAAAATTAAAATAGTTCAGTTCAAAATTTCTGAAATGCGTAACAAATACTGAGATTGTGAATTCAGTTTCTAACATTCGCTGAATTTATTATTCTTAGATGGTGAATTTATTTTTCATCATTTACTGAATTTATTCTGTTGTTTGTTTCTAGGAGAACGCTAACTCTTGCGCAAGAGCTAGGAGACCGGGCGGTTGAGGCTCAAGCCTGTTATAGTCTTGGTAATACCTACACGTTATTGCGGGATTATCCGATAGCTATTGAGTACCACTTGAGGCATATGATAATTGCACAGCAGTTATTAGACAGAGTCGGTGAAGGTAAGTTCATATTGTTGTAGATTGAGCAATCAATTTTCTAGATATACAGATGAATTTAACGAGTTTATTTTTTTCAATACTTGGAAATCTTTATATTGAGTAACATTATTTGTTTACATCTTTACTTATTCATTTGCTGCTCTATTAATGTAATAAAAAATGCGAATTCCTTCTGTTTCCATAGTAAATCAGAAGACTACAGTATATCCATCGTGAAACAAAATCAAGCTTACACTGTTGGAACTTAAGGGTTGTATAGTAAATATTCCTTCTCTACTATGAATTATGTAACTCAACTTTAATATATATGCTTTGTATTGGAAGAATAAATTCCATTTTCATTTATTTATTGTGATGTTGAGTACCTATATTATTTTAAAGGATGTGTACTTTGTTGACTGGGTCTCTGACTTTCGGCCAACAGTATCAATAATTCAATAATAAATAAATTATTTGTATATAATCCATATATTTTTTGATACTTTTCTTCTAGGAAGGGCATGCTGGAGCTTGGGAAATGCTCACTCCGCGATGGGAAATCATGAAAAGGCTTTATACTTCGCCATGAAACATTTAGAGATCTCCAAAGAGGTAAAATATTTCCAGTAGAATTCTAATACGTTAATTCAAGCATTCAATGTACCTATTACTTTGAAAACCATGTTGGCGAATTATTCGTCCTACTTTCTTCTCTCCAAAACACCTCACTGTGTTGCCATTTTTTCTTTTTGTATTTGTCTACTCGTATTGTTTTATTGTATTTTTGCTTTGCATATTTTTTGAATAAATTGAATTGAGAAAAGATAGTATAAAATCTTTGAATATCGTCTTCTTATGAGACAATAGATCTCCAAAGAGCTAAAATATTTCCAGTAGAATTCTAATACGTTAATTCAAGCATTCAATGTACCTATTACTTTGAAAACCATGTTGGCGAATTATTCGTCCTACTTTCTTCTCTCCAAAACACCTCACTGTGTTGCCATTTTTTTTATTTGTCTACTTCTATTGTTTTATTGTATTTTTGTTTTGCATATTTTTTTAATAAATTGAATTTAATTGAGAAAAGATTGTATAAAATCTTTGAATATCGTCTTCTTATGATACAATAATGAATCGCTATTGACAAAGTAATTACAGAAGCGTTTTCATCCAAACATACATTTTTTATTTATTTGTTTCATAAGTAACCGTAACAATTTCACAACTTGAGAAATGTTCGGTGACTTATGTGAGTATGAGAATGTTTGTTTTTTTTTTCATGTAAAATTTGCTCTCTTTTTCAAATGACATTTTCCGCTTGTAGAATACAATGGTGGTATAGTCTGGCAACAGACAAAAGAGCCTCCAAAATAAGAACTCTACTACACAGAGAGAGCGCAAGTTATGCAATGCAGCAGTTTATCTCACTCGCTCACTAGAGTAGTGGTACTATGTGATCCTGTATCACTCCAGTGAAACGATGCGCGAAGGTTCTTTTGTCTGTTGCCAGACTATAGTTATTAGTTTTAGGATGCCCTGTGTATGTTGCAATGTTAGCTGTTGAGATTGAGTGTGGTGTTTGTGGTTGCAGTTGGGCGACCCAATGGGCCAGGCGACCGCGCAGATGAACGTGTCGGACCTGCGCAAGGCCCTGGGCATGCCGGGCGACGACCTCTCCCCCGACACCCAACAGCTGATGGCCACCTTCATCGCGCAGCCCTCCCCCGCGCCCACCCTGCGTCGATACCGGGTGAGAAGGCAAAGCATGGAACTGCTCGACCTTATTAAGGTAGCTTAGTGTCCTCTCACTCAATCCTCTCTAAACCGTGGGTCGCACTGCAAGTGGGTAGTTGCTGGATGGTTTATCAACAAGGCCGTGATCATTTTATACATTTTCTATTATTATGGATTTTGTATGATTTGTATTCGCTGTGTGCATCTACCGTGTTGCGCTCTGGCGGATAATCGTATGAATCTACGAGGGTAGATTAACATGGGCAAGGATAGGTTTCCGGACGGACTTTAGCGGTGTATAATTGAAAACATCGAATTGATAATTACAGCTGATTCTACTTATCAATTGTGGAATTATATTTAGAATGATAAAATTAACATATCGCATGTTCAAACATTATTATAATCTTCAAAAGTTTTAAATCTAACGATATTAGAAAAACTCATGGAGCAGACATGTAGTTTATTCACAGCTGAGTTCATTTCCATTGGTTATCATTTCAAATTGCATTATGGGCGCGAGACTTCAAATCAATCATATGCTTTTGAACTGGATTTTTGCCGATTAATTCAAAACTGAGATCCGATTTCTTTGTTGAATCACTTTGATTTGGAAATATGGAAGGAATAGATACCAATTACTATTGTAAAAGTCTTTATACAATTAGGAATACAACAATACTTTAAATGCATTGTAAATGCTTATTCCCTATCCTTTCTCATGTTAAAATGAACCTTTTCGTTCACTAAAATTCCGCGTGAGCGCAGGTGTCGATTTTATTATCCCCACCACCTACATGCACACAGCGAATAGTCAAGCCATCTACCATCCAGGTAACAACCCAGCAGTGCGGCATCAGCATTAATCCAACTAAACTCCATCCAGGTATTTACTGTCAAACTCGTATCTCCTGTTTGGAATCTACCTACCAGTGTGCTGCTTTGGGCTGGAATCAATTTATCCTCATTAACCTTGTTTTTGTTATTGCCTCTGTCCACACTTGGTCGATTTTGTGTGCACGCTGCATAAGCTTAAGCATTGGCAAAATGCTGTACAGAACACAAAAATCGACCAAGTGTGGACATAGGGATTGGGTTGTTATATGGAAGAAGGGTTCATTGGCCGAATGCACGAAAGCGATTTAAATTTAACCATCTTCAAGTGATGTTCATCTCATGACGGTTAAGTTCATTTAGCTTTCGTGCAATAGATCGTTAGTCAGACAAGCTAATTTCCGGAGTTTTTCAAAAACCGATCCTTTGGTTGAACCAAGTTAAAAAGTAAACATTTTTATATCACTTATGTGATACACATATGTATATGTACTCATTACTTATGTGATTAAAACACTGGCTAATAGAAAAATTCATTCTTCTGTCTTTGTCATTCAAAGTCATTCTTCTGACTTCTGTCTTTGTGGGGAATATTCACTGTAAACTGGATATTTTATATTGTACTCATGTGTAAATTTTGTGAATAAAATTTATTTGAATTTGATCATTATTTGACAAATGGTACAGAGGTCTTAGTCCCTTCTTCCTTCTTCCAACTTTTCATTATTACTCATGAATGCTTAAGCTGCTATTGAACTGAGATGTGGTTTTTTCATGTAATTCATTCTAGGCATGGCATCACAATATCTTGATTGAACTAAACCTAGAAATTCCTGTTGAATATCCAATCGGATAATTCCAATACCCATGTGAATAAGGTACTGTACTGGAAATACTGTAAGGAAGTAAATTACCATAGAATGTAGATTTTTCATAAGAAAATTAATAATCACTTATTCATTAAAGCGCAGGGGAGGGGGAAAGATAACCAATAAAACAAATTTCATTTCAATAGCAGTTCAAGAATATATTGTTTTGTGCAAATTTTTAATCTAGCTTACAAATCCCATATACTTATTGTTTAGACTTGCTGTTTAAACTTGTATTGCTTCAATGTGTTGTGTTGAGTGCTAATGCTTTAATTGGGCTGGATTTCAATGTTGTTTTTACTGTTTTGTTTTGACAATTACACGCTATTGTAAATAATGATAATTATCTGTTGATTCGGTGTATTTTGTACCTTGTATCATGCTTTGTACGACCTGTGGCGTTGAATATCAGTGTTGTTTTATCGTTTAACGCTTCATGAATTTCATTCATTGAATTTATATTTTTTAATCTCATGTTGTGCATGCCCCTAATAGTTTAGGAAATTATGTTATTGTAACCTGCAATCGAATAATATTGAATACAACTAGTCAGTTCTGACGTTTCAAGTTATTTGTTACCTACTGTGTTTGGCAAAAAATATGGAACACAAATTTATTCGTTGTTGTTTTTTAATTTAATATAATTTCATAATTTTCGATTATGTATTTCGTTCCACTAGTATATTATTTCCTTTTCTAACTTTATTTTTCATAAATATTGATGGTTTTATAGTCTAGTTTTGAAGAAACATTAGTAGTCATTCATATCATTCGGAGCTTTGAGCCTGTTGAAAACCCTATGGATTCTTATCAATTGGATACAAGGCTACTGGTTTTTTATTAGTTCCTATTCAGAGTTAATTCGCTTTCTCTGCATGCTGTTTGTAAACGTATTATTTGTATTTATCATCTCTAATCCAACACACATTAACTGTGCTTTTTAATAATTATTTTCCTAAAGTATGTTTCCCTTTGTTTCTAAACAATTTCAATTTTTGCATGTTTTGTTGTTACTTTGTAATTCGAGAAACGAATCTTATCCAATACCGTGTCATAGTCATATTGTCATTTTCTATTATAATCATATAAAAAAAAGTCTTTACTAACAATTCATTTGTCGATCATCCTTGCGGTTCTTTTTAAAAACATTGTCGTAACTGCTCATACCTAGTAATTACTATTTGAATAATTCATGCTGAGTTTGATTTTTACTATTTGGATTTTATTTTGATAGAGTTTATGGAAGAAGTCTGTAAAAAATACTAGGCAGTATGTAATCATTATTGCATTCTATACATTTTCTGTATTTTCCACGATTCAACGTTTAGAAGTTTGGCCTACTAATTTCAGACTTATTCTCAAAAAAAGGTTCATTTCTTGAATTCTGTGTTGTTTCTTTCATTAATTTATAATATTGAAATGTTCCTGTAAATGTTTACAGCTCACTCCTGATGGAAAGGCGAGGAATGGTGCTGCTAATGACCCTGTTCCATCCCCAGAAAAACCAAAGGTAAAAATTACTTTTTAATATTACTTAACATAAGAAAAGATGCAGTAATTTTTCTACTGTATTCCGGAGGGTTTGTTCCATAAAACGTTTGGATTACCTTTGTAAAGAGTTGGTATTCCCCCTTGCCTTTAAACCATGTTATTTTGGGAAATAGTGGAAAAAAACTCCTAAGCATTCTTATTTTTGTTAGGCAAAAAATTATTTCGTTAAGAATTGAAAGCAATTTGATACTTGATCTGTAATTTTTTAATATAATTTCTATGATTCTAATAATGGAAATGTCCATTACAGATGGAACACTGCGACGATGAAGATACATTTTTCGATCTGCTGTCGAGGTTTCAATCGGAAAGAATGGACGACCAACGTTGTTCGCTGGCTGTGCCCAGTGATAACAAGGAAAATAAGAATCCATCTCTACCACCTGTTCATGTTAACAATGGTAATTACTCATCACAATTTCAAACATTTTTCATTATTAAAAAATTATTTTCCAAGTCTAAAATTATGACCAGCAGTGTTTTATCAACACAAGATCAATGTTAATACATAGCACAATTCAAGTGCTAGATTATTGAAGAATGTTTAGTGTATTTAGGACGTTCTTGGCAACACTAGCTATAGGAAGGTTCCTGTTTCTTGTATTGTAATTATGGTTCCTGATTAGAAAGCTAGATGAAAGCTTCATGAAGGTTCTGCAGATTATTTCCTTATAGCTGCCTTTGTTATTGCTCTCTTTACAAAAAAATACTTCTATATACAGAAATACTTCTCATTAAAATATAGAGGATAGCCTTCAAAAAAGTTCCCGGATATGTTTTGTTACTAAAGTAAAGAGGGCGGATAATTGCAAATATGTTTTCTCTTCATTTTCTTAGAGTACGTCAAAACATATAGCCTAAGTAAACTGAGAGAGATGTGGAACACTGTATAACATTATTACTCTGCACTTCTGTCTTAGTGGTGGGGCGGTAATGGCGTAAATGGACTGTAAATTAAGCGAGTTAGTTAAAAATAATATGGAAAGTGACTCACCAGTTGTGGATAATGTATATGTACGGTACGTACTACCTGCGCAGGGTACTTGTGATGGTTGATGTATATGGCGAATTTGGATATTGCGGGGTTGCGTTGGCTAGCGTGGAGTACAGTGACTCTATAAAGACTCTTAATATAGTCACTGTAGCGTGGAGTGTGTCTTCTTCGAGCTGAACTTGTAATTGAAAACGGGGGAAAGAAAGATCGTAGCCTGCACCGATGGCTATCTAATCTTGCTTGTCTCATATCATTATCGCTAGCCTCTATACTATTAAGTGCTTTGGTCTATTTAATAAATTAATTCATATTTATTTATCAATTGAAATAAATTTATTAATTTATTCATCAACTTTTAGGTGATAACCTACCTCAGTTTTTTATATGCTTTGATCTGTCTATTGATTGTTTTTTTATTTATTTATTAATTGAAGCCAATTTATTAATTTTTAAGGGCCTCTTTCCCCAACGCTGCTGAAGCAATACATCTGGCTTGAGCCTCATTCGGAGAATAGGAAAAGTATAGAAAAAAATTGAGCGTCAGCTGTTATTACTTAAGCAGCGTTGGTGAAAGCGGCCCTTAGTGATAAAGTATCTTAGTTTTTATGTGCTTTGATCTATCAATTCATTAATTTTAATATTAATTTAGGTGAGGTACAAGAAGACCTGCTGGACCTGATAGTAGGCATGCAGAGCAAACGCATGGACGAGCAGCGCGTGGAGTTGCCGCACCTGCCCGGTCTGTGCCCGCCCGGGGGCGTTGGGGGCGGTGGCGCAGGGGGCTCCGCCCCCACCCCCGACGAGGGCTTCCTGGAGCTGTTGGTGCGTTGCCAGGGGGCGCGGCTGGAGGACCAGCGCAGTTTGCCGCCCCAGGCGGAGAGTCCGCCGCCGCCTGCTGGGGGTGCCACCGGCATCGGAGCCACCGTTCCCGACGAAGACTTCTTTTCGCTGATCATGCGTTTGCAGTCGGGTCGCATGGAGGATCAACGGGCCACTGTGCCACCGCGCAGAAACAAGTAACTCTCCCTTGTCTCATAGTTCTCTCATGTTGGTCGTGTCTCTAGCCTCTCATATTGGTTGAAATATTGGTTTAATATCTCTCATACTAGTTGTGTCTCTATACTCTGTTCAACGACTGTTTGGAGTGAATTCAAACTTTTAGGTGTTATAATTAACATTATAGGTGTTATTATTGTGTTAACACATAATAATTATTATGTATTAACATTATAGGTGTTATTATTGTGTTAACACATAATAATTATTATGTATTAACATGATAGGTGTTATTATTAGGTGTTAGGTGTTATAATTCTTTGTACCCTGCTTGACTTGCGTTTAACACATAATAATTGATTATTATGTATTAACATTATAGGTGTTATTGTTAGGTGCTAGGTGTTATAATTCTTTGTACCCTGCTTGACTTGCGTTTAACACATAATAATTGATTATTATGTATTAACGTTATAGGTGTTATTGTTAGGTGCTAGGTGTTATAATTCTTTGTACCTATTTGTCTTGCGTTTAACATATAATAATTTTTATATCATGTATTAACATTATATTATTATTGGCAGGTGTTACTAGTAACAATATTTTTAGTGTCGTATTAGTAGGTGCTAGGTGTTATAATTCTTTGTACCCTGTTTGACTTGCGTTTAACACATAATAATTGATTATTATGTATTAACATTATAGGTGTTATTGTTAGGTGCTAGGTGTTATAATTCTTTGTACCCTGCTTGACTTGCGTTTAACACATAATAATTGTTTATTATGTATTAACATTATAGGTGTTATTGTTAGGTGCTAGGTGTTATTATTCTTTGTAACCTGCTTGGATTGCGTTTTCCAGCATAAAAGATCGAATTCGTTTGGAGTGAGTTCAATATTTTATACTGAGAAACGCAATCCAAGCAGAGTACAAAGAATTATAACATCTAAAAGATTGAATTCACTCCAAACACTTGTTGAACAGAGTATAGAATCTGATATTGGTTAGTGTTCATATATATATTGGTTGACCAGTCTCTTATATCAGTTCGTGTTCTTATCTCTGTATTGGTTGAAAAGTCTCTAATATCGGTTTACTATTCTTATCTCTTTATATAGGTTGAACACTCTAACGTCGGTTAGTGTTCACATCTCTTTATTGATCGTATCAGCCTCTGATATTCGTTATTGTTCATATCGCTTTCTATTGTTTAAATAGTCTTTAATATAGGTTAGTGTTCACATATCTCAATATCGATTGAATTTGTCTCTGATATTGGCTATGTTGCTGTTCATTCCCTGGCCAGCTTGGTGCGTAATCCAATCGGAATATGCCCGGCATGTTGTCATTTTGTGTGCTGTTTAATCATTTGGGCACGCATGCATATTAGATCGAAATATCAGTTTGTTGTCACGACTCGTTTTGTTGTTTTGGATGATTTACAAGTAGAAGTAATTATGAGAAACTTGTCATGCACAAATGTCCGTCAATATGATTGAAAACATGTCCACTGGCTCTATTATCCTATTGGCTCTATTTCGCAGGCTTTTATTACTCCACTGAATTATACTTCCTGCTGTTTGTAAATATTTTTCTCGATCACCTAGTGCCAAAACTAAATCATATCTCAAATATTCAGATGAAATTGTGCCAAAACCCCGTATATTTGGGCAGCTATTACTTGATGAAAAAGTTCGTCATTGTATAAAGTTACCAGAGTTGAAGATATTGTTGATCGTAAATCGAATAACTATTATATTGAATTTGTGATTTTGAAATTTCGTAAAGTAACTAATAGTGCATTACTACTCCGGTTCCATATTCGAAAGCATATTCATCTGGAGCCAGACATCCTCATGAGTTATTATTATTAAAAATGGTTATTTTTAAACCAATTACAGCATAATATTTTATGTTCTCATTTCTTTATGTCAATTTGAACCTTAGTATCATCAGGTTAGTTTTGTTTTGATAGACTATTGTTTTCATAAACAACAAGAAATGCGACCAATTTTGAGAGAACTATCAGTAACTAATAGAACTATATCTATGCCAAATCTTGATAATATTATTCTTGAATTTATTTTAATTGAGCAATTGATTTTCCAGTATTTTAATCAATTTAGTTGAAAAAATGTTGTTTAAAAAAATTATTTTTCGCCTCTATAAAGCCATTTAATATTCATCAATTATTCGCTTAGCATATCCTTTTTCTTTCACTTTATAATATTTAAATTAAGGAACTGCATTTCTTATTGAACGTTCCATATATAGTTCATCCTTCGCCTTCACAATATTTAATAATTTTCTTTCAACATTCCCAAAAATATTTTTTTTAAATAAATAACCTAAACTTAAGATTGAGTGAATAGTTGTGGATATTGTGAATAGGTTAAAGTGGATAATAATTTTAGGTAAATTTCGGCACCGTTCCATTTGGGGGCCAAAATATTGACATATTTTATGGAAGTTAGGAATTGAATATAAAATATTACTGATTGATGATATGAAATTTAAGGAGGCTAAAACTACTGTCTTATCGAAGGCTATTACTTCCAACATGATATAGATCATTCTAGATTAAATTTAGGTTATTCTTTTGATTTGGGTAATCTAGTTGACTTAGAAGCTTTAAATTTCTCATGTGCCAATCAATATTGATTTATTAAATACTTTGTTCTCCGACTTCAGAAAAAAACTATTTCTTATAATTGAAAAATTTATTTCGTGATGAAATCTAATAATATATGGATCAACGTAGCTGATTACATTCCCATGATTTTTTAGATAGAAGTTTTTAGATCTGCATTAGCACTTCAAGTATTTTTGATTCGTTAAAAAGAATTTCAATGTGTGCCATTACTGCTTAAAAACTGTTATTTTATATTAATAAGTCACGAAAAGTACAGGACTTTAAATTTTTACTTTTTATTGGCCATAAATATATTGTACCTAGTCGGACATATTTTCGACAAAAAATCTTCCATAAGAGCCATACTTGAATTTATTACTTATTTAGATAATTTTTCATGCAGATTCAAACAAAACTAATACTTAGAACCTAGATAGTTATTTTTAATAATGTGTTCGTGTAACAGCTTCTTATTTTTATCCAAAATCGCATATTAGAAAGTTTTTTTTTATTCGAGAAGTCCTATAATACTGCGGGCACTCACTAGGCGAGAATGTAATAAGCTATGAGTCGAGTGAGTCTCCGCCTTTTTCCTATACTAGAGGACTTCTCAATCTCTATGGAACTGGCCCCAGGCCAGTTATTTGTTCAATGAAAGTTTATGGTAGATAACATTATTTTATTAATTCAAAAAATGATTCAAAATCAGTTCAGTGAAAGTCTCTTGAGAAAAAACCCGTTTTGGACATGAATCGATTATAAAAGAATTTTGAAAATTCTTTGCATTAATAACCTATTTATTTTTGTATATGCTTGTATTTGAGAAAATATAAATATATAAATATTGGATGCTGTTGTTTATATAGTATTTATAAGGTTGAAAATAGTTATTTTTGTATGATATTTTGGTGAAAAAGCTGGATGTTTTGAACTAGCTCAATGTCTATTGAACTAACCAATTTTGTTTGCTTCAGCATTTCTTCCCCTTAAATTTAGGTGAATAACCTTCTATTATAAGTAATTTCATAAGATCCGTTAAGTTCTTCTTTTCTGCTCAATAGGCTTCATTTTCAATACATTTTTTGTAGCATAATTAGTTTCTTGAATGCTCAATTTCTCCTTTAAATGGTGCACTACTCCCTATCTTCGTATTTCTAGGTTGATAAATATTTTTCAACTTTGAAAATTTTCAACTTCAGAAATCATTCAGAAATTTCATTGATGAATCATTAAATTAACACCAAACGGGTGCTGAAAAATGTATTGATAATTATTCTTGTTGTCGTCATAAGAGATGATTTGTTAATAGTTCAAGACTCAATAATTATTATTCAATTACTACGAATTTTATCTATTTAATTAATTACACTCAAATATATATTATCTTGTTATGTATCAACTTGTACGATATCAGTTGAATGCACTAATTATTACTCGTACAACTATTTAATGCAATTTTACAATAAAACATTTATGGGAAATCTAATGAGCTGAAAATGTTATATCTATCAAATAAAAGAGATTGCCAACTGTGATATTCTCCTTGTTGTTGAAAATCTGTCAGTTTATTTTTAATGTTGTGACCTGATTTACTCCAGTGATTATTGTAACAATTATACAATTTTTTCTTATTGAAAACAGAATTCTTACTATTTAAATTTTTCTCTAGATGCTTTGATTTTAGAAGTAAAATTACGATGCAACACCAAAATAACAATAACTTTCAACTGAATTCTCTGTTTTATGACTAGTTGTTCGTCATCTTCTTTCTATGTACTTTTGTACTCTTGAAGTCTGTGTTATGGGAAATGAATAAACGAATTTCATAAGAGTGTTGTTTACTCTGAAGAAGAAAAAAAAGTTAACAGCATTACAACCAAAATAAATGCATTACTCTAAATATTGATGTATATTAACAATATAAATTATTATTATACCATCTATATTGTAAAAGGTTTTGTAAATAATGGAATACATTCAATATAATCTAGCACAAGTAAAATTACCGTAGAATCACTCATTTTATTGTATGACATGAAGATATGAGTATAATAATAAATGAGATCATTTGCATCTAATTGATCCATTCGTAAGATTTTGTGAAACTACTTGTAATACTTCATTTGTTACCGGATCATCCATGAATTCATTTATAATATTATTTCAATAATATATTTTCATTGTAATTCGCATCCCTGATTTTTCCCAGTTGTAGTTGACAACATGCTGTATTCCAAATAATAATATATTCCAAAATTTTATTCCTCTTAATTTTGGGAAAGTGGGATGAATATGTACATTCAGAGATGAAAATGAAGATTCACTCCTTGAAAAACCTTATTGTCATTGTATCTTTCTAAATCCACTTTTGAGAAAAATTTGAAAATACTAATTGTCAATAGTATGGTAGGGGTTAAGTAGCTGCATTTAAAGAATTACATTTTTATATTTACCAAGTAATAATATTTCAATCATTATTATTGAATCTCCAACAAATAAAATCTCATTAACTTATATTTTTTAAAATTTAGTATTTTTTTTTGTTTTACTTTGAGTACAGACAAGATACACTTTCTATTACTCTCTTGGTTGTGCTTGGCTGATTTTAGCTAGGTTTTATCTTTGTATTTGCGTGAGTTACATTGCTCATTATTTATATTTTTGCTTATTTACAGTACTGTGGTAGAAAAACACCATGTAGCTCACCTCTTAGTTCATAATTATCTAATCTAGTGAAAGTACAATGTCTTTTTTTATTTTAAATGAATGTAGGCCCTATTCATTTAGCTTGACTTGGAAAAATACAATTTAATTCAAACTTACTGCAGCTATAGAACCTGATAGAGTTGTTCAAATGTGCCATATTTTTGTATGTCTTGAAACTTGTACATTCTTCATGATACCTGATTTTGAAAATTTATCATAACGCTTTCCCAAGTTTTTTCTTTTTAGTGGACTTCTGTTAATTACCAATGCTGTTGATTTTCATATCCATTTGTTATAAATTAAAATGATTATCCACTTAGTTCTGAATCAGTGCTAAAGGCAACTTAGTTCGATTAAGCGAAACAAATTTAGCCGAATTGAACAATCCAAAATATTCCTTTCAAGGCCTTAGACCTTGATACTTCGTTCAAAATATCTACTTAATCGTTTTCATAATAATGGTGCTTCAAAATTCACTTCTAGTTTTTCTTTGAATTGATACAAATTGAAAGTCAACCCGGTTTTAATCTAAGAAAAATCCTTTTCCTTCTTCCTCCACTTTCATTTTACTATTTTCCTTCTTTCCATAGTTTATTGTTTATGATTCATTTCCCATTCCTGATTATTATTCCATTTTTATTGTAATCCCAAGATTACAGTAATCCTTTATTGAAATTTCCAGTAATCCAGTTTTTTCTAGGACGTTTTTGTTGTAACTTAGTTGTAACTTACGTTTTTCATTCCAATAAATTACGAGCTAACTATCCCAGTCTGTTGTACAGAATTCTAGCACATATTAATGTAATTCTCATTAAGCAAAACAACACATTGAAAAGCAATTGAAAAATAGATACAACGTGATTCGATTGAGCAATGAATCGATGTTTTTTGATAAGAAGTAAATTATTTTGCTATATCTCAGTTGATGTGATACGTGAAGTAGTTTTTCAAACTGTATTATATATTAGAAATGGCCCTTCATCTGTAGAAATTGATACCTCTGGTTATTCACATACAACATAAGACTATCACGTAATGAAATTATGGATTAACAATCATTATTAATATGTTGCAATACGGTAGCAATACTCGTAGAGGTAGACTTCGTTACTAG
Source organism: Laodelphax striatellus (assembly GCA_017141395.1). NCBI lineage: Eukaryota > Metazoa > Arthropoda > Insecta > Hemiptera > Delphacidae > Laodelphax > Laodelphax striatellus. Next base: position 25,534,772 of record CM029535.1, on the reverse strand, counting down.
ATAACACAGGAAAGTAGTTGGAATTCGACGTGACTGATTATAAACCTCTCATCATTGCAAATATTAATCCATAAAATTTGTATCCAAACTGAATCTGGTGAGAAGAGGTATGTAATTACTGAATCATCATGTTAGTGATTACTGTACACGATAATCTGTTCAGCTTCAAAATTACTCTCATGTTTGGCTACTCTTGAGGTAATCTGATGGACAATGAAATTATTATTTATATCTCCTGTATTATAGCACTGAGTAGATTAAGATACATATCTGTACAATAATATATAGTTGATAATATTTTAGTTTAGAAATCTATTTCTTTAGAGGTATCGATCATAATGTTAAATCTGTCCAGCTGTTTTATAATGTATATTTTATATAAATGTTTTTCAGTTAATCTACCAATATAAAATATATAGAATAAATCATAAATACAATCATACCTGCAGAGTTTTCTTGTATAATGACCCTGAATTCATATCTATAGTCCGATTCACGTCAAGAAGTCAGCATTGTTTATATGAGGAGCATTGATGCCAAGTTTCATTGAGAGAGAAAGAGAAAACTGCACCAAACGTGTTCGTTGGGACTGTGCGACAACAATGCACAGTGCGGCAACAGTGCGAATAGGATAGAGACATCAGCAACTGCCTTGTGCTGAACAAGGATAGCAAACTCCCATCTAAGCAATGCTGACTTCTTGACGTGAATCGCACTATAGCTAATTTGTAACACGCCAAGGCTTTTTTTAGGGTGATGCCCACTTGAGCTCTAGGCTTGTGCGTGGGTAATGAGAGGGGTGATGATGAGAGATGACGACTGTTTTTATGCAGTCGGGACCGACGTCTTTTCGTCTCCTCCGAAAGACGTTTCTGTCAAAATCCGTTCCGGCAACTGTATTCGATCTTCTTTCACACCATTGCGGGCCGGACCACGATCAATCATTTAGTGTAAAATACCTCAGGTTGTAACGGTAGAAAAAATTAAAACGCAGGAAATTTATAAAGTTTGTTTCTTCATCATATATTTTTCATGTCGTTCAATAACAATTCAACATTCATGAAATAATCCATAGTAAACAATAATGAATCGTCACAATAAAATGGTGTGTGCACCGATCAGAATGTGCTTGAATATCAATAATTTTATTTCTATATATGCACACCATGTTTTCACACTAAAATATTTGTCTAACAAAAATAAAATTATGTTATTAAATTAACAACAAAAATAATAACAATTGGGTTTGAAGATTAATGAAAGTATGAATGATTGATAGTCACAAATTAAAATAATCGATGAAAGCGTGGTTTTGGAATATAAGTTACAAAGTGATGGGTATTAAGAAAAATACTTAGGGATGCTGTAAAAGGTAGCTAGCTAGAAACTATTATAAATAATTGCTTTGGCTGAGGATAGGGCAAGTGGTGAGCTGTGAAGATGTCACCGTTTCCAGAACGCAAAAGCCTTCTGGAAGTTTTCGCTCTTCTCGAGAACTTTGGCGTCCTTTTGCAGAGCGGGACTCAGCGACCGAGCTCGTGCGTCCGTCGTCACTTTTAGGCCTCCCGCCTGAAGCGAGCTGCTTCTAGCGGCGTCGGAGTCTGAAAAATTGTCCAAACATTTATTATCATCGTTCCGTTTCGTCTTCGAACTGCTGTCATCAGTTAGAAAGCTGTTATTCAAAAACGGACTCGAACTCACAACACTGTTAGTCGACTTGGGAAAACCGCTGCTAGTCTCTCTCAAACTACTTACCACACTAGTTTTTGCAGAGTTGGGGGATTTACTACTAACTTTCATTGGTTCCCCATCTTCCAGTCTTTTATTTGTACTAATAAAACCACCTACACTACTTTTTGTATCGTTCTTTCTATTGTTTTCAACGTCAACCTTATTACGTCCCAGCGAACCTTTGAAAGATGCTTCGTCTAAACTAGGCTTCAAATTGTCAGCAAACCTAGTTTTACTCGCTTCCTTCAACTGTTTTGAACCTTTGAAAGATGCTTCATCTAAGCTGGGCTTTAAATTTTCAGCAAACCTAGTTTTACTCGCTTCCTTCAACTGTTTTGAACCTTTGAAAGATGCTTCATCTAAGCTGGGCTTTAAATTTTCAGCAAACCTAGTTTTACTCGCTTCCTTCAACTGTTTAGAACCTTTGAAAGACGCTTCATCTAAGCTGGGCTTCAAATTGTCAGCAAACCTAGTTCTTGTCGCTTCTTTGAACTGATCTACTTGATGTTTTGTACTTGTATCAAATCGTAGTTTAGGGGTCGATTCTTTATGTGTCGTTGATATGTCAACATCACTAAACCGTGTTTGTTTCAGTCCAACAGTTCTATCACTATCACACGATAATGATTCGTTATTTTCTGGTGATGATTTAGATTTATCGGAATGTGTTTTTGATTTATGATCATATTCTTTTGAAAATGATTCGTTATTTTCAGGTGACGATTTAGATTTATCGGAATGTGATTTTGATTTATCGAATTTTTTTGATTTAGATTTTGATCTGTATCATCACGTGGTCTAGTTAGTTTTGAATCGACAGTGGTGCCAACATCGCACAGCTCGTTCTCTTCAGAGATTGAAAAGGCTTTGTCGGTGAGCGGTTGGCAGCCGTGGAGTGGTTGGGAGGTTGGCGCGTTAATTGAAGAGCAATCACTGATGCCGCTGTCACTTCTCTCACTGCAAACCCGCACCCGACTGTTCTTTCCATTGCATTCCACACTGATATTATGGTGTTGATGGATTTCCTCGTTGGTGCTGACATGGTTGTGTTGTTCTTCCTCGTTCAGACTGGACATGCGCGATACTCCTCCCCCGGCCAACGACTGTCGCGGACTGCTGGACTGCGATGACGTCGCTGAATTCCTCCGACTGGCGGCTGACAAGGTGGCCATGCGTCCCAGGGCACGTATTGCGTTTCCGGTTTTCTTTTGTTACAACAACAGCACGCAGAAGACAAACAAACATGCGAGACAAACAGAAACAAACAAGCACACTGTGTTAGTAATGAAATTAAAAACACTACACACAATAAGTTACAAAACGGGGTTCAATCAAAAACTAAACTCAGTCTGTTCACTACTCACACGTGGATACTCAGCAACCCGGATAACCAACAAGTGTTTTTAAATTAGACGCTCAGACGAGACGGTTTTGTTTATTCTTGGAGCCGCTGAGTATGCCCGATTAGAATAGCCTACTATAGATGGGCCAAAATTTCTTGGCACTTGGCAGTTGACTGCTACTAACTGCATTAAAAACATTGCCTGCTGCTTTAAATCTTCAAATCCACCCTAATGTGATCATGCTCTCAGCTGATCATTGTGTGTAGTAGCCCAATATTATCAGAAAAGTAGCACCGTAGCTTGACCGGATCTGGCCAAGTGCCAAGAAATTCTGGCCCATCTATACTTTATTTGGGACGTGTGAGATTAGCCTGGTCGTCCACTAGAACCGTTTTTGTCAGAAAACGACCGAAAGTCCGAAATGCTAACATTGAATTAAATGGCCAGCTGTTCGGACATCGGACTCTTCCTGACAAAAACGGTTCCAGTGGACGACAAGACTAATTTGTAAAAATAAATAATAAAGTTAATAAGCAGTCTAGACCTAACACAGAGTTTCCTCACATTGTTTTCAAGAAAACAAAGCCTTAAAGTTGAATTGATTCCATAATAAATTTGTTTCCTTGCTTGAGTTGAGTGAGCGCTTATCCGTATATGTATATTAAAACTTTAATTCTGTAACTAATGACAGCCACTGCATGTGACCGTTATATTGGACCAATTTTGATGCAAATAATGCTAAAATAAAGGTAAGCGGTCCTTGATGTGCAGGTTTCATTCGTATTTAAAAAAATACGTTTGAGGGTAAACAATGTAAAATAAAGTCAATGCAATCTCTCGGCTTTTGCTTGGAGACTGGAATTGCTAAATAAGGTGGCGATATTCTTGAGAAAACGGTCCTATGGGTAATGCAATTTTTATACGAATAGAGCTTTTTATGTCCGGCGGATTCTCTTCTTCAGCAAATCTGAATACAGACCCAGCAACTAAAGCAGATTAATTTTAACTGAGAAACTGGGAAATTGATTGACAATAGATCCATCTTAAACTTCAAAATTGATCCTTCATGGAAGACTCAATAGTTTAGATTAGACAATAAATTCAAAGTAAAACGTTGTACGTAGAACATAATTAATCTGATTATATATATGTAATGCTTTATTTGAGGCTATATCCTATTTGTGATTTCAAAGTTAAAATGAAAGTATTAGTAGTATAAAACAGACCTAAAACTAAATAAATTCAAGAGTAAGTACACAGATTTCAATCCAAAACAATGCGAACGTAAATAAAAAGGTGAAACTTACCTGCCATTTTCTACGGATTATGAATTTTTTCAGCTTATCGGTACTAAGTTTTACACAGCTCATAGTTTTATCACATTGTGACATCCATTTATGTTCTAAACATTGTCTTGCACTAAATCGTTTCCTGTGGAAAAAATACATTATAAAATATTAGAAGCAAATAGAAAATATATTGTATATGAGGAAATAGATATCAACCTAATAATTGAATTTTTATTCCATAAATACATATCTTTTTATCTTATAAATAATTATTATCTTTGAACTCATTAGCTTGGAAGATTCTTAATTCGCATTCCCTAACAACAGTTAATCATTTTTGTTGTACAAAGTCGAATCAATAAAATGCTTTACGATATTCTTTACTTTAATCTTGAAGATTTTTTAAAAATAAAGCAGTAGAATAATAGTTCTACCAAGTAGAATATTCGAATATTCATTTTAACAATGCTTCAATATTGCTTATCTAACTCTTGAACTACTGTATCTCAAACTCTTGACTTTGCACAGCTATATTTATTAAATAAATGAAAAACCGAGTGACTGGTATCGGATTTCAATCTCGAATAATAATCTAGATCTATAGCAGCAGAGATCTGATTATTTACAGATACGATTATGGTACACGGCACGTTATTATTGGCCTGCAGCAGGAGCTTATCGATCGATAAAATTGCTAAAGACCTGTGATTGGTTGAGATAAGCCACTCCCACTTGTGAGAAGTAAAAAACAAAATTGCAGTCTCAACCAAAGACAGAGCAATACAATGATATTGGAATCATTGTCAAATTACCTACGTAAATTATGCCCGGTTTTTCAGTCGCTCAATAGACAGTTTATGGATCCAATAGCACTATTGAATCAATAACCATGAGTTTTCAAATGCAAAAAAAGTTATTGATTCAATAAGTTTATTGAACGACTGAAAAACCGGGCATTAGAAAATTATGTACTATGAAACTAAATTTTTGACCGACGATAAAGAGACATAATTATTATTGTTAGTTAAAAATACAGGCGTTGAATATTGATACTTATTCAACGTTAATGTTTGAGTTGATACGTACTCTTTTCGTTTAACTAATAAGTTGCTGATCAGATCTTTGACGTCCTGAGAAATAGCGTCGAAAGCTTCGTCATCAAAGTCGAAATCGGCTCTGGTGATATTCGCAAACGTCTCAGCGTCGTTGTCACCCATGAACGGCGAAAGTCCCGATAATCTTGAAAACAAAACAATCAACACACTCATCAATGAGAAATCAAATTTTTCAATTATTCTACAATGAAAGTTGAATGGAATTTGAGAGATGAATATCAATAAGTAAATACTTATATCTGTGCATGACAAGAAGGCATAGGCTAAGCTATACAGTCTCTGTAGTTTGATATTTTATTGAGAAACTTAGAGAAGACCAAACCAACTATTTCTGGTCCTTAGACACATGGTTAGGGATAATATGAGTAGTTTCAGCTTAAATTCAAAGATTTTGAACGTTTGACTGTACATTGGACAATAAAAAAATTGAATTATCTGAATACTAAAGGAAAGTGTGGCAATCCTATTATTTCTACATAATAATATTGATAATAATAATGTTGTACATAATAATATAAACATGTTCAAGTCTCATTTATATGCGTGGCATCACCTTGGACTAAACCAATTTCAATATTCTACAAGAAACATGGTACAAGTAATCTTGATAATTAGTGAAATACAAATCACTATTTCTTATTATTATCCTTATTACATAATACCCATAAACTATTATGATATATTATTCATAATATTTATTTTATCAAGTGTTGAAAAAGCAATTACGAAACATTAGTTTTGAATTTAAGCAATGTAAAATGACGTCATTGCATTGACATCTGAATCGCTCATTGGTTCTATCAGATGACATCATTTTACGGCTGTTGAATTCATTTGGACTTTCGTGCAACTAGCCGATAGTTTAGTGTACTAGACTAGATGCAACTCGATTTTAGTCTACTTTGAAAGGATTTGTCAATACTTGAGGATTGATACTCGAAGATTGTTTTACAGCATTCCTACGTTTGATAAAACCTACCTAATAGCAGAGACAATTGGAATACTTATCGGAATAGTTCCTATCGTCTTTGCTAATAGCAAACGTCACGTATTAGAATAATTCATACGTTTGAATGAAATTCTTTAGGAATGAATTCAATATGTTTGAAAAAACGTATTAGCGAACGTCACATATTAGCATTCATACGTTTGATAAATGCTGTAAACTTTGTCAATATTGATAAGTTTTAATTAATTTTGTTCAACTTACAAAACATAGCAGATGACTCCGACCGACCACATGTCTGACTCCACGCCAATCGGCTCGTAGTTGATTATTTCTGGCGGAATGAACTCTGGCGTACCAAACAGCACCCTCAGGATTATGCTGGGACTCAACTTTTGGGCGAGACCGAAATCAATGATTTTGATCTGATGTGATGTTCGTGTGTAGCACATTATGTTCTCTGGCTGTGAAAATAAACAATAATTAAAAACTGCGATAATTGTTTACAGCGCAATTTAAAATAATAATTTCATTGTTAAAATTCATTAACCAATCATGTTTTGATGAATTACAGCTATGAAATCATTATCCTTATGAATAAAGTATTAAACATGAAGAATACTTGGGAATATAAACTGACTACCGTTTATAAAATAAAGTATTACCCTAATCTGGCTTTCACTCAAGGGAGAACATACGTCATACACTTACGTCCATTACACGACGTGCCAATTTTTATATTGTCTTTTATAAATCTATATAGTACGCCCTAACATTCTATATAGAGATAAAAAAGCAATCATAAAAAAAGTCCCTTGAGTGTATCACTTTAGGCTACGGACTTTGATTTTTCCAGGAAAACGTTTTCCATTGCTTCAAAACTTTTGAAATAACTATAAATCTGAGTGATGGATTCAATCTGTACTACTATTTCAACATAACATTGTTACTATCTGTATATACTTTTGCAATAAATTATTAGTGATTCCAAGAAAAAACTATTCATTTCATTTGAATTGAATATTAGAAAGTATTGAATCAATTTTATGAATTCTGTTAATATTCAACATTAGTTTGGTCTCCCCGCCAAAGAAAGCCAAAAGCTTAATAATACAGTAATAATGATATGTAACAGAAACTCACCTTGAGATCTAAATGTACAACGCTATTTTGGTGCATATAGTCAACACCCTCACATATCTGCCTCATGAAGAGCATGCAGTCCCTCTCAGTCAATGTGAAGTCATCAGCTACAACTCTTTCGAACAATTCTCCACCAGTTATGCTGCAATATAAATGAGTCCATATAGGTACAGAAAATTATTACAATTTGTGTTAACATATTGCAATTTAAAATAATACAAGTAGATGACATGATAGGCGTGCAAGCGTTCAACAGTAATAATTTCATTCTTAAAATGAAGCCGCTTAAGAATGAATTAGAAATTATTCCAATGACCTCATTTAGTAGAGAGTAAAGGGATTACTAAACAAGCTGATACCTTCATTTTGTATGAGAATTTACGTGAGTTTACCCACGCACAAGCCTAGAGCTCATGTGGGCATCATCCTCAGAAAAAAAAAGAAAAAAAATTACAGTCTCATTCGTCGCGGCCTCAGAATCAACGAATTATAATAATAATATTTATTTTCATCCTTACAAAACAATTTATGGAGTAATTGAAGGTTGTTTATTTCATATTTCTATGAATTAAAGAAATGGCTACATAAATTGATAGTAATATTCAGAGTAATACAATTTCAAGAGAAATTATACTTACTACTCAGTAACCATCACAATCTCCCTAGTATTGTCGTAGGCAGACACTAGTTGCAACAGTTTCGGATGCCTGAGACAGTTCATTTCAATTAGAACACCTTCTGCTTTTTGATGCAGCGCACAAATTTGGCGGCTATTTTCTGACTAGACATTTTGTCGACCACTTTGTGCACAAATTTGACCTCGCCCAGCTCCTCCATTATTTCAGCGGCTGGTAAACTTCTGGTCCACTTTGATGCGGTCCCACGTCTTCACCTCTGCCTTCCTCCTCCTCTGAACCTAAAGTTAACCAGGGTTAATTGACATCATTAACCATATTCATCAACCATCAGTAACCAAACTTTATTAACCACAACAAAAATTAAACATCATTAGTATGATCAACTTGGGTTATAATGTACGGTATGGGAATACATCATTGAATTCTCATACATTATTGAATTCGAATCAATAAAATTTGATTTGAATCCCCAAATCGTAATGCTGTTGTACATATTACACAGTATTATCATAGAGAAAACATTACGCAAGTAGATATCTCATGGTATAGGGAACGCTGTGGCGATTTTCGCTGTACGGTCAAGACACTAGGCCTGGGCCACGTAGTTATGTACGGTGAAGCTAGGGGCGCTAGAGGTCTCGCCATTCAGAGGTCGAGTCCTCAGAGATATCGCCAGCATCTACCGTTCAAAACCGGCCTTCATTCTTCAACATGGACATGCCGAACTATCTACTTGCATAATGCGATATATTTAGTATTATAAATCCACCGATTCAATATTGAAGTCGTTATCGTTCCATTGTTTCTTTATTCTTTATTTCAACAAGAATTCTGTATATAACATGGAAATTGAGTGAAACGGAATGGGTAGAGTTGATAATTAATAATAACAATTCCGTGTAACCTGGCTGGCTCAGGTCTGGTGTGAGAGTTTTCAGGTCACTCCTGATCAGTTGAGGGTCTCTGACGTGACTTAAGGACTGTTTTCAGGCAGCCAGAACCAAACGTGTCCTCCGAAACACAGTGGCTCAAGCTATCACGGTCTGACATGAGTTTGAACCCGGGACCTCTAGGTTAAGCAATATCAAGCGTTTAAATAATTCAGAATTTCTTCTTAAATAAGATTTTAACGATGAACTCGATTCTTTGGATCAATTGGATAATTTTATTGGTCACACTTATTAATATATTGGTCCATGAGATGTCTAGTTATTAGTATGACTATATTAACCGTTCGCCATACTATCAACAACTACTCTCTTTTTATCTTCATGGAAGTTTACTGATAATTATGACTGATTTGAGACAGTGTAAGATCAAACATCAGTTGACTGAATTGCTGATTTTGTTGAAAAAGACTGTGGTACCTGAAGACGACTTTGATCCAATAGAAATGCTGGTAGTCTCAGCGCTGGCTTCACTAGCTCCATGCACATTTTCAGCCCTCACCCTGAACACGTACTCAATGCCAGGTGCTAGGTCATGAACTGTGTGAGACAATGAGTGGCATCTGCAATTGAAATAGTAATTTCTGAAGACATTTACATCCAAAAGTTTGAAATAATTAAAGGCGAAATTGAAAAGGTATTAAAAAATAATACTTGATCATTTTATCCTCTGCCAAGCAATTTCGGTTCAAGTGTAGGGAGTATCAAGTTCCATATATTATTTGCTGCAATATTCAAAATTTCCCAAGTGTTTCGTTTTTGAGTGAAAAATTGTGACTTACAGAGATATGGATCATCATAACCTAAATTTTGGACTTTTTTCTAAATTTGAAGAGGGACAGTTTTATTTTCAATATTATGTACATTATAAAATAAATAAATAAATACATATAAAATATTTAATTAATGTATATCAATACATCTAATTTATCTCTAAGTACAAAAATTAATAAATGTACAGTATATTCTAGTGGCTGAAGATATTTGTAGTTATGACTTGGTGTTTTGATACGTTTCCGAATACAAAACTTTGTAAAATTCTTGGAACTAAAAATTTGAGAAATATAGGCAAAGTAGAAGATCCACAAATTCGGTACGATACAAATCTACAAAATTATACATATTTTCTACTAATATATACACTATACTAACAAGCATTAAGATATATAGTGCAGATGAAGATAAGAGACAACTAATAATTAAACAATATGATAAGTTACATAAAAGTATTAAAAAAGTGAGTTTTAAGTCCACTATTATATCTGACACGCAGATTTGAGTAGCAAAAATTAAATTCCAAGAGATAAGTTCCATAATTTTTGTATGCATGAAGAGATTGTTATTTTTTGAAATAAATAATTTTAATGTACATTCAGCGATTCCATTAGAGGAAGGCAACTAAGTGACCTGACCTCTCTGTCACATCTCAATCGAAGTTGAAATCGAATGGCTTTGTAGTTTATTATGATGAAAGCAGAATGATTATCGCATTTATATTATTAAATTGTAGATATAGGAAGATCAGAATATAACAGAACATTATTGGCAGATGGAAGTCTCATCTATGAAAAGAGTTACAGCTATGGCAAATAATAGTTCTCTTAAAAAGCATGAATAGAATTTTAAATGAGTACTATATCAATAGCCTCGGTTCAAATGAATGAGATAATTTTTCATTATTTATGCATGAAGGTGTGGAACATTCAAGGTGTCGAGCGTATGTGTGTTATCACAAACCTAATGTAGATTTGTAGTGGAGCTGTATTTCAATGATATCTATGAATATTGGGAGAAAAACCAAATCAAGTTCATTGTAGAAAAATTGAGAAATTTTCATAAAATACAATATACAAAATATTAATTATTGCCTCATATATATTAAAATATGTTCACAGAATTGTACGAACTATGCCCGGTTTTTCAGTCGTCCAATAAACTTATTGAATCAATAACTTTTTTTGCATTTGAAAACACATGGTTATTGATTCAATAGTGCTATTGATCCATAAACAATATTGAGCGACTTTTAAGTCAAGTTAACTTTATAAATGTCATTTAAAAATAACTATTTACCTAATCTGATAGAATGAGAAAATTTACTTGTTTAATGACTAAGAAAACTAGAAACGAGATGGGTATTAATTTTGTAAATTAAGCCATTAGCCACAATAAATTAAATCAACCCACAATAGTTTTAGCTAAACATTAGACCTACTCGTTCTGATATTTGAGATTGATAGTGGTACAGATACAAGAGTACACGGTAGGAATAGCGCGCATATTGCAGCCTAGATTTTGAGAAGGGTGACATTAACCTGAACAGAAATAGACAAGTGCTATTTGATGGTATAATGTGCTATTCAACGGTTTCCATGGTAACCGGTTCATAGCTACGTCACAATCACAGCAGACTTCTGCGTATCCCACTCATGATTCCTACCGTTTATTCTAGTTCCGTTTTTAGTCGTGTAGCAGCCGAAACTATCACCAACCTCTTGTCTTCAATAAATATGATTGTGAACAGAATCTGGTCTCCTCAATAATTATATGGACATTCACTATAATTATTCTACCTTCGCCATTACTTAATTGGAACGAAGTTGCTCTCCTACAGTTACGAACCTCTTTCAAAAAACATTTCAAGGGAGAATAATTATTTAAAATTGATCATTTTACCTGTCAGTGACAACCGTCCAGGATGTGTGAGGTAACTTCTTCATCTCGACCCTGTAGCCAGTGACCATGCACCCTCCATCGTACGGTGGACTCGACCAGGCTATTGTAGCTGTGCTATTGAACGTTCTCACACTGGGTCGACCTGCCGGAGGATCTGGGGGTCCTGAAACAGATCAAAATTAATAAGAATTAAATTTTCCATGACTATGCCAAGCAAATTATAATGATTCTTGAAAACCTGTAGATACCGTAGCTACTTTTCATTCAATGAAGCCCAAAGTTATATTTTGAATCATTAGTTATTATAATAAATTATTACAATTCATGTAATAAATGAAATAATAAAAAATAATTATTATTATCATTATTATTCATTATTAAAACAGTATAATAACAATAACTTTTTAATGGAAGAAAAGCTATCATATCCAGTACTATAATTTTTGTAAATAATTTAGTGTAAATAGATAAATTTGATGTAATAGATGAATATTTCAATTTCATAATGTAATGTAAATAATGTAACATAATGCAAAGTGGTGTATGGTTGAGGAATATTGTGGTCGGAACAGGCGAACGCCTAATCCTTGCCGGCAAGTAGAAGAAGATTATTAACAAGAATAAGCGCCTGTCTGATAATCCAAAGGTTCCAAGATCGAATAATAATAATAATAATTTTCTAATCGCGAACTATATTGATATAATAAAATAAGGCGAGGTGGAAACTACCCGTAAGTGTCTCCCCACCGATAAAAAAAAATAATAAAATTGTTGGAAAGTGCTTCTACGATTCGAGAAAAATGATACTTGAAAAAGTGATCGAAATTAATTTACTAGAATAGTAGTAGTGGAAATCGTTTAGAGCAAGTACATTCAAATGACTGATTGTTATTCTGAAAAGTTGAATTTCTTGCACAGTTTCTCTGGTGAATTTGGAAGTGAGTGATTGATGTAAAGGAATAGAGACGAAAATGTCACAAATTTATCAAATTACGTCTGAAATCTATAAATATTTAAATTTTCCAATAATTTTAGATGTTTTCAAAAAATTATTTCATTTGTTTTCAAACATTAGCCTATTTGATTTAGAAATTGGGTTTAAATACCCTCTTAAGCAATTTTAAACAATACCCTCTTAATTTCAAGCAATTTTTATTGCATTTGTTCTAGAAGAGGTACAATTTTCAACTGTGTTAAAGAAGTAGGCCTATCAATATTATTGATTGGTATTAGGGCCAATAGTTGCTAATAATTTGTAGGCCTAAAGCTCCATTAAAGCTCAAATACAATATAAAAAATATAAATTATAATTGACAAACCTGTAATAACAATTTTATCCTTCATCACAATGAAAATCCACTATGACGATACTGACACTTTAATAATCCTATAGTAATTGAACCACTTGAACAAAAACACACGTCAGCTGAAAGAAGTTGATGGTTAGGTCAATCAACTACAGTATCTCTCAATCCACCACAAAAGGTTCTAATAGCTCAGCTCACTACAGGGATAATTTCTAGAAATAAAAATACAAGACGAATCAATCACGAAACAAGTTACCGATGCGGTGGTTTTATCTGTCCAGATAAGAAACGTAAATGATAATAAAGCGGATCGAATTTCGATAAACAGTGAAACAACGATTAAATAATTCGAAAACAAGAACTAGTCGAGAACTTCACTCAGGCACGTTTATTTACGACAGAATGCTGCGATGAAGACTTGTTGATGGAAGAAATGCGCGTCTGCGACTGAGGTCTGAGGATGAATGTCCGATTTGTCAAAACAGAGCGCGTCAGAGGCTCGGCTGTGTCACGTGATCATTATTGTGACGTCACACTTATTCCCCAGAAAGTGAGAGAGAGTGAGAGAGAGGAGCGATTGCTCATTCTCTTGAAGCAACGACCCAATAACGACATTCGTCATATTGAAAAATAGTCATCAGTCATCTAATACAAAATCACTATTTAGTAATTTGATTGTCACCTTTTGAAACATTAGGATTATCCAATTGAATTGAACCGGCCTAAAATTACGTCACGACGGGTTTAGGGATTTTGTTGCATTGGATTCTTAAATTGGAGTCATATTTAGGTGGTTAAGATTGGGCTACGATACGTTAAGAAATTTATTACGATCTTAAAATTCGATTAGAGATTTTCAAAAATATCTTCGAAAAAAGGAATAGAAGTACTAAATGGTATGGTTTTCTGTTTTCATATTACCCAACATAACAAAAACTTCGAAAGCATTATTGCATGTAATTAATTTTCACCTACCATTACAATTATATTCAACTATACCTATCTTGTTTATGCTTACAAATTCAATAGAATATCTATTACTTCATAGAATATCGAACTGCGAGTTGCCATAAAGGATTTAAGAAAATGAATAATGAATATTTCAGAAGCTTTATACTCTATATTCTTGGGGATCATTAAGATATACAAAACATTTCTTACAGTATTCGAAACTGATAAAATTTTGAGGGAATCTACCTGTCCGACGAGCAGAATTGTTAATAGACTATCGATATTTACTGTTATTAAACCCAAGTTTCTATTCAATATATTATATTTTCCAATAACCCATATAAAATTTAAATTTTTCTCATATATATGAATATTCTATTTATCCATACAATCTACAAAATTTAAAAATTTGGAATGAATAACAGGTGGGCCACTAGGCCTACTATGAGAGAGAAAATTATGTTTTCACTGATGCTCTATTATCATTTGTAATTCTACTAAGACCTCAGGTATTACTATTTAATTGATTATTATTAATAATATAAGATTCATTAATGGTATAATATAAACATTTTCCACACTCTTTCCAGTAGTCGTAGTGAGATGAAGATGCGTTTTTACCAAGCGGAACTCACAACGGAGAAGCTAACAGTAGAGCTGAGAATCTTTTTCATGCGTACAGTACCGTTGCGTATAAAGGCCTACCATGTGAGTAATCTTGACCGTAAAGCAAGTAACTTGCCTTCGGTGATGAAACATTAACATCTTGGGGAAACCGGTTCCAGAGAGAAATTAAAAAAATGATACCGTAATAGCTCTTCAGTCGGATTGCGCTCAAACAACACACAATAAGAGATTGTCTCTTCTTTATTATCGAAGGTGTTCTAGTTTTCCCTAATCTTAACGATAGAATACGTGTGGAGACAGTGACACATCAGGTAAGCCTTTGATTGAGGATGTGTTCCAGAAGAATAACGGAAGAATAAGAAGAAGAAGGAGAAGAAGAAGAAGAAGAAGAAGAGAGAAGAAGAAGAAGAAGAGAAGAAGAAGCAAAGCAATAATTTGAAGAAAAATCAGATGAGACATCATACAAGAATTGAAATCAGAAATTTCCTGATGATTTGTAACTACGTATGGGGTTTCAACTCATGTGAGTTGACCAATATTATTGACGTCAAGAAAAGTGAGAAATTATTTTCATTTCTATTCATGTTCAAATTCATTGAAAAAAGTACCAAAAGACAATATTGATCTACAACAGTGAAGATACGCTTTTTATCAATCAATTGCTCATAAATCATATAGCTTATATGTGAGATAGTTAGCTTGAGTTTTGAATCATGGGCTCGCTTTTCAATAAAAAGTGGATTGATTTTGATTAATTGTCGAATGAATGTAGGATTGCGGACTATTTGAGATTATTTAGCTTGAAAAATTATTCTTAAAAGATAAATCATGTTTATTTTTCAAGCAGAGTGTGAACGTAGTTAGCAGATAACATAATTATTATAACATATGTCTTATTCTTAACAAACTAATACTAAAATTAAAATCAATTCAGTCACAATAATCCTCAAGGAGAGAAATAATATTTTTATTAGACCCAATAAAAGTCCAGTCTAATCTGGTTGGATGAAATCAAGATAATTGATATTACAAAAATGAAAGCTGATTACAATCGCGAATGACTTTTTTGAAGACCAATTCGCTAATAAGTGAAAGTGTTAAACAGGCCTTAGAAGGATAGATCTCGTGCTGATACAATGTGAGACGAAAACTGAAGCCTAAATTCTTGACATAGCTCCATGAAGATCTTTCTATTCTGTTACAAAGCATTTATTGGATAACACGAGCTCTTATAATGCAGCATTCCTTCATTCTTTGTCACTCTTCTAATCTAGAGTGCAATTTTCAACCTAATCATTTGAGTACAACACAAAGGGAATATAAGAAGGGAAGGAGATGGAATTTGTCGGTAGAAGTAGATTTCCTGTATTATCGAGCAAAGTGAAAGTCATGAATTGTTATTGAAGTCGTTGAAAGTACAGTTCAAATTTTCAACAATATAACAAATTTCTGAAGAAAACTTTATGAATATCAGGAATAAAAGAACCAATAGGAAAAAAACTGATTCAAATTTGACTTGGACATTTGCTGATAGGTTTCGATTCAATAATGCTTCATAAATTATCGTAATTATTAATTCAGGACAACTATTCTTCTACAAAATATGTCCATAGATAAAACAAACTATATATGATAGATTTCTATAGATAAAACAAATTAATTATACAGTTGCTATGATGCAATGATACAGTTGACAATACATAGACAATACATAGCAATAGTCTATGCTATGATGTAATGAAAAATGATACATAAACATAGATGTCATCGAACTATGATTTCATAGCATGATGAAATCTATTAGGCTATATCACGTCTCAAGCTATTGAAAGAGATGATATAATTTAGGGAGAACACCCTACACAGTATAATATATTGTCTACTATTTTGTAATCCTTGTCATTTTCCCTTCAACTATAATTCTAAAAAATAAACCATGAATACTAAAAAATGCATTGTACTGTACTCCACAGAGTTATGATGAGTATGAGCACATATGCTATGAACTGCAGGATAACTAGATATTACACTCTTGAAATAGTGGATATGTTTCTAAAGATAACAAAAGAGTCCAATGTAAGTTTTGGTCTATTAGGTATTTCTTCTCGTGTTTTATGTATTGTATGTCGTCTACATATTGTGTAGTTTTGAATTTTTTGTACCAGAAATTTTCTCCCAAATTCATAATGATGCAACCGTTATTAGTAGGCAATTGTTGGAAAATCCCAACCGGAAGCTACTTTTTAAGGTAGTAATTTGACTCCTTCGCTTCCGTTCTATGCTTTCTCTTTCAAGGCGAAGATTGAAGAAAACGTTTTGGATGCTCTGCTCGAATGACAAATATTTGGGTCACAGAGTAATGACCTTGGCGGGAAGGAGAGAGAAGAAGAAGAAGAAGAAGAAGAAGAAGAGGAGGAAGAAGAGGAAGAAGAAGAAGAAGAAGAAGAAGAGGAAGAAGAGAAGGGAGAAGAAGGAGAGGAAGAAGAAGAAGAAGAAGAGGAAGAGGAAGGAGGAGAAGAAGAAGAAGAAGAAGAGGAGGAGAGGAAGAAGAAGAAGAAGAAGAAGGAGGAGAAATAGAAGAAGAGAAGAGGAAGAGGAATAAGAAGTAGAGGAGGGAGAAGGAGGAGGGGCAGAAGAAGAAGAAGAAGAAGGAGGAAGAAGAAGAAGAAGAAGTTAGAGGAGGAAGAGGGAAGAAGAAGAAGAAGAAGAAGAAGAGGAAGAGGAGAGAAGAAGGAGGAGAGGAAGAAGAAGAAGAAAGAAGAAGAAGAAGAAGAAGGAAGAAGAAGAAGAAGAAGAGTGATGGGGAGTCTCCACCCGACAGGGCACTGATCAGCCAAGCCTAGTAGATACAGTAGCTCTATTCAAACCAAAATGACTCATCGGAATCTATAAGTTCGGTTTTTATGCCTATTCGCTTTTACTCTATGACGCATCTCACCATGTTGTCTAAATAATTTATTATGTAACTAGCAACACATGTGGTAGCGGTAGCATCACTGCTTCATACCATCAACATTCCTTTTAAATCTGTCTTCTTTTCTACTCATGTATCTTATTGAATATAATTATTATGTGGCTTATCGCTTATTGAATAATCATTACCAGTCAATAGAGATTCTGAATATTTATGTATTAAAATCTATGTAAAATGATAATAAATCTATGTAAATCAAGTAATAATTGAAAATAGAATTATTATGAATAGTTGAAAAAATTAATACGCACAATAATTATTAGCCTATATTATATAGCAGGATCCAATTCAACTTGTCAGAAATCAGCTGTTTCAAAGAGAAATATCACAATACTTAACCTACAAATGCTGAATCTCACAGATTATTGAAAAGGTCTTTTAAAAAGTTATTCTTTGAAAGGTCTTCTTTAAAAAGGTATTTTAAAGACTTTAAAGGTTCTTTAGACTTTCAAGCCTTTTGATTATTGTGTCGAAATCAGTGTTCAATTACTGGATGATTTATGACAAGTTAATTGGCTCCTGCTATAATTCGCTATTAACCTAATTTGGTATGAAGACTTTTGTAATGACTGACATTGACAACGGAATCAATTAGTGAAAATGATAAATAATTGTAAAAAGTTATAGAATATGCCTGGAGAATGGTAGGAGAAGGGGACAACGGACAATAAATTGAGGAGAGTTGAAGGAAAGACAATACAGTATAAACTATAGTCTTCAGGCATTATCTATATTATCATTCTCTAATGTCTTAAGACATAAACTATAAGTAATTAAATTGTCTTTGGTTGAAGACACATAAGAAATTGTAACGAAAAAATATTGGAGATTACAAACACAAAGAAGCAAATTACGGAAACCTTCTCTTGACCTTTTAATAAGAGAGGTTAAATAAGTCAATTACTCATTACTCAGTCAATTAATCCTTTTTCAACTATTTATATTCTACTTACTGAGTAATCATTATTGAATATCAATGCAATTACGATGACATAATTTGACATAATTACATCACAGGAAATTATAAAGGCATATTAGTAAATTGCTAACATTTTAGGTAAGGATTGGGCCATGAACGTAATTGAAGGAAGAACACCGTAGGTTTCCACAATACAGTTCCAATCGTGCTGATAACTGTATTTTGTTGTAAAATAACTTATCCAATGAGACCCCTGATACAAATTTAGATTTATGGATGGCTGACTTGATGGGACGAGGTTGAAAACAAAAATTATACAGGAAAACGATTCAACTTCAATTAGGAATTTAAAGTAAACATGAAATTGTTATTTCATGGATTTTGACTTAATACGTTATTTGGAATATTTAATGTTGAGAGATTAGATTGATGTACTATTCTATCAGCTTCGTAATTGCCTTTTTACATATAGAACGCTTCAATAGTTCAAAGGTATATTATTAAAAAATAAATTTTATGAGAATTTTATTTTAAAATTCCGGTATTTATTAGCTAAATGGAAAGGAATTTTCGAATATATTTTAAACGAGGCCAGGTTTTCAATATTTATTTTCTTTCTACCTGGGTATATTATTAATGCCTATTTGAGCTATTCTTGCTACTTGAGCACCATTTTTGAATAGTTTTTTGGAAACCAATAAAGTTCCTAAAGTACTCAAATCATGAATGAATTGTAATTCAGATCTTCTTTTTTTGAAGACTAGTAGGCCTACTTTACTTTAGTAGGGATAAAAAAATATTTTCGAACTTTTTTAGATTTTTAGAAAGACCTAGAGTTTGCATTTTAAACACAAATTTTCTCAATGATGTTATGGAAACCACTGAAATTTCAAAATCACTTCAAGTGAATACGGAATGATTAATAATTATTCAAGAATTTGTGATTTTTACCTTCAACCGCAACAGACGCAAAGTGACAATCAGCTCCATGGCTATTTTCCACACTAACAACGTATTTGCCGCTGTCATCAGCTGACACCGGATCCAAAATCAGCGAAGACAGGCCATCCTCATTGATAATGGTCATGCAACCCTCATTTGTCAGCTCTCTACCCTGTAAAATAATGGAAAATGTAATTATAAACTACTAAATTTACATTTATCAGGCACAATTCACTATAAAAATGAATCCACTTTGTAAATAGTTCACAATATTATTCTTTGTGTGAATATCAGACAGTTCCCTACAAAATACTAAAAAGTGTACGGTACTGCTCAATACAATCACTTACATGATAATAATTCACAACTCAATATGTATTTGCTAACAACCGAATTGTGTGCAATTGTATGTACAGTCACTAATATGTCAATGGTTCACAATTCAGTATGTATTCATCAAATATAATCAAATTGGTTGATTCAAATAATAATCAAATTGGTTGTATTAAACAAAGGATTGATAGATATTATTGAAATGCTTATACAGTACAGTAAATCTCACTTGAAAGATCTAATCCAATGATATGGTGAAGAGATGAACGATATCCTATAGCATTTACCTTGGTCAAAAGTGGAACTCAGAATTAGATCATTCTAGAATTTGACAAACTATAAATTGTGTTGTTATTCCCTTATTACTCATATGCTTAAGAACATAATTAAAAACTGACTATATTTTTAGTAAAAAAAGGGTATTATTATAATATTGCAACATTTTTCAGTGGTGGTAAGACTCTATATATGATAATATGATACTACTAATAATACTAGTAATACTATGACTACTAATAATATGATATGATAATGATACTAACCGCTTTGAGCCAGCGTACCACAGGCAGCGGACAGCCGGAATAAGCGGCCTGCAGGATGATGCGTTGGCCACGCAGTGCGGTCGTGTCGTTAGGGCCGTGCAGCAGCTGAGCGGGCCAGCCGTGCGAGCCCGGTGCGGACGAGAGGCGGGACGTGCACGACGTGACGTAGCAGTGGGAGCATCCCGCCACCGGCTGACGGTCGCCCGCACTGCACACGTGCGCACGGCAACTGATCGCACCCATGTCTTCCGACTTCACCGCGCCTATCCTCAGCACTGTCGTGTCGCCGTCTCGTTCCACCTGTCAACACAACACATATTAATATTTTTCTCCGTTTTCTCACATTTTTCTCCGATTGATTTTAATTAGATTATTTATATACTTTATAGATAGAATTTATATCATCCAATGACATACAGTGAAAAGGGTCATTAAAATGAATAAGTGAGAAAATAGCAGTAGGATAATATTTGAGTATCTCAAATCATCAAAGTGAATGGAAAAGTACCATAGCCATCCATAACAAGAATAAAAATCTATTTGTTGGATTCAACCATTGTATGATCATTTTATATAAGGATATAATAATATCCTATAAGGATATATATAATATCATACAATAATATAAGATATTATTGATCATTGATAATATAAGATATTGTATGATCATTTTATGATCACCCCGACACATATTATTATAGTGGGGCATCATAATTAGGATTAGAATTACCTTAAATAATTTATTGAGGACTCTTAGATATCTGTATTGTATGTATCTGTATTTGTAAATAAACTCCTCTGAATGCATATTATTGGCATTCAGCGAAATTATTATTGTTGAATTTTGTTCTCTGAACAATATAAAAGTGTTGAAAATTTATAACAGTCTATAGCTGAGATTAAAGTTTGACTGTTTTGATACATATTATGCACAAACTTTATGCATACAGTACAGTTATACTTTATACTTGACTGTTAATATCAGTAATACTATACTAATTCTTTATTGTTAAAATGTAGGATTAATTTATAATGAAAATACATTATTAAGCTAAAAAATGATAATAGCTTTTACATAGTAGGCTATGCTGTCATTGTAACACATAATACTTTACTAGCCTGGAGTAGGTACTTTATCTGTAAACATTACCACCCTAAATATTTAGAATGAAATAAGATTGCTAGCATCTTGAGCTGCTTGAAGTAATGCTGATTCAATGTGCTCGATGCTTTCTTATTCATTTTTGTGGATTACAAATTTTTTTACCTAATGAATTGAAGTATTGAACTTTATTGAGAAATAATTGAGCTCACCTTGAATCTATGGGGCTGTTGTGATGCCGGTTGGCCGGCGACCGACCAGTCTATGTGGACGTCTGTGTGTGGGGGAGTGTGCACCCGGGCACAAAAGCAGGCCGATTGGCCCGGTTCGGCTTCCAGAGGTATTGGTGTTTTAGTGAAGTAGAGTTGTTTCTTTGTACTATCAGATGACTCGCAGTGCTCTGAGAACAAAATCAATAAAACAATACTAGTATGATAATGGTGAATAAAATACATGATTAAATGCGAATTTCCTACAAAACATCAATACATGACAATATAGGCTAATCTACAGCACTATGAATAAAACGTTCAAAGAAAAGTTGATTTTTCCTGCTTAATTATGCAAGTTTCCTTGCAAGTTTTCCTTGCAATAAGCTCTTGTTTCCTTGCCTCGTACAAAGTATAATTTATTTACTTTGATCTTTTAATAATTCAATACTATACTATTAATTTGGTCCGATAAAGTATATTTTCCTTGCAAAATTTGATTTTCCAAAAAAATTTGATTTCATTGTGAGTTTTAATTTTAATGTAATTGTGAAATGAAAATTATTTGATTTTGTTTATTCTATTCGTTTATCTATTAATTATTTTATTATTGTGTAATATTTAAGAGTGCTTAAGGGTATTCATGAACGTTCATTTAGTAATATTTTCATTCATAAGATGAAATCTTGACAGATCAACTGTATTAATTCGTATTATGTTTTTGCAAAAAGGAATGAAAACAAGAAGTGAATGCCTTTATCCAAAACAAAGCTACATTGAATTCTCCTCTACTGCAAGTATCAAAGATAATATAATTCAATATTTTTGTGGAATACCAAAATATTGGTTGCTATAAAGAGATGAAACATATAAAGAGATGAAGCATGACTGAAACACAGCATTTCTCAAAATTACTATCTTGTCATCAGTGTGTGAACATTCTATTTAGACTGTTTGTCTAAATTTGAACAAGAACAGCAGTTTAGGACACAGCCTGTGTTGAGCTTTTGTGCTCTTCTTTGTAAATGATTCATTAAATGAATCTAACTTTTTTGTTATTTTTTTAGAAATTATGAAAATATGACAAAACCCTTACCTGTCACTTCCAGGCGCCCATAAGTGATTGCATCGCCATGTTTGTTGAAAGCTTCGCATGAATAAAGGCCAGCATCGGCTGGAAACGCGTCCGCGATGCGAAGCCCAAACCTGCCGTCTCCGTAATCGACATACCGGAAATCCATGCAATCGGGGAGTTCTACTTTGTCCTTTGACCACACCACTTCCAACGGCTGAGTTCCTGTCAAAAGTATTACAATTTTCTTGAGATATTTGACAATTTTTAGAGATTCCATAGTCATCTATAACTTATAACATTGCTGTATACATGCATTTTTTTCGCAATAAAAACTAATTTCAGATTATCCAGCCCGACTTCTCCCTGCTGAAAGGGCCATTCTTTTCAAAGGATCGGCAGACTGAGTAGTTTTCTAATTTTATTAAAATAATCTTGAGGGTGAATCCAGTCTACTTTTATCAGCTTTGTTGTTTTCATAATTTTATTTTAAAATCTCTTATTATAATAAATTCGTCTCTTTTTTTCTCTCAAAATTCTTTTTATTATTTGAATAATAACACGTTTCTCATGAGATAAAGTATAAGAATGCAATCATCAACCTCTCTCAGGTCAAGCTATAGCTACCCTTTATTATTTATTAATTATTCTGATTCATTTTCAATACTCATCAACCCTATTGCAAAGTGGAGGCACCTACTCTATTTCTCCTCCTCCATTACACACTTCAAGGATTTAATTAAATTATAGCTAAAAATTCGGTGATGTTCCTATCTTACGTGGGAAAACGCCCACGCCAAAATTTGCACAGTTCCGCCACTCATATCGTCTCAATCGCCAGCTCCCCTCAAGTCTCGTTCCTATTATAGGGTTATTATTCAACAAATTAATAGTACATTAGAATAGTTGAAAATCAAGTTAGAAATTCCTTATAGATCAATAAGAATCAGTAGGAATGAATAAAAAGACTGGAAGCTGTCAAAACCACAAGTTTATTCTAGAGAGTTTACCAGAGATTGATTCGGTATAACAACCGAACCCGGTATCTCAATATTTTAATAAACTTGTGATTTTGACAACTCCAGCCTTGTAATCATTATGGATAACTACCACAATATCACCTTCATTACTACACAAAAATCCATGATATGAAGTAACCTTAAAAGTAGCCCTGAATTGTGAATCATGGATAAGCCTCATTGTGTTTAACGATGAGCTCCGCAAACTGCCTCAATGGAGGTGGTCTCAGCTAGACCCGCGACGAAGACAGGCCTGAGGTCGGCGTCGGACGGGTCGTCTCTGCGCGGCGAGCACGAGCAACTCAGCCGAGCTCGTGTACACGTTTTCAGCTCTTCTTCAGTTTCAAGCGGGCCGTGCGGCCATCCCACAGCTGTACTCTGTCCGATTTCACCACCGCCTCGTTGTCCCTGAAATAATCAATGACGTAATATTTTTTGATCTTGAGGTTTTCACTGTACTTTCTTCTCTAGATTTATTAAATTTGGTACAGTACTTGAATAATATGATTTCGATTTACTATATCTCGAAACACATTAGAATACAGTGCTTTAATATTCTTATTTTGACCTTATCACAAATGAATAAAATGGTATCCTATTATTTATTTATTCAGCCAAATACATTTATTTTTAACACTTCGGAAAATTATTAACAAAATTATAAAGTGAAAATTAAGGAATACAACGGGAAATAAAGGATGGTCCTTTATCTGTGATCTTTATAATTATTTCTTCTTATGATTTGTTTGGAAAGGAAGATTTTATTCCTCAATAATATTAATACAATTGATATTTCTCATTATTAAATCTCATTTCTACCATCAGCTCGGATGAAGATGAAAGTGCTTGTCAACTCATAATCTCTAATGTCTAATTGATATCTGTGAATAATAAATTGAATAATTGAATTGTGGGTGATAGCTGACCTGTACCAGGTGATGTTGGGCGAGGGCGATGCCTGTACATCGCAGGCAAGGGTGAAGGTGTCGGCCACACGGGCTGCCGATCCCACCAGGCGACGGCCGAACGTCGGCGATGCTCGCGAGGCACTCCATGCTCTCACCCCTTTTGTCTTTGTACCTTTGTGAGCTGCAATATTTCAAGAAATGTTGATTTTTCAAAATATTCACCAATATCCCGAATGTAATCAACTAAATAGGCTAGATGAAAAAACTGAACAGAAATAGAAGGTTAGAGCATTGTACGTGCGTTCTTCTGAAACAAACTTTCACAGCCTAATTAAATTCAACTAAAATTCTGATGAAAATACTGTTATTCCTTGTAATCCGAGTTACCATGAGCACCATGTATCCTATAAAATATGGTAGGGTTCAAGGATATGGTAGGGTTATAAAATATGGATTATCAACAATCTACTGGACACCTACATTAAAATCAATAGGAACCCTCAATGTCATAGTGTTTTTTTCAATTGAATATTTTATTGAATACAAACAATAATACAGATTGTTGTGGTTATACATACGTCTTGAACTTTAGAAAATAATGAAATGAAATACATATAGCCTTTTAACTCAATATTATACAGTACACTCACAGGGCTATGATAAGTATACAGTCTGTACTGTGCGTAGAATGTTAATTTGTTACCTCGTTACAGATCTGCACAATGATGAAAGTGTATAAGAATTCATCTACTATGATGCAGAATGAAGCCATATTGATATTGTGTAATAAATAAAATCTTTTGTTTTTGTTTATTTTCTTGTTATCTGGATAACTTTGATTATCTTGAATAAGACGATGAATATACGTAATAAGACGATGGTTTCAACATTGTAATGTTTTATAACAATGGAAAATAAATTGATTGATTGATGATGACATACCAATAACCTCAAGCCGGGCCGTTGCCTCCACACTACCGTAGTCGTTCTCCAGGGTGACGCGATACAGTCCGGCATCCTCGGGCGTCACCTCCTTGATCTGCAGAATGCGGTCGTCCTGTTCGAGGAGGGTGAGCCGCGCCGAGGGTGACAATGTGTCCGTCCTTGTCCCGACGACCACGGATTGGGGTGTCCAGCAACTTCACCGTCTCACCTTCCTGGGCCACCTTGTTGTGCGGCACCGCGTAGAATTTCGGCGACGAAAATTTTGTCCGCTTCCGTTGCGGACGGTTCAATATGTCGAGAAGTCTCGTAACTGTGAAGCATAAAATTGAAATAAAAATTGATGTCTCGGCGATCTTCAATTGTTGTGGATCCATATTGTTTCTCACTTCAAAGTAGAGCCGGTTCAACAGGGAAACTAAGTCCTAGACTAAAACATCGGACAAACGTTAGCCTCGACAATAAGTACTAAGGGCTCTCTATGCTAACCCACTAAACTGTCGAGACAAACTTTGTACGTTGTTTTACGGTACTACGACAAAATGACTAAAATATAAGATTGTACCACGTGACATTGTGTTGATGATAATTTTTATAACGCAGTGAAATACTAATTATCATCAACACAATAATTTGTGAGTACAATCTTACTTTCATTTTGGTGTCTATATAAAAAATTAATGAATAGAAATCGTAAATAAGAATGGTTCGATGACAATGGTTCCGGGGAGAATATTAATGAGCCTGGTTTAATTACATTGATACTAAAATATTTCTAAATTTAAGGAATTTTAAAACTCACACAATAAAAAATAAGGTTAAACCTAGGTCAAATAAACAAAATGAAAGTCGAGTTTTCACTCAGTTAAAAAGTGTGTAGCTGCAATCGCAATGCATGGAAATAATGATTTATTCTTAAGATAACATCTTACAAATTGAATGAAAAACGAATTATCACAGAAATATTCTATTGAATTTGAATGTTTATTTTTTATACAAAAAATGCAGACCTTGTACACCCGATATACTCCTGGAGGTGTGCGAGGCGGGAAGGAGCTGAAAGGAATCCTGAGGCTTTGAAAGTTGTCTGGTAACCATTGTCTCCTTCTCTTCAGGAACTGGAAAAGATACCATTGATTTTAAACAAAAAACTACATTGATTAAGGAGTTTAAATTGCAAGAAATTGAAAAATCATCTATTAATTGTGTAATTGAAAAGTATAAGAAAAGTATAAGTTTCATGAATAATTTATTATTGTGGAAATATCAATCGTATTCCAGAAGAAATAGAAATTTATTCAGGAAAACAAACAATATTTTGCGACTTGAAAATAATGAAAATTAACTAACTTAGAACTATGAAATATTTTTTACAATTCTTAAAATCCAAGCTTTGAGTTGTCAGAAGAATGCATCACCAGTTTATTTTAATTCGTCTATTCAGTCTGGCATTCAAAACATATGATAGTTGATCTTTCAGTTTTAAAGCGCCTTCTAAAATAAAAAAATACAGGGCATAAGACAAATCTGTTTTGTAAAAGTTACTAAATGTTGAAAATGTACTTGTAAATTGAAAAATAAAATCATAAAAATGATTTTGAGCTAACTCTAAGTTCCAGTGTGCCTAAAATAGGGTTAAAAATAATTTCATAATAATAATTAATTGAACGAAATTCCTAATTAATGCCATATAATTAGGAATAATGCCATATAAATTTAGGAATTTCGTTCAATTAATTATCATGATTTAACAGCAACTGAATAGGTGCAATATCTCATTTCCTTCCAATTTTATACGACTTATGCATGTGTTGATAAGACTTATGTATTACAACAAAATAAAATAAAATAGGTTGAAAATACTTCTGTAAGAATAATTAATTGAACAAAATTCTAATTCTATAATTTCTATAAATTTAGAATTTCGTTCAATCAATTATCATGATTTAACAAGAATTCAATATCTATTCTTCAATTTAAAAGACTTATGCATGTGTTGATAAGACTTATGTATTACAGAACAATAAAGTCTAGGAGTAGCAGCTTACCATCTACGATGAGACAAGAAGAGGTGAGTGCTCTTCCCAACTCGTTGTAGTAGGCATACAGGTGTATCCTCATCCTCAGGGAACACCTTGCTGATTGTCAGGCGAGCCACGTCCCATCAACATCCGACGATGTGTGTCGCTCAGCGGCAGCGGCTTGGGATCTGAGCAAATTATTATCAAATGACGAAATAAACCGGCTATATTTTTATCACATCGGCTAAGCCAGTACTGACCTGGAAGCGGCCGCCAATGCAATTGGGCCAAACAAATAGGCTACTAAAAGAATCTGAGGCAAACTGACAAATGGACTTTATTGATCCAAATCCAGCCAGTGGTCCTCCGGTGAGGCAGTTGATTGTATTATCCTCATGATTATTGAAACTGATTACTTATCAAGATTATTTTAGAAATAAGTTAAGCAGTTAAGGTGGAACCTACCCACGTGGTCTCACCAATAAAAAGCCATACGAAAAAATCAAATCACCGAATACTGGTTAATGGTAACTTACACATTTTAGAAGTAATAGCAAGCTATATACCATGCCCTTACATAGTTTTATGGCGGGGTGCCTT
Source organism: Laodelphax striatellus (assembly GCA_017141395.1). Lineage (NCBI taxonomy): Eukaryota > Metazoa > Arthropoda > Insecta > Hemiptera > Delphacidae > Laodelphax > Laodelphax striatellus. Next base: position 25,506,476 of record CM029535.1, on the reverse strand, counting down.
ATTTATTCCATTCAATTATAGCGGGGTCTGATTTATCTAGAATTATTTTGTTCAGCCTGGTTAAATTATCTGTATTTTGAAATGATTCAAAGTATAAAGTTTCTTTTGTTGATCGGTATTGTCATGTTATATTTTGATTCTAACCTTTGTATTGTACATTATTTTTTATAGATAACTTCGTTTGTTAACAATTACGGTTTCTGGCGAATACACACACGGTTATTGGAGATCATGCGCAATAGGATCACGTAGACTGATGCAGTGACGCTCTGGACATACCACCATTAGACGTACCATTGAATTGTTAGTTAGGCGTAGACCGGTTAAAGAGCAAGATTAATCACGTTTTGTGCGTACTTCTACACCGTTTATACTGCACATAGTTATTAGGTTAGCGCACACCGTTAGTTAAGACAAAGAGCGCGGCGCGCAGTTGGTCAATTCAAACACGCCGATATTAGTCACGTTTAGTCACGCAGTAATTCACATACTTGCCAAGCTACACACCAATGCAATGACCAATCGGTGTGCGTTGTTGTTCATAAAGCATCTGTTGCAGTAATTTGTACTGTGATCAACTGCACTAATCTTCAGTCTTGTCTTGACTAACCAGTGTGGTTGCTTGAAACATGGAAGCAACACCACCGATTAGCTCACATTACATCAGCGTGTTGCGTGCTGCTTAAGCAAGCAACCATGCAATAACTCGTGACCAAACGCACTAATCTTGTCTTGTCTTGTTCCTGACTAACCGGCAGTACGCCTAGCCTATATCTACTGGGTTCATCCGATGGCGGGCGACACGCCTCTCAGATTCCCTGGGTTCAAGCTGGGATGTGCAGACCTGTGGCAAAGTCAGATTCACAAAAGTGCGCAACACCGTGTATTCTAGTATCATGTGGACTAAAACTCTGGGTCAAAATCAATCTGCTCTAATTATCAAGGCGCATTTTACAAGAGTTTAAAAGTCCCCAACTTCGATTCGTAGAAATGGGCAAAAAACGACCCCATATCTGTCAAAAGGGGCTTAATTTGTGGATAATTAGAGACTTCGCTGCTGATACGTTTTAAATAGCTGCAATGACTGATCTTCAATTCATAGAAAGTGATGGTTGATATCTGACAAGGAATAAATTGTGGATAGTCAAGACTTCTCAAAAACAGATTATTAGAATGATTAACAAGTTTATTTGGAACACTTCAAGTTTACCTTTCCATCTTTGAGCCAGCGGATATCGGGCGGAGGTGTGGCGTAGACCTGGCACTCAAGAGTGACACTGTCGCCATCACAGCATCGCATATCCTTCAGCTCCTTCCTCACTTCGGGTAATGTTTGCACTTTCCTGGGAAAATCATAAAAATTCAAGATGAATTAATTAATCAAAAAATTCCTTGAATTCATTGAATCAGAATAATTCGATATAATAATGAATGTGAGATGTGAAGATCGAAAAATATTAAGAAGAAATTCATTATTTTAGTTTTAATACCTTAAGCTTTATTTGTTCTATACTTTTGTTCAAATAATTGCTATGTTTTGAAGAGCTATGAAGAAAATCAAATCTTCAATTAGATGCAACTGACACATCTATCTATTTATAGTCTTCAAATTTTATAGAAATAATCGATTTGGAACTTGTATTAGAATTATAAGTTTTTTTAAATAATATCCAATGAACATAACCTGGGCTTTTTTATTTCTATTTTAGAATTAGCGATTGCGATAGTGTGGCAGTTAAGCTATTCATAATGAGGAAGAAGGCTAGTCTCAATCTAAAAGGATAATTCAATCTTGAATAAGCTGAAGCTAAGCAACAGAGCATGTCCACTCAAACAAAATATCTTCAAAATCATACATAGAAATTATCATTTGCAGAGCATATCCATTCATACATAATGCATCAAAAGCAACCATATATTCTCATACTAACTGATGAAGACTGAAAAAATTTTAATAACATTTTTAATTTCAACGATCATTATGTTAATTTTTTTCCTCAAATTTTTATTACTCAATTATACTAATTTGACAAAATACTTATCAGGATATTTATTGATTCAGAATCAAAACATTAATTTCTTCAATTAATCTTAGCTATCAGAAATTGAAAGAGATTTCAGAGGTTTAAACTATCATCATACTAGATAGACAAATTTGTTACCAAACGTGTATCAAGTACATAGTTTCAAAAAAACTGGAATATTTGTACCAGTACATAATTTTTCAACCTTGAAGGTTCCAATCAATATTGATCTAACTCAAATTAACCGTCCAAACCGATGTATGATCCACTGCACTGATCTCTTCCACCAAAATAACCGACAAAGTACAAAGAAGACTAGTAATTATTATTCAAACTGCATATATTCAATAGACATGCCTAAGCAAAGTGCCTCAGGTTTAAAAGCATTGCTAAACAGTAAGCTTTTACTAAAACCATAGAGTTTATAGTGGACAACAATACTTTCCGTGCTTTATATAGGAGAGAATGTAATGAGCGTTCGAATGTTAATGTTACTGTTTTTTCTCAACGATACAACCAGTAAGGAAGCTATTGTTAGCTTTTAATGCGTACAGTTTAATTTAATAGTTTGTTTGGGATCAGCTTCTGATTTGAGATCAAAGAGACTGACTTGAGACCGGCGTTTTATTGGATTTATAAAAGGGAATAGAATGTATTTAAAGTTGTTTGATAAATTTATAAAAGGAAGTACAAAGAAGTAGAATTTCTAATAGTTCTAATGCTAAATGTCATTTTGAATTATTAAAGGTACGGATACACACAGAACAGCCTCCAAATACCTTCTTTGAATATTATGATAGATGAGTTTTATGTCAATAAAAAAATTTAATCCAGTATCTTGTCTAGTATCCAGATCCACTAGACATATTATGTTGTAGTGTATTTTTGCCATGTTGGGCAAATATAGTCCACAATTGACTTACATTCAAGTTAAACCAAGGGTTGAATTACCTTTTAGTCTCCTCTTCAAAGCAAATTAAGTAAATCTCACAATCTTTTTCAACTTTCCAGCTTCCCCTTGTCTTGTTTGAAGAACAGAAATTTGCGGATATTGAAATTTGTGCTTATGAAGATGCTAAAAACCGTACATTAGATAAAACACAATTGATAAATATCAATTCAATTCTAATGGACGCTTTTTGTATTTTCAAACAAACGTTTTATTTCTCACCTATGCCTCAGGTCATTGTGCACTGTGGAACTCCATCTCTAAATTGACGATCCTATTATTGTTTGATGACATTCTTTGAAGTAAAGCCGACGTCAAACGTTCCCAATCAATAAACAATGAACAACAATCAGGCCTGAGCGTGAATCAATGTCGATCCTATTATGCTAATATCATTAGCTCATCAACAGACAATGCTTTCATTATAACTGTATCTATCAGCAGCAGAAAAGCAATAAAAAACATTTGGCTCTTGATGGATGGCATTCTCATTGTCTTCAATACTAACACTGTCTAAATACCAACATTTGAAACAATAACAGTATTAATTTCATTGTCGTGGCCTTGAAGCTATTGACTGAACTTGACACTTCTCAGAAAATATTTTCACTGTTAACTGAATCCTTCATTTATCTATTTTTCGTAGATCGATTTATCTTTTCTATTCCAATTTTTATTATTATTACTACTACAAAAAATGGCGATGAATTTTCTTTTTCTTTCTATTTTAGTCTTTCTCTTTCTTTTTACTCCTTCAAACTCTTCTTTCTTCATTTATCTTTGTCCTGCTTCCATCATTCCATACTTCCTGCAATTTTTCTTCCCTACTTTCCCTAGATTTCAATCGGTGTATGAGAGAAATTCAGAAATAATCTCACCACTAAATCCAAACATCCCTTAGTTGAACCTAAATACCAAATCCCTTATCATCCATAATCATTACCAACGCACAAGGCTTATGTGTGTGAATCACCCTTCTCAAATGAAGCTTTTTGACCAAGTTGCCCTTTCTTTAACCTATTCTGCCACTCTCAAGTATTTTTGGATCAGTATATTTTAAATTTGGATCTTTGAATAATTTCAAACCTTTCTTATGATTATTGGATTTATTGGAAATGAATTTTAATGAAAATATCGTTCAAAACAAGAAAAGATTACGTTCCCCCTCTCCAAAAGCGCACCGCTAAAATTCATCTAAATCATATCAGCTCGGTCATAAGTATGAAAAATTCTTGAACGAAACCAATCAAATTCATTTCGAAATCAAGACATAATTCAAACAACACATTGTGCTCCACCGAGATAACACCATTGTAATAGAATTGGCAACAATTACTGTATTACTGATACTGCTCCCAGTCTCAATTTACAAGAGCTCAATCTATGTAGTAGCGGAGTAAAAACAGATCACAATAATTACTCCTTTTAAATCGTTTCTACAATAATGGAACCGTATCACGCTCTCCACATGCTGCTTATTTCATATTATTTATTTTATATTAGGAATGTGTCTCGTGTCTGGACCGACTGAAATTTGTGATTGCTGGTTGACAAAGTTCGGTGTTTCGTGTCATTACAGACTGAGACTGCGCCTGCTGCTGTGATCTGTTGCATCACATAAACGGTCCACAATCATAAACAAACTCTGTAGCACGGCGCTCATGTCGCTAAGCCCCCCTACTAAAGTTGACATTATCTATGGCCGACATGATTCTAAACGGCTGAATATGGCGAATTCAGATACAGTCGAGCCGTTTGCAGAATAAACAATTCCGATATGTCACGGAATCTGCTGCTAGAAAACGGCTCTATATAGCCAACAGCTGCAATGCGCTTGCGCTCTGTCACTGCTCCTATATATACATTCCTTTTATGAGGATTTTATACCTATTTATATCAAATATATACATTTTATAATGACTATATATTCCTATAATGACACAGACCAGCAGCGATTGCTATATAGAAACTTTAATGTGTATTGTTAAATGTATTTGATATATAATTTACTTGAAATAACTATATAGAGGCTATGTTTAACGGATATATATAGTCATTCATTTGTGTATACAAATGACTATATTGACATAGGCCAGCAGCGAGTGCTATACAGTCACTGCTATATATGTATAGTTTATAGCTTAATATAGTTTTAGTTTCATATACGAGTATAGTATATGTATAGTTCCTACTATATAGTTCCTCGTATAGTTCCTATTGGCTATTGTATGGGCCTATAGTTTAAAATGTTAAATTATTATTATACCTGTATATTGACGTATATACCAGGAGCTATCCTATTTCTTATATATCTTTTTGAGATCTACGATCAAAATGTCTATACTAATACAGTATATTGACATAGACCAGCAGCTATTGTTCTTTGCATAAATAAGTAAGCTGGCCTCGGCTGTGGTGGCTTGATAAATGATCCTAGTACTATTTATAGCGATTCAATTCTACGAGTGTGGCACGTTCTACTTTTTTGGAATTGGCTTCTCTAGATTCTTTTGTTCTTTTTTGAAAAATACTATCGGAATAGTATTTAGTAGACTATTAGAATAGTCGCTACTGGTATGTTTGTAGAGAGCACGATCATGATCAAAATTTCTAGTAGAGCATTCTTATCCACTAAGCCTGGTTTTCATTAGTAGAGTTAGTGGTAGAGTTCCCTGGGCGAGTACTAACTATCTTGTGAATTCTCCCAATGAAAACGTTCATAGTATAGTAGAGTACTTGTTTTTAAGTTCAGCAGGTCCCTTTTTAACTTGTCAGAAAACATATGTTTTGACCAGCAATATCACAATAACCCACAAATATACTCAACCCACAAATGCTGAATCTCGCAGATTATTGAAAAGGGATCTTTAAAAGGTATTCTTTGAAAGGTCTTTTTAAAAGATTTAAAAAGACTTTAAAACCTTTTGATTATTGTGTGGAGTCACTGTTTAATTATTACTGAAACAGCTGATTTCTGACAAGTTAAATGGATCGTCGCATATACCATGTAAGAGTAGAGTTAGTACGGTGATTTTATTACTCTACCACTAACTCTACTAATGAAAACCAGGCTCTATGGATATTTACCACACTATTATCTTCATCAATTAAATTGAAGGTAATTTCCAATTATTAATTACAGTATGGTGACGTACCTCTGGCGTAAATCTGGAGGGAGACTAGAGCCAATTATACAGTATGGTGACGTACACTAGAGCCTGGCCTCACCATGCTGGTTGCGAGCGATGATGGCATAGGCGCCCGTGTAGTCGAGTCGCGCCTGCGGAATCTCCAGCTGGTAGCGGTGGCCCTCGCGGCGTGACACGAACCCGGGACCGTGGTGGTAGTAGTCCGGCTGTAACCGAAACACACATACTAGTCAGTCACAAATGAATAATTAATTCTATTTCCATCCATAAAATACAAAAATACAATACAGTACATAGTTAATCAATCCTGACCACTATATCCAGTAAATGTGGTCAGTGTGCAACTATACTTAGAAAACAAAAGAACAAAAGTGAAAGTGAGTCTAGTGAGCATAATACAAATATTACAAATAAAAAATACTGAATCGAAATACTGAAAGAAAAATCGATCAATCAATCATTTATCCAATAATTTACATAGGAGAGTACAACAGGCTTATGCCCAAAACTGTTCCTCTTCCAAAGGAAACCAAAGGAAATAACACGATCTGCTACAAATATCATTCAAAAACAGAAACAAATTACAGAAATAGGTGGATTTTTGACTATTCTTAAAAGCAGGGAGGTGGGAAGAAGAAGTGGAGATTCAGTTACCTATGTTCCCCATTCATTTTTTGTGACAATGTGAATTATGCTCGAATAAATTCAATAAAGTTTTCAGAAATTCAAGTTGAAATTGGTGAAAAGCGTTCGAAAAAGAATATGGAGGTAATTTCATTAACCTGAATGGTGAGAAAGAAGATGGAGATGGTAAAATGGGAAGAGAAAGGAAGACAAAGAGAAAAGAATGGAGAAGATGTAGAAATGGAATATTTTGCGTTTATGTTAGAATAATAATTGATAATGAGAAGGCGGGAAAGGTTTGAAAATGAATGAATGAAGATTCCGATCATGTAAAGTATACGATTAAAATATAATAATTATTTACAAAAATAAATTATTAATATTACAGAAAAATGTGAAATCATCTCTTTACCGTGCCATAGTGGGATACTATTTTATAGATATTTTGATGAAACATTCATATATTTTTCATTTCTCCAAGCGTAGTCTTTTGTTCTTAACAAAAGACATGTCGCTATGCTTTCTCTATGGTAAAACTGATGGTATGAATATTGAATGTTCGAAACAAAGTAATTCAGAACATGCAGAAGAGTGGATTATGAAGAGATAGAAAATAAAACCGTAGACTAACCAAATATAATGTCTTATTTGTGATAAAACAAAATGGAAGTATTGAATGAGTGTGGGAGTAAGTGAATGATATGGAACGTTCAGGCAAGATATGAGTAAAACTAAAAAGAAAATGATCGACGACTATTTTGAAGAGAAAGCACACAGCTACATAGAAACATAATCTAATACTAAGTTAAGTAAATGTATATCTATTGCCCGATAACTTTGCCACCCACTATGATAGTCAAACCATATTTCACCATCCAGGAATAGCTTTGTGGTCATCTCATCCATAATACTGTATCATACGACGATAATAATACTGTACTGCATTACGAATTGTGGACACATAAATGGATATGGCTATAAAGATGGGGTTCAAAGCAATGCACTGCCCCACCACACACGCTAACAAGGAAATTGATCAAATATATTCCATAGCATCGGTTTTTCAAAAGGATATATTTAGCCGCTTCGACAAATTTATGTGTTCAGTATTTGAATGGCTGGCTGTATGTCAATATATTAATAAATGGATTTATATTTCATCAAGAATAAAGACTAATTTGTATTAGTTGAAAAAAAACGCAAGAAGTGATCGAGAAACACAAATAGGAAGGACGAAAGAAGTACAAATTAAACTGATAACAAAAAATAAATTACTTGATTAATAGGAAATTTATAAAAATCACTGATAATTATTGTAAGTTCTAAGATGAAATTGAGATCAATCTCCTTCATAACTCAGAAGAGAATAAGCTGGTAAAGTTACCTACAAGTATTTAGGAGCATATATATTGAAGAACAAGCATTCGTTAATGTTTGCTCAATATGAGACGAGACGAATTTGAGAACAATAATTCAGTAGCCTTCAAACAATAGGTGTTTGATTCGTATTTGAATTGAATCGATACTACCAGTTAAATCATTCGCAGCTACTACAACAAATGCGTCATTAATTCACTAACAGCTCACAGTTAGCTATCCTCTGAGATGGAATCAAGCTGAAGCTGAAGATAACCGTCGCACTTTTATCTAATCTAGGATCTAACTAGTTCCTAATCAGAAATCGAACCAGTTCCCAATCGTATACTAGGCTAGCAGAACATAGCACTGCAAGATCAACGGTCCCTTAATTACAGTAATTTATTTAACACCTTGTTAGACAGATAAATTGCTTTTGCAACACGCAGCGGGACAATTCAAAGCTTTTGCTGGCAAACATATTTATCGGCTAGAAATCTCTGATAAGAGATCTTGGGAAAAGTTCAACGCCTAGCAAGGACCTGGGAGCGCCTACTCTTTTCAAATAAATAACGTACAAAACTGGGATTGTGTTGAATTTCGTTGTAGTTCAAAGCACTCTTGTGTAGGTATAATTCCCACATAGTATGGTTTACATTGCTTGAGGTTGGAGGAAGTATAAAGTTCAGACTTGAGAATAAGTAATTTAACGTTGTAAGAGAATGTGGATGAGTACAATAGAGCCAATCTTCTCCACATTATGTGGTGGGTTGAATGCTACAACTTTATAAGCAAAAAGTGTAGGAAAAGTCTGCAAAAGGTTGAATAATGAATTGACGCAACTGTATCCTTGAATTTCTGAGATTAAATATTTCGAAAATAATTTTATAAAATATCGGCAACTTTGTTGTGAATGAAAATGGAAGACAGATAATTCAGAAGAGTTCACTTCGATAAAATGTTAAAGTTTGTTGTTATTATTGGTCTACTAATGTCAAAATTAAAAAATTTAACACACATATTCTTGATTTAAATTAGTATCATAATTTTAGGATATGGATAGAGATAGTCCTGGAATAGTAATGATTCAATTAATGAGGTGGATTACCATTTGGTTCATCAATTTATGATTAGCAGGCTAGGTCAAAATAAAATGGGTTACAAGTTTGCGAGTCGGTTTTATGATAAGATTCTTATTTCGATTAAAATGCTCAGTTCTCAGGACCAATGGTAGGTTACCGGTACCATAATAGTTGAAAAACAATTAGAAATGATTTCGTATTCAATTAATTCATGAACAGGCTCTACCAAAAATTGTTTCTTTCTTGAATTTTGATAAACAACGTAGTCCAAAATAAGGTTACGTGTTCAACACAGAAATTTTCATTCAAAAAATCTATGAGCTGAGAATAATTGATTCATTAAATACGAATTTATTAAAGAGAGAATTTATTAAATACGATTTATTAAAGAGAGATTAAATACGAATTCAATTAAAACAATACATTTAATAATCAATAATAAATCATTGAAAACGACAGTCTTCAGTTAAATTGTAATAGTGGATTAAATAGCTCACAATAATATTGTTTCACTATAATTTGACAGCTTATGTGGAGACAATGATGTTGATAGATGATGGAAAACCCTCTTGTAATCAAAGAGCTGAATATATAGGATATAAATATAAAAAATAAGACTTGATTGTTTCACACTGATCTCTCAATTCGAGTAGAGTAGTGTTCTGGACATTAAATTGATTATCGCAAATTGAAATATATGTATATCGCATGAGATGTGCCCAAATGTTATTGAAGAGTGAAGATATAAAAAATAATCATCGTTGAACATTATTAGATTCGCCTACCTTTTAATCAAAATTAAAATGAGTCACAAGTCGATACAAACAAACAATAATTATCACTTTTCGAACTATGAATTCACAAGTACTTGAAACTTTGCTATAATCTGAGGAAAAAGTCTCGAAGCATTATCCACTACTGTAGCACATGGTATTGTTCTCAGAAGTGGGTTTCCTAGCACTGATCATTGCTTGAACTGAATGAAAACTAAACTGTGAGCTGCAAGGAACTAGAAATTGTCTCAGCTGTTACAATGGAAGTGAGTTCATTGCCAACTCAACACTGACGACACTACTTACTTATCGTACCACAGACAAACAGCAATTATTTACAACTGTTGCTTACGAAATTACAATTCACAAACAATAATAATGTATTCACAAACATAACGTGCTATACAGTACATGGACAACGTCAACCTTGAAACTTTAAACGCCACATTTTTATGAGATCACCTCTCATGAACTTATGAACAACAAAACAATGAATTTTCGCATTCCACGATTACAGTGGAATCCAAACAAAGCAAACTTTTGATGCCCATGAATAAGTTACACAACTATTACTACACTTCCTAAATTGAATATGATCTACAGTACAATAATTGATCTACTTTGAAAATAAAGACTTTGATTGAACTCATAAATCAGTCATCCACACTAATAAATAAATGATATCATTGATAGGTTTGACATGAATAAAATTTATTAGCTAACTTCATGGTCATTATTGATGAGTCGTAAAACTTATCAATTTCATAATATTTATTGTTAATTTACATTTTTTGATTATCATTCAAAGAGAAATGAATACAGTATTTTGTTTGTTTTTGAGTTTGTCCATAGAAGAAACAGTTAGGTGTGCTAAAACAGTTCCGTTTTAAAACTTGATAATATTTTAACTATGATAACTTATGATAAATGTAACTATGGAAACTATGATAGCACAAAAGTCAATTGAATTTAAACGCAATTAAATTATATCTTTTGATTGTGCTCACTGGAATTTTCAGTTTGTTCATGGCATCAAACTCTTGAATGCTAGAGAAAAAGTTTCTATTCAATTGAATAAATATTATTGTCAACTGCAATAGTTTTCGTCCAAATAATTCATTCGGCCGAACTGCCGGCTATTTAATTCAATGTTGAGCGTTCGGACGAAAACGATACCAATGGAAGTTAAGGCTTTAGATATACAATATCATAGATGGAAAACACTTTTCAGAGCAGAAACAGCATTCCGTTGTTTGAAAGGAACCGTTGGTTTGAAAAGATTCCATATAATTTAAAAGAGATTGTCCTCAGCCCTTAAGCACTAATTTTGATGGAAAAAAGTAAATTTTGGATTTCAATTCATAGATATGGTTCAACAATATTCAAATTAGTAACAAATTTGGGGAGCAGAAGCATAATAAGCAACTCCAAGGCCCAGGGGCCTCTTCAAGCGCATAATACAGAACTTATGGTCGAATGCAGAACTTATGGCGCATAATACAGAACTATGGTCGAATCCTGGAGACTTTAATATTACTGAATTTCATTGGTGATTCGCCTGTATTACATGATTTGAACGTTTCAGGTCCAAGATTTGTGGCAAAGATCCTGGCTAATAGCTGCAATTTCATAGTTATCTTCTGGTGACACAATAAAAAGCAACACAAAGTTACGACCAGTGATAAATTAATACCTCAGGATGATGCTTTGTAAACAGCCAGAAGGAAAGAAACAACTTTGAAGCATTTGATCGAAAAAAATCAGTAATAGCAGGCTATCTGACTAATTGAGCAAGTGATTCTGAAATTATATAAATTAAATTGGCGCGCAAGAGATTGCAAGTATTTAGAGAGCGAATAATAAGTTCACCAAATGGTGGTCTCCTTTGAGACTGGTTCTTGTTCGTAGCAGGTTGAGGAAGTCAGTTGGTTTCGATTATTACATTCTGATTGGATGGAGTTGATCAACTAAACTCCCTGACAGCAGCGTCGCTCGCAAGACCTTCTGACAGTCTAATTACAACTTCTGGCTCTGCTAAATCAAAACAGTGTGAAGGGTGTGTTATAGCACAAGGTCGGCAATATGAACCCTCTCTTAATTGCGTATACTTTGAATACGGCGATACAATTTCTTCTAAATTAATGTTGAAGTGGTGTGGTCATAACTTGAAAGGATTGTTTATATTCAAAGCTCACTCATTCATTTATTCCAACAGCTACGTTACTGACAATCTATAATTTGAGATCTAGTTTTACGATAACACCTAATGATAAACATTGAAATTGATATATATGTCGTCGTATTAAAATCTGGCGCCAGGTTCAAATTATTGTTCAATGTTGACTAATAACGTTGGATGGATAAATAGGTTTAGAAATTACATAAATGATACCACTGTTAGTTCTAAAATTATTAAAGTTAAAATTAAATCATTTAATGATGAAATAAACAGGTTGAACAACAAATTGCTTGAAAAATTCTTCAATCGAGAACGTATGTAAAACAATTTAATTCACTTCATTTACTGTATCTACTGCTTGGGGAAATATAAATTTGGAATGAAATAGAGGAGGACAGAAAAACACAAGATGATTAAAACAGAAAAAAATATATATAGACACAACAATGGAGTATGAAGGATGCTATGATAGAGCAGAGTAAAGGATTGCAACAATGGACCAATCACGAATAAGATCCAGATTCGAGCCATGCCTACAGAAATAGCACCGCCTACTACTCTCTTCTGATTGGTCAGCAATGTATTTTTGAATTCTACCGATGGATGGCATCAGTTACTGGGTGATGCACAGTTTATTGTCTTTCTACACAGTCTTTTCACATCAATAGTGACTAGGTTGCAATTAAATTCGTTTGAACATATTATTTCAATCCTATTGAATGGGTTATGAAATGATGAAACAGAGATGCATTTGTTCGAGAACGACCAATAACAAGCAAGATTTGGATGACCGGCCGACCGACAAAGCTCCAAGCCCCGCCTACTCTCTCTCCTGATTGGCCAACAATGTACTCGCTAGTTCTGACGGTAGATAGCAGCAGTTACTGGGTGATTTATTCTTGCTGGATCACAAGAAATTCTGTTGATTTTTATGCATGCAAAGGACAACATATAACTTTGTTGTTCGATTCCAACATTTTTATTTATTTAAAACCAATAAAAAATTCTATTTCAATTAGCCATCTACTTTTAAAAATATGAAATATAGGGAAATAATACTTGGATTTTTAGATTTTTCGACATCTTGGCGCAAAAGTATGCGAATTTAGTGCATAATGTTGATAAGTTAAATTTGAAGGTTGGTTTGTATTTGAGAATTATTTATTCATATCACGCGGAATTCTTTATATTAATTTAACGTAGTATTACTATGCCGGTCTGAACTTTGTTTGATTTGAACTAAGTTAAACAAAACGATAGTTTTTAACTTGATTTAAACTCTAGATCCACATTTGAAAAACCAAGATATTACAAGTTTAAAAGAAGGTTTAATAGAAAAGAGTTTCAAGGGAGCGAGTCTAAACGGGTCAATATACTACGTAATTAAATGGATCGATAAATAAATACAAGATTGGCATAAGAAATAAGGGTATCATTGAGTGATTCCTCTTTCCATTTAGATTAAGATAACTGATAGGCACTGAGCATCTATCATTTTTATATCGTCTATCATATTTTCCTGTGTAGAAAATGTATGGAAAGCTTAGGCCATGGTTATACTGGATGCGAGTGTCGCACAGAGGGGGGGTTTGGGAGTTATCAGACCCAAAACCCCCAGAACGAAATTCAGTTTGCACCAATGATCCATGCGAGTGGAACTCATCAGAGAAATATAATGTAGGAGTAAAATAATGATCTAAAAACCTATTGCACCGATTACTTTGGATGTAATTTGCCTTAGAATTTACAGGTGTTGATTCCAGTTACAGAGAGTAAACCAGCTCTGGCTGATACCTAAATGCGGCTCTAATCGACCGACACCCAAGATTTAATCAATTAATAATCCAGCCATTCATGCCTGATCTGGTAGAAATAAACTAGCAGGCTATCTTGAGAGGGAATCTAAAACCATACAGGAACAGTGGAGGTGTATTCAATGTTCGCATTGTAATATCAAACTGGTATCTTCAATAGACAGTGACAAGGTAACCTAATATGGTACAGTTTTTAGTCTCTTGAACAATAATGGAACACGACATTCCAAAAGCCTACGATAGCATTCCAAAATCATACGATCCATATGTTCCATAGCCAGAAATAGCACTGACGCATTTAAATTCTTCATTGTTATTAAAGACCCAACATAGATGGTAAAGTGTACGTCATTTCCATGTTTATAACTCTTCTCTTTTCATGAGCTTTTTTACTTCTGTTTTCATCAATTTTGAATTTTTAGAGTATGATTCTCAAATTGAAAATGTTTATTTGTGAGATACATTATCGAAGCACAATAACGCAGCGTCAAAGAATGGGATGAATGATCCAGTTCTTGATTCCCAATTAGTTTTCAATTAAATACACTATAATCTACAAAATTGTATGATGGTATTCGATTGGACTGAAGATGAATTCACAGTATTCTAGCAAAAATCACATAGGCATAGTGCTTTATTGTAGTTTATTTCTACTTGGTACTGATGGATATAAATGTAATTAAGATGCTTTTTGATACTGATGATTGTGATAATGTTGCTTTCCAATGAGTTGTGAAATTGAGGAACGAGAACTACGAATGAATTGAGAAGCACGAGAAGCATGTTAAGAAAGAACAAGCAAAAATGAAATTTGGAGAGTAAATAAAATTCAAGAAGTAGGAGAAGGAGCATGGAATGAGGGAAATCCAGAATGGAAGAATCAGATAACACTGAGAAAATAAAGCGTAAATAATTATTGGAATGAGAAGTATTACTGAAGGTTGTAAAGAAAGCAGAATAAGACAAGAAAAAGAGCAGAAGTGGAGAACAAGAAAACGGAGAAAATCAAGGAGATAGAGGATGTGAAGTAGGAAGTGAGAAGAAAAAGATGAAGCAGAAAACAAATAACAGAAGCAGAAAGAGAAAATTTTTAGTATCACTTTAGTAACCAATTACCCACCACTGACCATCCTCAGCTATTCTCTTGTTGGTCTATAACTCTCTATACCTTTCAAGTTAGTAGGTCTTAGTTCTTAGTAGTTACTATATTTTTTATACAATAGTAGCTCTATCCTATATAGAGCTACAAAATGTATTATTTTGCGACTGTGAGAAACTAATGTTGATATCCTGTTTCTAAAACACTGCTAACTTATTTATCTCATACTAATATCATTGAGTACACTGGAGTGTTGTTTCTTTTGCTATAAGCAGTACTCCGACAAGTTCGCTTATCAACCGGCTGCTGTCATTTTGCTGTGTTTTGCTGGGTGATGACAACACACTGAATAGTCCTAATGAGCCAACACGAAACAAGAAACATGAGAGTGACTTTGAACTCTTCAGTCCACACACACTTGTGTGATCATTTTCCTGTCACTTCTATGAGAGTCATAAGAAGAGGGAGGAGAAAAAGAAGAAGGAAAAGGAAGACGGTTATGATGATGAGAAGGGGGAGAGAATGGATGGACGAGGGAGGACAAAAAGATGATGAAGAAGAAGGAGGAATGTGTGGAGAAGAACACGAAGAAGAAGGATGACACGAAGAAGAACAAGAAGAAAACGGAGAAAAAGAATAGGAATAAGAAAGAAGAGTACAAGGTAAAAAAGAAGAAGAAGAAGAAGAAGAAGAAGAAAAAAACAAAGGAGGAGGAGGAGAATGAGAAAGAGAGAATTAAGAAGAGAGAATTAAGAGGAAGATGAGAAAAATAAGAAGGATAAGGTGAGAAGAAGGGTGTATAGAAGAAAGAGGAAGACAAGGAAGAAGAAGCTCATAGGAAGATTTGGGAGAAATGAGAGAGAAAATAAGAAGAAGAAGAAGAAAAGGAGAATGAGTAGAAAATGAGGATGAAGGAAAATGATGAGAAGGATGAGGTAAGACGGAGAGAAGGAAGAAGAGTGTGTAGAAAAAAGAGGAAGACAAGGAACAAGAAGCTCATTGGAAGATTTAGAAGAAATAAGGGTGAAAATAAGAGGGAATTGAAGAATAATAAAAAGAGTACTAATAAGAAGAAGAAAAGAAGAGAAATTAGAAGAGTAAGAAATAAAAGAAGTGAAAACTAATAGTGACTCTACACTTCTCAATCCCACTCGTGTAATGATTTGACTATTTTACTATACATCTACCGTTGCAATATAATATCCTCATTAAAACTGAGTACATCACTAATATTGTCGTATGTAGTACACATGTTTAGTATAGGATACGCACTGCCACTCGAGTATTATCACCAGTATATTTCAAACGAGAATTTACTACGCTACATAACTGTCAGCCAGTGGCGGCGCTTCCATTAGGGCCAAGTGGGCCGGGCCCACCCAAATGAAACAGTACGGTACATTTTAAAATAAGTTTTGTGATTAATATCATTTAATATTCAATCAAATACAATGTAAATTAATTTTGAACTGTCAGCGGGTCAAAACTCTCGTAAAACGGGTCAAAATCATCACGTAACACATTGGAGGGCCACGGATTTTGGGCCCTTCTAGCTATCATAAGAACGTAATGGCAAGGCTACGCAAGCCGGCGGCGCTGGCTAGTCGGAGAGCAATGCATTGGTATATGAGCATTATGGGCCGATTCCAGCGGGCCCATTGGACGTTTGTTCTCGCTCGAAATGCTGAGCGCTGGGCTAATAGTAGCTTTGTTTTACATCCTGTCATGCGAATTTCTTATTTTATAAAGTAATAAGTTAATACTTTTAGTCACTTTTGTGCTAATATTTATATAGGTTTATTAGATTAGCCATAATCCAATTGTAGTGATCGTGATTTTATTGTGAAGTGCTGTGTTATTGTGAAAGTGATCATGATTTAAATGAGGTTAGGCCTACTTCAACGGTACAATCCTCAGAATAATATTGTGAGTTTGTTAATAAACGAATCAGTCCATTCAGCTCTTGGCATGTTTTCAATACTGTAGTAAATTCGCAGGCTAACTGTATGTATTTGTAGATAGTTTTCAGCAGGTCGATTCCTATAGTTTTGTTCAATATCGCAACTATATAATAGTCGTAGAACTAATCTTAACTACATTAACTTGTAAAATTGGATAATTATACTTCATAAAGCATTCCCCCCCCTTCCCAGCCACACCCACAACAAATCCAACCACGGGCCCACCCTACTGTTCAGGTCAAGCGCCGCCACTGCTGTCAGCTTACAATCAATATCATCACATCAGCAGAGACCACGACCTACCTAAACTCTCAGCACTTGTGGTTATTTAGTTCTAGCTTCTAACGATGTGCTCTGTTCTGCACTGCAAGCTATCAGCTATCAGTTCTCAGTTTGCAGCTTCCAGCTCTCATCTGACACCTCTATCGCATTGCGACACCATTATGTCCGACATGACAACCTCCCCGCCAACAACGTAATATCCTTTCAATGTGGAGTGTTTAGTAATTGGATGCTACTCAGGAGAAGAGAATAAGAACTTTATTTCACTTTTATTCTCTTTGATGCTACTACGGTTGTTTGCGATGAATCCTCACTGCTCAATAATCAAACGAGAATCCTTTATCATGTACATAAAGTATCAGTTAGTAAAGTTTATAGAAGTTTTGCTGACTATTTGCTCAGTTAGGCTAGGCGTACACCGGTTAGTCAAGACAAGACAAGTCGAGATTAGTCACGTTCAGTCACAGTACTTCACATAGTTGCTTATGCAACACACACCAATTAGTCATTGCATCAGTGTGTGCTGCTCACAATCAACTATGTGAATTACCGTGACCAAACGTGACTAATCTCGTCTTGTCTTGTCTTGACTAACTGGTGTACGCCCAACATTTTTTATTCAACAGAGGCCTATTCTGTGAGTGACATGTTTCCTAAAATAACACATTTCTTGAAAAGTACGCGATAAATCCTTTGTTTTACAATGTGAAAATAAATGCTTGTTTATTATTGACAGCTTGGTCAATAGCACCAAAGAGGATGTTACAAATCCTCCTTAACATCTCTGTAACATCCTCTTTGATAGCACTTTAACAAACTGCAACTGCTTTGATTATCAGTGGCGGCTCGTCAGGGGAAGCAAGAGAAGCTGGGCTTTCTCTAATTCTAATACATAGTCAAATTTCTATTATATTTTGATTCATAGCTACACTACTTCATGTTTTTCATCTACTTCAGAACTACTTTGTACAACTACATGCTTAAAAAAATTATATTTGCGAATCAAGAGATTGATTTCACCAGTAATTTACCACTTCTAATGATTCTTTCAAGGGTTCTTGGGATGACTCTCTACCAAAGCTGTTATAAGTTTAATTGTGAATAAATAACACATCTTCACTTATTCCTCTCAAAATCACAAGAAAATACAGCGTTCATCCTGGTGGATTGATGGTAATGACAGAATTTACGGATTATAAATCCATGTTAGATTCAATCAGTAGAAAAAGACGACCTTTATAAAGATCTTTAACAACAGCTGTCATTCAAAAGCTGCAGTATTACTACATGAATAATTGTTTGATTGGTATGATTGGTTTGAATGGTTCAATGGTAATGGTACTACAATGAATAATTGTAGGACCATTGTTTCCTGTGTCTGCAGAACTTTTGCACATTGTATTTTCCAATACCAATTTTTCAATTCCTAGTTCGATTTCCGAATATGAAAGAATTCATTCATCGAAATTGAAACCAAATTCACTTCGGAGTTTCCGTCATTGAAAACTCAATTCAGTAAAGATTCTACAGTTTTTTTCTTTCAGTGGTTCATTAAACCAAAGGTGAATAGAATAACAATATAGAAATATTGACAATAACAATATAAATATATCAATTCCATACACATTGAATGAAACCAACATTAAAGAAATTCCATCATTTTTCAACTGAGAGCCTTCTGCCCTTCTCCGTCACTTGACTTGTACAACTCGAGCGAGCGTTCACTCGTTTGTAACCTTTCCGAAAAAGGAAGTGCGTCCTTGTCGGTGCGGGGGAATTGGTCGGACTAGGTCCGAGTCGGACTTGGCTCGGATCCGGACAATCCAATTATTCGTGCGCTTATCTTAATGACAGGCTGGTGTAGAAGGCTTGATTGTAGAAGTTTTGTAGTGACTGTGGCGCCATCTGATTATATCATTTGAAAATATACATAGATACATTTGTTACGTCAGAAGTGGGTGCCTGGCGCCAAACGACTTGTCCAAGCAAATAGAGGTCAAGGCCATCTCCCTGTTCGCACCGCTAATCCCAACCAACTCAGAAGAGCTTAGATACGAAATTAACGAGTTTGTAAGCAAATGTACTCAAACAAGGTCTCAACCATCGAGTGCCTGAGAAATTTACAGGCATAATCAATGTTTATGTCTCCTCCTACTTTATGAAAACAGTCAAAGCACGACTAACTAGAGATAAGTTTATGGGATGTGGAATGGGATACGTTCTTTTATAGAATATTGTTTTCAGTGTACTTGTGATTACCATGTATAGTACCGGTAAGGTCGATTTCACGAATATTTGTACAGTATCTGGTAAGATTCGATTAGAAAGTACACAATATTTTGTGCAACATGATATTGGGAACAAATTGTTTTATAGGATTAATAACAATATCATAATACTGAAGTAAAGGGTGATCAAAAAGTTCATCCGCAGTAACACTGAGGCACTCCACACTTGGAAACTTTAAATCGCAAAGCAACTCATCGCTCGGCAACTCAGCGACGCAGCATGTGTTTTCAAATGATGACGCTCAGACTAGGCGATTCCAGAATCGGTAACTCGATCGCAAGCGCAACAACTGTAGTCTCGGTTCCGAAACTCCGCAACTCTGATCAATACGATTTCGGTTTCCAGGGGAGTAGAGCCATACATTGATACATTCAATCAATCAAAACAAGAGCTATTTATTGAACAAGTTATTAATTCAAATCACCTGTAAATTCACTCACTCAAAACCACAATCAGAATAAGTTGTCTAGTATTTCTGTGTTTCTCATTGAATGTACAGTATGGTTTTACTCTCCAGGAAGGCCGGTTTCTAGAGTTTTTTGTACCATCTATCAACTATCAACAAGTGGTTTTGAAGAAAAAATATTTTTTTGAGTAACTAAATACTGGGAAATGTTTGAAAGATGTGGAAGAACCAGTATAAACAGTGATTTCATAGAAAACTGTTCCGTTGGCAAATGACATGTTGATAGCTCCAAATCTTGTTGAGTATCTCTAGTGCCTCCATAACTCAAAGACTATAAAAACTACTCTTAATGGAAACTTAAGAAAATGGACGTTAATGGAGACATGAAAATGGACAATGGACATGTTACTCTTGCTGGTGAGTTAACATCTCTATTAACTGCTAACTGTTTTTTGGATAAGTATGATACAGATTGAAATGGTGATAAACATTTCATAAACTAATTCAACAACTTTCAAAAATCCACAAAAAATTTTGAGGAGTTGATATATATCTCACTTAGTAACTGAAGGCCCAATCTTTCATCAGAATAGCGAGATTTTTCTATAATGATAATATATTATTATATACATCACATGATAGCATATTATCATTCATAGGTGGCGCGCGAGCGATAAAATTAACTAATAACAAACGATTAAGATAGAGCATAAACTGGATTCTGGAATCATTGATACAAGCACCCGGTCTGCAACATATAATATACCCAGTACTTAGGTAACTGGGATCAACAACAAAACCGGTTAATGAGGTAAATAAAATATAAATACAAGAGATATAAGTGGAAAACGGGTTCATTGATGGTAAACGTTATTATTTCAACTGTTTTACGAGTAATAGTTTTCAACAGCCAATTGGTGGGGTGTATAAATTAATTTTCTGAAATAGATTCTCTTGAAGTTATTGCGGTGTTAATAATTATAATAGTTGCGTTATTTGGAAATAGAGTAGCTTATGTTTGAATTTATTAGAATATCTTTCTGCTTCAGAAGCTAAAATGTTTTAATCAACAGTCAAATCCAATATAAACAATAGCTACTATAATCATAAATATTTATAATAGGTTCTATCATCTATATTTATTTCTGGTTTTATGTTGATTTTTTCTGAATAAACCACTCACTGGTGGTACTGTACACATGGCAAGAGTACCAGAGAATTTGTAATCAGTATAATGGTGGTATGTTTTTGTAGTTTGAGGAAAGATTTTGACAACAAGAGATGAGGATTATCAGGAGCTTGAAAGGATAAAATTTTGAGATCACTCATCGTCACAGACAAAATATTCTATAATCACTCTTAACTTTCAATTTTCAACATTATTTTTTCAACTTTTTTATTATGAAAGCCGTTGAAGAAATGGACGTCGAACAATGTATGATATGTAAAACAATGTTTATGATACAGTCTTTGCTTGTATGCAATTGTTCGACAAATTTATTGATAATATTATATCTTATTTTTTCTCTCCAGCTATCACGTGACTACAAGAAACTAAACCTGCGACAATAAATTGCAATTTGTAACGGCCATGTAGTTGCAGTATTGTTGTAACTCATTGACTTACATTTTCAGAACAAAGTATTTAGCACTCATTAGGCACTTAACAAAGGCTCCTGTCATACAGCAATTTATGGATGGCTGCCAATACATACTGCAGCTAAGTACAACATGATTTATTTCATGTTGGACAACGACTGTATTCCAGTCAGGCAATTACAAGTTGCGACTACAATTACAAGTGTAACGACAGCTCTTATCAACACCTGGTGCTGATTGTTGATGTAGCATGCGATGAACTTTAACCCGCAACACAGTTCCACTGGGTCTGATTTATTTGAAACAGACATAACATTGTTCAATACAAATAAATACATTGCTTCATATTTATGGAGAAAAAGGAGTTTCATGAAAAAGTTCTCAACACCTTTTGAGGAATCACATGAGAATTATGTCAAATTATGAGGTCTATTTTAAGAGTCATCAATTTCCCTGTTATGGTTAGTAATTAAAGTTATGGCAAATATAATTCTACTAGTAAGATTTAATTGATAGATTAAATTGTTTTATAATAGATTAAATTGTCTTTGGTTATAGGAATATGGAGAGATATTAAAAGATACTATTCTATAAATACTCCACACTCGCAGTTCAATAATATTATTCTTGAGTTTTTGAATTTCATTTATATTCAATTATTCTTGAATTTTCTATTTTCAATACGTTATTCCAATATTAAAGAAATGGATGTTTTTTTAGATACTATGGGTCGAAAATATATATGCAAATTTCTACTTTCTAGCAGTGAAACTTCATTATTATTATTCTTTTTTTTTGCTGAGGGTGATGCCCACATGAGCTGTGATGAGGTATGATGAGCAATGATGCCCAAAATTGAGACGAGCAATCCGAAATAAGAGCTTTATTGCAATATTTTCCGAGCTACAACTTCAAGCGTTTTTTCCACAAGAGAAATTTAGTTCAATCTTCGAATTGTTAATAAAATACATTATGAACGCTTAAAGGCTTAAGGTTTCTAGCCGATAGATTAGATTAGATTATAAGAAACTCGCAGAACTGTAAATTAATTATTTTTCTAGGATTCCTTCCAGCAGTATTCGAGAATGTGGAAAAAGTTTTTTCCTGATGATTTAAAAAACTTTATGACTTATGTAAATTGTACTTCCACTCTTCCTCAACCCATTTTATTCCAACAATGAACTTTGATTTATAAATGGGTATTAAAAATAAATTACAATTGATTCAGCTTTCAGCCCTCAATGAATCTATTCAAATCAATTCAATGGATTGGAAAGGATTTCAAACAATTCAAAAAATATGTCAGCCCTCAAAGAAACTACTTATGTATTGCATATCAACTATTTTAATCGATTCAATGATTTGAAATAATATAGTGTATGATTGATAAATAAACAGCCCTCAACAACAGATGAATTAATAGAGCTCAGTACTAACTAAGCACGAGCGTGTATTCATGTGAAGGTCACCATTAGCATGGTTCGTTACCCTTGGGGGAGTTTGATGTGGCCTGTACTGCAAGCTGAAGCTAGTTATCAAATATGCCGTGACTGAAAAGTATCATATGTTCGCAGGAGAGTAAGGTCGTTTGCTGACTCACTAAACGTCTTGTGCGCGAAAGAATAAATATGAATGCAGAGGTTAAATTCCTCCTCAACATAAAACCAGTCATATCAATGAATTTCCTTATACTGTTTGTGATTGTTTCAATTGTTGATTTAGTTGTTATTGTTTTCAATTAACATCTATCAACTATCAATGTATATAAATCAATTTGGGTTTGAAAAATGATGGTTGTTTCCAAATTTGGATTAATAAATGATGAAGTCTATATTCTTATTAGAGTATTGTTGATGGATGGACAAAAAATTTAACAATAATGATAGTCTTGAAAGATATCGAAAGGCAGGCTAATTCGAAATATTAATCCTCAACTATGATTCCACATTTTATACCTGCACATGGATAGAATTTATATTAATTTCAAGATATGAATTATCTGACAACAAATGAGAGAATCTCGAATAATACAAGATTCTGAAGATAGTAGGATGTGCATTGCTATATCCAATGCTTTTTTAGAGCTCTGCTCTGGCTCTGAAATATATTACTTTTGTGTATGCAAGACATTTTAATGGTAAAATGGTTTTTGTACAAGACTCTAAGACATGATTTAGTTTACAAGACATGAAAAGTATTGTAAAATGTTGATTCAGATACGATTGAGAAGACATCTCGTATGATGAAAAAACTAAAACCTGTACTAGATTAAATCTTCTAGTCTACAAAAACTAGGACAGATCTTTCGAGTAAATCTATAGCTAGACCTACTAATAAAAACGTCAAGTTGAGTTGGATGAAAAAGTATTTGGTTTCTAGGTCCTAGAAAACTTTCTCATGAATATAAAATAACTTAACAAGTTTCCAGTCAGAAACTTGGAGTTTTTCAACTGAACTGTGACAGTAAAGTCTCGATTATCCACGTGCGGATTATTCGCGGTGCCTGTAGGATACAAAAAAGTGAAAAATGAGAATTGAAATATAGTACTGAATACAAAACCACCAATAAAAATCGTAAATCGCAAATACAGTACAAAATGTGATCAGCAGTTCACGTCAGTAGTCTGTAGTGTGTATCAATAGTGTAATCTGAAATTGTGCAGATTTTCATAAGCAAAATACAATTTTTGCCTACCAATAGGGGGTTACCCCGAAACCCCAACACCCTGGTTACGCCTATGCCTTAAACCATTGTTTAACCATTACTGGCAATTTTGCGGCTTATCCATAAAATTCGATTAACCAACAGTCAATCCCGCGGATAATTGGGAGTTTACTGTACAGTATTTTCAAACTATAATTCGATAACTACATTTACATGTTTATAAAAATTGATACACAGTAGTGAGATACATAAAGCCTCGTCGTCTACTCAACTGATAACGGTACAGTGGGCGACTAGGCTAATAGATTTGTAATTGGTACGGAACTAGAATAATTCAATTTTGTATACGATAATCGAGAAACTTGAAGAATGAGATACAATAGAATGCGAGAGAGAGGAGAAGTTACATGGGAGGAAGAGAGACATGAAAGAATAGTAGAAAAAGGAATATAGTTCAGATATGAGGAGGTGTCTTTTCCCAATCTCCTTTACAAATACCATACGTGCACTAAGATAATAAGGATTTTCGTTCAATAAATTATGAAGAAAATTTTATTTCTTAAAATATTTCATCTTAAGAAATATAATTTTCATCTAATACAGGACAGAATGTGTACACTCAGATTCATTCAATTCAACGCTTGACATTAGATAGACGATAGATAGAGATATTATTTCTTTGCCATCGTACTCTACGGTCATCAACAACGTCAAAATAATCTTTCTATCTATCTATCTATCTATCTAATGCCAGGAACGTCAAATTAAATGAATCTGAGTGTATACTACTGTTTTCCATTAATCCATTCTAAATAATCTGTTGCAGTATCATACATTATGAAGAATCCTCATTAGCAAGAAATCCTTAGTTTCAATAAATAATATTATTATTACTTGATCATAATTTGTTGTCCATATTCTCAAAACTTCTTGTCATCAGATTGACCACCCTGGATGAGTTTCCGCGGTTGCATTTGTGTAGAGTCAATATAATTAGGCCAAGTTGGCAGCATGATTTAATAAGCATCGAAGTGAAAATCAAGCGATAAAACCCGAATCAGGAACAGAAATAAAATGGAATACTGATTTTGGAATGTTAAAACGTGACCGAATCAATTCGATAACCAGCGGCTGTAATGATCGAATGACAGTTCGACCAATAAGCAGCGACATCTGGCTCTAAACAAGGAGAAGCAGAAATTCAACTTGTTTGATTCGAGAATTGATCCTGTTAATAAGGTCCAGCTAGTAGCAGTGGTAGTTTGTTAACTAGAAACCGGCACATTCACACATAATCGAATCGCTTAATGGTAATGGACAGATGATATCGATCGCAATTATCGATTCTACGGCGACGATTCTGGACCACAGCCGTCTATCAACGTTGAATCAACCAACTAGTTAAAGTTAAAGGTGTTTTGGCTACCGAAATTCAACTACTGTTCAGCCAACTCAATGGATCAATGAATACATTATTTGAAAGAGATAGATATCAGCGGTATGCTGATTAGATTGTACACTTAAATCAGTAGATTAGGTCCAAAATATTTCAGCTTGGATTCAAAATTATGATGGTCAAGAGAAAGTGGTCTTATTTATGAAAATAATTTTGTGTCCGACTTTGGAAAGTTCGTGGAGAAGATTGAGTGGACCGATTTTGATGCGGTTTGCGCCAAAAGAAAGATAAAGAATCGAAGTTTTGCAGGCTCTATTTGTTTTTCAAAAATAATAATTTTAAATGGGAGATTTTTGATAAAAACATGAAATAGTTTCCTGTGGCACTATCTGTTGGCATAAAATGTACTAAATTATTAAATTCCTTGAGCTTAGTTTGTGAAATGACCAACAGTTAGAGCGTAGAAAGGTTTTTCTAAAAGCAGTACAGTGACCAGTGATCATTATACAAGGTAGGATTTCATTGGTATGACTGAGCTGCTGTCAGCTGCAGATAAACAAATTGCAACTATTTGAAACTAATAAGCTTAGAAAATTCAAGTGAGCGGCGCTTTGCGCTGCACGGGATAAACTCGTAATTCTATGAATTTTGAATTCCCTACAGGAGGAGATAGTGAGAGGGGGATTGGAGAGAGTGATGGTTGAGTGAGGTGCGAGAAACTTCTCATAACTGCGTTTATCATGAGAACGTATGGGAGCAGACACGTAGAACACGTATAGTAGCAAAACGAGCTGAGGAGAAAATTAATGTAAAATGTAATGAATACTCAAATTTTAAGGTACGATAGAGGGTTACAGCAATATCTACTTTCAATTATAAACCATTCACGCACTTTAAAATTAAAATTAGCTATTGCTTTTTCCCGAAATCACGAAGGATTTGATAAATAGATCACGTGTGATAAATAGGCCTTCGTTGAATCTGTTGAAGATGTTCAACGTTCTGGTTCATCAACTAGTTGAAGTTTATTGAAAAACAGTTTATTGTTAACCAGTTAAGTTGTGAGGTCGGGCAAACATCCAGAAGCTACCGGCTTGAGTCAGTTGTGCTTATATGCTTTGCAGTGCTCATATTATAGAACCGGATCACTTATCCCGAGTTCCCAGCTCTCAATAAAATCACATCTTCTGTGCCGGGAAATCGATCCACACTTGGCTAACTATTAGAACTGAACTATATTCAGTTCTAAGATAACTGAAATGGAATTCCAAATTCATAAAAATGGATAAAGAATCACTAGTTACTGGAATGGATTTGAAATCCTGAGAAATATTGGGATTGATAACGAGATGGTCTCTGAAATTGATTTGAAATTCAAAGAAATTTTGCAATTGATAACGGAACGAGATACATTTACTAAGATTTGTAAAGTACTTGGTATCAAATGGTTTGAAATTCAAGAAATTGTTAAGTGGATGGGCGACCTATGTCATTCCGAGTTGAGATATCGTAGTAGTAATGGTAGTATAATATATTATTATGTCACGGTCCATATTTAGCTATCCTAGATCAATAGTTTACTCTAGTTGGGGAATTCGAATAAGCTTAGAAAACGAAATGGGTTACTTGCTAGGTATTTGAAATCACAGTAGGGAGATTAAAGATAATTCTACTTAAAATGAACCCCTCAATGATATTTATAAACACTCATGGAGTTCCACAACATCAACAAGAATTCTACAAGTAACTGAACTTGACTATTTCCTGCTTTTAAAAAGAATGAATGTAGAAGGCAAGTTCAATCTGACCAAGATTCATCAAGTAACATATTATTTCATCTATTTATTAAGATGTCAACTAGAAAAAGATACCAAAAAAGCTTTAACATGTTTAATGAGTGAGTGGATTTAATCGTCTAGAATAAAATAAGATTCAATAAATTTAGCACTGTATAAGTGAGTTCAACTTTATAGCCTAGTTCATTTCATGGTACAGTATACTGATACAGTGATACTGATTATATTTCAGAAGAATGAATAGTAATGATGTTAAATTGAAGAAATGAAATATGTATAATTGAAATAGCAATCTCAGAAATCATGACTGGTAGCGCAGAAGATAGATGAAGAGAAGAGAGACGCAGTAAAAAAAAACCATCGAAACATAAGAAAGATGCAAATTGATAAAATAGTGAGATAATAAGAATAGACAAAACATGAATAAAAATTGAAAAGTTACAAGTTGGATTGATACACTGAAAAATGGATGGAGAATGCAATAATAGCATAGAACGGAGAATGGGAAACGGACCAATCAAGAGCTAGTTCCCTACTGGGACCACGCCTTCTACAAGCTCCGCCTACTTTCTCATAATATACGTCATCAATGTCTTTCTGAATTCGGCCAGTAGATGGCAGCTGTAACTGGGTGATGTTTCTATAGTCACTGTAGGTAATGTGCAGTACAAAATATTCTACTCCTGCCAATGTCATACTTTGGCGATAGTAATTCGAAGTAAAAATCAACAGTTGAGTTTTAATTCAATTTGTGTAATTATTGATAATAGGCTATGCTATGAAGAAGCCAAATCGAAAAGTCTCTCATCTCTTGATGTTCTAAGCCTTCTCTGATTTTTAAGCATGATTATAACTTTGTTATGTTGTTATATGTATGCAACAAATTATGTTTATAAGTTATCAATTTATAGATTTTTGTGGAACAACGCTTTTGAGCAAACTTTCCAGATTCTTCAGTACTCTATCATAAATCAGTGAATAATCAATTAAAACTTTAAAAAAGTCTAATTTTTCAATACTGTCCTGTTAAAATTAGTTGTTATCAATCCGGTTCCATACTTGAGTGCAACTGAAATTGGATTTTCAAAAATAAAAAGTTGACTACACAAAGCTTATACGACTAGAAATGAATAAAATTGAATATAGAATACGACTTTAATGTATAATAAAAATGGTTAGGCGGAGGGGGAGTGATCTGTTAATAATAGTGTGGAAACATCACTTGTAAACACAAAAGAAACTATTGTTAAATTTGTCTCTAAATTCAAAGAGGAGGATGGCTGACCTAATGAGATCTGAATTATTCAATACATGTTAATACTTTAAAAGAAATTAGATATGTAATCAATTGTTGCTATTTATTCAAAAATTACCAGCTTGGCGTGGTATCCGTCCAGCCTGCCGATTTTCGCCACGTCTCTAGGAGGATTTGCATATCTATACCCCACGAATCCTCTCTTTAGGTGATTGTCTCCTTACTACTTGAGGTGTATTTATAATCATGAGATTATAATATGCTAAATCAACTTAGCGGCAACAGTTGTTTTATTGATGGAGCTCGTCGTCTATAAAAGGCCAGCATTCTACTCGTGAGAAATACGCGCATCCCAATCGAGTAGGTAAATAGCGTGGGCAGATCTAATCATGGTTTGCGAGCGCCTCGATCGTTTTAAAGTCGCAGCTCTCCTAAAATGTCACACGCCGTTTCAGGAAATGTCTTAGATAGAATAAGAACGTCAATCGGGAGGACAGAGATAGACTCGAAGGTGTTGAAACATCTAGAAGGTGTTTCAACCTTACGGCTAAATGCGGTTAGCTGAATCGTTTGTTTCTCGGTGAAGACCCTCACGCGGTGAGTTATCGACTTGGCAGGTCTTCTTGAAAGAAAGCCGCCGCAAGCTGTGAACTGGCAGACAGGAAGACACTCTTCTCTCCTTCGTCAGCTTATCTATCCAATTCAAATGACTGCAGTCAGTCGGTTTGCGAAAGGTGTCGATAGTTCTCGTCGCTTTTTGCTGCTTTGGTGCTGTTGTAAATTCTGCCATGTTATTGGCAGAACCAACTATTCTGCCCAGGCGACACAAGATCGGCTTGGTATTTTGTAGATCCGTGAATAGATTAGCTCTTGCTGTTCGCCCTCATGAATTGAATATGATTGTGTTAAAGCTCTATCTGACCTTACCTTTCCCCACCCCAAGGAATAAAACAAAGCGCTATACGATATTATTTAGTATTAATTTTTCTATTCACTTCTATTATCTGGCATCGCAAGCTATTCTTCTATAAGTTTGATTCCATTTTGATTTTATATTTTTTTAAATCTTTTTCTAAGTTGACTGGCTTGTTATTAGTCGCCTAGAGAGGAGCGGTTACCCCTGGATACTCGGGAATATAAGCCGATAAAGAAACCAGCAGCTCACTCAGATGTAATTCATTTCATCGTTGAAATAATATCAACGTTGAAACGTTGAAATATTAACTTTCGTTGAAAAGTAAGTACTGAAAATTCAATAAAATCAGAAGACAATAATTCACAATCATACTCTCAAGAAAGAGCGTTTCCCAGTTTTAGGATTCTTCAATGATTAATACTCCTTCCATTCTATTCTAATGTGGGAATCTGAATACGTAAGATTGTATAATTTACCAATAATTCAACCGACTTCATATTGAAGAATGAGGATAAAAATCTGAAGATAATTCTTATTTTTTCTATCTTCTTCTTTTATATTAGTAATTCAAACATCAATAAGTCAAAAATCTAAAAGGGTTCAAAAAGAAGAAGGGTTCGAATATCGATTAACTTCAGACGACAAGTGTTTCAATAGATTATATCCTCGATTCCTCGATACAGTATTCGAAACGATTCTAAACCTATCAAGTAACAAGATACGCACCCGATTTGTCAAACAGAGCACCTTATCACCCCACACGATCAATTATTAGTACATCTACAAGCAAATAAAGTGGAATGATCTTTCCTGTTACCTATTGAGTTTAAGCATATGTTTCCGACCTCTATTTGCATCAATTAACACTACAAGTAATCTACAATCACACCACAATTTTATTACTTCCCTCCCTTAAAAGAAGAGTCCTGCAAGGAAATGTATTCTCTGTAAAGGATGTGAACAAATTATTCTGTGAATAGATTAACCTGTTGCATTTTAAGACTGCTAGTTAAAATACAATAGGACATGGCAGCAGGTGGGATGCTAACATTGATAGGCAGATAAAATTGTAGTAATTAATTGAACTTAGTTATCATATGAGAGCCTCCACTTGTTTGGTTACAAGTCAACTGTGCTATTCGAACGAGCCTAACTCTCTTTTAAAACCGATTAAATGTGATGATAAATTAATTTGACAAGACAAAGGTTAGAAAAAGTTTAGAAAATTTCTCACTTCTATGTTGTTTTGATCAACAACGATAATATTAATTTATACTTCCCACCAAAAATTCTGTGTGAAAGATTGTTCGGGAAACTCTATTTTTGGGGGAATTTGATTATGTATTTAGTTTTCTACTGTAGGGTCCTGTTTGGATAAAAACAGTACGGTAGATCTTACAGTACGGTCATTTAGTAATATTAGATTTTTATCTAACTTTGATGAACTGAATGAACTTGACTTCATTCGTAGTCCCAGGTCTTCATAATCATGTTTGGTCTTCAATTTAAATATTCCAACAAACAAGACTAATATCCAAACAATTAACATTATAAAGCAACTTCTCTAATCTAATGAATTAGTGATAACATGATTTGATATTTCAACATCTTCATGAAATTGATGATGGAAATAACTCCAGTTATCTAGTTATAATGAAAGGAATTCCCAAAACAAAATGTATCCTACATTCAATAATATTTTCAGAAAAGAATAGTTTGTATTCTGATGATATTCCATAGAATAATTCGTTTATAAGGAAAAGCAATCAATAATCGTGTAAATTATCTGAGAGAAGTTGAATTAGTTGGCAGTCGAAGCCGTAATAGTTTGGCGATCACCAATCAGAGTGCGTTACTTACCGGGAGCTGAGTTCGGTGGGTGTTTACTACTGCTCTCTGATTGGCCAATGCAGTGCTGTGGAAAAGAGGCGGAGCTTAAAAATGGCTACTCAGCGCCATTTACGTTTATGAACTGATGGCTTCCTCGCTTCCTGATTGGCTCAAGGCATCTCATTTTTCATCTACAGTACTTTATTTTGTTTCTCAGTTTCAAAGTAGTACTTTTCGAAATGTTTTCATTAATTCAACAACTTATTGAAACAGTAGAATAATAATTCAACTGAAAGTTTTCAACTGTATGTTGTGGAGATTGATTTTCCACAATGTAATTTAGTGCCAGATCTACGGATTTAATCTATCGTTTTAAAATCAAAACTATAGGCAAAGTCTATAAGAGACCAATGGTTTCCACAGCTACTTTGTAAAGCCTATTCATTTCAGCCACAGTCAACTATTTACATTCTCATTTATTATTTTTGACAAATAATCTCATCTTCTTGCATTGCTTCAAGACTTCTTAGCTTATTAACTATATTGAACTGCCAACTTTTCCTGAAATACTTCTGTATCCTCCAACTATCCTGACACCTAATTTTCCAAGCTTCTTCAACTTCAACAGGTGAAACATCACGGATATCACGGATTATCACGATATTTATACGATATATATTATCACGGATACACTTCCAGGTGCAATATTTCTCTCTCCGATGGAATAACCAAACTTTCATGAAAACGTTTCCTCGACTATCAATCATATTTGAGGAAAGTATTAAAAAGATTACAATATTGGGATTGACAACAAATTAATCCCATTCCTTTACACTATAATATTCAACCAAAATAGCATTAACAAGAACCAAGATCAAATAAAGCAATAAGACTCTAAAGCAATCATATTAATCGAGTGAGACTATCTGAAGCGTTGATCCTGATAACCTATACTTGTAATCTGTGCTCACCATCAGCTTGCAATATCAACCCATCACTCATAGCTGAGTGCATTTATCAGTCGGGCGACCTGCGGTCGAAATCGCGCCCTCAAGGACTCGATAATAAATCGCAGAAAGCATTGCAACGATAAATAATCGCCCGCTGCGTCGAAAGCTGAATACCGGTCGCTGAAAAAACCATTTGCATATTTTTTAAAAGCAAGACTTGTCATCGGTTCTATATCGGTGGTGCGGGTGCGGGTAAATTAAAGAACGAGAAAGGAGTTCAGACCGTATCTCGGGCGGATCTCTCGGGATTAGCTCTACATCAACCAACCTCCCACCACCCCAGTCATACCACAACTTAGGATCATGCTTCAGAAGGTGTGTACGACTTCATATCTTTAACACTCTCCACTTCCTTAGTCCTTTTACTCACTCACTCAACAACAAAACCTCAACTCTTCACTTCCTCTCTCTTCACTTTTTTACTCACTCACTCATCAACTAACTTCATGGCGCTTATTAATAAACCACTGTCTTTATAAAGTAACGCCCAGTTGCCTGTGGAAAGGTCCAATCACTTCGATAAAATTATTGGCCGCTTGTAACGAATGTGCGCAAACGCAGAAATAAATGAAAACGGCCGCTCGCTCTCATTTCAAACGGTTCGAAATTGCTTCCACACAGATGTTCGCGCTCAGATTGTTGAGATTTATCACGTTGTGTATGTAGTCTTCTTACCTGGAAGCTGGTTTAGAATGCTACACATCAACTATCTTGTTTCAACGAGAAATAAATGGACGAGTGTGTAGCACTTTACTTTTCTGCTAGAGGTTTATGTGAGGTTCCTTGTGGAGAAAACGTTTTCATTTGTGAAGGATGATTTACAATCTGACACGAACAAAGTAAATTGGTAATTACCGATCATTCAGAGGGTTGAGAGAGGACATTATGCTACTAATTACAACATAAAAAGTACTGATCTTTAAGAATGCTAAGAAGAAAGATCACGGACACGGAATAGATCTCTAGAATAGAATAACATTATCTCGATAACGGGAATGAATCAATGTAACATGAAATGCAATGAACATCATAACATGAAATGTAATAACCAAGGCAACATGTAAGTTATAGAGAATTGTACCCAATGACTACAGTAATAATTATTCCTTTCCCTTGAACTTCAATTTCAATTGAAGCTTATTCAGAGTTCAGAGCCAGAGTTCCAGGGCACTAAAAACTCAATCTTTATTAACTCTTATTTGAGTTTATCCTCCATAAATTTTAAGCCTATTCAAGTGATGACTACTAAAACTGAGTGCAAAAACGTGATGCAGCAGTGTTTGAACTCAGACATTTGCTTGATTCAGCTGGCCATCTAAACAAATTTTATGTATGGGACAAACAGACTATAAACGGAAAGACACGTGAATCTCATTTGGACACATTCTCTGGCAGTCTGCAAGAAACGATTTATGGTCTATATGTGCAAGTGTACAGTTTGAAAAGTGTTCCCATACATCAATAAATTAAATGGTTATATAAGAATCAGGAATGGAAGAAAATAATAAAATTTCCAAATTTGGGTTCTGTAGAAAAAGAAAGTATGAGTGCACACTACATTTATACTGAATACTTATAAGTATTTCTGAATAATACTAGGCAGTCCATCTGGACAGTGGGTAGACAACCGACTCCAAGTAAAATTTTCATTTTTTTGAGTGATTTTTCAAAAATTTGATGCTGGACAGTAAGCAGACCTCCAAGGAGAATATTATTTGTTTTTTATACTTGAAATATCTGCAGAACCCCCATCTCACTCTAATACTCGAAAAATCTAACAAAAACAAATCTGCTTTCTTCCTTCTTCTAAGTATTCAAAGATTTTTCTGCATGCATTCGGATGAGATCATGTTCAAACGAATCCTCTTCATATCTTGAGAGCAATCTTTCTTCTGCATGATTTAGTTGATGTTTTCCCAAGTTATACTCTTCATATCTTGGAAGCAATCTTTCTGCGCTAGATGTTTCCCAGTTTTAGTACGATCTCATATCATTTTACATTATATTCATACAGTAACACCGTAGTCTTGAAAAATACTCCATTTCAAGCCTCATTGCGGCGCTTAAATGTCATGTACACGTGTTTAGAGCTTCAACACCGTGAAACGCACAATTTCCATATAGAGCAACGCACGAATCCAAGCCACGTTTTTCGTTCTTCCTGTGTTATGCTTTTTGCGGCCTTCGTTCAACCAACAACAGTAAAAGGTACCGACATCCATTTTGCTCTGTGCAAGGTTCAACCAGCCTAAAGACAGCTCGCCTGATAAACTTTTACCACACATTTGAGAAACAGTAGACAACTGAACATCTGGCTGACATTTTGAATTTTATTCCGTGAGATACATAATAAATGTAAGAAATATGCAGCGGCTGCAAGAGAGGTAAAACAGAGAACTTATACAGGGTGTCCCAGAAAAATAGTGACTCCAGTTCTACCACGGTATTGTACAAGTCATAACAAACAGAAAATGTCGTTTGCAAAATGCTGATTTCTCCTTAGTTTACCTGTAATCCACCATTCTGTGTTTTTAATATTTTTCATCATGTCTTGTTGAAAAAACAAGATTTTCTCATTAAATTTGGTTGGGGTATAATTGAAGGTGTTGTTTACAAAATAAAAGTATCAATAAATTTCAATATCTGTTTTTTCTAAAATGGCGGCCGACTAAAATTTTTAATTCGATTTTACTGGAGAAATATTGCTCCAAATTAAACAAATGTGTATACGCTTTAACTTACTTGAGAAAGATTGGTAGAGTTTACTCACAAATTGAAAATATCTGGACTCACCTGGAATGAATGGAAAAATTAATTAGTATAGTAATAAGTGCAACAAGTATTGAAATCTATCAAACAAAACTCCACATTCTCAAGATGGAAGGAATTGTGACATTATTACATTAAGATGGAAACATTATTACATGTTTAATCGAAAAACTAAACCTGTAAAGTGTTCCTCCATTAGCAGATGAGAAACAGAATTGAATAATTCTAGAATGAGATTATTGCTGTATAATTTCATCAGTGAAAGAAAAGATTTAAGAGAAACCAAACAAAATACGCGAATGTTTTCAATTCATTCAAGGCAGAACAGGGACTGAACTAGGTATTTTTTAGTCTGTTATTTTTATTCAGCATAAATTTTTATAGCCCTCCTCTTGTCATTCTCACGTCCCCCCTCAGACAGTCAAAGAGGTTTCTCTGTGATATTCAGATTACTTCACATCATTAGGTAAGTGGGACCATTGTGTGAGCAAGTATGTAGCCAAGTTCAATTATAGCATTGTGAAAAAATCGCAAAGCTGAATGAAACGCAAGCTTTGAGTGAAAGTCTAACCCAGGTGTAAATATTGCTTGCCATGAATTATTCAGCGTCTGAAATTTGAATTTAAATGACCAGATCCATTCAAAGTGAACACTGGGTTGTCGATGGCCAGTCTTCAATGAGCTGGTTTTG
Source organism: Laodelphax striatellus (assembly GCA_017141395.1). Classification (NCBI taxonomy): domain Eukaryota; kingdom Metazoa; phylum Arthropoda; class Insecta; order Hemiptera; family Delphacidae; genus Laodelphax; species Laodelphax striatellus. Next base: position 25,470,562 of record CM029535.1, on the reverse strand, counting down.
TGTTCTGTCATGTCATTTTTGAGAGGTTGACATTTCAGCAATTCAATCTATTCCTTGGTGGCATTTTATGGAAAAATTCTCAACTATATGTATATGATTATATAGCTTTCGTTATTAGAGAGATCCTACAACTGTTTCTATATCTGTGCTCGCCGATTGAATTAGAACTTTTGTGGGATTCTTTCTCCATCATTGTGTAATATTGATTTGACAAGTAGAAAAACAGAAATTGGAAGTTATATAATATCAGAGACAATTAGAATAGGTACTTGATAGATTCCTATCGTCTTTGATAATATACAAAGAATATGAGTTTAAAAAAGAGAAAAAAATATCACCTATAAAGATATACGAGAGATAATTTTGTATTATCTTTGTATAATTTTGTATTAATTTTTTAATTATCTCGTGGAGATAATTTTGAAGGACATCTGTTCTCTCAAAACTGGACAATCAAAAACTGAGATACTATATTGTGACAAAGCGTTGAAAATTGTGTGAAAACCATTGTTCCGTTCTATTCTGGCTCATTGCTCTCTCAAGATCATGCAAGATCAAGGTGCCAGAATATGACACTTTTATCGCCTCAACTTTCACATGAATGATGAAGTACCTGTATGTATATTATAGACAAAAATAGGGTGCTTATGTGGATCTTAATCCATCACATAATGAACATAAACACTCAAATAAATTTATGTCTTTCAGGATAATGACAGAAACGCTCCTATGTCTGACACAACCAGTACCGTATGCTGAATTTACAGGAGACCAACTTGGACAAAAACCGTTGAAACGGTGAGTCATAGGATAGCTGTCAGTTGAGCGATGAACAACTAATCTTTTAATAGGCACGAGTTGATCCCAACGTCCTTCAGGTCTGCTTCACTTCAAGCTACTCTCTTCATCATGACAAGTGCAGCACAGCTGAGAGATAGTAAAGGAGCAACTGCACCCGAACACCTGTTTCCTTCTCTATAACCACACAATTATTATTGTCGGCAAGAAGAGGACAGAGCAAAGTTGATATTTATGCGCATGCGTGTTCATGGAGAGGAGTTGAAATACGAAGCAGAAACTACATAAACGTCTATTCAAGAGCAGTGTTTACGTTTATATGATAATAATCATCTGCTCATTTGTATCTTGGTCCGTACTTTGTCGAATGGGATGAGTTTCATGGCAGATATGTTCTTGATAAGAAATGACAGGGATTAGTTTTGGGTTGTGGTTTGAATGAACGATAGCACGATGCTTCTTTGTCCAAGTTCAATTTATTTGCATACACAAAGCAAGAATTTACCAATGAAACACATTACTGATCAATAAAGAGAAGAGGAAGAAGAGAGCATAGAAGAGAAAAAGTAATAATTTCACAATTATTATGAATAGATTTCCTCAATTTATAACAGTAATTACAGGTAATTGAGATTCCAAGAGGTACTAAGCTGGGCTACTATGTTGAAGTATTTGGTGAATTTTGACTTATGAATGTTAAAGCGAACAGAGAGAGCTTTGGGCTATGATTCGTTAAATTCATGCTGAAATTGATGAATAACTAACTAATCATTTGTATCTTATTTGTATGTTATAGGCTATTCATTTGGATTTGTATGTTATAGGGAACATATTCCTTATAAGATAGAAAGTCGTCTGTATCACGGAGTACCAGGAGATACAGCGTAATTGAAATACAATCAGTAGTTTATTTATTCAACGATGTAAAAATAATACAGGAAGGGAAGGTACGTACAACAGGCTTTCACCCAAATCAGTTCCTCATCCAATTTACACAAACGATCCAAATTTTCGTATATCGTATTATGATTTGAAGAAAAATACATGTAAGTCCTTCACGATTTGGAGAAAAGTTCACGAATAAGTCCATGTAAGTTGGAAGTGACTCAATAATTCTTTACCAAAACGTATTTATTTGATTCTTTGGACACTCAGAAGTTTACATTTAAATGCAACCTGAATTAGTTATGTACACGGAAAGCTTGAGATAATTAAAATTCAGATTTAGAGTCATAAAAAATGAATTTGAAAATCAAAGTTATTTTCAAATCTATCTCAATAAAGAAGTGAGAACAAGAAATAGGAATAAATTGAATAGTTTGTTGAATAAACAAATACTGAGCTACTTGGTGACTCGATAGGCTGTAAACTACACTTTCAATTAGGAGCTGCAATATTAAGGCTACTTCATTAGGGACATACTTCATCAGGCGCCTAGTTTGACAAGGCGCGACAAACCCTGTTAGCTTCATTTTTCCATCCATACTTCCTTCTCCTCTTCCTCTTTCCCTTCTTCTTCTCATTTCTCTTCTCTTTTGCCTCATTCTTTGCTCAAGTCACCGCAACTCAGCAAGTCTCTCGGACCAGTTTCGTACCCGTACCAACTTTGCCAATCAAAATGATAATAATTAAGCGTGACGCTTGGTCCGATGGGACAAGTAGCGCCGTCGATGATCCACACTCTCACACTCGCTCTCTCTCTCTCTCTCTCTCAATTCATCACTTTCTTTATTTCTCAACCTCTTTCTCCCTTTTTTCTCGCTCCCCCTCACTGAACCTCCTCTTCCACTCATTCTCTCTCTCTCTTAATTTTTCTCTATCTCTCTATATCTCTTAATACATCACTCTCTTTCTCCCCTGCTCTTTTCGTTTCTCTCTCTGTCTACTTGTGTTTGGCAAGAGCCGCAGTCGAAGCGAGAAGCAGTAGCTTTCTCCCCATATACAGAATAAAACTCCCCGTCCCTCGTCAGCTGTGTTTTCAGAGCTCCAGAGGCAACATCTTTTTAGCAAGCAAGCGTACGCTATGACTAACTGCTCGTCCCAATCTGCCGCTGAATGCTGATAGCGCCAAGAATTCGCCGTCGAGGAACGTTGACCCATTGCTGCTATGCTATTATCAGTCGGCAAGTCATTCGATCGTTAATTTGTTCTCTCTGCTCTGCGCCGCGTTTTGTTCCATTTCAAACCTCTTCAGTACATACTGTGCTGTATTTCATAATTCAAGGCATGGGACCATTCTAATGGAATTATTATGAAATGTGACAGAGAATTTTGGATTAAATCATGAAATATTGTCCTGTTACATGATAGTAAGTGATGTTTCGCTAGGTAAATAATTTTTCCTTGATTAATAAATGAGGTGGACTATAGTTGGAAAGGGTATTTATCTATGGAGTGGCTTTCCATTTATTTGACGACGTGAAGTTTGGACCAATGAAAGATAACGGAGCATAATCATTATCCCCTTCATGATGTTTCGATAACGCCTACCAGAGAGGCTCGATAGTAAATATATTACTTTAGTAGGGGAGATTGATTGTTTTTAACTCTTTGACGTCGTGTTGTTTTGACCAATGAAAGGAATCCAAGCAATGAAGGTACTTGAGTTCCCATTGTTACTGTTATCGGCTACTTTTGACCTACTTCCGTGTATCATTATAAAAAAAAACAGAACTCTCTCTGAATATTAGGCTCAATACTATTGAGAATTATTTTGTAATTTACGTAATATTGAGAAATATTTTTGTAATATTACGGAGCATAATCATTATCCCCTTCATGATGTTGAATGATGTTTCGATATGTAAAGCCTACCAGGAAGGCTCGATAGTAAGTATAGTATAATATTACTTTAGTAGGGAGGATAAATTGCTTTTAATTTTTCGACTTCGTAGAGTTTGGACCAATGATAGAAATCTGAGCAATGAAGCTACTTGAATTCCCATCGATACTGTTATCGGCTACTTTTGACTCACTTCCGTGTATCATTATCAAAAATACAGAACTCTCACTGAATATTCGGCTCAATATTATTACTGTAAGAATTATTTTGTAATTTTTCTATCACCTTAGTAAATGATTTCCAATTAAGTTGAATTAAAAAGTGTTCTGTTTTCAAAAGCTATTATTGCTGCAATATTACTTATCTCTCACATCCCATCCCTTCCTTCCCTCCTGTTTTTCCCTTGAACGCTTTCATAATAAACGGGAAACCATAGTTGGAAGTGCTTTCCATTCCCCTCCTTCTTTGCCCACTTCTCCACGCGTAGCTTCTTATTTTATTTAATCTCACATTTGTACTTACTGCTTTTTTTTCTAATTGCATAAATGTGAATAAATAAATTGGAATTAGAATTTAAAGTCATACGAAACATCATGATGAAAATGAGCTTTTTCTGTTTGAATGTAAAACACAAACTGAAAAGAGGATCAGTTTTGAGCAGTAAGCACATAGTAAAAAATATGTAACGAATACATGAATATTATGAACAACTCCCCTAGTTGAGCCTACTTCCATCTTCCTTCCTAGCATACAACAATAATCCTCTTAAGAGCCTCACTGAGTGCGTGAATAGTACATTACCTGACGTAGGACCAACTACTGCCTCCCTACCCCGCGGTTCGTGCTGACCAATAAACATAAAGATTAGATTCTGGTTCATTAGCGGGTTAATTTGTGATCCTCTCAAGTGTAACATACACATAAATTCTCACTCGATACTGTAACTCCAGACCTGTGGTGCTGCATCGTGAACGTAAATGTTCGGACCAGTTTGTGCTCCAGTACCAGACTCCAGCAGTACCGTACTCAGTCTGTCCACCTTCTAGAAGTTGTTAGTGTTAGTTATAGTCGAACAGTAAAATATGTTCGTAATATTGTGAGGCGCTGCTTGTAATACAATACTACTTGAGTGTCCAAGGAATGAAATATTTTCTAGTGGAAATTTCAACCAAACTGGATTTTTTGGAAAATTGATCGCTTTTTGGTTTCTCGATTGTTCACTTGTGAATAAATAGTCTGAATGCTGAAATCAACAAAGAATAGGCCTAGGCCTATTCCAAACTATAAGCAAATATTATTTCAAAAGAGTAACAGTATGTAGATAATATATTGTTAACAGAATACATTCCAACTAACTGTATTTTCAAATTGTAAGGATGTATTTCTTGAAAAATGAAATGTTTCATCTGCAATAACATTAGGTACATTATTTCCTTGAAAGAATATAAAGTTGTACAATCGAACTGAACTGCGACACAAAACCAATTAAATGTGTCGTAACAGTTAAATTTCAACTAAGATGAAATAAATTAATTCCTCATTTATTATTCTCATAAATTTGATAATAATATTTTCTTGAATTTCAACTACGATGAAATCAATAATAAATTGATAAATGTATGAGAATCGTACAATAATATAAATTATTCAACCTAAAGATCCGTTCCCATTGAAATGATAATAAGATGCACTTAGTAACTTACTGAAAAGCCAAGCTCTAACAGTACATCCACAAAGTACATTAAAACTCACAAACTTGAAAGATGAAGTACCGTTAGCCACAGTGACTTATATTGGGAGAAGATGGAGAAGGAAGAAAAAAACTTGAGACTTCTGTGAACTTACTTCGAGTTTTACAGCTTTTATGTAATAAATGTTTATGTTCACACGCTCATGTGTGAATGGATACAACGGTAATTGATTTCTCTAGATAGCATACATGTTCAGAAATGATCTTGTAGCTTGTCCTCTCTCTCTTCCACGTTTCTCGTTCTCTTCCTGATTCTTTCATATTTTCCTTTCTTTTCTTGCTCCTCACTCATTTCTTTCTTCTCTGTTCCTCATTCTAAACCTTTTCACTCATCCAATATCATGCTTTTTAGCGCACATAACACATGAGTTAAAAGTGGATAACTAGAGACCAGTGTGGATCGTGATAGCGCTTACAGTTTTCAACCACTTTTTCATTATCACGCGGAATCACTTAGATCTACTTATAAGAATTTGCCACGCATTCAACTAGATTAATGTTTCCACCTTACGGCTGTCACGACAACTGAAGAAACACACTTCAAAGAGCAAAGTAGTCTAGAAGATCACGATCAGCAATAATTCTGCTCATTACTCACACCAGTGCATTGCTGCCATGCTGGCTAGTGGTTACATTACAACATGGTACATTCTTAATCAATCAAAAAAACTCTGGCATGATTTAGTCACATATAAAACAGGCCAATTCCTTTTTCTCTGATCAAGTTCTCTGTAATTCGTGGGATTTTTATGGTACTTACTACGTAAATCGTAGGGAAGAGTTTACATAAATCAAAGACATTTAAATAATATTCACGCAGGTTTAAACTAATATGTTTCTTAATCGTGGGAGATACCAACAGCTGCACGGACTCTAGTACTTTCTCGTCGATTTGAATTCATTCCCAATTAAAATTTCTCTACCAAATCGACTTGATAATATTTATAACCGTGTTTGAGAACTGCGAGAGGTGAAACAGGGTTTTCAGACAGCATCAAGTAGCACACATATTTTCTCAGAAGAAGCCACCTCCCTGAGTTACTCTCAGCAAACTTCTATGTATGCTTTTCTCTACTCTAGAATATTTTTATTTTTACAAAATATTTCAGGAACCTGATGCTTTTACCATAGTATGAATGCAGAATAAAAAGACAAAAAGATCACAGAATCCTATATGACTAAACTTGAAGACTTGATCTGAAGCTGAAATGCCCAAAGTTAATTGTGAGAGAGTCTTGACTCATGAGTGAACCCTTTTCAACATCCATTTCCATTTCCATGAGCGAGTTTCCAACTACATAGTTGAACTTACTATAGTTATGGAAACGGGGATTTTTGTCGCACTTTCTAAAACACGGGTATACAATCAATGGATCTTTATCGATTTGCGGAAGATGTACCGGGACTCCAGAATACCTAATTATGGAAGTATTAAGATATCCATTATATTTTTTGTAATATTACTGAACTTATCTCAATCATAATTATATTTTACATAAGTATACATTATGTACATTGTATATGTTGCTCATAGCCTCATACATTATGTATAATTCATCTCAACTTATTCATTACAATTTAGCCGAGGGCGATAAGCGCCAGTCTGATAATCCGAAGAACCTGGTTCGAATTTATTCTCAATATTATTCCTAATTCTCCAAAAAATTTTCTTTAAAACATAGATCACACTTTGAAATGTTTACCTAGCTAGATGAAAAGTATCAAGGTTGCAAGGTGATTAATTATCTCCCAACTACAAATTCCAAAATCTGAATGTGTCCTGGAATAATCGAAATATTTTCTGAATAGGCCTACTTGAAGCCAGAGTTCTCACATTTTAAATCATATCTCATATATCTTACATTGGTGATTCTTATATCTCCAAAAAATTCAAAAAACACATAGACTTCTCTTTGAAAGAACAATTAAAGATGAAAAGTATCAAGACTGCAGAGGGATCGTTTATCTTCCGACTACATATTCCATTAGCTGGATGTGTCCTGGAATAATCCAATTATTTTCTAAAACACTGGAGGCCAAAGAGTGCCTGTTCTCTGGGCTCTCCTAATCTTCATTCTTGCCAGATTCCGTTGTTCCGAAAATTCTTGCACCTCATTTCTTCAGTAATGTGATAAATGTGCAACGTGAGGAACGCTTGATCCAACTAGCAGCATTCAAATTGTTTCGCCGTCATCTGGCTTATGAACGTGACCAGCGGTTTTTTGCGGTTCTTTTGAATTTTCAGTCGGCTCGTTTGACGGTACAAGTGCCAGCTTTTGTCGGTGATTAAATGCGGTATAAATTAGAGCTTAACACAGTCAGGTTCATCATTCAACTGCCACAGCTCCTCCAAAGACACTCGGTCGAAGAAGAGACACTCCAGTCTCAGCCGTCTCAATAGTTGAAAGCAGCAACATCAACTAACTCAAGATCGCCTATCCAGTTATAATGATAATCCAGTCACAATACATCCTGTAATCCTGAGTGTATCGCGGGTATACATTACCCATTTCCCCATGAATGATAAATTTTAAAAGTACTACTATAGTACATATAGAGAAAATTTGGAGAACTATCTCCTTTCTTTACGTGTCTGTGCAAGCATCACATATCATATTATCTGATAATAAAATTACAGTATCTTTAATTCCATTTCTTCAGTTACTCCCAAGGTAGGCTAAACCAAGTTATCTACCAATCTTTGCTTTCCCATACATCCACAATCCCGTAACTTGATGGAACCTACTCAAACTGTGAAACTTCAACTATGAAGATAGAAGGAAATGAGATATTGCAATTATTCAATTGCTTTCAAATCATAATAATTAATTGAACTAATTATAATTAAAATAATTAATTGATAGTTGTATAGAAAATAATTAGGATTTTCGTTCAATTAATTATTTTAAATATTAGTCCAATTCCGTTATCTATAGTAAGCAACCGCGGCTAATGTCCCCCCAGTGGTGGGCGGGGCTTATCTCTCCTTCCAATCACAGACCTGCAATCGCATCGATTGTTCATCGATAGCTCCTCCTATCGACCAATCAAATGATCTATTTCAACAGTGACCTTCCATTTCAAATATTTAAACAGTGAACTTCAACTTAAAATAGCTGAAGAATTAAAAATGTTTCATTTTTGTGTTTGGTGAATTGCTCTTTAAATTATCAACTAAACTAAGCTCTACTGTAAAATATTCATTTGCAAATATTAGAATTGAACCAATTTCCACTAGCTTCTGAATAAAAGGTATAAGCTTCTGAATATTAGACGGAATCAAGGGCATTCATTGTTCATGTGGTAAACTATTTTAGGGTCATGGAAATAGAATCCTTCAACCGCAATGGTAGTCTGCATAAATTAAATAGGCGTGTATCCGATTTCTCCTACTGAACTAATTTACGGCCACAACTTTTATTTATAGATGATGTTACTTAATCCCTGAACATACTACTACTAATATTCAGTATTCATACTCAATTTCAATTGGTTTTCTTGGGGAAGAAATGAAAATTTAATAGATGAGATCAATTACTGAAATAAAATAAATACCTAATACCTATTTATTTTAATGTTTTCAACACATTGATCTTAATCAAGTTTGCAGAATATTCCTCAAAATAATTTCCAAGTTCAATTAAGCATTATTATACTGGCTGTTTCAAAATTCCCTACCAATACTCTAGGGCAGAGGTGTCAAACTCAAATTTGCACAGGGCCATATTTTACATTCAGAATGTCTAGGCGGGCCGGATTAAAAAAATGTACTGAATTATCTAAACTTTTCATTTATTTAATTACATAGTATAAGACATGAGATAAATATATAAATTTAGAAGCTAATTGGCGAAAAAGATAATTAAATGTAAAAACGTTGAAATACTTTTTTTTAATATTGCATGTAGCCTAACATTTTAATCTGCAAGTTGAACATAATATTTCAGTGTAAATATTTAAACATAGAAATATCAATAGGAGTTCAAAGAGAAGCAATTTATCTTTCATTTTATCACCTTTATAATTTTTCAACTCTCATTAACTCGAATTTTCTGAGATCTAGCAAAAGTCTGCAGAACATCTTAGTGAGAAAATTCAATTCAATGAGTTGTAACTCTACTGAATAAGAATGCTCTTCAAGCATTCCTATTTATTTCATTTGTTTCTGTAAATACCAATTACCTTTCTTTACTTTGTTAGTTGTTTGAACCGCCATTGCTGTGATGTTTGTAGAAACCGCCCATTGTGGGAGGAGCTTATCTAGGCCAATGGCAGTCGGTCACCTTGATAGGCCATTCAACTGCCAATCACAGCGCTCAGTCACGAGTTAAAATTCTGTGATATTTTTTTGTTTAACTTGCTGATAATAAAGTTGGAAAAATAATTAAAAAGTACACGCAATCTAAAAAGTGAGAAAATGTTTCTTCTTTCTAGATACAAAGCTACAAAACAATTATGACAATTTTTCAAATTCATAAAACAAAATGGCGGTCATTTAAAATTTTGTTTTACAAATAACTCGTGAACCGTTGATTTTACAGAAAATTTACAAGAATAACTTTTTCTAGGTAATTTAATTACAAATCGATTGAGACTTTATTTGTGAAGATTACACAAATATTAACTGAGATATGGCAGCTTTAGTGATAGGTTTCATTTCCATCGCGAATTTCAACAAATAAGATCATATCCAAACAAAGTCAAGGGTTTTTCATGTTCTCATACTTCCAACATTATCAACCCATTATTTTCTAATAATTGATAATTTAAAGCAAACAACTAGGGGATGTGCAAACTGACTATTGAATTTCTTCACAATACTTGAGACAAAACAAATCCAGTTTGAACCAGTACAGTACTTGACTCTTTCTCTACTCCAAGTAGAAAACCAAACAGTTCCAATCCTTATCAATCAACTGTTTTCCAACATTATTCATTGTAAATAATAGATTTGCCCAAGGGAGAAAAATCCCAAATTTCCTAGAAAAATCTTCGTGATCTGTTGCCCAAAAAGGGTAACAATTTAAATGCAGTAAATTTTAAGTCAATTGAAATTCAACGATTGTCTCACAATACGCTTCCTTTAGCATTCTCATTCTTATCATTTATCTCCTCGTCAGTCACTCTCACCTTTTCTAGCTCACTCTCACTCAATCTCTCTCACTCTCTCCCTCTCAGTAGCTCTCACTTGAGCCGTGTCGTCAGCAGAATGAGTCATACTGTACGTCCTTCTCAGCGTTAACCCTTCCTCGGCAGACCTGACTCTACATGGAAGACAACAGTCAAAACAGGATCAGATGACGTGCCATTCAGCATTCTTTCTTATCCGATTTGGTAATGTCATGATTGGATGAATACTTTTAAACTGTCGATTGGAAATAGAAATTCAATTAACAGCGAGTATGACATACATTTCAAATTAGAAGATTATGTGCTGGCTGGTGTGATTCGAGTTATTATCTAATTTGAGGGTGTTTCTTCTAGTGTGATTGTACCAATCAAAAGTAATTGACACAGAAGTTTAGTGTTATAGTTGTTAGTGTTTTAGCTACTGCAGCTGATTCTAAAGACCACGGATGGACTTAAGATTTTGACTGAAGGTAAGAAGTCTCCAACATTAGGGCTTATCACAATACACATACTCAAATACAATAATAATTACATGGAATCTACTTACATTCCATGTAATTATTTCTATGTAAGTAAGTAAGTAGAAATACATACTGTGTTATGCACGTGACTAATGGAACTGAATGGAACGTTTTGAGTTCGGTGGAGTGGTATCGATATTGAATAATAAAAAATTAAATTAATTGCTAAAATTGTAGTTTTTCTGCTACTCCAACACTGATGGATACTAAAATTGTTCTGAATTGTACTTGATTCTGAATAGTTTGGGATGTCGCAGCTTCTCAGGCTCTCCTTTGCAGGTTGTTATTATACTTACTATTTCTCACTAATTTATTCATTTAACTAGTCACTTGGGTATTGACTTGAGTAAAGTCACTTAACTTAGGTATTCATTCATTCTATCAATCAGCTATGGCTGCTCTGGTCATGGGTAAGAATCCCCTTCTGCCTAACATTTCTTTTATCAAGTCTTACACTTGAATGAGAATGAAAATAAAAGAAGTAATTAAATAAATGACTATAGTAGCGACTCACCCAAAACCACAGAAGAATGAATGGATGACAACAAACGAATTTAGCAAGGAGTACTCACCTGTAAAAAAGACAGATTGATTAGCTTATTAGAAAGATCTTTGATTACAATGTAAAACTATAATGAATATAAAAATTTAAATATAGGAAGAATGTAAAAACATAATGACTGAAGAATTGGAGACAAGAAGTGGAAAGGGGATTTCTTAGAAACCCCGGTTTTTATGGTTGAAAAAACAAATTATTCCAACAACCAAAATCTAAAACGAATCAGTACGTAATCTAACAAAATTGTTCATGAAAAACTTCAACAGAAAACGGTGAACATATTGAAATCTCAAAAATTTTGTCATTCATTTAATTTATTAATATACTGTTGATCGTTGACTTTGCTGATTCAATTTCCACTGTAACTTACATGTAGGCTATTCATAACAAAAAGCAGGAGAAATAGAGTTCTACATAAAAATAGCCAAGAATCGGCCCTTGTTCTGAATGCATCTATTATAACACAATATTTCCTATTATAATAACACATATTATATTAAACAAAGCACAATTCTATTCCAAAAATAGAAAGAGCTTTTCATCACACCCATTATTCATGGAGAAAACGGGACCTGCAATTGAAGAATAGGCCTGATTTTGAGCATTAAAATTCATGTCTCACTTAAAATTCCCATAAATCGTGAATAATTTGTCAAAGGCGCTACCTGACAACGCACATAAACTGCTACACTCATTCACTCAGCCCACGTGATTAATACCGAACACGCATAAAAGAGCTATACTCGTACAGCTTATTTATTTATTCAAATTTGTGTGTGGGCTCAAACATTAACATATTTATTGCACTTCTCATCCACAAAGTAAATAAAATGAGCAGGTGCGGATGCTGTTAACAGCGGAAATAAACAAGGAAACAGTCCAGATGTTCTGTGTCTTGTTACATAATTTGAATAAGAATAATGTCTGAATGGCTCTCATCAGTAATCGTGAGTCACAATGACAGAGAATAAGCTAGACAACTTCACTTGAGAGTATCATCTTCAAAATACTGAACTGGCTTTCTAATCTAAATGGCGTTAATGCATGTTTCTTTCTGTTACATGTTATTTCCTTACTACTTTTTGAAGCATCTATACCTATATAGTATGGACATCTATAGGCCTATTTGGTGCTTTTATATCACAGAAAATGTAGAGGGATATGAATTGCTTGTTGCATGAATTGCAACCTTTAAAAATATTTTGATCCATTATAACTTGTACAGTCTAATCACTAACCGTACACTCATTATAAAACTACAGGATTTCCTTATTTCGTATGGAACCTCAATATACAGTATGAGGAAAGCATCTAAGTTAAATAGTTCTAAGCATCTAAATACAAAAATGTATCTATAATTCAAATTGAATAAATTTCACTTTTGATGACTTGCTCGAGATTGTAACAATCAATAGTGCACAGGTAAACTAAAAAAAATGTCACAAAGGTAACGAAGCAGTACAATCAACGGTATAAAGTACACTACGAGAAATTATGTGATCTATAAAAAATTACTATCATGTTGGCGAACTCAGTATTCACGCATGAATCTAATAGATTGTCTAATAACGATTGTTATCAGAACATCAGTGTTGTACATGGCAAGTCGATGTAATCAGATTTAAACTAATACGAAACGAGATGGAATAGGTGTGAAACTAGATTGTTCACAGATGATAGCAATGGCCTCTAAAGGCAACTGAAGACATGTCGTTATAAGTTCGATACCAGTCTTCTGTCACAGTTTCCAATTCAGTTAGCTGTGATCATCTTCTTGGATGCTACCTGTTCCTGTCAATTCCGATCTGAGCTCTTTGGTAATGATTGTTGCAGGCAAGCTGTCTTGCCGTTTCCGGAATTGTAGGAAAAATTGGTTGGTCAAGTTGAAGCTCAACCTCAACTTCTGCACCCTTGAGAATTTCCAGCTTTGTGCTCAGTGACGTAGGATGATGTTGATGTATAGATCGTTCTTGAAATAAGTGGTGTAATAAAACTCATTGATTACACTTTTAATTCTACGCAAGACTTCCTCAAAGTTAGTACCCGCCATAATATATTTTCAAGTGCATAGACACCTAATATTTATCAGGTATTTTATAACTCATTTAGGTCGCACCCAACGGACGAATCATTGAACTGAATGAAACAGTTTTAACTTCTCCTCTTCCTCCTCCTCCAAACTTCCTTCTTCATTAACTTCTTCTTTTTTCTTCTCCTCCTCCTCATCTTCTTTTGGCTATCTTCTCCTCCTTCTTTTCTTCTTCTTTAGCTTCTTCTTCTTTCTCTTCTTCTTCTTCATCTTCTTCTCCTTCTCTTTCACCTCCACCTCCTTCTCCTCCTTCTTCCTCTTCTTATTTTTCTTTGTCTTCTTCTCCGTCTTCTCCTTTCTCCCCTTCTTCTTCTCCTATTTCTCTTTCTTCTTCATCTTCTTCGCCTTCTACTTCTTTCTTCCTTCTTCTTTTTCTCTTCTTCTTCTTCTTCTGTCTTCTCCTTTTTCTTCTTCTTTTCCTCACGTTCTCCTTCTTCTTCTTCTTCTCTTCTTCTTCTTCTTCTTCTTCACTTCTCTCCTGATCATCCTATCTCCTCCCACCTCTATCTCTTTTTATCTTTTTGGAAAATTGAAACACCCATGTATTTTTGTAATGAATAATAACACTAGATTTTAAGTCAACCAACGACATCCTCCTATTTTGGACTCAGCCATCAGCCTAAAATTAATCCTCCTATAAGCCAAAATTTGAAAATGTCAAGTTGTAACTGTTTTGAACCGTTCTAGGTGTTTTTTTCACGATCAGAATACAAACTCAACAAAAAACTACAATAATTTCCAACTCAAGAACTGGCGACAAGCTCATAACTCGGCCTATCTGTGAAGAGTTAGTAACAATGGAAACGACCGATTGATTCTCTATGATAATTTTGTAAATGGTGAGAACATAAGTGGAATGTAAAAGTTGGATTTCTTCACACGTCGTATGTAGGCGATCGTCCTCGCAACACCATTTGGAGCCTATTAAACGCCGCCTTTTATCGTCAACATGGTGGCAGAAGTGAAACTGTACTCAATGGCTGTTGTATTTTGTTTTACTATATGTAATTTTCATAGGTCGTCGTATAATGGTATGTGTGATTATATTATACCTGTTCTCAGGTAGACCTTATTCGTCCCTCATACAGCAGTTTAATCAAGTAGCAATATTCTCACTCACCGCTCAAGTGCAAATAATTCCATAACGTTTTTCGGCAAGCTCTGTACATATATTTTTCAACTTTCACATATATGTAGCCTTAAAAGTCCATCAGGAGGACGTAAACTTCTTTACGGCCTGTTTACACTGAGATGATGTGACTTTGGTCGTTTTTAAAGTAGAGGAAACGTTCAATTTGAAGACATGAAGAGAAAACACGTGTGACTAACTGCGGCGGATTCAAGGCACTTTATTAATGCATAACATACCTGCTCACACGTGGAGAACTACACATGGTGTCTGGAAAAATGTGTCCTGGATTTACAAGTGTAGAATATTTATCTGGTTGAACACAAATCTAGTGTAAAGTTTTGATAAAATAAATTGACAGATGAATAAAAGGTATAAGCAACGACCATATTTGTGGCCTGGTGTTGTTTTGCTATAATTATGTTAAAGAAAATATATGTTATAAAGTCACAAAATACTCCTGGTTTCAGTTTGATACTATAAAGGTGGGTTCCGTTACTGCGACCGACTGCCGCAGCGTTGCCAGATGCAATTGATGAAAAATCCCCACTAGAATAGTTCTAGTTCTAGTTCTAAATTCCGCCGGTAGGTGGCAGCAGTTACTGGGTGATGTTATTATTCTTGTTTAAAATGGTTTCCAATAGACACGCCTCTTTGCTCCGCCTACTCTCTCTTCTGATTGGTCGATAGTTAAAAGCGTATCTAATTCTAAATTCCGCCGGTAGGTGGCAGCAGTTACTGGGTGATGTTATTATTCTTGTTTAAAATGGTTTCCAATGAACACGCCTCTTTGCTCCGCCTACTCTCTCTCCTGATTGGTCGATGGTTCAAAGCGCAAAGTGTTAAAGTCAGAGAAATACTCTAATGAATATTATTCTCAATGCCCTTGTCATAGACTTTGATGATTGCAAAACTTGTGATAATGATTTCAATGGTTAAAAAAAAAAAATGGTTTACAGTTTTTAATATTTATTGAATAATTATTTATTGTAAAACGAAGAGAACGAGTCTCATTGAAGGAAGGAAAAAATGTTCAAGAGAGAGAAAATTAGATAAGTTTAGTAGTAAGGTGTAAATAGTTGGTTGTATAGTTCAAATCAAAGTTATATTCTTAACGTACCTAGATCCAATTCAGGTACGATACTATAAACAGTAAATAAAAAGACAATACACAATAAAATAGGATGGACTAGTTTAAAACGCTTGGTAGCGCTAGAAACTTTTATTAAGTCCTAAAGGAACTTAATCTTGTATTCACTAGATAGGAGGGAACAATGGACGATTTACTTTGAATATCAAAAGCGCTTCCACCGAACAGAGTTGTTTATTTTGCGTTGCGCAAAGTTATCGACGCAGATGTGAGCTCTGAACATGCTTGTGCAAGAAAACATATGCTGCTCAACATGATAGTTTATCGGGAAAGGCACGGGAAGCTCAAGATTCTAC